>CM057338.1:217013504-218213504 GCA_030015575.1 Agapanthus africanus
AATACTTCCGTATTATTATCTTGATTAAGGCGTGATATGGTCGCTACCTGGAGAGAGAGAGAAGAAAACACTCAGCGTATGCTATTGTAAGATTAGATTGGTTATCTAATATATCTAATCAGGATGTCTCCCACTATTTTAGTCAAATCTTCCTTCAGACCCTAAAAGGAAAGATTAGCCGGGATTAATTACACGCTACAAGTTCGCCAATCTTTCAGCCAGGCCAGTGTCGGTACTTTGAGGGAGGTCCCCCGTGCTTTCGCACGGACCTAATTAAAGTAAACCTCGTTTTCCCAGGGGCGTAACCCCGTTGACACCTTTCTAGACACCTACTTGATCGGCTAATTGTAATGTGTAAAACTCTCCCAGGAGTAACTCTTACTCGCAGCGGGTATCGGGATCCAACTATCTCATAGAAGGTATGCAATCTCATTGCAAGTTTTAACACTTGAAATTCCCGATAATACTTTACCCCTAGCACTTATGACCTTAACTAAGGTCAACATATCATAAGCACTAGTCAAGTTCTACCCGTCATTTCATGATTAATCGGACCCACCCTACATGACCCTCAACTATGGTCGACATAATCATATGAATGTCCTAACTAATCGCATCATATGCTATGTAGGAAGACATCACTTAGCTACCGTACACTGCGCCTCAACTAAAGTCGACATACGCAACACGAATACTAAGTACTCTACTTCCTAAAATGACGGAGGGCTACGACGGGTTTTTAAGAAAACCCTTTGCGTAATAAACTTGATATCGTTGTAGAATCGAGTGATTTTAAATGGAGTGTTTTTTAGGCCTTTTCTAGTTTTGCTAAAGAGGTCACTCCCGGTGAAGGGATCGTCGGCTCTTTCCTCATCGAATAAGGTGCAGGATATTTCATAAATATCACTATGCAAAGCAAAAACTATATAAGCAATCAAAAGACAAACCGAGTTTGTAGCATCTGCTAGTTTCACTAAAGAGGTCACTCCCGGTGAAGGGATCTCGGCTCTTTCCTTATCGAATAAGGTGCTGGATGTTCTACAAGGAACACCGCTATGCAAAGCAAGAACTAGAGCTACCAGTTTTTAAATAAGTTTCTACAACATCTTAGGTTTCTTTTAGTTTCATTAATCTCATTAATGAAGTCCCATTTTATTATGCTTCACAAGCATCAGATATGAAACGAAATCAACAATATATAACATATATCTCATATATATAATATAAACATTCGTCTCAGGCAGTAATATGATCTCATCACAGAACATTGCAGCAGAAGAACATATATGAAATATTGGATATACTAGGACGTCCGTGTTTTAATACGAGCCTGTATAAAACACGGATTCCACGGTCGTGATGAATAGCCAAACCCACATTCCTAGACCCTTACGAGAGCGGTAAGCAACACTGCCAATTCTAGGATTAGGAGACCCGGTCTCGACTCCTCGAGATGGTCTCCCACTGGACCCTAGAACCCGGTTACTTGTGCTCCCCGTCTTGGGTCTACCTAATGCGGAAAAGTAAATAATATACAATGGTGACATCATCCTCAGCCCAGAAGTGCCCCAATAAAAGAATATTACATACAAATGAATTTTACATGAATGAAAATAAAAACCCTCATCTCACATAAAACCCCCGGCTATTCAGAACACGACGATCCAATATAACATATCATAGCAACGGATAATATCTTATATCATCAACGTAAGCAAGTATGCGTATCCCGATTGTCGTTGATGTATAGCAACGAAGCCGGCGATACACCACATACTACGCTTACGGTCACAGAAAAGAAAGTGTAAAACTACAACAGTTGGAATCTGCAACCTCCTTAGACATCGCATGCCTAACAAAATGAATTTCTTAGACATCGCATGCCTAACAATTATAAACCCCGCATTTTAGTCTCTTTATCGAAAACTCTTTTCAATATCAAGTCGGGCAATTCAACAAGATTCCCGACATCCTGATCGAATGCTCGTCGCAAACTTTAGTAGACGGCCGCTGATCAGTCGAAAATACTGCATTTTTATCACGGCAATTTCCCTATCATTTGAACTCATATAGAAGTGTTCGGTATTCATATTGCACATATTACCAAATCATCTCTGAAATACCAGATTTCAGGTATTAGACTTGAAAACCGACACTTTAAGGGAAATTGACTGTGTTTCATGGCATCGCATCATCCTTATATTGCGCAACTCTTGTCTCGGTGAAATTATGCAGGAAATTTCAGAAGCAGAGCCCAAAATTGAGAAAACAGTGTAGATAAAAGATACGCCAACTCAAAGGCTAAAGATCTGGTAGCGATACAGAAGGCTAAATAAAATTCAACATATCAAAATAAGGCCCATAAATCAGCCCAAGCCCATAGCAGAAATTACAAGTCCTGAAGCCTCCAAAGCGCCGTGGTTCCGCGGCAGGAGCTGGCTTATGCCGCGGAACCGCGGCGGCTTGATGGGATCAGCGCTCCAGATTTTTTACACGTGTCTCCCCTAATGGCCAAAGCTTCCAGAAGACCACAGAAGCTCCACGTGGCACTTCTAGAAGGCTCAGCTTAACAAACTATTTCTGGAAGGATCTTGTAACAAACTTTTGAAGGGAAATTTAAATCTTTTGGCTAACAAACTTGTGGAGGGAATTCAAATTTCAATCCTAGATCTAGAATTTGGAGGTCTATAAAATGGAGCCTAGATCTAGGGTGCAAATTGTTCAATTCCCCCCCATTCCATCTACAAGTTGAGTGACACATCTTGTAGCCCCAAATTCTAAATCCAATTCCAAATTCAAGATCTCGAGTACCATTCAAGCAAGAAGCCTTCAACCTTTTAGGAGCCGAGCCGATCTTCAATCAAGCAAGTGATCCAAGCCGATCCGCGACTCAAGGAGACGAGCGAAGCCAAATCGACGATCGAGCTCTTCCTCTTGTAGTTCTTGAGCGATTGTAACGAAATTATTGATATAAATAAAAAGTGAAATTCTTTAATCTTGCTTTCTTTAAATTCTTGCATCATGATTCGATCTCAATTTGTGATTGTAGTTCTTGTTGTGATGTTCGAGTAAAACTCTGCTCGTAAAGGAGCCGAGACGATAAATAGAATGATGATGTAACAAATCTTAATACGATTCTTAAGTCCTATGAGTTTTGTAAACCCTAGCAAGTTCAAGAATCGATGACCTAGTTTCGTTGCGATACTTTCTTGATTGTGATCGCTCGAAATTAGGGATCTACGATCGTTTCTTGAATTTACTAGAGGCTAGAATGTGAATGATATCGACGAAAGAACAAGGGATAAGATGAAACCCTAGTTTCATAAGAAATCCCTAATTCTCGATCGATCATCATCGATCTAGCATCAATTCATCGAAGGATAAGAATACTTCATTATAAGATTACATCACATGTATAGATCCGATCGATTCCTACGAGCCTGATTTAGATTCTTGATATTTGGTTTGGAAAAATCAACAAACTCTTAATTCTTGATTCTATCTTTTAATGCTTTCTTAGATCTAGATTTTTCTCTTTCTTGAATTGCAATTACAAATCATGAATTGTTTTCTTTTCTTTTCTTTAAATTTTCGACTCATCTAATTCAAAAGACGAACGATTACACTTTCCCTGTGGACGATCCGCACTTATTAACGCGCTACATTCGACACCGTTATTGATTGCGGTCAAATAATTTTTGGTTGTGATTTCTACACAATTTTCATACTACACAATCCGAAATCGTTTCAATCAGCCGCACCCCCGGATGCCGTCGACGAAGTGCACTAAGGCGGAACACCGCTGCCGCGAGCACTCGAACGGATGCTTTTGGCGACGGGGTTCTCCTATAGTCACTTGGTCGGGGCTATGGGGCGTGGCTGTCTATTAAGTTTACCCGGCGAATATCCGCGTACGCTACGTGATTGCGACGGATTTTTGATCACATCAAAATTCTGTGGCAACCGATCATCTGAGACTGAATTGCTAGATTTATAACATTCAAATTAGTTATCTCATAACTACCTGTGGATTCCAAATATTGTATCAAACTCCAGATAAATAGACAATGTTAAACTTTCCGATCGAATAATCAAACACCCAAGTTTTCCCAGATTGTTCTCAACACTTAAAATTAGTTTAAAAACATCCATCACATGCCACTGTACCAATGGTCCAGCCATAGAAGGGTTAAACCAACGCCTCACATGTGGCACGCCGTACTGCCCCAAGCCCTAAGGTTTAGAGGAAGTTCAAGACGGTCACATAATCGAGTTAAGGTTTTTTGTCTTCTAGAGGGTCCACCGCGTTACTTGCATGATTTTCCAGAAGTTTCAAACTCGAGAAAAAATCCAACTTTTGAAAAAATTTCCGACAGGGGAAAAGTGAGTTATTGATATCCGTTCGAACTTTTTAACAGTTTCTAAAATTATCCGGACAAAACTAAACAAAGTTAAATTATCCGATCGAATCAACGAGTCCCCAATACAACCCTAGAAAACTCAACACTTGAGTGGAATTAAAAAGTTCCCAGAAAAAAATGACAAGAAAGGACCTAAGAATAAATATATGAATTTACAGGGACTAATTCAAAATTTTGGCCGCGGAACCTCGGCCAAACCAAGGGTTTGGCGGCGGTTCCGCTGCCAAATAAACGAATTAGTGGACCGTACTTCACAGTAATTCTTAGTGTTTCCATCTTATTTTTCTGAGAATTTTTAATTCATAAAAAATCACATTTTTGAAAAATATCCAGAGAAGGGTTCGTGTCGGGGTTTCCGGGTTCGATCGGACTTTAAACTTCACCTAGACTTCGCCTGAAGCTCTAGCTTGGCTCTGATACCATTGTTGGGTTCCTAGACACACGTACAAGGGTCTACGAGGTATCAACCATGCCCGATTAAAATTTTAGCCGTGCCGAACAACCCAAAACCGGATCTTTAAACTAGAGTTTATGCGAAAACAAGTATGTTAAACACATTAACACTAAGTGAGAAGGATTACAACCTTTGTAGATCCAGTCCTTCACTTCATAAGCTCCGTAATGAGGTCCCTTCGCTGCGATTATCGTGTTCCGGACTCTTGAGAGGTTCCACGAAGAGAAAGATGCAAGCTTGCTTCCGATCTTCGATACAAAGATGATCTACCTTGAAGTTTCATTAACACAAGCTAACACTCACTAAATAAAGTGAACACCCTCATCTAAATGGCAAAGGTAGATGAGGATGATGAAGTAGGATTTTTGCTCTCTTTTATTTTCTCATTCTCACTCATTTTCATTACTTGGAAAAAAGCTAGTAAGCTTTTTCCATGAAAGAAAGAAGAAGGAAGAAGAAGATGAATAATTCATTAGAATCCTTTTGTGATGAATAATGCAAAGATAAATATGATGAATAATGCAACCATGGTCAACTAAACCCATGTAGAGAATTAACTAGGGCTAGGGTTTGGGTTGGGTTAAAGCATGAGTCATTTGAAAATATCTTTGCAAAAACAAAAGAAAACCTTCTAGAATCATCTAGAAAGCATTAACCCAAATCAAACCCTAATCTTTTTTAATCTCTACTAAACATGTTGCATTAGTTATCATATCATGTTACAATATTATATATCACATATCTAATATTTATTGTAACCAAATAAAATAATACAATTAACATATATCGCATATATATCAATGTATTACCCGAGTGAGAAAACGAATCTTTTAGTGAGCTAATATTAGTTAATGTAATTTAATATATCATATATATTATTATACATTAAATTATCGAATCAACACTTGATCCGACAATCCGGCTATATCGCATATAACCGACTAATATTTATCCGTACCGATTCATCGAATCAACACTTGATCCGATGACCCGGCTGATATCAAATATCACGAGTATAGAATACGGTATCTCATATCACATTATCCTCGGTCCCGCACATATCACATATGTGCCCCTACTCCGTTTTGCCTGAGTCAAGAAACTTCTGTGTAGGACTCTAAAGAATCGTCAATACGCCGGCAGTAGGTGATGATCATATCAAACACCCACAAGCTGCAAACGGTCAGCTAAACGTAACAGCTACCCAGGTATTGAGCGCTCAGAAGATCAACAAGCAAGCCTGTACATTCTTCTGTGAATCCAATCAGTAACACTCCCGTACAGTCCGGTCTCGTCGTCTGATATGTTGCATATCTCGCCTAGGGGTGGTAAACGTCAGACCCCAGTAGCTCGATAAGTCATGTCGATATGAGGTCTATAACAGTTCGAGAAACTACTGATAACACTTACCAGTAAATCTCAGCAACCCTGGCCAGAGATTTCCAGTTATAGCCAATCGAACACAGCACAACATCAACTCCCTATACCGGGAGAGACGAATCCCCTCCTATCGCTCATTGCCTCCATGTGATTCGGGACTGTACCCAAAAGCCACCGTTTTGCATGCCCTATTGGACGTCGTATGATAGAAATCAAAGCACAGTGGGAATCACACAAGACTCTATGACGATCTCGGGTCAACAGACTACTCTGTACCAGTGTCACCGGAGAACTGCCATCTGACGTGAGGTATAAGACCATCTGGGAGTTCTCGGCGAGTCCGTCCAGTGTACCCAGTCTCTACTGAGCACCCGTACACCATCCTTGATGTCAAACACCGATGGATATGGGATCATCCATCACCCATCATATGGGTCAAGATGCGTATACGCCAGTCTACTCTGGTGTATCGATGCCCTGTCTCGATACACCCTCGACTAGGAACAGTTATAGGATGTACTCGTCAACTACCGTGGCCCCACTAGTATGATCTCATCATAGTCTCAGTAGTCGAGTACATATCCTAAGGGCTTTATCAATATGTAACATATAGACAATCAGAGTACATGTTAAGATAAAGTACAACCAGATAGCATACTATCATGTCGAGCAAGAAAGTCCTCCCTATATATGTCCAAGCATCCAATACAATATACATCGTATGTACAGTAATGGCCTCTAGGGCATACATATAACTAACAAACCCACCACAGCCACACGCTCCCAAGAAGACAGACACGCCGGGGGCATTATGCTCTTTCATTGAAGAAACTCCATGGGAGATTGGTCTTTCAGCCAAAACAAAAAGAATGCTGAAGGATCTCCAAACATGCGCGGCGATCAGGTAGAAAAATCCACTGGAACCTGATATCATCGAGGGGATGCTGAAGCCGCACCCAACTCCAAAAATTGGTAGTGATAGCCAAAGCGCTCACATCCGGCCGTCAAAGTTTTCGAAAAAGAAGAAGAAGACCAAAAAGCCCGTGGAGCTTGATAACAAACGCACGGACCTGCAAAAACATATTGACGCGCTGGAAGAATATAATCAGAAGGCGCGGACTCCAGTCACACTCTAAGAATTCCTCAGCCACGTCCTTGAGGACGGAGGTGATGACAATGGAGAAGACTCGTCAGATGAACTCGAGGATTATGTGGCAAGCTGCCATATGATCTCTCACTCGTTAATAAATGGTGAAGAAGCTCCTGACGCAAAGAAATTGGGGGCAGATCCTGAGCCGGAAGTTCTAGGACCATCAGACGAAATGATTGATGCATTCCTGAACGAAACCCGTCTTAAAAGCAAAGCTGATCGAGAGCGTGAGATGGCCATATTTGAAAAGGCCAAACGCGGGCGACTGGACAAAAGGGTTAAAACACTTCCCCCAGGTCAAAGAACTTCATCTACCGCAAATAAAAAAAGGTTCAAGATGAGAAAAATGTTCGCCAAAGCCATATCGATGGGAATGAAGCAGCCCTCTTTTAGAGAACATTCTCCTGGCAATATACGCCTTAACGATGAGGATGTGCATCCTAATCACTGTTTATATCATCAAAGGATTGCGCACCCCACCGAAGGGTGCAACGCCTTTAAAAATTGGTGGCAAGGGTATGTCGCTCACAGGCAGCACTTCAAAAGGATGGAGCGTGAAACTCGTCGACAGCAGAAAAATGCGACAGACGAACGAGAAAGAGCTGCGGACAACTGTCACATTGTTGATAGCAGGGGATCGCAAGTTCTCACCTTCGGGAGCAATTCTGAAGAAGAAATTACTCTCAGCACTCTCTTCAAGGAATCCACCTCAGGAAAAGAGAAAGAAACGAAGAGCTGCGAGAACATTCCGCTACGCAATCGCACGCTACCTGAAAAGGATCTCGGACCCGCAAACAAGGGATCTAGAAAAAAGGATAAGGGGAAGGGAAAAGCGACCTTTGTCGCCAATGCTCAGCAACAACCGAGTAACCCGAGACCGTCTGTTCGTCAAAGCAACAAGCCGCGATCTCTCGATGAGAAGTTGAAACGTCCTTACTCATTTCCCAGGGATAAAACAAGGAGACTGTTCGAACTAGCAGTGCGCAACGGGCTCATCACTCTGCCAGATCCAAAACATCCGTCACAACCGGGTGACGTTAACCATCCTAACTATTGTCCCTACCACAGAGTAATGGGCCATCCACTCGAAGATTGCTACGTCTTCAAAGGCTGGATTGAGGATGAATACCAAAAGGGCAAATTCGAGTTGTCTGGCAACTGGAAGGTGAACCCGCCATAACCACATGCTCATAAAAGGATGGACACGTCGGGGGCATTATGCTCTTTTATAGGAGAAGCTCCATGAGAAGTTGTTTTTTCGGCAAAAAACTAAAAGAGTGCTGAAAGATCTTCAAACGTGTCCGACCTATGACAGAGGCCGAAACGTCGTTAAACTAACAATGGACCGCTATGTCCTAAAACTGGATATTGACCGAGACGTCGATAAACTACTACAGACCGCAGCATCCCAAGGCTGATACAAAAAAGAGACAATAAAAAAAAGGAAAAAAAAGAAAAAAAGAAAACGGTATGTCCACAAACAAAATGGGTACGGATGAAAACCCAAAAGGGCTCCGTGAGTAAAAACAGCAGGGCTACCGGCGAGTTTTATGAAAACCCGAAAGGGCGCAACCTCGTTAGAAAAAAGAGAGAGAAAAAAAGGAAAACGGTATGCCCATAAGCAAAAGGGCACGGATGAAAACCCGAAAGGGTTCCGTGAGTAAAAACAGCAGGGCTGCCGGCGAGTTTTGTGAAAACCCGAAAGGGCGCAACCTCGTTAAAAAAAAGAAAAAAAATGGTATGTCCATAAGCAAAATGAGCACGGATGAAAACCCGAAAGGGCTCCGTGAGTAAAAACAGCAGGGCTACCGGCGAGTTTTGTGAAAACCCGAAAGGGCGCAATCTCGTTAAAAGACACTTGCAAGGTCCTCTCGACCTTGTGAGGAGAAACCACCTGCGTGAGATCCTTACGACTCACAAGGGAGCAACACATTTAGGGATCCTCACGATTCCTAGGGAGAAATTACACTTGCGAGATCCTCACGACTTGTAAGGAGAACCCTCTTATGGGACCCTCACGGCTCATAAGATTTGAAAATCTTAAGCTACAGGGATCTAAACCTGTTCTTAAGCAGCCACCACAACTTCTGACACTGCCCTACAAGCGGTTCAGTATTGACCCTTGTATACAATCCACGGGCGTGAATAAACATTTCCCTAACAGAGTCACATCCGTGACTAGGGATATGTCTACACGGTGAACAGCCCTTGTAAGTCCTCTCGACTTATAAGGAGAAAACACTCTTGTAAGATCCTTACGACTTATAAGAGACCATGCACTTAAGAATCCTCATGATTCCTAAGGAGAAAACGCACCTACGAGATCCTCACGACTCGCAGGGAGAAAAACCTTTATGAGACCCTTACGGCTCATGAAGTCGAAAGCCTTAGTCGACAAGATCCTAACCCTGTTCGCTAAGCCACCTTTGTTCGACATCGACAGAAGCAAATGATGATTCCCTCCTGGCAATATCCCAGTTGTAGCGGTGCTGATGCTGAAATCGGTGTCTAATTCCAAGCTTGCAGTAAGAAGCTAGCGAACCACACATGCATACGAAATAGCCGAAACGATGGGGTAACTTGTAACAAAATCAGCAAGTAAAAATGTATGCATGCAAAATAGCCGAAATGATTGGGCAACTCGCAATAAAAAGCAGGGAGTAAAAATAAATAAATAGCCGAAATGATTGGGCACCGCGAAAAATAGCCGAAATGATTGGGCAATCACGACTTTCGCGATATAAAAGCTGAAATGATAGAGTATCGCGGAAAGAAATAAAAAAAATATATAAATAAAATTTATGCCCTACAGGTGATATCACATCAATCCCTGTATACAATCCAGGGGCGCAAACAAAGAAGGAATCACGCCTTCCCTCCTTAGGATCTATCAGAAAGAGAGCCAAGTCTCGACGGTCACATCTGCATCCCAGAAGACCAACAACAGCGTTCCTCCTTATGCCAGCAAGGCACGGAAGCGACACAACGAAACGGAGCCACGGCATAATCTCCAGTTCCAAACCTTAACGGCAATATCTACAGCCTAAAAATCAGCAACGGTGATCCTCCTCATTCCAACAGGACTCGGACGCAACATTACCTAGCGGAATGACGGCAAAATTCCAGTTCCACCTCAGCATTCGTCTCGCTACAGCAGACGAAATGTCACTACAGCGTCCTTCCTCCAACAGGATTCGGACATACCAAAGAAAACGAAGCGAAGGCCAAATTCCTAGCTTCAGGGTCTTGACGACAACTCATATAAAACCTAAAAGACTATCATAGATCACACCAGCGCGGAGTGGTCACCGCCTCGACGTTCGTCTCGATACAGTAGACGAGATGTCACTACATCGTCCTTCTTCCAACAGGATTCGGACACGCCAAAGCAAACGAAGCGAAGGCCAAATTCCAAGCTTCAGGGTCTTGACGGCAACTCATATAAAACCTGAAAGACTATCGGAGTTCATCCCACGCCAGCACGGAGTGGTCACCACCTCGACGTTCGTCTCGATACAGCAGACGAGATGTCACCACAGCGTTCTTCCTCTAGCAAGATTCAGACGCGACAATCAAACAGCGGAGCTACGGCAAAATCCTTAGTTCCAAACCTCGACGGTTCACCAGCAACCTAGAGACAACCGCGACCTTCGTCTCGATACAGCAGACGCAATGCCAGCAAACGAAGCGAAGGCCAAATTCCTAGTTTTAGGGTCTTGACGGCAACTCATATAAAACCTGAGAGACTATCGGAGATCATCCCACACCAGCACGGAGTGATCACCACCTCGACGTTCGTCTCGATACAGCAGACGAGATTTCACTACAGCGTTCTTCCTCCAGCAGGACTCAGACGCAACATCACCCAACGGAACCACGGCAAAATCCTTAGTTCCAAACCTCGACGGTTCACCATTAACCTAGAGACAACCGCGACATTCGTCTAGATACAGCAGACGCAATTCCAGCAAACGAAGCAAAGGCAATATTCCTAGCTTCAGGGCCTTGACGGCAACTCATATAAAGCCTGAAAGACCATTGGAGATCATCCCACACCAGCACAGAGTGATCACCACCTCGATGCTCGTCTCGATACAGCAGACGAGATATCACCACATCGTTCTTCCTCCAGCAGGATTCAGACGGGACAATCAAACAACGGAGCCACGGAAAAATCCCTACTTCCAAACCTCGACGGTTCACCAGAAACCTAGAGACAACCGCGACATTCGTCTCGATACAGCAGATGCAATACCAGCAAACGAAGCGAAGGCCAAATTCCTAGCTTCAGAGTCTTGACGGCAACTCATATAAAACCTGAAGGATTATCGGAGATCATCCCACACCAGCGCGGAGTGGTTATGACTTATCGGGGCTCTCCAAAATGAGCCTAACCTCAAGTAAAAAGCGGCATGGCAAAATTCCTAACGCTTGCTCTTCCGACGGTCAAACTGCCGAGGAGGATTGCTTGAAGACGTCTTGTCCAGCCCCTGAAGGGATCAGAGACACGACAGTAGCGGGGCTACTCGAACAGCAAGATTATGCGTCGAGGAATACACCAGCCAACGCGACGGTGCGACGGGTATAAAACCCTAGTACCACAGGCCCTAACGGACCTCTTTCGTAAAGAGCAGAGGTTAACTGTGGCGTTAGGATATTCTTGCGAGAACTGCTCGATTCGTCTCGACTTCTGAGGAAATTAGTGTCTTTGCGAGAACTTCTCGATTCGTCTCGACTCGTAGGGAAAAGTCTTAGGCAATGGGGATAAGAACCGGTTTCCTAAGCACTGGGGCCCTGCAAGTCGGTCCAAGATGGACTCTTGCATACTATTCACGGGCCACACTCTCCAAAGTCGAATCTCGACAAGGAGGGAAACAACCGCTTACGGGTCCTCTCGACTTGTAGGAGGGAAAATTCTCTTGTGAGATCCTTACGACTCTGAAGAGAAAACGCGCTTAGGAATCCTCACGATTTCTAAGGAGAATTTGCACCCATGAGATCCTCTCGACTCGCAGGGAGAAATACCTTTATGAGACCCTTACGGCTCATGAAGACGAAGAAAGTCTTAGGCTACAAGGACCCTAAACTTGTCTCCTAAGCCCTCAATTCTGTGGTCTTGCATAACTCTGCACTACTTCACCCACGTACATACTTACGTGGGCAAAGTAGTGGGGGGCATTTGTTCCTGCCAAAATTTTGGCTCACAACCTGCTCCCTTATAAAAAAAATAATAAAATAATAATAATAATAATAATAATAATAATAATAATAATGAAGGGAAAAACTCCACAAGTAAAGAATGTAACAAATGCCTCAAAGCGAAGAGTTAAAACATTGTGAAGCAACGCTTCAGATGCAGCGCCAAGTGCGCTGCGCTCTAAACAGTGCACCACGTGCAAAGCATGTGTGCACTAGCGCTAGGTACGCTGCGCTCCAAGCAGCGCACCACGTGTCAAACACGGGTGCGCTAGCATAATGTGCTCTGCCTTTTAAGTAGTGCACCACGTGCAAAGCACGGGTGCGCTAGCGCAGGAACCTAAAATCTCCCCACCGTCAGATCAAAGATCTAATAATAATGATAAAGCATTAATTAATCAGAACTAAAATTCTGTTATGGAAAGATTTTTCTAATCTTATTAAAACAAGAAGATTATCTTCTGTAAAACAGAAGCCTTAGGATTAAAGATCCAACGGTGGGGAAACATCCCCAAATCAATCAGAGAAAGATCTCTTAAAACTGATTTAACAAATCAATTGGCCCTATATAAAGGCCCCTAGACTTCAAGTCTCAGGGATAGAGAATAGACAGAAAAGAGAGAGAAAACCCTCTGCAAAAGAAGAGAAGGCTCTTAGAAAAAAAAGAAGAATTTTTTTCATCTTCAAGGTAAAGAACTATGTTCTTGAATAATAGAGATGAAACCATCTCGTAAAAAGAAGAACCATCTTCTAAAAAGATCAGAGATCTAAAAAAAAGACCAAGGTCTTTAATAAAAAAGAAAAGATCAAAAAGATCTGATCATAAAAAAACTAAAAGAAGTATTTTACTTCATTCACAAATTTTTTGATCTATAAAAACAGAGCCTTTTATAAAAACAAGAACTTTTGTTCTTGGATCTTGAGGAAAAAGCCTCCTTTGAAGAACATAAATTTGTTCTTTGATCTTAAAATTGATCAAATGCGCTTTGAGCTATTGAAAAGTGCCTTGCACTCATGAATTGCGCCCTTACGCTCATTGGACCGGCACTCATCGCCAAAACCTGCCACGTGTCAACCAGAGACACAATCTGCGCATTGCGCTTCTAAAACAGAGCATTGCGCTCATGGGCTGGCGCTCAGCGCCAAGCGCGCCACGTGTCACTCACTGGTGAGCCAACAGACTAGCGCAACGTGCTCATAAATTAAAAGCGCAATGCGCTAACAAACTAGCGCTTAGCGCTAAGCGCGACACGTGTCCTCTTCGTGTGCGCTACCCGACAGAAGTGCAATGCGCTCTTTGAATGGCGCAACGCACCTGGCACGCCGCGTGGCGTACTGTTAGAACAAACTTTGTTTCTGATACAAGACAAAAATGTCAGAGCCCAATGCCTAGCATTATTAAAAGGGTTGAGCCCAAATAAAGGCTTAATAGCCAGAACAAAAATAAAATGTTAAAACATTTTAATTGGACTTAGCCCAATTCTGGCCATAAGTCCTCAACTTATTTTGAATTGAGCACATCTGCTCTTTCAACCACCTCACCTTGGTTCAAGGGTACATCTCTTTACTCCTTTGATATTTGTCGTTGTAATTCCTCAACGTCTTCAACGAGGTGACGGGTCCCGACAACCACACATTTCACGGACTGTGGGGTCCTTAAACTCATGCATTATGATGTCCTTAACCTTGACCGTGATGTCTTTAAACTAATATCGGACTGTGAGGTTCTTAAACTCATGGACTATGATGTCCTTAACCTCGACCGTAATGTCTTAAAACTAACAACGGATTGTAGGGTCCTTAAACTCATGGACTATGATGTCCTTAACCTGGACCGTAATGTCCTTAAACTAACATTGGACCGCAATGTCCCTAAACTAAACAACAGAGCCCAAATGCTCTTTTGTTGGATCTAAACGATCCCGTTAAGTTGATCTTAGTCTAAAATTAGATTAACGTATCCTTAACAAACGTTTAAGTTGATCTCAGTCTCAAATGAGACTAACGTATCCTTAAACCCAACCCCCAAACACAAATCTAAGAAGATACGGATTTGGACTAATCCACGCCCTACGGGTGACAACATAAATTAGTCTCCGTATACAATCCACGGGCAACCAAACACAAAACAAACACCCACGACACGAAGTGACCATATGGAGAAGGAGAAAGTTGTTACCGTGATGCGGTAGCGTAATTAACTGCAGGGGCTTACGCCTGCAGGGAAGAGCGTCCCCACAATTAAAAAACCCCTCAAACGAGGGGGAATCTGATGAAGTCTGCTACATCGGCCGCATCCATTTAAACATTCGATACACGGTGCCATAAATCAACTTGGCATCTTCGGAGAGGTGTACGGATAGCACCAATTAGCATCTGCCCTGAATTTCAGGCAAGAAGAACCTACGCGGTCGCGTCTCTGTGTTCGGAGGGGAACACCAGCTTCTCAAGCTCCAGTAAAAGATATACCGGTCTCGAAAGGTAAGAGGCCAAATGCGGTGATCTCGAGGGCACCACTACCCAAACGCAAGTCGGTGTTTGAACGACTTTCCTTAGCCCCAGCTAGGGGAAAGGCCATCAACACCAACAATGCAACAAGGTATCTCGAGCAAGCTCCGGCGATATCCCCGACAACTGCTCAATCGGGTATCTTCTCTAAGCTCCCCGTTAATTGACTCACAATGGCTTCCTGGATAACGAATGCCCGCCGAGCCCTCAAAATCGATAAGCTAAGATAGAAAAGGCTCAGATACAGAGCCAACAAAAGGGTTAGGGCTCTTTCTAGGCTGAACTTCATGAGGTTCGAAGAACAGGGTTACCCCGCCAAAGATGAGGAGATGACTGGATGTGTGGTCCACACTATGGGCACACGCAGCAAGAGCAAGGACGGGGCTACCACATCTTAAATTCAATCTGGTATGAATGTGGCTGCCACTTCCCATGACCAGCATCCTCTGGGAGGTAATGAAAACCCTTCCAGTGAGGCTGAGAAGTAGAGAGATCTCTCGGTTCATGAGGAGTTGAGTTTCGAAAGCGAAGAGGAGCCAATCTTCCGTCCTAAGAACGCGGAGTAGCAACTTCTCCAAGAGCTCCGAAAATAGCTCAGAAGTAAAGACTAGGAGTTGGTCAAACTTTACTCCAAAATTGATGACTTGACGAATGTCATGATGCAGCTCACGGCCCAAGTTGCCTCTCAAGCATCCAATCAAGTGCAGGGTTCTGCTAATGAACTGGGAAATGGTGTCCTGAGACAGCCGACGCCTATTCCCTCAAATCTAAAAGTGGGTGGACCGCATGAAAGTCAGTCGCACCCTATCCCGGGAAATGTCTTGGCTACTGATGACAGATGCCCGCTAACTAAAGATCAAATCATGGATTTAGTTGCCAACAAAGTCAAAACATTGGTAGCCGAAACCAAAGTGCAAAAAGATGTTAGCAGTAGCGGGAGACCATATCCTGCTCAGTATGATCTGGTAGAATTTCCTAGCGACTATGTCATCCCTAAATTCGGAAGATTTGATGGGAAGGGAAATGCGAATCAGCACATCGCCCATTTTAAAGCCTCATGCAGGAATACTGGGGGCAATAATGCGCTTCTCCTCCGCCAGCTCGTTAATAGCTTAACCGATGTCTCTTTCGACTGGTACGCAAGCATACCGGATGGCTCCGTTACTACTTTCGTCCAAATGGAATTTCTGTTCCGACAAAAGTTCATGAGTGTCAGCGATAAGATCACCATTGCCGACCTCGTAAGGACCAAGCAAAAGAATAACGAAAGAAGGACGGATTTTATAACCCGACAACGTAATCTCTCCGTCAAATGTGAACCGTCGATAGAGAAGGACCAATCTGTCAGCCTTCTCGTCGAAAATCTCAACAATTGGATGGCCCCGTTTCTATGCACGGCGGGTCTCAAAACATTCCAAGAGCTGACCAGGAAAGTTCAGATGTTGGAGCGCTCAAAACAATGGTCGTCCTTTAATTCCCAAAATAACAATAAGTCCTGGAGAAACTGAAAGGACGATAATCGCAAAGGCGGAAGTTCCGACGATACTGAATCTTTTAACATTTCGGCTAACCGAAATAAGCGAGGGATGAGCGGCCCTAATGCCAATCAGCCTCGAAAGCAAGTGTTCGGAGAGGGAGGAGAATCTCCACTAAAAGAGAGGCTGGATAAGGTCTATTCTTTCAGAAGGGACAAATTCCATACAATATTCAAAGACGCCCTAAGAAACGGTCTACAATTGCCAGAATCAAAAAGACCGCAAGAAGCGAATATGACCGACGACCCTAAATATTGCCCCTATCACAGAGTGATAAGTCATGCCATTGAGGACTGTTTCGTCTTCAAACATTGGGTCGAAAAGAAATACAAGACAGGAGAGAAAGAACTGTCTAAAGGCGTGTTAGCAAACAGTGAAGCTGCGACCGCCAATTTCATACAAAACAGATGACCGCCACGTCATTAATTTAGGAACAATCGACCTTTAAGTCGTTAAACTGGGAATGTAAAAAATTGTGTAAATAAAAAAATTGTGTAAATAAAAAAAGTGTAAAAAAAAGAGCCGAAATGATGGGGCAACTCGCAATAAAAATCAGCGAGTAAAATAAAGATGAAAAATAAAGCCGAAATGATGGGGCAACAGCGAATAAATAGCCGAAATAATAGGGCAATCGTGACCTTCGCGATAAGAAAAACAGAAATGATAGAGCAATCGCAGTAAAAAAAAAACCTCCAAAGACGAATGATGAGTCGCTCCTGGTACCATATTCCAGTGCAGCGATGCAGACGCCGACCAAAATCCAAATCCCCAAGTGGCGAATGATGAGTCGCTTCTGGTACCATATTCCAGTGCAGCGATGCAGACGCCAACCAAAATTTCAAATCCCTGAATGTCCTAATGGAGAATGATGAGTCGTTCCTGTTACCATATTCCAGTGCAGCGATGCAGAAGCCGACCAAAATCCAAATCCCCAAACGGTGAATGATGAGTCGCTCCTGGTACCATATTCCAGTGCAGCGATGTAGACGCCGACCAAAATCCAAATCCCCAAATGGCGAATGATGAGTCGCTCTTGGTATCATATTCCAGTGCAGCGATGCAGACGCCAACCGAAATTCAAATTCCCAAAATTCTCCATGCCCTAAGGCCAGTTCCCAAATGGACTACCATATACAATCCACAGTCTTAAATAATCCACACCACAATCACCGGTCACGCGGCCGGTCTCCGCCCTAGGAATTATGCTCCATTTGGGAAGATTCACTCATGTGTCCTCACGATACATGAGGAGAACAAACTTACGAGATCCTTTCGACTCGTAAGAAAACACCTTCGTGGGATCCTTACGACTCACTAAGGAAAAACACACTTGGGAGTCCCCACGACTCCTAAGGAGAAAGTACACCTACGAGATTCTTTCGACTCGTAGGGAGAAAATGCTTTTATAGGACCCTTACGGCTCATAAAATTGAAAAGCCTTAGGTGATTGGGACCTAAACCTGTCTCCTAAGCCATCGCTCCCTAACAGGAAAAGGCAAATGATGAATTGCTTCTGTCACCCATGCTTCAGTGTTAGCAATGCTGATGCCGACTCCTACCCCAAAAATTCCAAACTTCCGATCCAATAGACCCCTAAGTCTTTAAACTGGGAACAGATGACCTCTAAGTCGTTAAATTGGGAATAGATGACCCATAAGTCGTTAAACTCGGAACGAGGGAAATCTCCTCATGGAAAATGATGATTCGTTCCTGGTACCATATTCCAGTGTAGCGATACTGATGCCAAACCAAAACCAAAATCCTCAAATCCTCTCATGGCAGATGATGATTCTCTCCTGGTACCATATTCCAGTGTAGCGATGCTGATGTTAACCCAGATCATATCAAGTCAGCAAGACAACCAACAACCTCCCTGGCGGAATCAAGCTCCACCTCGGAAACAAATCAAATCCCAACACCACAGAAAGCGGAGCAAGTAAAATCAAAGTACCGACCGCTCATGTTGCTAAAAGGGCAGCATTGACCGTTCACGTCGCTAAAAGGGCAGCACCGACCGTCCACGTCGCTAATAGAGCAGCACCGACAGTCCAAGTCGCAAAAAAGGAAGCAACGACCTCCTTGTCGGAATTATGCTCCGCCTTGGAATCAAGTCAACCAGACACTCCATGCCGGGGAAACGTCGACCAGCGACACTCCGTACCGGGGACACGTCAAACAGACACTCCGCCTCGGGGACACGTCAACCACTGACACTCCGTCTCGGAGACACGTCAAGCATCGACCGTCCATGTCATAAAAAGGACAGTGCCAGCTTCCCAAAAAGCGGGAACCAAATCAAGTCGCCTCCATGTGAAAGAAGATCCATCAATTTCATGCACACGACGCACATATGCGGTGTGCATTTATTGATGGGGGCACTTTGTTGGGATCAAAAATTACACCCGGTTGACCAAGTCAAAATCAAAATCAACCCCAAGCCACGTGGGCCCAAGCCCAGATCAAGTGGGCCCATACCCAAGTCGAGCCCCGCAGCCAGCCTCCCACATGCCAAAATGAAAATTATATAATAAATAATTTTGATGTAATTTTCATACATGAATGTAAGAAAAATGGGCATAAAGCCAAATTTTTGTAAAGCCCATGGCTCATGTGCAAAAGAAATGAGCACATGAGGCATGAGATGGGCAAAATGCCATTTTGTAAAGCCCAAAGGGCTATATGTAAATTTGTAAGCCTACAAAACGCAACATGATGATGAAATGAAAGAAGAATTCATTCCCTCAAAAAGTTAGGGTTTTTGTGCCTCTTTTTCCTTCCTCAAGGTTCTAAACCTTCTCCTTTTTTTTTGAATTAAATCAAGAGTTTCACTCTTCCTTTTCCAAAAAGAAATATTTTTTCACCATAAAACCCTTGAAGGGGAATGCGGATATTCCATCAAATCTTCAAAAGGGAAGATTTTTAAATCTCACCCTCTTTTCTCTAAGATCCAGCTAACAGAAAGGAGGAAGAAGGAGACCCATCTTTAAAAATCCCACTTTGGGGAAGATCCGAGCCTTAGGAGAGGATCCAGGGCTCAGAGGAGAAGAAAGGGGTTCTCTTTGATCATCTTCAAACATTTCTGAGAGTTCAACTCCATTTCTCAAAACCTCTGGGAGCTTAACTCCATAAATAAAAATGTTTTAGGAGTTTAACTCCAATTAAATTTTTTGGAGTTTATCTTCATAAATCAAACTCTTTTTGGAGTTTTACTCCCCTTAAGATCCTATCAAGAGTTTAACTCTTAATCCCGGGGCTAAGCTCCTTTTTTCTGTAGGAGTTTAACTCCTGATCACGTGCCGGGCGCGTGAGGCGCTGGCGCCCAGCGCCCACGTGCCGGTCGTGTGAGGCGCCGGCACCCAGCGCTCACACGCCTCTCACGTAGCCAGCGGGCGCTCAGCGCCCACATGCCGCGCGCGTGAGGCGCTGGCGCCTAGCGCCCACGCGCCATTCATGTGGCCCGCTGGCGCCTAGTGCCCACATACCACTAATGCATCCTTAGGACATTCCTCACCCCATTTTTTTATACACTCTATACTCAAAACACGTTCCCCGTTAGAAAAAATTTCTAACGGGGCGTGCCCCGCATCCCGCAAGGGGGCTGCTAGCTCCCTTGACCCCCAGTCGGCTATCCGGGTAGCAGGACCCCCTAAAACTCTGCGGGACCCCTGATATATCTAAAACCCCTTTAAAATACAACACTGCACATTGAGTTCGCATGACCTATTTGATCCGTCAATCGGAGGTTTCCTCGCTCCAAAAGCGAAGGGAAATTAACGACACCTTAGTCCGCGGCTGCCGGAGATTCGGATCCCCACAATCAATAAACCCCAGCCTGCCCTAGACAGGGAGAATCTGTAATGCGCTTGACAAGCGACGCATATTCCCATCTCAATGGGGTGACGAAAAACACCGTACACATCCATTTTTCTTTCTATCTCAAATAACTTTTTAAAACAAACTGACAAAAGAGGAATTATCTCCGATATAGCTTTCTTTTTAACATTTGTAAGCAATGTGATAAGCAAACAAGATCAAACTAACATGCTACACTAATCCTAACCTTATTCACGTCAATTAATTTTTAGTTGTAACAAATGTTCATATGAAACAAACATATAAGGAATTTTTTCATTAAAATACCATGAACTTTAGTGTAAGCTATTTTCGATATCTAGTATACCCAAACCCTAGAACCTTCATGAGGTAATGACCTACCCTACACGCACACTATGCTTTCATAGCACGGTATTCTAGGCATATGGGTAATTCAAGGTAAAAGATTTTTCATTAAAATACCACACCGTTTCAAAACAGGTTTCTTTAAATTGGAATTTCTAAATTGTCGCTCTGACGACCTGAGTATGCATGCTCAGAGTGAGAAGTGGACTTAGCTTGGACCAGGACCAGACGTACCTTGAGGACATCGCTGACATTTTGATCAGCTATCCAGAGCTATACTCATTTGACCTCCATCAGGTCAGTTCTTTGTATTTGTTTTGTTTCAATTACTGCATGTCTCATTACCTGTGCGTTGTTTACTGATTACCACGTAAAGCTAGAAACCAAAGTGTGACTACGGCAGGATATTTCCTTGACCGTAGGAGCATGGCTGGCTTTATCAACCCCTCGTATTCCGTATTTCGGGAAGCGGGGCGTGACAGAAATTCTTGGCAATTACGCCTCTACAACACTCGTTAGGGGACCCGCTAATGGATGGTGCAGATTATCGTACATCCTTAGAACAGTAGAATGAGATGCAGAACTTCTCACGGAGTATTTGGTCTCTAAAGGAATAAAAATACGGTTTTTAAGAAACGCGACTTTTCTAATAAAAAAAACTAATTTTTGGAAAAATTATATAAAATTATGAAATCCGTATTTTCAATAAAAACAAATTTAGAAACTATATTTTTAAAAAGAAAGATTAAAAATTGTTAATAAAATACAACCGAGTTTCCAAAGGAACTAGTTTTCATAAAAATACCACAAACTTCAAAAAAAGGGCTAGGTTTTATCACCAAAACACCATAACAATTAAAATACATGTTTGTCACGCCCCGCTTCCCGGTGTACAGGGAAGGAGACATGGTAAGTCGCGACGTATTTACGCAAAAGTAAACACGCTAAGCGTAAATAAGCAATATAAATAAATAACACAAGAATGACAAGAGATGTAATAGAACAAAAACTTTTTATTGATAACCATCTTTACATACAGCTAAAAGTAAAGTACAATGAAAGAAAGCGATGCCTAAATAATGACATATGAACTGAAAGAAAAGTATGTACAAGTAGAAACTAGAACTCTGACTCCTCTGTAAACTGCTCCAAATCGTCCTGGCTGGGCTCGATCTCCTGAGAGTCGGGTCCTCCTGACAACATTCCAAAGATAGAAGAGAAAAGAATGTCGTCAGCGAACTAGCGCTTGGTAAGTCCCAAAAGATAGAATGGAATAGACAGAGAATCAAACAAGTAAATTATATGTTTGTTATGCTAACGTAGTTGTTTATACATTGCTATTGAATATATCATTGTATACGAGAGGAGTCCAACTATCCCATGGACTATGGGAAACGGAAAGTATAAGGCCCCGTAAAAACCTACGGGACAACGACACGGATGTTCATGTAGGTGTCTTTTAGTGTCCATCATCGTGCCACTTTTAACACATTCCGTACCATTCCACCCCTTTAAAACCCCGTAATGTATATTGTATTGTTTTGTACTATAAGACTTGCCGAAACCATGGTATAAGTTGTTCTTGTAAACGGTTCAGGATGTAAACGGATAGGCATATAGTCAAGTTCAAGATATAGCCATGGTTCGATCAAGTCAAATCATGTTGCATGTTCGTATTGTTCGGTATTCATGTTCAGGTTCATGTATATATTGGATTCATGTTGAATTGGAGTTATGATTGTATTCATATTTGGATTGTATTCAGATTAGACTGAGACTCATATTGAGTCAGACACTTAAACAGATTTGGATCTTGAATTATATTTTGGTGTTATCGGTAACTGCTGCATATGGACAGCAGGATTTGTGTTTTTTTCCAAGACAATTACCATTGATAACCCTATTTTAGTTTTTTACCTTAAATAGTCAAGCACACACTTTCTCCAGCTTTCTGAGGCTCAAAAGAATTGGTCCCTCTTAAACCTATATTTACTGGGCTTCTTATTGTAATTTAATATAACTTGAGGGTTTTTTTTGAAAAAATATTTTTTTTATACTTTCAAAATAAATCTCAAGTATTTATTTATGTTATATAGGATTTTCATGAATGTAAATTTTATAGAATGAGGTATGTTAGTGAATATATATATATATATATAACTTGAATAGTTCAAGATATTTTAATGTAAAGTTTGACTTGTATTGATTCTTGATGGTATTTTCATGAAACTTGTCATTCTCTATATTCTAGAAAGCATAGAATTTTATTATATATTAAAAATAGATAGTTTGATAATATTTATATAATTATTAAAAAATAATTTTTTTATTATTAAATAGAAATTCTCGTTTTTCTTAAAAATTGTATTAAAATTTCATCGAGATCGTATACTCCGTAAGGAGGTCTGCATCTCACCCTACTAGCCCGTGGATGTGCGATAATCTGCACCATCCAATAGCCGATTCCCCGAAATGGGTTGTAGAGGTATAATCGCAAGGAATTTAAATAATACTATTTACAAGAAAACGGGTTTTTATAGTTCGAGATATTTATTGAAAAGCCGTATTTTGTCACAAGATATTGGTTTTAAGAGAATCGTGGTATATCAAGATGTGTGTATGTGAGAGGTAGGTCATTATCTCGTGAGGTTTTCTAAAGGTATACTAAGCAACAGTATTAAAAGATGTCGTATGTAAACTTCATGATATTTAAACGAAAAAGCTTAAATAAAATTGTTTTACATGGAGTTTTAAAGTGAAACTTGTTTCAAAACATTAGTTAATGATTAACAAGCAAAGTATAGTGATACAGATGAGTGGTTATTAAGAAGAAATATAGTTTTCAAAGTTTTAGAAACAAAATCCGGTATAACTCCACTTACCGACATATTTTGAAAAGAGATCATTTTAATGTAGGAAGAGAGGAAAAGAGATGAAACTTACAAGTTGTGTGGGTTAAGAATAGATGGAGGAAGGTATTGAGATTTTCGTGGTGACGCGGAGTCGCCGGAAACGTCTCGAATCCTCGCCGGAAATGGAACTAGAGCTAACTCCACTTGTACTCTTTTTTGACTTAGAAAATTTTGAGAATTTTTGACATGAAATTTCAGAATGAAGAGGGCTAGGCTAGGATATTGAGATTGAAAAAAGAATTAAAAATGCATTAAAAATAGGATTAAAGGGTGAATTTAAACTCTTTGGATAAATACATGAAAAATAAACTGAACAGGGGTAGTGGGGTAGGCCAAGGGGCGTTGTGTGCAAAGCATGGGGGGTATTACCTACAGATGGCCGGCGTCGCCGGGCCTTGGGCCATTCTCGCCGGATCGATGGGGGCGTTGGGTGCTGGGATTTGAGCCACATGTCCTAGTTTGTACATATAACATTGTGCACATGTTTGTTTTATTTGACTTTTCATTTTTATGTATATTGCACGTGTAAAATTTTGGGCTTCCAAAAATTTTAAAAGAAAAATCATTAAAAATAATATGTGGCTGAAGGGATTCGAATACAAGGGCCATGTCACAGTAATGCAAGGTTTTACCAATGAGCTATAAGTGCTTTTTTATTATTCTTAAATGAAAACAACATTTAAAGTATACTCAGGCTTGCAAATACTCCATTCTGTACATTAACTTTTAAAAAAATTTGTACAATAAAAACAGAATAGTTATATTCTACCCTCCTTATAAAAATATCGTCCTCGAAATTTATAATTATATAAGGACTTGTTTACAAATAAGAAAGGGTATCCTGCATGCATGTCATCCTCACGTTCCCACGTTGATTCTCCTGGCGAATCTTTTCTCCACATCTGTAACATTTCAGAAAAATAAAATATTATTTTTGGGAATTTATATGATTAAATAATAAATATTATGAATATTTTGATATTGCGGTGTAATTAAGTACCGATAAATTGGGAAATATTTGAAAAATTATAGGAATTACTGAAATGAGGGTGTTTTATATGATTTAAGTAAATTATAAATTCTTTATGATTAATTATATACCATTTTTATGCTAATCACGATTAAATATCACTAATCGTGCATTAAACTTGATTTGTGCACATGACATGCACCACGTCATATTTCACATTTTTACATTTTCTTCCATGGCTTTTCTTTATTTTTCATGCATGGTTTGGTTTTAATTGAGGGGAAAAGAAAAGAAAAGAAAAGAAAAGAATTAAAGAAATGGGTATGGACAAGAGAGAGAAGAGAGAGAGAAAGAGATGAGGGGTCATTAACCATTCCTCCCATTGTTTTCCCTCCATTCTCTTCATCTTTTTTTCCCTCTCCCTCTCAACCCTTGGCTGCCCTCTCCCTCCACCACCTCCACCACTTCACTTCACCATCAAAAACACATCAAAACACCCAATTTCCTTCATTAAAAATGTGCACAAGCTCATTACAAGCGCTTTGGACCAAGAAAGTTTGGATTTTGGAGACTTGGGGTGTAACACCCGAGTTCATTTAAACCAATTCCAGTTCTCGTATTTTTTCTTTATTCGTGATATTCTTGATTTAACGTACTGTGGGTGCGAATGGTATTTTACACTTTACATTGCATTCGACCCGACCCGCTTGCTTGAACCTGTTTGATTCTTTTTTATAAATTACCTTGACTTGTTGCATGGACACGTGCATCTCATGTTTAGTACATACTGGTATTTTATCTGGTATCGCATCTTTTATCATATAAAATTTTAGGTCTCAGAAAATAATTTAAAATTGCATCTCATAGCCTGCATGATACCCCTAACCCCGTGGTAGCGTCCGCGCATCTTGTTCTCGTACCGTTCAGTGAAACGGACGTGTTTGGATGGCTGCGCGCACGTACGTGCATCCGTTCTTAGGGGTATGCATTTTCGTTACCAGAGCTTTCATTTTGGATTTTGAAAGGCACATATATTTTTCATATTTTAAAACCGGATTTTTAGACCCGACCCGGACGTGTTTTGGAGTAAGTTTGTATTTACCAAAATCTCAAAACGGACTAATATTATAATATTATATTCTTTTTTTTCCTTCTAAAGTTTCTTTAACCAAAAAATATTCTATATATATATATATATATATATATATATATATATATGTTTAGAACTATAAAATATATTTTATATTTTAATAAAATACTAATTTATTGTACAGATTATCTCTCTCTCTCTTTCTATCTCTCTGCTCTCTCTGTCTCTTTCTCTCTATATATATTTTATTTTATATTTTCTCTCTCTTAAAATCTTTTAAACCTCACGTCTCTCTCTCTCTTCTCTCATCTTCTTCTCTCTCTGTCGTTTTCTTTTCCCGCCTAACCCTAACCCTACCCACGCTTTCACCCACGTTGCCGTCGCCGCTCCACCCTCGACCTCGCCTCCCTCCTCTCATCGTCGACTTCCCCTCCTCGACCTCCTCACATCCCCACGACTCATCTCCCCGCTACAACCCAAGATCCCCGACAGCCTTCCCTTGCCTGCAATCTCCTTCTCCGACCTCGTCGCCGTCCCCATCACCTGACTTCACCCCGGCCTCGTCACCTTCCTCATCCCTCTCTCCCGACCTCCCAACACCACGACCAACCCCTCTGTACACCCGAATCCCCGACCTTTGCAAACCCCAACAACCCAAGAAAACCATCACCGCCGATCGCCGGCAACCCCAGACACCACCATCGTCACCCTCATCATCTCCTCACCTCCCTCTCTTCTTCCTCTCTCCTTCACCCATACGAGAACCCATCCCCGAGATCCTCATCAACCCTGCACCCAACCACAGCCAGCACCCATCGCCATCACCCATCGCCGGAAAACCCACGACCTCGTCGTCACCCCCTCGCATCTTCGTCTCTGACTCCAAGCCAGAGCACCAAACACCACAACCCCAGACCACACCCTCTTCTTTTCTTTTCCTTTTTCTTTTCTTTTCTTGAGTTCTCTATTTTCCGGTGATCGTCGGAGTCGTGCATGTCGTCGACGATCCGGACGACCCAGAAGACGTTCCCAGCCAGCGTGGTTACTTCTTGCCTTACCTGGTTCTGTTCTGTGCTCGCGTGGACACATTGCGACGTTTTCCCGACATCCGACGTGTCGCACGTACTGCTTTGAGATCCGATCAGGCAAGTGAAACTTGCTACATGCTATTCATAATATTTTATATTTATTTGATTACATGTTAAACCTATAGATTTAATCCAATGTCTCATGTTACATTTTAACATTCGATGTCCATTTTATCATTTTAGATTCATAACTTGGAACATACCATGTTGCATTTTGATTTACTATACCTAGTACCCATATCCATATTTAAATCATATAATAATTATTTACATGGCCCATAGTACCCTTTTAGATAGTTTATAATGTTTCAAACACCCATTTGCATTCATCTTGTCTAGTATACATATTATTGCATCAATAGATCACTTGAATGTATAACATTGAAATATTCATATTCTACATTTGATAAAGTGTAGTTTAATTAGTATTGGAACTTAAACTTTAACCCTAATCATAACTGTGCATCTATATACCTTAATCTGTACCTGATTGCATTTCACATTACCATGTTCCAGTTTATTGTTCTATTAGTACCCATGCTTTTTTTTGTATATCCATGCTTATATTAGTTTGATTATGAGCACCCGCATGACATCTTGTGCACCCTGACATGACTTGTTACACTTACTACTTGACACGACATGGTACCGTGCACCTCTCGACATGACATGATACCTATTTACTACCTGACTTGACCTGATGTACCATGGCTTTACCTGTTATCTGATCTTGTGACTAATGCCAACAAACCTGATCTGTTGTCCTTACGGACATTTCCCGTTGTCTATCCAGACAAACCTGTACCTGCCGATCCTATGTTGGCATTAGCTCCAGATTATTTAATACCTGACTTGAACACATATAACTTGGGGGTATGGGGAAATCAATGATGAAACCTGACTTGTAACTCGACAGTTCGATACCTTTACTGATCAGTTTTAGAGGCTAGGCCAGCCTTGGGATGCTGCTGCTGACATCATCCATCGTTACCCACTACCTTTTAGAGGCTAGGCCAGCCTTGGGATGATGCTGTTGACATTATCCATCGTTACCCCTTTTCCTTTTAGTGCCTAGCGGCATGTCTCGGCTTCAGCCCGAGAATCTTCACCGTGATCCCGGGCACGCACGGGATACTATTAAGTTACATCGATGATTCATCAAATTGGTTTCAAAGACTTGAGAGTAGATAACCCAGTAGGCCAGTTTAGAATACACACTGCACATCACCTGTGCCTTACCCTCACTGTTCACATTTATATTACTGTTATACCTGTTTTACTGTTCATACATATACCTATATGTCTTGCTACCCCTGTTTATAGTATTGCTTAATATTATGACGCACTGACGTCTGGGTTTTTCATGGCCCAGATCCTCTACCTTTGTTGCAGACTGATCAGGAGTACCGCCGCTGTTAGACCGAGCGGTGAGGATCCTGTTGGTACCCAGTTTTACTTTCCAGGTGTTTTAATTATTGGATCTTTTGCTTCCGCATATTATATTATTTCTTGACTCATTTATTTTGGCTCATGGACATGTACTAGATAGTTTAGTTTAATTTCCTGTTCTTGATATCTCTACAGCTGTAATGTGACTGTGGAGGGATTTTTCCTATCTACAGGTAGCATGGTTGGCTATGTCACGTGCCTATCTTAGCATACTCTGGGAAGCGGGGCGTGACCTAGTTATTTTGGTATCAGAGCCATAGGATATAGGTTAATCGAGTTTGATTCTTTTTGTAGTTGGGTATTGGACCCAATACACGA
The DNA here is from genome assembly GCA_030015575.1 of Agapanthus africanus. Classification (NCBI taxonomy): domain Eukaryota; kingdom Viridiplantae; phylum Streptophyta; class Magnoliopsida; order Asparagales; family Amaryllidaceae; genus Agapanthus; species Agapanthus africanus. The sequence goes on from CM057338.1 coordinate 217,042,155, forward strand.
ATCAGAATACTCGTGATTAGGAACATGTCCTGCTACCTTGTTATCGTGATTCTTGAATCATATCTTTCTCTTATCCTTGCCTTGACGATATGCAAACCACTTTGCATCTCGACTTGAAACCTTTTTGGTTCCTTATTGCTTCTCCCTGTTTCTTGATTATGATACTAGGATTTGGGCGACTTGAGTGGAGTTATGTGATTGTAACTATGAACTGCAGTATGGTTACAATGCGGTACTCTATTTAAGTAACTTAGAATTCTAGTTTTGATTCATTTCCTTGTTTCATGATCGTTATATTACCTTGCTTCTCTCGGTTTCATTTCTTACCAGTTCTTGTTTTATCGCCAGCTTGAATCATGTTTATCGTGCTTAATCCTCTTCAGTATCTTAACTTCGGATGAAGTCATCTCGATATCTTACTTGTTCATGTTTTTCCCGCATTAGAATTACTCAATTCTGGTGCATCCCTTTGTTTATTGTTGTCTTGGGAATGGATTTTCGCGGCACTTTCCACGCTCATATTGATCGTAAGGAAAGGAAAGTGATTCTCCAGATTCCCGGATATCCGGAGCTTGTTTTGCTGGAGAAAGCAGTTCTGTCGGGCCAGTCGAGTTTAGGGCTAGGCCGACAAACAATGTTCTTTCGTCGATGGAAGTTGATAAGAAAGAAGCGCCGGCTATAGTTCGAGAATTCATGGACGTGTTCGAAGACATCTCGGGTTTATCGCCAAAATGAGATATGGAGTTCGTGATTGATCTTGTTCCTGGTGCAGCGCCAATCTCAACCCAATGGCACCAGTGGAGTTGGAAGAAGTCAAGAAGCAGGTTACCGAATTACTTGAGAAGGGTTGGATTTGCAGCAGTAACTCACCTTGGGGAGCTCCAGTTCTTCTAGTAAAGAAGATGATGTCACAAGGAGGATGTGCATCGATTATCGAGAATTAAACCGGGTGACTATTAAGAACAAGTACCCGATCCCTCGCAGTGGCGAATTGTTTGAGCAGCTTAGTGGCGCGAGGGTATTCTCGAAGCTGGATTTGCGATCCGGATATCATCACGTCCGAATTAAATCAGAGGATGTTTGCGAGACGGCGTTCAAAACTCGGTATGGACATTACGAGTATTTAGTGATGCCCTTCGGAGTAACGAATGCACCGGTGATATTCATGGACTTGATGAACCGAATCTTTTCATCATTCTTGGACCAGTTTATAGTGGTGTTCATTGATGATATTCTGGTCTACTCGAAGAGTATTGAAGAGCATGCAGAACATTTGAAGATCGCATTGTAGACATTGAGGCAAGAAAATTGTATGCAAGATGAGCAAGTGCAAGTTTTGGCTTGAAGAAGTGAAGTTTTGGGCATGTCGTGTTTGGTGATGGAATCACCGTTGATCCCGAGAAGATTGCAGCAGCTCGAGATTGGCCGATTCCGAAGAGCGTTGCAGGGATCAGAAGCTTTCTTGGACTTGCCGGATATTACAGAAGGTTCATGAAAAATTTTGCTCGTTTGGCTGAGCCTTTGACTAAGCTTACGCGCAAGAAGGTACCATTAGTATGGACGGATAACCGTGCGTCAGCTTTTGAGGCGTTGAAGCAAATGTTGATAACCGCTCTTGTTTTAACCGTGCCAGACAGTTCCGGAGGATTGGTGACTCACAGCAACGCATCTGGGAAAGGATTGGGATGTGTTTTGATGCAGCATGGGAAGGTTGTAGCTTACGCGTCGAGACAGTTGAAGACCCATGAGAAGGATTACCCAACTCATGGCTTGGAGCTAGCAGCTGTGATGTTCGCTTTGAAGATTTGGAGACACTACCTATTGGGCGAAAGAGTCGAGGTTTTCACCGATCATAAAAGCTTGAAGTATGTGTTCACGCAGAAGAAGCTTAGTATGAGGCAGCATAGATGGTTGGAGCTGATGGCTGACTACGATCTTGATCTTAAGTACCATCCGGGGAAAGTTAATATTGTGCCGGATGCGCTTAGTCGGTTGCCAGCAATTCAGATGTTGACTGCACAGAAGGAACTCATTGAAGATTTTCGGAGATTCGATTTGGAGGTTGTGCTACCACATTCTTCGAGACAGTTGATGTAGCTGCAAGTACAGTCGTCGTGATCGAGAATTTTAAAGCAGTGCAATTACAGGACCCAAGATTTCAGAAGTTTTGAGAACAGGTTGAAGCTGGACTTCGAACGGACTTATTGGTTCATGAAGATGGTTCGTTGCGATATGGTAGTCGTTTGTGTGTGCCAAAAGGAGACATCCGCGAAGAACTTATGAAGGAGGCGCACAACTCAGCATATTCCGTACATCCAGGAGGCACGAAGATGTACCGAGATATACGACAGCATTTCTGGTGGGAAAGCATGAAGCGGGAGATTGCCCGCTTGTAGCAAAGTGCTTGGTGTGTCATCAAGTTAAAGTTGAACATCAACGGGTTGCTGGTTTATTGCAACCACTTCCGATTCCTCAATGGAAGTGGGAACATATAACCATGGATTTCGTGATGGCTCTACCGAGGAGTCCGAAAGGCAACAAAACAGTTTGGGTAATTGTTGATCGATTGACCAAGGCAGCTCATTTCATACCATTTCGAGTTGGTCAATCAACAGAAGCTTTGGCAGAACGGTACATGCAGGAGATTTTAAGATTGCATGGAGTGCCGGTGAGCATCGTGTCCGACCGTAACACCCGTTTCTTATCACACTTTTGGAGGAGCTTATAGGAAAGTTTGGGGACGCGATTGAGTTTAGCACAGCCTATCATCCTCAGACAGATGGCCAGTCGGAGAGAATGATCCAAACTCTTGAAGACATGTAAGAGCTTGCATGTTAGACTTCAAGGGTTCATGGGAGGATCATCTACACTTAGTGGAGTTTTCTTACAATGACAGTTTTCAGGCGACTATTCAGATGGCTCCATTCGAGACTCTATATGGTCGCAAGTGTCGTTCACCTGTTTGTTGGGACGATGCCGGTGAACGAAGATTGTTGGGACCAGATTTGGTTGTGCAGACGGTTGAGAAGGTTAATACTATCCGGAATCTTATGAAAGCAGCACAAGACAGACAAAAGAGTTGGGCAGTTACATCGAGAAGACATCTAGAGTTCGCTGTTGGTGATCTTGTATACTTGAAGATATCACCGACTAGAGTAGTGATTCGTTTTGAGAGTCGAGAAAAACTTAGTTCTCGATTCGTTGGGCCTTTCGAAATTTTGGAACGTGTTGAAGAAGTGGCGTATCGATTGGCTTTACCTCAATCTTTGGCGAATGTTCATGACGTGTTTCATGTATCTCAACTCCGTAAATATGTTCGAGATGAAACACACATGCTGGATCATTCGGAGCTGACTGTACGTGAAGATTTGATCTTTGAGTAGCGACCGATGTCGATTGTGGATCGAAGGGAAAAGGTTCTTAAGAACAAAGTTATCCCTCTTGTGCTTGTTTCTTAGGGAAACCGCTCACATGGAAAATCAACTTGCGAACGAGAAGATGAAATCCGGCAGAAGTTTCCACATCTATTCTTGTAGCTTCTTGATTGTTTTATCCTTTCTTGTTTTTGGAATTTCGAGGACGAAATTCTTTTTGTAGTTGGGTATAATGTAACACCCGAGTTCATTTATACCAATTCCAGTTCTCGTATTTTTTCTTTATTCGTGATATTCTTGATTTAACGTACTGTGGGTGCGAATGGTATTTTACACTTTACATTGCATTCGACCCGACCCGCTTGTTTGAACCTGTTTGATTCTTATTTATAGATTATCTTGACTTGTTGCATGGACACGTGCATCTCATGTTTAGTACATACTGGTATTTTATCTGGTATCGCATCTTTTATCATATAATATTTTAGGTCTCAGAAAATAATTTAAAATTATATCCCATAGCCTGCATGATACCCCTAACCCCATGGTAGCGTCCGCGGATCTTGTTCTCGTCCCATTCAGTGAAACAGACGTGTTTGGATGGCTACGCGCACATACGTGCATCCGTTCTTGGGGGTATGCATTTTCGTTACCAGAGCTTTCATTTTGGATTTTGAAAGTCCCATATATTTTTCATATTTTAAAACCGGATTTTTAGACCCGACCCGGACGAGTTTTGGAGTAAGTTTGTATTTACCAAAATCTCAAAACGGACTAATATTATAATATTATATTCTTTTTTTCCTTCTAAAGTTTCTTTAACCAAAAAATATTCTATATATATATAACTGTTTATAACTATAAAATATATTTTATATTTTAATAAAATCCTAGTTTATTGTACAGACTCTCTCTCTCTCTCTCTTTCTATCTCTCTGCTCTCTCTGTCTCTTTCTCTCTCTATATATTTTATTTTATATTTTTTCTCTCTTAAAATCTTTTAAACCTTACGTCTCTCTCTCTCTCTTCTCTCATCTTCTTCTCTCTCTCTCTCTCTCTTTTTCTTTTCCCACCTAACCCTAACCCTACCCACGCCTTCACCCACGTTGCCGTCGCCGCTCCACCCTCGACCTCGCCTCCCTCCTCTCATCATCGACTTCCCCTCCTCGACCTCCTCACATCCCTACGACTCATCTCCCCGCTACAACCCAAGATCCCCGACACCCTTCCCTCGCCTGCAATCTCCTTCTCCGACCTCGTCGCTGTCCCCATCACCTGACCTCGCCTCGGCCTCGTCACCTTCCTCATCCCTCTCTCCCGACCTCCCAACACCATGACCAACCCCTCTGCACACCCGAATCCCCGACCTTTGCAAACCCCAACAACCCAAGAAAACCATCACCGCCGATCGCCGACAACCCCAGACACAACCGTCGTCACCCTCATCATCTCCTCACCTCCCTCTCTTCTTCCTCTCTCCTTCACCCATACGAGAACCCATCCTCGAGATCATCATCAACCCTGCACCCAACCACAGCCAGCACCTATCGCCGGAAAACCCACGACCTCGTCGTCACCCCCTCGCCTCCTCGTCTCTGACTCCAAGACAGAGCACCAAACACCACGACCCCAGACCACACCCTCTTCTTTTCTTCTCTTCTTTCTTTTCTTTTCTTGAGTTCTCTATTTTCCGGTGATCGTCAGAGTCGTGCATGTCGTCGACGATCCGGACGACCCAGAAGACGTTCCCAGCCAGCGTGGTTACTTCTTACCTTACCTGGTTCTGTTCTGTGCTCGCGTGGACACATCGCGACGTTTTCCCGACATCCGACGTGTCGCACGTACCGCTTTGAGATCCGATCAGGCAAGTGAAACTTGCTACATGCTATTCATAATATTTTATATTTATTTGATTACATGTTAAACCTATAGATTTAATCCAATGTCTCATGTTACATTTTAACATTCGATGTCCATTTTATCATTTTAGATTCATAACTCGGAACATACCATGCTGCATTTTGATTTACTATACCTAGTACCCATATCTATATTTAAATCATATAATAATTATTTACATGGCCCATAGTACCATTTTAGATAATTTATAATGTTTTAAACACCCGTTTGCATCCATCTTGTCTAGTATACATATTATTGCATCAGTAGATCACATGAATGTATAACATTGAAATATCCACATTCCACATTTGATAAAGTGTAGTTTAATTAGTATTGGAACTTAAACTTTAACCCTAATCATAACCGTGCATTTATATACCTTAATCTGTACCTGATTGCATTTCACATTACCATGTTCCAGTTTATTGTTCTATTAGTACCCATACTTGTTTTGTATACCCATGCTTATGTTAGTTTGATTATGAGCACTCGCATGACATCTTGTGCACCCTGACATGACTTGTTACACCTACTACTTGACACGACATGGTACCGTGCACCTCTCGACATGACATGATACCTATATACTACCTGACTTGACCTGATGTACCATGGCTTTACCTGTTACCTGATCTTGTGACTAATGCCAACAAACCTGACCTGTTGTCCTTACGGACATTTCCCGTTGTCTATCCAGACAAACCTGTACCTGCCTGATCCTGTGTTGGCATTAGCTCCAGATTATTTAATACCTGACTTGAATACATATAACTTGGGGGTATGGGGAAATCAATGATGAAACCTAACTTGTAACTCGACAGTTCGATACCTTTACTGATCAGTTTTAGAGGTTAGGCCGGCCTTGGGATGCTGCTGCTGACATCATCCATCGTTACCCACTACCTTTTAGAGGCTAGGCCAGCCTTAGGATGATGCTGTTGATATCATTCATCGTTATCCCTTTTTCTTTTAGTGCCTAGCGGCATGTCTCGGCTTTAGCCCGAGAATCTTCACCGTGATCCCGGGCACGCACGGGATACTATTGAGTTACATCGATGATTCATCAAATTGATTTCAAAGACTTGAGAGTAGATAACCCAGTAGGCCAGTTTAGAATACACACTGCACATCACCTGTGCCTTACCCTCACTGTTCTCATTTATATTACTGTTATACATGTTTTACTGTTCATACACATACCTGTATGTCTTGCTACCCCTGTTTATAGTATTGCTTGATATTATGACGCACTGACGTCTGAGTTTTGCATGGCCCAGATCCTCTACCTTTGTTGCAGACTGATCAGGAGTACTACCGCTGTTAGACCGAGCGGTGAGGATGTTGTTGGTACCCAGTTTTTCTTTTCAGGTGTTTTAATTATTGGATCTTTTGCTTCCGCATATTATATTATTTCTTAACTCATTTATTCTGGCTCATGGACATGTACTAGATAGTTTAGTTTAATTTCCTGTTCTCGATATCTCTACAGCCGTAATGTGACTGTGGAGAGATTTTTCCTATCCACAGGTAGCATGGTTGGCTATATCACGTGCCTATCTTAGCATACTCTGGGAAGCGGGGCATGACATGGGGCAACTCAAGAATTTTCTTGAGTTGCCAAATGAGGTAATTCCTTTACCATTAGTGTAGTAATGCATTTCCTTTAGCTTCTAGTTTAGTTTAGAATTGGTTAATTAAGGTTTAGTGAGGTTTGTGTAACAACCCTAATTTTCCTATACAAATTTTTTTCAAATTTTTTTTTTCAAAATCCATAAAGGGGTATTTTAGCCTGAGCACAAATTATAAGTAATTATTTTGCTTTTTAATTACAAATTAAAAGAATGTAGCAACTTCATTTTTAGTGTACAAAAATTTGCTTTAAAATTAATGTATACTTGGGGTATTTATATTTATTGTTATTACTTTAAGTAATTAATTAGCTCCATAATTACAAGAAGGAGCTTGTAGCTCATTGGTAATACCTTGAACTGCTAAACCAAGCCACCAGAGTTCAATCACATACCCCACATTATTTTTAATATTGTTTTTATTTTGAACCTTTAGAATACCAAGAGTTTTTGCGTGCATATCTCACAAAAACCCCACTACACCCAAAGATGTAACATTGCCAGAGGGTAGATGAACCATCGGGGGGAATCCCGGCGGCCTGACTCGGCTGGGAATCGGCCAAATCGGCACCGACTCGGCTGACTCAGTCCTCCGACCGAGTCACGGCCGAGTCGGCCGATTCCGGCGACGACCCCGACATGAAAGTTCTGTCTTTCGTATTCCCTATGCACCTGCAAAATTTCAGCCTCAGACCATTTCCAGAGCTCTTTTAAAACCCCAATTACTCTACTCTTAATACATTTTTAATATATTTTATCACATTTTTCATTTTAACCTTTCACCTACCCTAACCCTAGCCTAACCCTATAAATACCACCCCTACCCTCTACCCTCTCACCCTAAAATTCTGAGCCCACTCTCTCAAAATTCCAAGAAAACTTGTGTACTTTGAAAACAAGCTCGAGGCGAAGCTCCGGCGAAATCTACGGCAAACTTCCGGCGATCGTTTTAGGAATTACCGGTGACGACGCAACACATCGGAGATTTCTCTACTTCCTTCTCACTCTCTTGTATGATCTAAAAGCTGTAAATCTCAATTCCTACCTATCTCTTCTATCAAAAAAATACGGTTTTACAAAACCCGACAGAATCGGAACAAATCCGATTTTCGATTCGGTTTCTTATAAAATTTCACTTCTCACTAATACAATCATACTTAAACTTCCTCATGTTGACTATTAAACACTAATCAAACAATTTGCACAAGTTTCATCACATGAAATGATAACTATTTCAATTTATCGTATTTTTCGCTTAAATACCACATTGTTTCAATCCTTCATTTAACCCATCAAACTTGCTATACATTTAAAGTAGATCATGAGGCAACGACCTACCTCCTCACACACTTACATACAACCTAAAACGATACCATTGAAACCTTAGAATACGAGAAAAAAAGTATTTACATTTAAATACCATACACTTAATAAACTATTTCTAAAAGGGTTAGAGTTGATACACTTTTAAATAAATACATCTTATTATGAAAATACGATAAGTTGTGGACATCGGTCGTTTGTCTAAACCTGAGTTTGTGGTGTCTAGGTTAGGCAAGTGAGAAAAGTAACTTTAAAAGGCCTGTCTCACGGTGATTCGCGAGCGGATCCCTCCTTTCTTCACTTGTACTTACCTGACCACAATTGGCGGTGAAGAGGCGATTTGAGGCATCTCACGACTTGTCGTTTAGACCATTTAGAAATAGTCTAGTTGACTTAGGAAAGCCTAGAACCTAAAATACGGAAAATTGACATTTTTACAAATAAATACTATTTACTTTATAAAACCGTTTTCTAAAGGATTTAGTATTTTACAATCTTTGCAAAGCACCGCTACAACCCACTTTGGGGAACCCGTTCAGGATGGTGCAGATTATCGCACATCCCCGGGCTTAGTAGTGCGAGATTCAGATCTCCGCAAGGAGCATTCGGTCTCGAAAGATTTAAAATACGACATCTTAAGAAAATGAGATTTTTAGAATATAAAAAATATATTTAAACTATTTTTGTATAAATATATGTATAATTATCATTAAAATACCTATTTTGTTATGATATAAATATTCCACCTTTTTCTAAAAATCACAAGAATTAATTTTACACTAAAATACCACGAATTCCATATAAATCATTATTACAAATAAATACCTTTATTTCTGAATTTAGGATATTTTCATTAGAAATATCATAATATAAAATCCACATTCATTACAACCCTAAATATGAATAATAAATACTTGGGGTATATTTTGAAAAAGTATATAAAAGTATATTTTATATAAAACCCCCTCAAGTTTATAAATTACCCTAAGGACCCTAGCAATTATAGGTTTAAGAAATAATCAAGACTTTGATTTACATTTCTAATTGTCTGACTCGGGTTTGAGTCTGATTAATCTGACTTGAATATGATTCAAGTCAATCTACAATCTACAATTTTCAACATGAATCCATGAATCCAATTATCAATCTATACAACTTGACTGAACCGAACCATGGATATACATTCTATTTACATGGTTCTTCAGTTATTCCATTTACATGATTCTACGGTTACATCCGTTTACTGATATCATGGTTTCGGTCAGTTAACCAATTATACAATCAATACAATTTACAAGACAAACAATACAATTAAAACACTACGGGGTTTAAGGGGTAGATTGGTACGGAAGGTGTTAAAAGTGGCACGAGACAGTAAGATTAAGACACCTAATCTGTATTCCATTGTTGTTGTACCGTGGCCCAACGGTTCCTTGAGTTCCTGATACCTTAGTCTCCGGGGCAAGTGAGACTCCTCTCGTATACACTGGCATCTTTCTGTACTAAGCTACAAATAACAGCGTTAACACTAAATACAACAATATAACAATATAATACAACTATAAAAGCTACTCTCTCTCTCTCTCTCTTACTCTCTGTCTATTCTATTTCTCCTCTTATCTTTGGGACTTACTGAGCGATCTGTTCGCCGACGATATTTTATTTCTTTCTTCTTTGAATGTCGTCAGGTGATTTGGAACCGTCAGAGATCGAGCCAACTGCAGAAGACTTGGATCAGTACAGCGAAGACCCCGAGCTCTAGACATTGTACATCTTCCATTCAGTACTTTTCACTTCCTGTTATGCCATTGTTTAGGCATCGTTTTATTTCAGTTGTATTTTCTTTTCATGCATTGTACAAAAGAATGTTAATAAATAAAAGTTGTTGTTTTTATTATATTTTGTCTCTTGTGTATTTACTTTTATATTGCTTAGATACGCTTAGCGTATGTACTTCTGAGTATATACGTAGCGGACCAGTCACGTCCCCTTCGCCGTACACCGGGAAGCGGGGCGTGACAGTTTGAAAATTCCAAGTTGATGTTGTGTGGATTTCTTGAGTTGAGATGGGTAATTGAGGCATAATAGTGATCTTAAACCCCTGTAGAGATTGTATGTTGGACTAAACAAGAGACAAACCCCAAGACTTGAACCTTAGAATTGTCGATATCGGACTTTATGGATTCTGTGAGGTTATTTTGGGATCTGCTTCAACTCGGGAACCCTGAAAAATATTTTGCAAATACAGTGATACATGCAGGCATCCTAGGAGCTACCACTGAAACCCAGGACCCCAATTACACCTTGTGGCCGCAAATAAATCCTTTCTGGCGCAAATTGCGGCCGGGGTAGAGGGGATTAGGCTCGTGTTTGGTACATGGCTTTATCTCCAGTAAACTAGACCCTCTACATATGCAAAATTGGCTAATTTCACCTTAGGCAAAATCTGGAGAGGTTTTCTTAAGTTTCTGATTTCGTATTGCGACTTGTAATGAATTGGGATTTAGTATTTGATATTGTGTTCCGTCTTCTGATGTTTGTATGTCAGCGACGAGGATTGTTTGGTGGTTTTGCAGGCGTAGGCTATTGGTTCTAACCTATAAGCGATTTTTGTGCCGTATTGGTTTCCGACTGGATTTTAATAAGCATTTGCGATTATGTTATATATGTAGGTACCTTCACGTAGATCTCATACGATGAAGAAGGGGATGGCGACATCGACTTCGGCAAGGAAGAATCAAGGTAAGTAGATATATATCTACGGGGGAAGTTGGGTGGTTGGCGTATTGCACCCCCGCATTTCGTAGTGTAGCATATGTTATATCATATATATATACGGTACTATGTGTTATGTGAAACGTTTTTTATTATCAAGAAGGTTTTAGGAGATCATGGGTTAAATTTTAGTGTAATTGGATGATAGTGTCGTTAGCTAGTTTTAGTCCCGAAACACTAGAATAAGGTACACGCACACGCACACACGCATACATTTTACCTTCTTGTGCGTATATGGGGACACACACACACACACACACACACACACATATATGCATGTGAGTATGTATATATATGTGTGTGTATATATGTATATGTATACATGTACATGGATGATGAGGATAGTATATGGTACTTGGAGATGAGTCGATATGATTGGGCATGATACCATGAGATCGGTGATGTGATTTGGTTCGTAATATTGAGATACAACATGATATTATAGCGGATCTTTAGGCGATGTGTTTTCAAACACACGCATATATGTGTGTGTGTGTGTGTGTGTGTGTGTGTTGATGGTAACGGAATGTACTAGACTTTAGATCAGTACCCCTAATTCAGGATATGATGATAAGAATACCAGATGATTAATGAGATAAATGTGATATTCGACCTGTACCCCGATTTGGGATACCGTACGATGGATTTACCGTACCTGATATAATTACGATGATAGATCCGCACTCTTGACTCGAGGTTGTCATATTACATATTGTATCGTACGTGATACTATTGAGGCAGGATCACCGACTATTAGATATATAAATATACATACATACATACATACATACATATATATATATATATAAATCGACTCAGACTTAGGTGATTTTTCTTACCCTTTCGACTAATTTGTTAGTTTAGTCCTGTCACACCCCTGGTCCCAGAGTGCGCTAAGACCGGTACGTGACAGAGCCAACCATGCTACCTGTAGCTAGGAAATATCCCTCGGCGTTAGAAAACTTCTGAACTCCGCTACATTCTTCAGAATCGGCCAATCTGGAACTGCTGCAATCTTTTCCGGATCAACGGCGATTCCATCTCCGGATACGACGTGCGCCAAAAACTTCACTTCTTCAAGCCGAAAATCGCACTTGCTCATCTTTGCATACAATCTTTCATGCCTCAATGTCTGCAGTGCGATCTTCAAGTGTTTTGCATGCTCTTCTAGACTCCTCGAGTAGACCAGAATATCATCGATGAACACCACTATAAACTGGTCCAAGAACGGGAAAAAGATTCAGTTCATCAAGTCCATAAATATCACCAGTACGCTCGTGACTCCGAATGGCATCACTAAATAATCCTAATGTCCATATCGAGTTCGGAACGCAGTCTTGCAAATATCATCTGATTTAACTCGGACCTGGTGATATCCGGATCGCAAATCCAGCTTCGAGAATACCCTCGCGCCACTAAGTTGCTCGAATAATTCACCAATGCGAGGGATCGGGTACTTGTTCTTAACAGTCCCCCGATTTAATTCTCGATAATCGATGCACATCTTCCTTGTGCCATCTTTCTTCTTGACTAGAAGAACTGGAGCTCCCACGGTGAATTGCTGCTGCAAATCCAACTCTTCTCTAGCAATTCGGTAACCTGCTTCTTTACTTCATCCAACTCCACTGATGTCATCGGATAATACGCCTTGAAATCGGCGCTGCACCGGGAACAAGATCGATCGCGAACTCCACATCTCATTTTTACGGTAAACCCAAGAGGTCTTCGAATACATCCATGAGCTCTCCAACTACTGCTGGCGCTTCCGCCTTATCAACTTCCATCGATGAAATAACGGTGTTTGTTGGCCTAGCCCTAAACTCGAATGGCCCAACAGAACTGCTACCTCTAGTAAATACAAATTCCGGATGTCCGGGAATCTGAAAAATCACTTTCTTTGCCCTACAATCAATGTAAGCGTGGAAAGTACCGAGAAATTCCATTCCCAAGACAACATCATAACTGTCGGTAACGATCACCAAGAAATCTGCAAATAACTCTTGTCCGCAGATAACAACCGAACAATCTTTGTACTCACTACTAGATATGATCTTCCCATTCCCAGTATGTATATCCCAACAACAAGACAGGGCCGTGCAAGCAATCAAGTGTGCAACAATAAACTTGGACGACATACAACAATGGGATGCACCAGAATCGAACAATGTTAATGCAGGAAAAACATGAACAAGTAGGATACCCGAAATGACTTCACCTGAAGCTAAACACTGAAGAAGATAAGCACGGTAAACATAATTCAAGCTTGCGATAAAACATGAACTGGTAACCAATGAAACCGAGAGAAGGAAGGTAATATCACGACCATAAATCAAGGAAATGAGTCAAGACTAGGACTCCATATTACTTAAATAGAGTACCGCATTGTAACCATGCTGCAGTTCATATTTACAATCACATAACTCCGTTTAAGTCGTCCAAATCCTAGTATCAGAATCAAAGGAACAGGACGGGAGAAACAATAAGGAATCAGGAGGATTCCCGGTTGAGATGCAAAGTCATCCATCTCGTCAAAAGAAAGATAAGATTCAAGAATCACGATAATAACGTGGCAGGACATGTTCTTAATTACAGGTTTTCTGATTCGTGTATTGGGTCCAATACCCAACTACAAAAGAATCAAACCCGATTAACCTAAATCATATGGCTCTGATACCAAACAAACCCTGTCACGCCCCGCGTCCCAGAGTGCGCTAAGATTGGCACGTGACAGAGCCAACCATGCTACCTGTGGCTAGGAAATATCCCTCCACAGTCACATTACGGCTATCTATAAGATATCAAGAACAATAAAATAAAATAAACTATTTAGTACATGTCTATATGCCAGAATAAACGAGTCAAGAAATAATATGCGGAAGCAATAAATCTAATAAACAATAACATCTGGAAAGTACGTCTCAAATACGGGCTCACATCAGGAAATGAAAGTACAGAAATAAAACTAAACTAGATACTAACATGATCCTCACTGCTCGGCCTGACGGCGAAAATACTCCTCATCAGCCTGCAAAAGACAAAGGATCTGGGCCATGCAAAACCCAGACGTCAGTGCGTCATAATATCAACAATAATAAATGAACAGGATACACGAGATATGCAGGCATGAATATAAACGATGACATGAATATAACCAGTAAACATGGATATGCAACAGTGAAGTGTATACGTGCAGGTGAAGTGGAGTGAGTAATCTAAACTATACTGCTGGGTTATCTATTCTAAAGTCTTCGAAATCAATTAATGTAATCCTCATCATAACCCATCGGTCTATGCCCCGTTCATTCCCCACGGGACCACGGTAACAGGATTATTCCGTAAAGCCCGGAAAACCGGCAAACAATATATTCCGTAACGCCCGGAAAAACGGCAAACAATATATTCCGTAACGCCCGGAAAAACGGCAAACAATATATTCCGTAACGCCCGGAAAAACGGCAAACAATATAATAGCCATTTGAGTTACGTTCGGTTACATTCTTGATTTCCCCTTACCCCCAAGGTTATGTGTTCAAGTCAGGTATTGCCAATCGATATCTAATGCCAACACAGGATCTAGAAGGTACAGGTTTTGTCTATACAGACAACAGGATACGTTCGTCAGGACAACATGTCAGGATTGTCGGCATTAGAAACATGATCAGGTAACATGTCAAGTAGTGGTGTATCAGGTCATGACAGGTAGTGCACATGTATCAAACGGATGCTCATAATAAAACTGTAGTAAGTACGGATGCATGATAAAAGTACGGATGCACAGTAAAATACGGATGCACAAATATCTATCAGGGATTTCATCTGCAACTCCATGACTACGTAGGATACACAATATCAAGCATGGGGTGCTAATGTAACAGTAATATGAATTAATATGACATGGCATGCAACTAGATATATATTAAATTGTACGGATGCGAACGGATATCGGGAAAATGGTAAAACTGTAACATGGATGCACAATACAATAAATATGAAATATTTTTATTAATATAGATGCAAGTATAACAATATAGCATGTATCAAGCTAACTTGCATACAACCAGATATGTAATTAATGATATGGATGCGTACGACTATCCAAAAACAGTAAAACAGTAATATGGATGTACAATGCAGTAAACATGTGATACTTTTATTCATATGGATACAAAATAAGTATCATAGCATGTAGCAAGGTAAACTTGCCTGAACGGATCTCACGACGGGATGCGCACGCTGTATCCGACGTCGGATAAACGTCACAATGTACACACGCGCACACGGGACAGGACCAGGCAAAGTAAGAAGGTGACCACGCTGGCTGGGAACGTCCACTGGGTCGTCCGGATCATCAGCGACGAGCACGGCTCCGGTGATTACCGGAAACACGAGAAACCAAGAAATCAAGAGAAGAAAGAAGAAGAAGAAGAAGAAGAAGAAGGAGAAGGAGAAGGTCTGGGTTTAGGCTCTGGTTTGGAGCTCTGGGTCAGAGGATGCGAGGGGAGGTGACGACGAGTCGAGGGTTTTCCGGCGATGGGGTTTGCCGGCGAAGAGCAGTGGGCTGCGGGTTGCAGGGGAGGCTCGGGTATGGGTTAAGTGCAGGGTTTGGCCTCGGGATCTGGGGAGTAGGGGAGAGGTGAGGAGAGAGCAAGACGATGAAAGTGGAGGTGATGAGGGCGGTCGCCGGCGGTGGAGGTGACGAGGTATGTGTAAGTGCACGGCGGCGCCCCGGCCGTCAATCCGACGGCCAAATGCGGAAGCGGTGATAAACTTTAATTTTTCTTGAACTGGCAAACCGCCGCGCACTAATACCCGGATCGAACCACTAACTAGTCCTAGCTAACAATAAGATGGGAAAGAGATATACCGACGATCCAAGTCCTCCGGTCTTCTCGTCATCGTCCCGATCTCTTGCGGAATGTCCCGTCTCCTCCTCGTCGCCGGAAGTGCACCACATCGCCTACTTCTTTTACGGGCTCCCACCTCAATGCCGAGGCAACTCGGGCACGAAGCCGGCTACTCGACGTGCCCAAGGTTCGCTGTAGAATATGTAGTCCTCAAGTCTCACTTTGGGGTTGTGGAATTGCCATTTGGTGGAGGAATGAAGCAAGAACAAATGTGAAGGAGCTTGGGGTATTTTGGAGCATGATATGAACCAAAATAACCCACCCAAAATTTTGGACAGCCCACTTGTGAAGTGGCCGGCCATGCTAGAGAGAGGAGGGGAAGAATGAGATGGTTGCCCAAAAATGAGAGAGTCATACTCATCTCAAAAAAAACAAGAGAGAGAGAGAGGAAAGTCTATCATGCAAAAGGGAATGATCACAAGGTAAACTCAACACTCAACACCACCATCATCACCTCACAAAGTCCAACCATCATGAACCATGATGACTCAAAAAGTCATGCCATCATGAAGAAATCAAGTCAAAGGATGGTGCTATAATCATGACATGATAAAAATGCAAAGACCCCCTCCACAATTGCTTATTTGCAACAATGCAAATAAGCCCTCCTCCACCAAACTTCGGCCAATGAACGGAACAATGGAAATCAGCCGAAACGGAAAGCAAACTGGCAACTCCAGAAAACTGGTCCCGTAATAAATTACAGGAAAACCCCGATACTGTGCATACACACCCGCATTTGTATTTCGACCGAAATACAAATGCAATGAGACTAAATCTCCACTGTACTATACTAGAATCCGGCTTATACCAAAACCGGCTAGTAATATCCGTTCGATCCTGATCCGTGCAATACCGCACATATCTGATCGAACCCTGCCATATATCCATACGGCCTATAGTACAAACTGTCCGATCCTGATCCGTGCAATACCGCACGTATCTGATCGGACCTTGCCATATCTCCATACGGCCTCTACAACCTTTCGCCCGAAAGCTGAGTAACTGAATGTGGGGGACTCTAAAGACTCATCAACACCTTGGTTGTGGATTTAACCACTAGCACGTCAGAGGTATAAGCCAATACGTAACGGGCTACCAGGTACTGACTAAAAGGGATGTCTGTGAGCGAACTCAGCCTGACAACCCTACTGAGCCTGTCAGTGACAATATCCGTACAGTCCGGTCCGTTCGTCTATGAGCATCGCATGGCGGGCCTAGGGGGTTGGTAAAAGTCAGACCCCCAAAAGCGGTACAAGTCGTGTCGGAGTGTAGCCCAGAACACCCTGAGATACTACTGGAATACCTACCAGTAAATCTCCTTGCCTCGGCCGAGGGCTTCGTGTAATGGCTCTCCTAGACACAGCACGACCTCACCCCCAATACCGGGAGAGACGAACCCCTGAAGATACGCTCACTGCCTCCATGTGGCTCGGGACTGTACCCAACTAAAACCTGTTTGCACGACTCCTTTGAGCCGTGGTAGGGTAGTAATCAAAGTACAGTGGGAACTCACACGAGACAAATGACGATCCCCAGGTCGATGAACTAACCTGTACACATGTCACCAGGGAACTGCCATCTGACGTCTGGTATATGACCAACTAGCATGTTCCCGGCGAGTCCTGTCCGGTATACTCATAACCCAATGAGCACCTGTATACATCTTAGGTGATCCAACTGACACCAGTGGCTTGTGAGACCGGCCACCGCCCCTCGTCGGGGTCTCGACTGTATACACTAGTCTACTATGGAGAATCGATGCCCTGTCTCGAAACTCTCACGACTAGGGACCTTTTAAGGATATGCTTATAGACCCCCAGCTCCCACTTATATGATCGCCCTCATACTGCTGGTGGTCAAGCAAGAATCCTAGGGGCTCTATCAACGTGTAATAGCGACGTGTCAGGTCACTTAAAACAGTACACGATGATAAAGGTAAACCAGATAGCATACTATCATCTCGAGTAAGACTGTCCTACCGGGATAGGTCCTCCATCAATCATTACAATCACGTACCTGTGACCTAATAATTGACTCTGAGGGCACTATCTCCAACAGTATGTGCAGGGGCTTGGGTTGGTTCCAGGGGTCGGGAAAGAGTGGGAGAAGATAGAAGTGAGGTGGTCGAGGAGGAGAGGAGGCGAGGTCATAGGTGGTGGCGAGGTGCAGCGGCAGTGAGCGCGAGCGATGGGCACGAGCGTGAGTTCAAGCGCGGGAATGAAAGAAGAAAATGAGGGAGGAGAGAGAGAGAGGCAAAGATTTTGGTGAGGGAAAATATTAAAAATATATATAATATGCAGGGAGAGGGGGAGATAGAGATTTGAGTGTGGGTTGTTTGGATTTTAATTTAAAATATTATTATTAGTATTTTGTTAAAAGAATACAAAAGGAATCATATCAGCAGTTTCTTATATAAGACATATAATATTGGATATATTTGAATTTTCTGGCAAATACATAATGTTAGTGTATATGCCCTAGGGGCCATTATTGTATCATACTAGTTTGTATATTACTTAATGGAAGCTTGGGATATTCACATGTATATAACAGTCTTGCTAAATATGGTAGTATGCTACTTGGTTTTTCTATCTTAATATGTGAGTATACGTATTGATAGAGCTCTTAGGATCTTGCTTGACTACCAGCGTTGTGATGGCAGTCACACTAGTGGGGGTTGGGTAGTCTACAAGCACATCCTTATTCAGGTCCCTAGTAGTAGGATTATCGAGACAGGGCATCGATACTCCGGAGTAGACTAGAGTGTACGCTTCTCATCCCAGTTGGGGAGATGGTCTGTCCCACAGCCGTCAGTACGTCGTACTGGAGATAGTATACAGGTGCTCGTTGGGTTACGGGTACACCGGACAGGACTCGCAGGGAACTGTTGGTTGGGTTTTATACCAGTCGTCAGTTAACAGTTCCCAGGTGACATGAGTACAGCATAGTCCGCAGACTTGACACTGCTACTTCGCCTCGAGTGTGTCCCACTGTTCTTAGATTGCTACCCTACCACGGCTCAAAGGAGTCGTGCAAACAGGTAGCAGTTGGGTGCAGTCCCGAGCACTTGGAGGCAGTGGCGGTTAGACAGGATTCGTTTCTCCCAGTATTGGGAGTTGATATCGCGCTGTGTCAGAGAGCCATTACGCAAAGTCCCTGGCCAGGGCAAGTGAGATTTACTGGTAGGTTCCAGTAGTTTCTCAGGGTGTAATGGGCTTCGCTCCGACACGACTTATACCGCTATTTGGGGACTGACGCTTGCCGCCCCTAGGCCCGATATGCGATAGTCTTAGATGAACAGACCGGACTGTACGGAGATTGTCACATCAGGCTCAGTAGGAGTTCGGATGGGTTTCCTCATCGGCCTTCTTATCGACATCTACCTGGGGATCGTTACGTACAGCTAGTGTCGCTTGCGGTCTGTGGTTAAACCTACTGCCAGCATAGTAGTCGAGTCATTAGAGTTCCACATAGAGAGTTTCCCTGCTCCAGGCGAAACGATATAGAGGTCGTATGGTTTTACGACAAGGGTTCGGACGCATACGTGTGTTTACGCACGTACGACTTTTCGGACAGTTTTTACTAGTCGGCTTTGGTTTAAGCCAGATTCTAGTATCGGGATATTGGATTTATACAGTCTAAAGTTTTTCCGTGTTTTCACGGATAGGAGGGGCGTTCTCGTAATTTTACGAGAAGCTTCTAGAAGATGATGACTTGGGGGTGTAGGTGTCATTTGCATTAAATGAGATTAGTGAGTCATATGAGTGATTCATACATGTCATTAATGCATCATAAATGCTTAATGACTCATTAAAATGAATCACCCTCTTGTATTTATGAAGCATGATTATTCATCCTTTATTTTCTTTTATTGGATAAATGATAATGCTTGATATATATTATGATAGATCATTATCTCATCTCATTCTCATGCTCACCTTCTCTCTCCTCAAGCTCTCTCTCTTCAAA
Source organism: Agapanthus africanus (assembly GCA_030015575.1). Classification (NCBI taxonomy): domain Eukaryota; kingdom Viridiplantae; phylum Streptophyta; class Magnoliopsida; order Asparagales; family Amaryllidaceae; genus Agapanthus; species Agapanthus africanus. The sequence goes on from CM057338.1 coordinate 217,062,033, forward strand.
CCCTAATCCTCCCCTCTCATGTGTTGAGATCAAGGATTAGATTAGACTACTTAATCCATAACCCTTCTTTATATCACCTAGGTTACTTAGATTAGCACTTTAAGAAACCTAGTTACTTCTAGTTTGAGGTAAAGCTTGAAGCAAAGCTCTCGGGTGGATCGTCTAGTACTTGGAGAAGGCCGAGAAGGAGGTGGAGAATGTAAAGACGAAGGAAATGGTTCTTTAGGTATAATCACTTCACATAGTAGTTTATAACTTCTATGTTAGTTGTTAGTTATCGTTTAGCTTCGATTCATGCGGTTAGTCGATGTTTAAGCAAAGAACAAGATCGTTTTTCATATTTCCGCCTCCCCGCAAGTCGTGGGGTGTTGCACATCGACTTACAGTGGTATCAGAGCCTCGCTAAATAATAATTAACTCATTAGCAAAGTCGTAAGAATTTCGAACGCAAAAAGAACCGGAAAAATCATCGATTTAACACAGTTTCTGTCGATTTTTAAACAGGCCCTAAAAATTTTTCAGGGTCCTTCAGAATAACAAGCAGGAAATTATAGGGCTACTGCAGAAATTTGGACTTGTAACTCGGCTAACTCATCGCGGAACCGCGGCGGATCCATGCGATCCGCCGCGGATCCGCGGCCGAGTTAGGCCTGAGTCAGCCCAAATTTCTCTGTAACTCCTATGTGTTAATAATGATATTTCTAGGATATTGTATTTTCTGCTAGGATCTTAGGTGCACAGAGAAGTTTTGGAGCGGAATCTAAAGTGTTTGCTCGATCAAAATTTTACGATATTTGCTAATATGATTATATCTGTGTTTGTATAATGTGTTCGTAAACCTCCCCTAACTGCTAGTATGTCGGTTGGCAGGGGGTTGCACATTTCTGTAATGGATTTTACTGTTTGTGTTTATGAACTGTATTGGATTGTTGTGATGATTAGCCGGGGTTTTGTGATGGGTTATTGTATTAATTCATTCAATGTAAATGTAATTTGTTGTAATATTATTTTGAGGGGCACATCCAGGTTGCGGTTGTAGCCGCCGTTGTATTATTTCATTTTACTGTTTTTGCTCCTAGGATAGATCCAAGGTGGGGTACACAAACTACCAGGTACTTTGAAGTGTTTAGTGGCCTACTCACTTTGTTGAGGGAGACCGCTTCACTTCGGGTACTTGACGGGTAGTTTGCCGTACCCGTAGGGGTCTAGGGTGGGGTAATGGCTATTCATCACAACTGTGTAATCCGTCTTTTGTTGCAGGCTCAAAACAAACGCGGATTGCTTGTATATCCAATAATGTTCATCTGAGATCTAGAATGCCTATTATTGCGTCTGACGAATGTACAATATCTATATATGATAGCTATTTAAACGTCACTTATGTTTTACACCCGCGCTAGCCCAGCCCCCGCTCTGTCGTTAGTTAAGTAACCTAACGGGTGATGACGGGACCCAGTGGCGAATGCGGATGGCATAAGAGGACGTTATATTTTCGTTGTTTTCTGCAATGATAGGTTAATGATGGGACGCATTATTATTAAAGCAAAGAAAATAAACCAAAGTTTAATCGTTGGAACAATTTAAAAGAAACCACTCGGTTATTTTTTTAAAAAAAGAAGATATTTAATTGCGGAGCTTTAACCACTCCTTTTAAAAGCTATCAGGTTCCTTCGATTATATCAAGTTCACTACGTTCACGGTTTCGCCAAAACCAGTCGTAGCCCTCCGTCATTTTTTATGGATGGTCAGTAGTATTCAAGCTATGTTTGTTGGCCTTCGTCAAGGCATAATGTTTGGTAGCTGCTGGGGTATTCATTTGTTGCATAGATAGATGAGTTGGTTTGGGACAGTCGTATTACCTTGTTGGCCTTCGTCAAGGGTATGTACGGGTGGGTTCAAATTAACAAGATAATGATGAGCAGAACTTGACATGTGACTTATGATTTGTTGGCCTTCATCAAGGTCATAAGAACATGGGGCAAAAATCCACATCAGGAGTTTCTAAAGAAACTGAAACTTGCTAGTGTTGCATACCATTTGGAGTTTGATGAATATTGGTAGGATTCCTTCAACATTATCATACGATGATATTTGGATCCCGATCCTACTGTGAGTATATGCTACTTATCAGGAGATTCGTCACGTAACGATCAATGCTATAAACCAAGTAGGTGCCTAGAAAGGTGTCAGCGGGGCTACGCCCCCAGAGAAAAGAGGTTACTTAATTAAGGAACTTCGTGAAAGCGTTGGAAAACCTCCCTCGAAGTATCGACACTAGCCTGGCCGAACGGTTAAGCAAGTATTGTACGGTGAGAATAGTCCTGGCTAATTCTTTTTTTATGGTTTGAGGAAGGATTCGAGAAACAGTGGGAGCCATCCAGTTTAGATAAACTAAAAACCACTCTAAACTTGCAAGAGCATCATGCTAAAGTGTTTTCTTCTCTCTCTCTCATTGCAGCGACCTTGTGACCATGACTAGGTTACATCTAGATAACAAGTTGACTGAATCTAACTTATATGACTAGCAAAGGTCTGTCCAGATGTCCATTGCCTATGACAAGCTGGACCACCCTATTACTACTCAAGATCCCGCTGTCCCAGGTCCAGTTTCCACCGTCGCGGATATGGATATCCGTCAGACAAGGAAAAAGGATAAAGCGAAAGCCAAGTGCCTCGTGTTGGCTTCAGATGATGGTGTATACCAGAAGCAGCACGAGAAGATAGACTCAGTTTCCATCTTTCTCCATAACAAAGATTTATATGGAGAGCAATCTCATATCGCAAGATATGAAACCTCGAACGAATTAATTCAAGCGAGGTTGGCTGTCGGGTCATCTGTAGGGGACGACGTCCTTACAATGACTAGCTATATTGATGAGCTTAAGGACCTGGAGACCACGTTGGGAAATAGGTCATACGCTGACTTATTTCCACAGTCCCTACCCTCTACTTACACCCTGAAAGAAACCAGGGAGATACAAGCTTTGCTTAATGGGGGACCTTCTTCTTCTACATCCAGGGCGAAAGCAAAGGGTGAAAAGAAGAAGACCTCTATAAAGCCGATATACTGTGTCAGTAAAGTAGGAGGAAAGGGAAGAGCAAAAGTTTCGGGACTTGGTAAAGAGGGATGTTCCTATTGTTATGGAAACGGGCATTGGCAGAAGGATTGCAGGGCTTTGGAAGCCAGAAGCCAGGATACAAAGCATGTTGTGGCTTCGGCCTCAAGTGTGTTTGTTATTGAGAACTGTTTGTCAATTAACTCTACTTCCTGGGTACTAGATACCGGAGCAGGATCTCATATCTGTAATTCATTGCATACTTTGAGAAACCGTAGAGTTATAAGGGTAGGTGATTTGTCTCTCAGAGTTGCAAACGGAATGAGCGTGGACGCTGAATCCGTGGGAGAATATCGCCTAGGTTTAACAAGTAGGCAGATATTGATTCTACGTAACTGTTTGTATGTACCTAGTTTGACTTGTAATATCATATCAGTGTCCTTACTTTCGAAGGAGGGATATGATTTTACATTCATAAGCGATGTAGTGCACATCCACCTAAATCAAGTTCTGATTGGGTACGGTACATTAGATAACGGTATATACGTATTGAGTCAAGCTCAGGTTTTCAATGTCCAGAACACACTTAAAAGAAAGTCTCCAGAAATAAATCAGGCTTTCTTATGGCATTGTAGACTAGGTCACATCAATGAAACACGATTAACTAAGCTACATAGAGAAGGATATTTGAATCCGTTCGAATATCAATCTTATGCTACTTGTGAATCTTGTCTCATGGGAAAGATGACAAAGACTCCGTTTACTGGACACGGAGTAAGAGCGAGCGAGCTCTTGGGACTCGTACACAGTGACGTGTGCGGTCCAATGTCTACACATGCGCGAGGTGGTTATTCCTACTTCATTACTTTTACAGATGATTTCTCTAGGTATGGACATATCTTCTTGATGAAGCATAAATCCGAGGCCTTTGAGAAATTCCAGGAATACAGTAATGAAGTGGAAAACCAAAAAGGCAAAAGTATCAAGACACTGAGATCTGATCGAGATGGTGAATACTTAAGTGCCGAGTTCCTGGGTTACTTAAAAGAGAATGGAATTCTCTCTCAGCTTACTCCTCCATACACAGCACAACACAACGGTGTATCGGAAAGGAGGAATCGAACCCTATTGGATATGGTTCGTTCCATGATGAGTAAGGCTGAGTTACCGCGATCTTTTTGGGGTTATGCACTGGAATCAACTGCATATCTTTTGAACAAGCTTCCAACCAAGACTGTGCCTACCACACCATATCAGATGTGGAGTGGGAAGAAACCCTATCTTCAGCACCTGAAGACATGGGGATGTCCAGCTTTTATAAAAAAGCAGCATCCGGACAAGCTCGAGGCACGCTCAGTACAGTGTAAATTTGTGGGATATCCAAAGAACTCCAAGGGATATTATTTCTATTACGCAGAGGAACAAAAGGTTTTTGTTTCTCGTCATGCCCACTTCTTAGAAACTGAATTTTTAGAAAATCAGAAGAGTGGGAGCGCAGTAGAACTGGAAGAAATTCCAGAACCACAAGCTGTTACTGAAAGTTTGGTAGAACCAGAAGTTTCAGAAGAAAGGGACGTACCAGCGCCTATCCGCAGAAGTAATAGGCAGTCTCATCCGCCCGAGAGATACTACGGTTTTCTCATAGACGGGGATCGAGAAGATTGCATCATTGATAATGATGACCCTACTAGCTTCCAGCAAGCCATTCAGAACGGCGACTCGGTAAAATGGCTGGATGCAATGCGGACCGAAATGGAGTCTATGTACACTAACAAAGTATGGACTTTGGACATTACTCCAGATGGGGTAAAACCTGTAGGATGCAAGTGGATCTTCAGAAAGAAGATTGGTGTAGATAGACAGGTTGAAACCTATAAGGCTAGACTTGTTGCAAAGGGTTTCCGTCGAAGACCTGGTTTGGACTATGACGAAACCTTTTCTCCAGTGGCTATGCTCAAATCCATTCGGGTCCTTCTTGCCATTGCTGCCTTCCACGATTATGAGATCTGGCAGATGGACGTAAAGACGGCTTTTCTAAATGGAAATTTGGAAGAGTGCGTCTATATGGATCAGCCAGAGAGATTCATTCAGAGTGGGAGCAGTGGTAAAGTGTGCAAGTTGCTTAAGTCCATTTATGGACTAAAGCAAGCATCGCGGAGTTGGAACATCTGTTTTGATGATACTGTCAAAGAATTCGACTTTATCAAGAATTCAGATGAACCATGCATATACAGTAAGATTGTAGGGAGAGTTGTTGTATTCCTCGTCTTGTACGTGGATGGCATTCTCCTAATAGGAAATGATATTCCTATGCTACAGTCAGTCAAAGGATTCTTGTCACAGAAATTCTCTATGAAGGACCTGGGTGATGCCACCTACATTCTGGAGATCCAGATCTATCGTGATGGATCAAAGAGGATGTTGGGACTTTCACAGTCCAGGTACATAGACACCATATTGAAAAGATTCAGTATGGAAGATTCTAAGCGCGGTAACCTACCGGCTTGTCACGGAATCACCCTCTCCAAAGAGATGTCTCCCAAGACTGATTTGGAAAGGGATCGCATGTCGATTATACCCTACACTTCTGCGGTAGGCTCTATAATGTATGCGATGTTATGTACCGGACCAGATGTAGCATACACATTGAGCGTTGTAAGCCGGTATCAGGCAAACCCAGGGGAGAATCACTGGATAGCAGTAAAGAACATTCTCAAGTACCTGAGGAGGACTAAGGAGATGTTCTTGGTGTATGGAAGAAAAGACCTCCAGATCGAGGCCTTTGCTGACTCCGGCTTCCAGAGTGACAAGAATGACTCCAAGTCCATGTCGGGTTATGTCTTTACCCTCAATGGAGGAGCGGTCTGTTGGAAGAGTTCCAAGCAGGAGACCGTTGCTGACTCAACGATGGAAGCGGAGTACATAGCTGCTTGCGATGCCGCAAAAGAAGCTGTCTGGATGAAGAAGTTCCTCACAGAACTTCAGGTGATTCTTACCAGTGTTGGTCCAATACCTCTGTATTGCGACAACAACGGCGCTATAGCTTTAGCGAAGGAACCCAGGTCCCATCAGAAGTCCAGACACATATTAAGGCGGTATCACCTGATCAGGGAGATCGTAGAACGCCAGGAGATCGAGGTAAAGAGAGTAAATTCAGAGGATAATATTGTTGATCTATTCACAAAGGCCCTACCTCAGATTTAGTTCGAGAGGCTACTCGAGATCATCGGTCTTCGATATGCCAGTACATGGCCCTAGTGCAAGTGGGAGATTGTTAGTGTATATGCCCTAGGGGCCATTATTATATCATACTAGTTTGTATATTACTTAATGGAACCTTGGGATATTCACATGTATATAACAGTCTTGCTAAATATGGTAGTATGCTACTTGGTTTTTCTATCTTAATATGTGAGTATACGTATTGATAGAGTTCTTAGGATCTTTCTTGACTACCAGCGTTGTGATGGCAGTCACACTAGTGGAGGCTGGGTAGTCTACAAGCACATCGTTATTCAGGTCCCTAGTCGTAGGATTATCGAGACAGGGCATCGATACTCCGGAGTAGACTAGTGTGTACGCTTCTCATCCTAGTTGGGGAGATGGTCTGTCCCACAGCCGTCAGTACGTCGTATTGGAGATAGTATACAGGTGCTCGTTGGGTTATGGGTACACCGGACAGGACTCGCAGGGAACTGTTGGTTGGGTTTTATACCGGTTGTCAGTTAACAGTTCCCAGGTGACATGAGTACAGCATAGTCCGCAGACTTGACACTGCTACTTCGCCTCGAGTGTGTCCCACTGTTCTTAGATTGCTACCCTACCACGACTCAAAGGAGTCGTGCAAACAGGTAGCAGTTGGGTGCAGTCCCGAGCAGTTGGAGGCAGTGGTGGTTAGACAGGATTCATTTCTCCCGGTATTGGGAGTTGATATCGCGCTGTGTCAGAGAGCCATTACGCAAAGTCCCTGGCCAGGGCAAGCGAGATTTACTGGTAGGTTCCAGTAGTTTCTCAGGGTGTAATGGGCTTCGCTCCGACACGACTTATACCGCTATTTGGGGACTGACGCTTGCCGCCCCTAGGCCCGATATGCGATAGTCTTAGACGAACAGACCGGACTGTACGGAGATTGTCACATCAGGCTCAGTAGGAGTTCGAATGGGTTTCCTCATCGGCCTTCTTATCGACATCTACCTGCGGACCGTTACGTACAGCTAGTGCCGCTTGCGGTCTGTGGTTAAACCCACTGCCAGCGTAGTAGTCGAGTCATTAGAGTCCCACACAAAGAGTTTCCCTGCTCCAGGCAAAACGATATAGAGGTCGTATGGTTTTACGACAAGGGTTCGGACGCATACGTGTGTTTACACACGTACGACTTTTCGGACAGTTTTTACTAGTCGGCTTTGGTTTAAGCCAGATTCTAGTATCGGGATATTGGATTTATACAGTCTAAAGTTTTTCTGTGTTTTCACGGATGGGGGGGTGTTCTCGTAATTTTACGAGAAGCTTCTAGAAGATGATGACTTGGGGGTGTAGGTGTCATTTGCATTAAATGAGATTAGTGAGTCATATGAGTGATTCATCCATGTCATTAATGTAAGTCCACGTTGCGACCCCCGGTTCTTACGGGGAGGCGGAAACGGTATAAAAATCAAATTATTAGCGCAAGGGGCAACATGGACTAAGCAAAGTCGGGATCTTTGACTAAACTAAAACTAGCATACTTAGCTAAAGAGAGTTAGCTACTCGGATGGAGATGGTTATACATAAACTTGTCTTGAACTCCTTCTCTTCAAGCTCCGATGGTGGTCCGATGGCTCCTTCTCGTCGTCTCCGTACGCCGAAGATAGATCCACTTGAAAGCTCCAACCTTTAGCTCCTTCTTCGTTCTTTGAAGAAACTAGTTCACTTGGTTTGCTAAACCTAGTGAACTAGAATGAGTAGAGAGGAAATAGAATGGGATTTTATCTATGGTTCTTGATTCTCAACTCATGAGACAAGAGAACCATAGATCAAGAGAGGGAGCAAGAGGTTGAGGGTGAGAGCAAGAGGAGAGCTCAAGAACAAGAGAGAGAATGAGCAAGAAAGAATGAGGCTCTCTTTTGTCTTTCACCCTCTCATAATCCAAAGTGATCATAACTCATCATATCAAAAAAAAAGTCTTATGTGATGGTTAGAAGCAACCACAACCATATCATTTCATGCACTCATTTTACACAAATGAGCAAGTAAACAAAAGTCTTTGCCATGAAATGATGGCTATGGTTATCATGATGGTCAACTAGTCAAGCCTAGTCAACCGGTCAACAAGTCAACAAAAGTCAACAAGTCAACAAAGTCAACAAAAGTCAACAAGTCAACAACCATATCACCATAATACTTAATTAATATAATAGTTAATCACATATCATATTCTCATTAGGGTTGAGCATAAAGTCAAATAGTCAACGGTCAACTGTCAACAACCCTAATGAGAATCCGCTGCCTCTGCCTCCCTGTCAACTGTGCATACACACCCGCATCCGCGTTCCGAGGAACACGAATGCAAACTGGATAAATCCAATCCCATAAGGTACACTAGGATCTGGCTTAAACCAAAGCCCGCTAGTGTAAACTGTCCGGACACTGTACGTGCATAAGTGCACGGATGTGACCGAACCCTGTCGCAAAACCATGCGACCTGTCGCAATACCATGCGACCTCTACTCTTTTGCCTAAAGGCGAAAAGCTTTCTGTGTGGGACTCTAAAGACTCGACACTACGCTGGCAGTAGGTTTAACCACAGACCGCAAGCGGCACTAGCTGTGCGTAACGGTCCCCAGGTAATGCCGACAAGAAGACCGACGAGGCGAAACCCATCTGAACTCCTACTGAGCCTGAGTGTGACATTCTCCGTACAGTCCGGTCTGTTCGTCTGATACATCGCATGGCGGGCCTAGGGGGCGGTAAACGTCAGTCCCCCAATAGCGGTACAAGTCGTGCCGGAGCGAAGCCCAAAACACCCTGAGATAACACTGGAAACCTACCAGTATATCTCGTTTGCCCTGGCCAGGGACTACTCGTGTAATGGCTCTCCTAGACACAGCGCGATGTCAACCCCCAATACCGGGAGAGACGAATCCTGTCTAACCGTCACTGCCTCCAAGTGCTTCGGGACTGCACCCAACCACTACCTGTTTGCACGACTCCTTTGAGCCGTGGTAGGGTAGTGATCAAAGTACAGTGGGAACACACTCGAGGCGGAGTGACAGTGTCAAGTCAGCGGACTAAGCTGTACTCATGTCACCTGGGAACTGATAACTGACGATAGGTATAATACCAACTAGTCAGTTCCCGACGAGTCCTGTCCAGTGTACCCGTAACCTAACGAGCACCCGCATACTATCTCAAGTACGACGTACTGACGGCTGTGGGACAGACCGTCTCCCACACTGGGATGAGAAGCGCATGCGCTGGTCTACTCCGGAGTATCGATGCCCTGTCTCGATAGTCCTGCGACCAGGGACCTGCATAAGGATGTGCTTATAGATTACCCAGCCCCACTAGTGTGACGGCCATCACATCGCTGGTAATCAAGCAAAGATCCTAAGGGCTCTACTAATGTGTATAGGCGATATACAAAAATAAACGCATGTACACATTGAAGTAGAAACAAACCAAGTAGCATACTACTATTTTGAGCAAGATTGTATATACAAGGTGAATATCCCAAGCATCCATTAAGTAATATACAAACCAGTATGATACAGTAATGGCCTCTAGGGCATATACACTAACAATCTCCCACTTGCATTAAGGCCATGTACTGGCGTATCGAAGACCTATCATCTCGATCAGCCGCTCGAACTGAGTCTGGGGCAAGGCCTTGGTGAATGGATCTGCAGTGTTGTCTTCTGAAGCGACTCTCCGAACCTCGATCTCCTAGCGATCCACGATCTCCCTGATCAGGTGATACCGCCTCAAGATGTGCCTGGATTTCTGATGGGACCTTGGTTCCTTCGCTAAAGCTATAGCCCCGTTGTTGTCGCAATACAGAGGTATTGGATCAACAATGGACGGAACCACCTGAAGTTCTTTCAAGAACTTCCTCATCCAGACAGCTTCTTTTGCGGCATCAGATGCAGCGATGTATTCCGCTTCCATCGTCGAGTCTGCAACGGTTTCCTGTTTGGAACTCTTCCAACACACCGCCCCTCCATTGAGGGTAAAGACAAAACCCGACATGGACTTGGAATCATCCTTGTCACTCTGGAAGCTGGAGTCAGCAAAGGCCTCGATCTGGAGGTCTTTTCCGCCATACACCAAGAACATCTCCTTAGTCCTTCTCAGGTACTTGAGAATGTTCTTTACCGCTATCCAGTGTTTCTCCCCAGGGTTAGACTGATACCGGCTTACCACACTCAGTGCATAAGCTACATCCGGTCTGGTACACAACATCGCATACATTATAGAGCCTACCGCAGAAGCGTAGGGTATAATAGACATGCGATCCCTCTCCAAATCAGTCTTGGGAGACATCTCTTTAGAGAGGGTGATCCCGTGACAAGCCGGTAGGTTACCGCGCTTGGAATCTTCCATACTGAACCTCTTCAGTATGGTGTCGATGTACCTGGACTGTGAAAGTCCTAATATCCTCTTGGATCTGTCACGGTAGATCCGGATACCCAGAATGTATGAGGCATCACCCAGGTCTTTCATGGAGAACCTGTGTGACAAGAACCCCTTGACAGATTGTAGCATAGGAATGTCATTTCCTATTAAGAGAATGTCATCCACGTACAAAACGAGGAATACTACAGTTCTCGCTACAAATCTACTATAGATGCATGGTTCATCTGGATTTTTGATAAAGCCAAATTCTTTGACCGTCTCATCAAAGCAGATGTTCCAACTCCACGATGCCTGCTTTAGCCCATAGATGGACTTAAGCAACTTGCACACCTTTCCGCTGCTCCCACTCTGAATGAAACCCTCTGGTTGGTCCATATAGACACACTCCTCTAAATTTCCATTTAGAAAAGCTGTCTTTACGTCCATTTGCCAGATCTCATAATCGTGGAAGGCAGCAATGGCAAGAAGGATCCGAATGGATTTCAGCATGGCTACTGGAGAAAAGGTTTCGTCGTAGTCCAAGCCAGGTCTTTGACGAAAACCCTTTGCTACCAGCCTAGCTTTATAGGTCTCAACCTGTCCATCTACACCAATCTTCCTTTTGAAGATCCACTTGCATCCTACGGGTTTTACCCCGTCTGGAGCAATGTCCAACGTCCATACCTTGTTGGTGTACATGGACTCCATTTCGGTCCGCATTGCATCCAGCCATTTCACTGAGTCAACGCTCTGAACGGCCTGCTGGAAGCTAGTAGGCTCATCATAATCTATGATGCAATCCTCTCTATCCCCGTCTATGAGAAAACCGTAGTATCTCTCGGGAGGATGAGACTGCCTACTACTTCTGCGGAGCGGCGTAGGAATGTCCTGTTCTGTTGAACCCTCTGGTTCCACTAACCTTTCAGTAATAGTCTGTGGTTCTGGAATTTCTTCCAGTTCTACTGCGCTCCGACTAATCTCCTTTTCCAAGAACTGGTGTTCTAGAAAGTGGGCATTACGAGAAACAAGGACTTTTTGTTCCTCTGCGTAGTAGAAAAGATACCCCCTGGTGTTCTTTGGGTATTCCACAAACTTGCACAGTACTGAGCGTGCCTCGAGCTTGTCCGCATGCTGCTTTTTGACAAAAGCCGGACATCCCCAGATCTTTAGATATTGAAGATAGGGTTTCTTCCCACTCCACATTTCAAATGGTGTGGTAGGCACAGTCTTAGTTGGAACTCGGTTCAAAAGATATGCGGCTGATTCTAGCGCATATCCCCAGAATGATCGCGGCAATTCAGCATTACTCATCATAGACCGCACCATATCCAATAGGGTGCGGTTCCGTCTCTCCGATACACCGTTATGTTGCGGGGTGTATGGAGGAGTAAGCTGAGAGAGAATTCCGTTCTCTTTTAAATAGTCCAGGAACTCGGCACTTAAGTATTCTCCACCTCGATCCGATCTTAGAATCTTAATACTTTTGCCAGTCTGTTTCTCTACTTCATTTTTATACTCCTGGAATTTTCCGAAAGCCTCGGACTTATGTTTCATTAAGAAGACATGCCGTACCTTGAGAAGTCATCCGTAAAAGTAATGAAGTAAGAATGTCCGCTTCGGGCATGTGTAGACATTGGACCGCACACGTCACTGTGTACGAGTCCCAAGAGCTCGCTCGCTCTTACTCCTTGTCCAGTAAATGGAGTCTTTGTCATCTTTCCTTTGAGACAAGATTGACAAGCGGCATACGATTGATATTCGAACGCATTCAAATATCCTTCTGCATGTAACTTAGTCAACCTTCTCTCATTGATGTGACCCAATCTACAATGCCATAAGAAAGTCTGATTTATTTCTGGAGACTTTCTTTTGTGTGTATTCTGGACATTAAAAATCTGCGGTTGGTTTAACACGTATATACCATTACTCAATGTACCTGACCCAATCAAAACTTGATTAAGGTGAATGCTTACAACATTACTTACAAACGCAAATTCATAACCTTCTTTAGAAACTAAAGATACAGAAATGATATTACAAGTTGCGTTGGGTACAAAAAAGCAATTACGCAAAACCAAAACATGTCCATCTGACATTCCCAGGTGATAGTCCCCCACGGCTTTAGCATCCATGCTAGCTCCGTTTGCAACTCTGAGGGTCATGTCACCTGCCTTCAAAACCCTACGGTTTCTCAATGCCTGCAAAGAATTACAGATATGAGATCCTGATCCGGTATCCAATACCCAGGAAGTAGAGTTTATTGAAAGACAGTTTTCAATAACATACACACCTGAAGCTGAAGCTGCAACTTGCTTCAATTCCTGTGTTCTGGCCTTCCAGGCCCTGCAATCATTCTTCCAGTGTCCTTTCTTATGACAATAGAAGCATTCTTCCTTATCCACAAGCTTCCCCGCTATCTTTGTTGCTTTTGCTTTTCCCTTCGTATCCACTTTACTAACACCGCCCCTTGGTTTGGCGGGGGCTTTCTTCTTCTTTCCCTTGGCTTTCGCCTTGGACCTAGAAGAAGACGATCCTCCTACAAACAAAGTGGATGTTTCCCTACCTTTCTGTAGGGTGCCCTCTGCGCTCCTCAGCATGTTGAGGAGCTCTGATAGTTCAACCTCTTTTTCTTGTAGGTTGAAGTTCAGTGTAAACTGGGCGTAAGTGGAAGGAAGGGACTGGAGAACTATATCCGTATATAGCTCACTCTCCAATGTGATCCCTAGGTCAGCGAGCTCCTCAATGGAGCCGATCATCTTTAGCACGTGCTCGGCTACTGATGATCCGACGGCCATTCTTGTCGAAAATAACTTTTTCGACGCTTCGTATCTTGCGATACGTGATTGCTCTCCATACAGTTCTTTTGTATGGAGCAATATGGACTCCATGTCCATATTCTCATGCCTCCTCTGATGTTCGTTGTCCATCGAGGCAAGCAGGAGGCACTTGGCCTTCGCGCTATCAATCTCCCAAGTCTTGCGGATTTCCTTATCCGCGACACTGGAAGTTGGACCAGGGACAGGGGGAGCTTTGGTGGTAAGAAGATACCCCAGCTTGTCATAAGTGATTGCTATCTTGACATTCCTGAGCCAATCTTTGTAGTTTGGCCCTGTCAGTTTGTTTTTATCTAGGAGTAACTTAAGTCCAGTCATGTTGATTGGTCGCTGCAATTAGGAGAGAGAAGAAGAAACACTCAGCATGATGCTCTTGCAAGTTTAGAGTGGTTTTTAGTTTGTCTAAACAGGATGGCTCCCACTATTTCTCGAATCCCTCCTCAAACCATAAAGGAAGAATTAGTCAGGATCAATCCCACCGTACAATACTTGCTTAATCGTTCAGCCAGGCCGGTGTCGGTACTTCGAGGGAGGTTTTCCAACGCTTTCGCGAAGTTCCTTAATTAAAGAACCTCTTTTCCCTGGGGGCGTAGCCCCGCTAACACCTTTCTAGGCACCTACTAGGTTTATAGCATTGATCGTTAAGTGAGAAATTTCCCGAGGAGTAGCATATACTCACAGTAGGATCGGGATCCAAATATCATCGCGTGACGAAACTGAAGGAATCCTACTAGAATCATCACACTCCAAATGGTATGCAAATCTAGCAAGTTTCAGTACTTATGAAACTCCCGATGTGGATTTTTGCCCCATGCTCTTATGACCTTGGCGTGAGGTCAAAATGTCATAAGTCACATGTCAAGTTCGTCCCATCATTATCCAGGTTAATTTGAACCCACCCGTACATACCCTTGACGTAGGCCAAAATGGCAGTACGACTGTCTCAAACCAACGCATTCTATCTATGCAACAGATAAATATCCGGCAGCTACCAATCACTATGCCTTGGCGTGAGGTCAAAATACATAGCTTGAATACTACCGAATATTTAACTGAAACGATGGAGGGCTACGGATGGTTTTGGCAAAACCGTGAACGTAGTGAACTTGATTTGGTCGATGGAACGAGATAGCTTTTAAATGGAGTGGCTCAAACTCCGTATTTTAAAAGTTTGTTTTGAAAAGAACCGAGTGGTTTTTCGAAAGTGTTCCAACGACTTTAACTTGGTTTATTATCTTGCATTAGTTCTTTTAATGCGTGATATTCTTGCATTAGTTCTTTTAATGCGTCCCATCATTTAATCCTACCATTGCAGAAAACAACCAAAATATGACGTACGCTTATGCCATTCGCATTCGCCACGGGGCCCCGTCATTACCCGTTAGGTTACTTAACTAACGACAGAGTGGGGGCTGGGCTAGCGCGTCTGTAAAACATAAGCAACGCCTAAATAATATCATATATAGATATACTGCAATGATAAACATTTCAGATCACAGATGAATACATTGGATATACTAGGAATCTGTAATTTGTACGAGCCTGTAACAAAAGACAGATTACACGGTCGCGGTGAATAGCCAAAACCCCACCCAAGACCCCTACGGGTGCGGCAAACTACCCGCCAAGTACCCGAAGCGTAGCAACCTCCCTCATCTCCATGAGTAGGCCACTCGACACTTCGGCATACCCGGTAGTTTGTGCACCCCTCCATGGGTCTATCCTAGGAGCAAAAACAGTAAAAAGAAATTATACAATGACGGCTACAACCCCGACCCGGTTGTGCGGCCATACAAATAATTATTACATCAATTTATAAATTTACATGAATTGAAAGAAAAGAAAACTCTCGTCTCACAACCCCCGGCTATTCACCCGCGACAATCCAACATATTCATATACACATTCCAGCACATTACAGATCATGTATAACCCCGACCAATCGACTTATAGCGATTAGCCGACGTTCAATACATGCAAACATCACAGATATAACCATCATAGTCAAAGTGCAGTGAAGTTCGGAAAAAAAATACGGAATTATAGGACCCCAAAAGGAAATTTCTTTTCTGGAAAATCTGGGCACATATAATATATTTCAAAAATCCCAAAACCAACACAGACACACACTGCACGAAAAACGATGCAGAGAAGACGACAAACCGCGGCGCTTCCGCGGCACATGCCTACCTCGTGCGGCGGAAGCGCGGCGGTTTGAACGAAACAGTGGACCGTTTTTCATGGGTGTTCACACAAAACCCTGAGCCGAATTTAGAAATATAAAGTTTTTCATTTTGACCAGAAAAAATTTCAACAGAAACTCAGGTTTTGTAAAAGTTTGGTTTTTTTTTATTTTTCCGGTTCCGAACTTCGTTACACTTCACTACCAAGCTAGTTTAAGTTTAGTTAGGCTCTGATACCACTGTAAGTCCACGTTGCGACCCCCGGTTCTTACGGGGAGGCGGAAACGGTATAAAAATCAAATTATTAGCGCAAGGGGCAACATGGACTAAGCAAAGTCGGGATCTTTGACTAAACTAAAACTAGCATACTTAGCTAAAGAGAGTTAGCTACTCGGATTGAGATGGTTATACCTAAACTTGTCTTGAACTCCTTCTCTTCAAGCTCCGATGGTGGTCCGATGGCTCCTTCTCGTCGTCTCCGTACGCCGAAGATAGATCCACTTGAAAGCTCCAACCTTTAGCTCCTTCTTCGTTCTTTGAAGAAACTAGTTCACTTGGTTTGCTAAACCTAGTGAACTAGAATGAGTAGAGAGGAAATAGAATAGGATTTTATCTATGGTTCTTGATTCTCAACTCATGAGACAAGAGAACCATAGATCAAGAGAGGGAGCAAGAGGTTGAGGGTGAGAGCAAGAGGAGAGCTCAAGAACAAGAGAGAGAATGAGCAAGAAAGAATGAGGCTCTCTTTTGTCTTTCACCCTCTCATAATCCAAAGTGATCATAACTCATCATATCAAAAAAAAAGTCTTATGTGATGGTTAGAAGCAACCACAACCATATCATTTCATGCACTCATTTTACACAAATGAGCAAGTAAACAAAAGTCTTTGCCATGAAATGATGGCTATGGTTATCATGATGGTCAACTAGTCAAGCCTAGTCAACCGGTCAACAAGTCAACAAAAGTCAACAAGTCAACAAAGTCAACAAGTCAACAAAAGTCAACAAGTCAACAACCATATCACCATAATACTTAATTAATATAATAGTTAATCACATATCATATTCTCATTAGGGTTGAGCATAAAGTCAAATAGTCAACGGTCAACTGTCAACAACCCTAATGAGAATCCGCTGCCTCTGCCTCCCTGTCAACTGTGCATACACACCCGCATCCGCGTTCCGAGGAACACGAATGCAAACTGGATAAATCCAATCCCATAAGGTACACTAGGATCTGGCTTAAACCAAAGCCCGCTAGTGTAAACTGTCCGGACACTGTACGTGCATAAGTGCACGGATGTGACCGAACCCTGTCGCAAAACCATGCGACCTGTCGCAATACCATGCGACCTCTACTCTTTTGCCTAAAGGCGAAAAGCTTTCTGTGTGGGACTCTAAAGACTCGACACTACGCTGGCAGTGGGTTTAACCACAGACCGCAAGCGGCACTAGCTGTGCGTAACGGTCCCCAGGTAATGCCGACAAGAAGACCGACGAGGCGAAACCCATCTGAACTCCTACTGAGCCTGAGTGTGACATTCTCCGTACAGTCCGGTCTGTTCGTCTGATACATCGCATGGCGGGCCTAGGGGGCGGTAAACGTCAGTCCCCCAATAGCGGTACAAGTCGTGCCGGAGCGAAGCCCAAAACACCCTGAGATAACACTGGAAACCTACCAGTATATCTCGTTTGCCCTGGCCAGGGACTACTCGTGTAATGGCTCTCCTAGACACAGCGCGATGTCAACCCCCAATACCGGGAGAGACGAATCCTTTCTAACCGTCACTGCCTCCAAGTGCTTCGGGACTGCACCCAACCACTACCTGTTTGCACGACTCCTTTGAGCCGTGGTAGGGTAGTGATCAAAGTACAGTGGGAACACACTCGAGGCGGAGTGACAGTGTCAAGTCAGCGGACTAAGCTGTACTCATGTCACCTGGGAACTGATAACTGACGATAGGTATAATACCAACTAGTCAGTTCCCAACGAGTCCTGTCCAGTGTACCCGTAACCTAACGAGCACCCGCATACTATCTCAAGTACGACGTACTGACGGCTGTGGGACAGACCGTCTCCCACACTGGGATGAGAAGCGCATGCGCTGGTCTACTCCGGAGTATCGATGCCCTGTCTCGATAGTCCTGCGACCAGGGACCTGCATAAGGATGTGCTTATAGATTACCCAGCCCCACTAGTGTGACGCCCATCACATCGCTGGTAATCAAGCAAAGATCCTAAGGGCTCTACTAATGTGTATAGGCGATATACAAAAATAAACACATGTACACATTGAAGTAGAAACAAACCAAGTAGCATACTACTATTTTGAGCAAGATTGTATATACAAGGTGAATATCCCAAGCATCCATTAAGTAATATACAAACTAGTATGATACAGTAATGGCCTCTAGGGCATATACACTAACAATTAATGCATCATAATTGCTTAATGACTCATGGAGATGAATCACCCTCTTGTATTTATGAAGCATGATTATTCATCCTTTATTTTCTTTTATTGGATAAATGATAATGCTTGATATATATTATGATAGATCATTATCTCATCTCATTCTCATGCTCACCTTCTCTCTCCCCAAGCTCTCTCTCTCTCTTCAAACCCTAATCCTCCCTTTCATGTGTTGAGATCAAGGATTAGATTAGACTACTTAATCCATAACCCTTCTCTATATCACCTAGGTTACTTAGATTAGCACTTTAAGAAACCTAGTTACTTCTAGTTTGAGGTAAAACTTGAAGCAAAGCTCTCGGGTGGATCGTCTAGTACTTGGAGAAGGCCGAGAAGGAGATGGAGAACGTAAAGACGAAGGACACGGTTCTTTAGGTATAATCACTTCACATAGTAGTTTAGAACTTCTATGATAGTTGTTAGTTATCGTTTAGCTTCGATTCATGCGGTTAGTCGATGTTTAAGCAAAGAACAATATCGTTTTTCATATTTCCGCCTCCCCGCAAGTCGTGGGGTGTTGCACATCGACTTACACATAAATACTCCAAAATACGCCCAGATCGGGTCTAAAATTACGGTTTAAAAATACAGATAATGTACGTATAAACCAAAACCAAAATAGGATATTTGGGTAACGAAAATGCATACCCTCAAGAATTGATGCACGCAGCATGCACGTAGCTCTCCAAACGGGTCTGTTTCACTGAACGGAACGAGAACAAGATGTACGGATGCTACCACAGGGTCAAGGGTATGATACAGGCCATGCTAGATATTTTTAAAATATTTTATTTGATTTTACTTGTTATATTGAAAAAATGCAGATGTCAGATATATAATGCAGTTATATAACATGAAAGTCCACGGATCCTCATAACTAGCAGGGATAAATTATAAACAGGAATCAAGATGTTTTATTTGATTTTACTTGTTATATTGAAAAAATGCAGATGTCAGATATATAATGCAGTTATACAACATGAAAGTCCACGGATCCTCATAACTAGCAGGGATAAATTATAAACAGGAATCAAGATGGATTTCCAGCATGCGGGTTGGGTTGGATGCAAATACAGATACCAATTATACTATTCACACCCCAAAACAGAAATAAATCAAGAATAGCTATCCAAAATATAAATTAATCAAATCAAGCATAGTATAACGAACTAGGGTGTTACATTATACCCAACTACAAAAAGAATTTCGTCCTCGAAATTCCCGAAACAAGAAAAGACAAACACACATGAATTAAAGAGAAGAGGTGTGGAAACTTCTGTCGAATCTCGTCTTCTCGTTCCCAAGTCGATTCTCCGTGCGAGTGATTCCCCCATTAAACAAGTACTAGAGGGATAACTTTGTTCTTGAGCACTTTTTCTCTTCGATCAACAATCGACATCGGTTGTTTTTCATAGGTCAAGTCCTCCCTTACAGTCAGCTCTGAATGATCAAGCACGTGTGTTTCATCTCGAACGTACCTACGGAGTTGAGATACATGAAACACGTTATGAACACTCGCCAAAGATGGTGGTAACGCCAATCGATAAGCTACTTCTCCAACACGTTCAATAATATCGAAAGGTCCCACGAATCGAGGGCTAAGCTTGCCTCGACTCCCAAAACGAATTACTCCTCTAGTCGGTGATATCTTCAAGAGTACAAGATCACCAACAGTGAACTCTAGAGGTCTTCTCGATGTATCGGCCCAACTTTTCTACCGATCTTGTGCTTCCCTCATGTGATTCCGAATAGTATTAACTTTTTCCACGGTTTGCACGACAAGATCCGGTCCCAATAATTTTCGTTCTCCAATATCGTCCCAATAGACGGATGAGCGACACTTGCGACCATATAACGCTTCGAATGGAGCCATCTGAATAGTCGCCTGAAAGCTGTTATTGTAAGAAAACTCTACCAAGTGTAGATGATCCTCCGACTGGCTATCTGTCTGAGGATGATAAGCAGTGCACTTCAATCGCGTCCCCAAACTTTCCTGCAAACTCCTCCAGAAGTGCGATAAGAATCGAGTATCACGATCGGAAACGATGCTTACAGGTACTCCATGCAATCTCGCAATCTCTTGCATGTACCGTTCTGCTAATGCTTCCGTCGACTGACTAACTCGAAACGGTATGAAATGAGCTGCCTTGGTCAATCGATCAATAATCACCCAAACTGCATTGTTGCTCTTTGAACTCCGCGGTAAAGCTGTCACGAAATCCATGGCTATATGTTCCCACTTCCATTAAGGAATCGGAAGTGGTTGCAATAAAACAGCTATCCTTTGATATTCAGCCTTAACTTGCTGACACACCAAGTACTTCCCTACAAAGCGGCCAATCTCCCTTTTCATGCCTTCCCGCCAGAAATGCTGTCATAGATCACGGTACATCTTCATGCCTCCTGGATATATGGAATATGCGGAACTGTGCGCCTCCTTCATAATTTCTTCACGAACGCCTCCTTTTGGCACACACAAACGGCTACCATATCGCAACGAACTATCTTCATGAATCAACAAGTCTGTTCGAAGTCCCGCTTATACCTTGTAACAACCCTAATTTTCTTATACACTTTTTCCTATACAAATTTTTTTCAAATATTTTTTCAAAAATCCACAAAGGGGTATTTTAGCCTGAGCACAAGATTTAGGTAATTATTATTTTTTTAAATTACAAGTTACAAGAATGTAATAACTCCATTTTTAGTGTACAAGAAATTACTATAAAGTTTAATGTATACTTGGAGTATTTACTCTTGCTGCTATCATTTTAAGTAATTAAATAACACAATAATTACAAGAAGGAGTTTGTAGCTCATTGGTAATACCTTGCACTGCTGAACCAAGCCACCAGAGTTCGAATCCCATGCCCCACATTATTTTTAGATTATTTTTCTTTTAAATTTATTGGAAGCCCAACAGTCCACAGGCCATAACTCCCAAAAGATGAACTGAACCCTAAAAACGGAGTAAGCCAAAGTCTACATCAGAGAACCCCACACACGACGGTGGCCGGACTCGGCCGAGTCGGCCGGCCGGACTCGGTCGGACGGCCGAGGTCCCAAAACCAAAAATGTGGCTTTTCGTCTTCTATAACCCCCTGTTAACTCCATTTTAATAGTTCGGTTCCAGAATTTTAAATACACCCTAATTACTACAAATTTTAATGATTTTCTTTAAATTTTTATAATTTTTTTTAATAAAGAAAACCTTTCACCTACCCTACCTTAGCTACCCTATAAATAGACCCATTACCCCCTACCCTCTCATCTCAAAACATTAGGTTTACTCTCTTGAAATTTCCACAAGAAAGGTGTGCTTTGAAACCAAGTTCACGGCGAAGCGCTGACGGATTTCCGGCGACGTTCTTTGAAGCAACCGGCGACGAAACAACACCTCGGCCATTTCCCTAGTTCCTCTATACTCTTTAGTATAGATCAAAGCCAGTAAGTCCCATTTTTCTCTCTTTTCTACTTCTCAAAATACGGAATTATGAAACCCAACGGAAATCGGAACAAACCGATTTCTGATTCGATTTTTCTACAAAATCTCACTTGTCACCAACTCCATAACACCTAAACATATTCATGATGACTATTAATCACATAAAAATCAATTTGGACAAAGTTTCTCACATGAAATGATAGCTTTTGTGTAATATCGTATTCTTTTCACATTAATACCATAAGGTTTATTTTTCTTCTACTAATCAATTCCCTCATTCCTAAACATGTTCATCTTGACCACTAAACTTGTAAAAATCAATTTGAATGAGTTTCCACACATGAAATGATAACTTTTACAAATACCGTATTCTTTCACTTAAATACCCTCATGTTTAGTTTATCATATTTAACCCTTAACCTTACTATACAATTAAAGTAGAGTACAAGATAACAACCTACCTCTACCCACACATAAATACAAATCCTAAAATGATTTCATAAAAATTTAGAATACGATAAAACGAAATTTTCAGTAAAATACCATAATCTTCATAAAACCATTCTTAAAGGTCTAGATTTGTTACATTTTTAAATGAAAATTTCTTACTAGGAAAATACGATAAGTTGTGGACATCGATTGTTTATCTAAACTGACTTTGTGGTGTCTAGGCTAGGCAAGTGAGCTTGGGTAACTTTAAAAGGCCCGCCTCACGATTCGTGAGCGGATCCCTCCCTCCTCATTTGTACTTATCTGACCACAATTGGCGGTGAAGAGGCGATTTGAGGCTTCTAATGACTTATTGTTTAGACCTTTAGAAATAGGCTAGTTGGCTTAGGAAACCCTAGAACTAAAATACGGAAATTTATATCTTTTTACAAATAAATACCTTATATTTATAAAACCGTTTTTCTAAATGAATAGTATTTATTAAACCTATGCAAAGCGCCACTACAACCCACCTTTGGGGAACCCGTTAGGGATAGTACGGTTTATCGTGCACCCGCAGGCTAGTAGTGCGAGATTCAGACCTCCGCAAGGAGCATTCGGTCTCGAAAGGTTTAAAATACGACATTTAAGAAAAATGAGATTTTTGGAAAATAAAATATTTATATAAAATTATTCTTGTATTAACATATGTATATTTATCATTTAAACACCTATTTTATTATAAGATAAAGTTTCCACCTTTTCCTAAAAATTACAAGATTAAAAGTTACATTAAAATACCATGAATTTCAAATAAATCAATATTATAAATTAATACTTTTATTAGGATATATTTACTAGAATAACACAAATAAAATCTATACTCATTATAACTATAAAGACGAATAATAAATACTTGAGGTGTATCTGAAAAACTATACAAAAGTACTTTTTACATAAAACCCCCTCAAGTTTTATAAATTACAATAAGGACCCTAACAAATATAGAACTTCAAATTACCTTTCTTTTAGTCTGACTCGGGTTTGAGTCTGACTATTTCTGACTTGAATATGATTCAAGTCAATCTATATTCTTTAATATTCCAACTCAATATGAACACATGAATTCCTGAATCCAGTTAACAACCTATTCAACTTGACTGAACCGAACCATGGATATATATATTCCTTTTACATGATTCCCAATATTCCATTTTCATGACTCTCCGGTTATAACCGTTTCCTGATATCATGGTTTCGGTCAGTCGGTCAATCAATCATACAACCAGTACAAATTACGAGATAACAATACAAACAAGATATCGCGGGGTTTTAAGGGATAGATTGGTACGGAAGGTGTTAAAGGTAGCACGAGGTGGTCAGATTAAGACACCTAACCTATATTCCGTTGCTCTTGTACCGTGGCATAACGGTTCCTTGAGTTCCTGATACCATAGTCTCCGGGGCAAGTGAGACTCCTCTCATATACACTGGCATCCTTCTGTACCAAGCTACAAACAACAGCGTTAACACAATACTACAATAATATAACAATATAATATAACTATAATGATATACTCTCTCTCTATCTTACTCTCTATCTATTCTCCTCTTATCTTTGGGACTTACCGAGCGATTTGTTCGCTGACGACATTCTATTTCTTTCTTCTTTGAATGTCGTCATGCGGTTTGGACCCGGCAGAGATCGAACCATCGCAAGAAGACTTGGAGCAGTTTGCCGAAGACCCTGCACTTTAGTTCATTGTACACTTTTTCTTTTCAGTACTTTTTCATTTCCTGTTATGCCACTGTTTAGGCATCTTTATTTCAGTTGTATTTTCTTTTCATATATTGTACAAAGAATGTTAATAAATAAAGTTGCTGTTCTTTTTATACTCGTGTCTCTTGTGTATTTATATTGCTTAGCTACGCTTAGCGTATGTACTTCTGAGTACATACGTAGCGGACCTCGCCGCGTCCCCTTCGCCGTACACTGGAAAGCGGGGCGTGACATACCTGTTCTTGAAACTTCTAGAATCTTGGGTCCCGTGATTGCGCTGCTTTAATATTATCGATCAACGATGACTATACTTGTAGATGCATCAACTGTCCTGAAGAATGCAGTAACACGATCTCCAACTCAAATCTCCAAAAATCATCGATAAGCTCTTTCTGTGCAGTCAACATCCGAATTGCTGGCAACCGACTAAGCGCATCCGGCACTACATTAATTTTCCCCGGATGGTACTTGAGACCAAGATCATAGTCAGCCATCAGCTTTAACCATCTATGCTACCTCATGTTAAGCTCTTTTTTTGTGAGCACATACTTTAGGCTTTTGTGATCCGTGAATACTTCGACCCTTTCGCCCAATAAGTAGTGTCTCCAAATCTTCAAGGTGAAAATCACTGTTGTTCTCTACCGAAAGACGCGACCGGGACGTTGGGATGTCTGGCATGAATTTTAGGGGAAGATGTTATTTGGGTTTTATCCGTCCACCTCTCCGAAAATACCAAGTTGATTTATGGCACCGTGTATCGGAGATTTAGACGGATGCGGCCGTTGTAGCAGACTTCATCAGATTCCTCCACATTTGAGGGGGTTTTGATTATGGGGACGCTCTTCCCTGCAGGCGCAAGCCCCTGCAGTTAATTACGCTACCGCATCGCGGTAACCACTTTCTCCTTCACCAGATGGTCACTTTGTGCCGTGTATGTTTGTTTTATTTTTGGTTGCCCGTGGATTGTATACGGAGACTAATTTATGTTGTCTCCCGTAGAGCGTGGATTAGTCCAAATCCGTATTTTCTTAGATTTGGGTTTGGATTGGGTTTAAGGATCGTTAATCTCATTTGAGACTAAGATCAACTCAAACGTTTGTTGAGAATATGTTACTCTAATTTTAAACTAAGATCTACTCAACAAGATCATTTAGATCCGAAAAAAGAGCATTAGGGCTCTATTGATTTAGTTTAGGGACGTTGCGGTCCAGAAGTTTAAGGACATCATAGTCCATGGAGTTTAGGGATATCATAGTCTGTAAAGTTTAAAGACATCGTAGTCTGGTTTAAAGACATCGTAGTCTGGTTTTGGTTTAACCGTTTGAAGATGCACCAAAAGTTATTGGTTATTGGGACCCTCCGCCTCTCTGAAGACGTTGAAGAATTACAACGACATATATCAGAGGTACGAAGAGATGTACCCTTGAACCAATATTAATTGGGAGATCTGTAGTCAAGTTTGGGACTAAGATATGTTAAAAAGATTTATGAGCATATGGGCTCAATTAATCTAAATTAGGGGTCTGTGGCCAACTTGGGCTCGGCTCACTCAGTTAAAATGTTGAATATTTAACAATGCTGGGCATTGGTTTAGGTTCTGACAACCTTTTTTGTCTTTTATTGAGTGTTGAGCACTCATTATGGCTCTGGAGCTTTATTTAAAGAACACTTTGTGTTCCCTCAGCACACACGTGAGGAGCACGTGGCGCGCTTGGCGCTGAGCGCCAGTCAATGAGCGCAGATCGCTTCTGTTAAGTAGCGCACACGTGAGGAGCACGTGGCGCGCTTGGCGCTGAGCGCCAATTAATGAGTGCAGAGCGCTTCTATTAAGTAGTGCGTACGTGAGGAGCACGTGGCGCGCTTGGCGCTGAGCGCCAGTCTTGGAGCGCTGAGGTGCTTCTTTTTAATTTGGAGCGCTAAGACTCTTTTTAGGCAACTTTGATCAGTTCTGCGCTCTGAGAATTAAACTCTCATTCATAGGAGACTTTGTCTCATAGATCTAAGAACAAATTTCTTATTTTTATAGGAGATGTTACACTCTCTTATTTTTTGTGAAAGGCTTTGCCTTATGGATCTGTGATCTGAAGAAAATTGAATTCTTCTTCCCCTCCTATTTTATGATGAGATGTTATGATCTCTTTTGTGAAAGACGTCTGTCTTATAGATCTATGATCTAGAAAAAGAACTAAGTTCTTCTTCCTTAATGAGATGTTTTTTATCTCTATGTTTTTACCTTGAAAAAAAGTTCTTCTCAGAGCTTGCTCTTTTCTTTGAAATTTCTCAAAGCTTGTGGGGGGGTTCCTCCTTGCAAGACTTGAAGTCTTGGGGCCTTTATATAGGGTAGGCCGATCAGTTAAAAAGATCTTTCTCTGATTGATTTGGGGATGTCTCCCCACCATTGGATTTTTGATCCTAGGGCTTCTGTTTTACAGAAGGCAATCTTCTTGTTTTTAACAAGATTGGTAAAATCTTTTCCCATACAGAACTTATTCTGTATCTTGGTGATGATTTTTTTAAATCACCATTGGATCCTTGATCTAACGGCAGGGAACATTTAGTTCCAGCGCTAGCGCTCTCGTGCTTTGCAGGTGAGCGCTGCAACATAGTCTTTGACTCTTAGCGCTGGCGCTGCAGCGCTGCAACAGAGTCTTTGACTCTTAGCACTGGCGCTGCTAGCGCTAGCGCTCTCGTGCTTTGCACGTGAGTGCTGCATCAGACTCTTTGACTCTTAGCGCTGGCACTGCTAGTGCTAGAGCTCTCGTGCTTTACACGTGAGCGCTGCAACAGAGTCTTTAACTCTTAGCGCTGGCGCTGCTAGCGCGAGCGCTCTCGTGCTTTACACGTGAGCGCTGCATCAGAGTCTGTGACTCTTAGCGCTGGCGCTGCTAGCGCTAGTGCTCTCGTGCTTTGCACGTGAGCGCTGCAGCAGAGCCTTTGACTCTTAGCGCTGGCGCTATTTTGAAGCGCTGTTTCATTTCAAATTTCAAAATTTTGAACAGAGCTTTGCTCTGATTAGGGAAACAAATGCCTCCCCACCGTTGCGCTCACGTGGCCTGCACGTGAGTGCAGCGGTGTCGGCATCTCTGCCATTGGATCAACTCTGAAGTTGAAACGCCTCTCTATGCCTATAAATAGGGCCTTTGGTCCTTGAGATGATCTCTATTCATCTTCTTGTTTGTTTTCTGAGAATTAATTCTCTTTCAGAACCAAGCTCTCTGTTTTAAGAACTCTCTTAGAGTCAGAACTCTGTCAAAAAACTAGGTAAAGATCAAATCTTTGAAGAAATTATTCTATAATCTAGGGTTTTACCTATTAACAGAACTTTGCTCTACTTAGATCATAGATCTTTTAAAAACTTTTAGGGTTTCTTAACCCGTTAATTAAAAACAGAGCTTTGCTCTCTCTAGATGATGGATCAGAAAAAGAAACCCTTTTTTAGGGGTTTTTTTAACCCATTAACAAAGAACTCTTAGAGTTTGTTTTGCAGATCTTAATGATCCTGAAGTTTTTACTTCTGTAGAAAGCCTTGCTTTTAGGGTTTTCGATGGATTAGTCTATCTTCTTCATAGAGCATTGCTCTTTAGAAATTTTGGGGAAAATTTATTCCCTTCATGATTAATTATGACAGATGTCATATCTGTTGCAGAGCACCGCTCTCAAGGAGTCTAACTCCTTGATCCGAGGAGTCCCTCATTAAATGAGAGTCCTTTTAGGATCCCACCCTTAATTGTACAAATTTGAATCTGTTGGGTGTTTTAGTCAGCACTTGTTTTCTTCTTGCGGATATCAAGAGTTGTCTGAATTCCCATGTTTTGATCAGTCTGTCCGCTAAACTCTCACTGATTTTCATTTTCAGGTGCTATGGCCGCTCACCTGTACTGTCTTAACAAAATCATTTCTTATGAGGACATTCACGTACAGGGCCGTTGTTAAAACCTGGAGTTCACAAACGCCCAATGTGCTGAAATTATGAATCGTTTCAATGCATACATCGGTTGACTACTCCCTCGTCGCTCCGCCCTCTTGAAGATTATAGTAGGAGCAATTTGGGAAACGCTTCCTGGATTTTATGAAGCCATGCCGCTTAATGCACTGGATGACGCTGAAGATAAGGTGCACTCAGTGTATCTGACGGGCCTGATCTCGAAGAAACGGCGAGATAATCTCATTGATATTCTGCATCATGTTTTCCAGCAGGCGACGATAATCGCTACTTATCAGAGAGTGGAGGACATCCTGATGCTTGCGAGCGTGAGAGGAAGCATACGAGAATGGTCAGAGAGGCCAGAAACATTTTAGACGGCTTCACTTTCGAATTTCTTAATCTGTGTCCTGGATTCAATGTTTTGCTATTGTAAACATTTTAATGATGCTTTTGTTTACTGTTTTGCATAGTATGTGGCTGACGTCTGTAGGTTACGCTTTTTTGTTCTGACTTGGCGTAAAGCAGTTTACGCACTCTTGAGTAGCACCTTCATTTCTCTGGCATATAATTTTGGCAAATGTGGTCTGTAGACGAGAAAATGCATCTTGAACTCTTTGTAAGGTAACGATGGCTTAGAAGCATGTTCAGATCTGTCGCCTAAGACTTTTCAATTTTATGAGCCATGAGGGTCTCATAAAGATTTTTCTCCCTACGAGTCGTGAGGATCTCGTAGGTATATTTTCATCTTAGGAATCATGAGAATTCCTAAGTGTGCTTTCTCTTGAGAGTCGTAAGAATCTCACAAGAGAATTTTCCCCCTTACAAGTCGAGAGGACTTATAAGTGGTTGATGAGTTGGCCTTTTTCCGAGTCGAAGCATTGCTCCGACGAGGAGGTCATTTGGTTGACGTATTTCCGCGACGGGGTCATTGGATGACGTATTTCCGCGACAGGGTCATGTGCTGACGTATTTCCGCAACGGGGTCATTTGCTGACGTATTTCTATTACGGGGTCATGGGATGACGTATTTCCGCAACGGGATCATATGCTGACGTATTTCCGCGTCGAGGTCATGGGATGATGTATTTCCGCAACGGGGTCATGCGCTGACATATTTCCGCAACGGGGTCATTGGATGACGCGTTTCCGAGACGGGGTTATTTGCTGACGAATTTCCACGACGGGGTCATTGGATGACGTATTTTCGTGATGAGGTCATGTGCTGACGTATTTCCGTGATGAGGTCATGTGATGACGTATTTCCGAGACTGGGTCATGTGCTGAAGTATTTCCGCGACGGGGTCATTGGATGACTTATTTCCGCGACGGGGTCATGTGCTGACGTATTTCCACGACGGGGTCATTGGATGACGTATTTTTGAGACGGGGTCATGTGCTGACGTATTTCCGCAACGGGGTCATTGGATGACGTGTTTCCGAGACGGGGTCATGTGCTGACGTGTTTCCAAGACGGGGTCATTTGCTGACATATTTCCGCGACGGGGTCATGTGCTGACGTATTTCCGAGACGGGGTCATTGGATGACGTATTTCCGAGACGTGGTCATGTACTGACGTATTTCCGCAATGGGGTCATTGGATGACGTGTTTCCGAGACGGGGTCATGTGCTGACGTATTTCCGCAACGGGGTCATGTGCTGACGTATTTCCGCAATGGGGTCATGTGCTGACGTATTTCCGCAACGGGGTCATTGGATGACGTATTTCCGAGACGGGGTCATGTGCTGATGTATTTCCAAGACGGGGTCATGTGTTGACGTATTTCCGTGACAGGGTCATTGGATGACGTATTTCCGCGACGGGGTCATGTGCTGACATATTTCCGCGACGGGGTCATTGGATGACGAATTTCCGAGACGGGGTCATGTGCTGACGTATTTCCGCAACGGGGTCATTGGATGACGTGTTTTCGAGAAGGAGTCATGTGCTGACGTATTTCCGCAACGGGGTCATGTGCTGACGTATTTCCGCGACGGGGTCACTGGATGACGTATTTCCGAGACGGGGTCGTTGGATGACGTGTTTCCGTTTTCTGCGGTGTCGGGGCTGACTCCAGGTTGTCCGTGAACTGTAGAGTTCTTGGAACTGGGGACTTCGTCGTGGCTCTGATTAGTGGTGTCGCGTCCGTGCTTTGCTGGAAGTAGGAGGAACGTCGTTGTTGTTCTCTAGGCTGTAAACATGGTCGTCGAGATTCGGAACTAGGGACTTTGCCGTGGCTCCGATTGGTAATGTCGCGTCCGAATCCTGCTGGAATGAGGAGGAACGCCATTGTTGTTCTCTAGGCTGTAGACATGGCTGTCGAGATTTGGAACTAAGGACTTTACCATGGCTCCGATTGGTGATGTCACGTCTGAATCCTGCTGGAATGGGGAGGAACGCCATTGTTGGTCTTCTGGGATGCAGATATGGCCGTCGAGATTTGGAACTAGGGACTTTGCCGTGGCTCCGATTGGTGATGTCGCGTCCGTGCTTTGCTGGCAGGAGAAGGAACGCCGTTTTTGTTCTCTAGGCTGTAGACATGGCCGTCGAGATTTGGAACTAAGGACTTTGTCGTGGCTCCAATTGGATATGTCCCGTCCGAATCCTGCTGGAATGAGGAGGAACGCCATTGTTGTTCTCTAGGATGTAGACATGGCCATCGAGATTTGGAACTAGGGACTTTGCCATGGCTCCGATTGGTGATGTCGCGTCCGAATCCTGCTGGAATGAGGAGGAACGCCATTGTTGTTCTCTAGGCTGTAGACATGGCCGTCGAGATTTGGAACTAAGGACTTTGCCGTGGCTCCGATTGGTGATGTTGCATCCGAAATCTGCTGGAATGAGGAGGAACGCCATTGTTGGTCTTCTGGGATGCAGATATGGCCGTCGAGATTTCGAACTAGGGACTTTGCCGTGGCTCTGATTGGTGATGTCGCGTCCGTGCTTTGCTGGCTGGAGGAGGAACGCCATTGTTTTTCTCTAGGCTGTAGACATGGCCATCAAGATTTGGAACTAGGGACTTTGCCGTGGCTCTGATTGGTGATGTCGCGTCCGAATCCTGCTGGAATGAGAAGGAACGCCATTGTTGTTCTCTAGGCTGTAGACCTAGCCATCGAGATTTAGAACTAGGGACTTTGCCATGGATCCGATTGGTGATGTCGCGTCCGAATCCTGCTGGAATGAGGAGGAACGCCATTGTTGGTCTTCTGGGATGCAAATGTTGCTGTCGAGATCTGACTTTTCCCTTTGATAGAGTTTGTTGGGACACGTGGTTCCCTTTCGTTTATACCCATGGATTGTATACAGGGGTCAGTATAGACTTACCTGCAGGGTAAAAAGTTTTATTTCATTTTTTTAATTTCTTTTCGCGATACTCTATCATTTCAGCTTTTTATATCGCGAAAGTCGCGATTGCCCAATCATTTTGGCTATTTTTCACGGTGCCCAATCATTTCGGCTGTTTTTTCCTTTTTACTCGCTGCTTTTTATTGCGAGTTGCCCAATCATTTCGGCTATTTTTGTATGCATATCTTTTACTTGCTGATTTTGTTGCAAGTTGCCTCATCATTTCAACTATTTCATATGCATTTCTTTTACTTGCTGATTTTGTTGCAAATATGGAACTTGGAATCTGGTGCCAGTCTTAGCATCAGCATCACTGCGACTGGAATATTGCCAGGAGCAAATCATCATTTACCATGAAAGGACTTGGAATTTGATACCGTTTTAGACATCAGCATCACTACCACTGGGACATTGCCAGGAGTGAATCATCATTTGCCTCTGTCGATGTCGAACAAAGGTGGCTTAGCAACAGGGTTAGGATCCTGTCGACTAAGGGTTCTGACTTCATGAGCCATAAGGGTCTCATAAAGATGTTTCTCCCTACGAGTCGTGAGGATCTCATAGGTGCGATTTCTCCTTAGGAATCGTGAGGATTCTTAAGTGTGTGTTCTCTTATAAGTCGTAAGGATCTCATAAGATCATTTTCTCCTTATAAGTCCAGAGGACTTACAAGTGTTGTTCACCAAGCGGGGAAATTTCACGCCATTGGCGGGAACTTGGTGGGGGATACGTTTATTTGTGCCCGTGGATTGTATACAATGGTCAATATTGAACCGCTTGTAGGGCAATCTGTAGAGTGTGATGGCTTAAGAACAGGTTCAGATCTCTGTAGTTTAAGGCTTTTGAATCTTATGAGCCGTGAGGGTCTCATAAGAGGGTTCTCCTTGCCAGTCGTGAGGATCTCGTAAGTGTAATTTCTCCTTAGGAATTGTGGGGATCCCTAAGTGTGTCGCTCCTTTGTGAGTCGTAAGGATCTCACGCAGGTATTTTCTCCTTACAAGGTTGAGAGGACCTTACAAGTGTCTTTTAACGAGATTGCACCCTTTCGAGTTTTCACAAACTCGCCGGTAACCCTGCTGTTTTTACTCACGGAGCCCTTTTGGGTTTTCATCTGTGGCCATTTTGCTTATGAACGTACCGTTTTTTTCTTTACGAGTCAGCCCAAGGATGCTGCGGATTTGTAGTAGTTTAAAGACGTTTCGGTCATGCGTAGTATTTTTTCAAGAACCGACTTTTTATTGACCTAAAGGGTCTTTCGCCATGCATATTCATGAGCAAGTAAGCCCCACCTTGGTAGACCTTATCTATGATGTACAGGCCCTCATAGTTTGGCTCGAATTTCTCCCGTTTGGCACGATTAGGGATCATATGTCTTTTTACGACTAGCATGAGTTCGCCTTGGCGGAATGTTCTCGGCCTAGTCAATCTTTCGTACGAGCGAGTCATCCTTGCTTTGTAAGCCTCCAGGTTTTGCTGGGCCATGAGCCGGGTTTCGTCAAGGGCGTCAAGCTCCTCCAGGCGAAGGTGAGTATTCTCTTCGTCTGTTAGCTAGTAATGAACCGCCACTCGCAGAGAAGGTAGCTCTATCTCCAAGGGGAGTACTGCTTCAACGCCGAATACCAATGCATACGACGTTATGTTTGTGGCCGTTTTGAACGTGGTCCGATACACCCAGAGAGCTTCATGCAATCTCTCGTGCCAATGTCTTCTATTTCTGAACACCGTCTTCTTTATGATCTTCGTCAAGGTCTTGTTGAAAGCCTCAGCTAGACTATTAGCTCGTGGATTATAGACCGAAGACTATCTCCAGTCTATATTATGTTGCTGCGCGAAGCGGCTGATTTTGTGACTTCTGTAGGCTGGCCCGTTATCGGAGATAATCCGTCGCGGAGTGCCGAACCGATAGATGACGTGTGTCTTGAAGAAATGGAGAATATTCTCCGTCTTCACTTCTCTTAGCGGTACTGCTTCTGCTTACTTGGAGAAATAATGGGTTGTCGCCAATATGAACCGATGTCCTCTGGATGACGCTGGTTCGATGGGCCCGATTATGTCAGTTCCCCACATTTCGAACGGACAGCTAGCCACCGTTGGGTGTAGCAGATTTGGATGCTGGTGGATGAAGTCCCAGTTAATCTGGCACGAGTGGCACTGCTTCGCGTATTCGAGGCAGTCTTGGATCATCGTGGGCCAATAGTAGCCCATCCTTTTGATCTTCAGCTTCATCTTAGGCCCGGCTTGATGAGAACCGCAGAGTCCGTCGTGAGTTTCTTGGACGACTCTCCTTGTTTCTTCCGGTCCCAGGCTTCTTAGCCACAGAGAGTCGAACGATCTCTTATACAGAGTATCATTGATGAAGGCGAAAGACAGAGCTGATGTCTTGAGAATGCATCTTCAAGTGTTCGACGGGATTTGAAGTAGTCTATGAAGACTTCTCTCCAATCCTTAACCTTTTCTTGGTCTTTGTTCCCTGATTAAAAATCAGGAAAAGATTCAGAAGAGGCATCACGTGCTCACACGTGACCAGCGGTCACGTGTTGGCACGTGACGTTTAAAGCAGCGGCACAGAGCATATTTGTTCTCTAATTAAAAGTCAAGAAGAAGCTTCAGAAGGGGCATCACGTGCTCACACGTGACCAATGGTCACGTGTTGGCACGTGATGGTTAAGCAACGGCAAGAAAAAAGAGCGTAGAAGAAGAGAAGCCCATTCCAGGGGTCACGTGCGCACACGTGACCAACGGTCATGTGGCCACACGTAACCAGCTTTAAAAGCCTTATTCTTTAACAGAATTAAATTCTGAGGAGAGATCATTCAAATCTTTCCAAAATGGAGAAGAATTATCTGAAACCGTTGGATCAAGAATCTGAAGGTGATTAAATATCACCAATTTATGAAAAAATCTTGGACATGGAAAGATTTCCCCCTAAATCTAACCGAAATAACAAATAGATATCTTGGGATTTAAAAAACAATGGTGAATAAAATTCACCTAATAATCTAAAGGCCCAGATTAATGATGAAGATAAATCAAATCTCTCAATAAACAGATCAAATCTTTCAATGAAAGATTCACTAAAACAGATTGATTCTTTTCCTCCTCCTATAAATAGGAGCACAAGGATAGAGAGAGGGAGATATAGAGCCTTGGGATCTTGAAAATTCAGAAGGAAGAATTTAATTCTCTGCAAAGAAAAACCCTAGGTAAGAAAAGAAAGGCATAAAAAGAGAATTTAATTCTCAAAAGAGTTTAACTCTTATATGAAAGAAAAGAACTTAGTTCTTTCTCTAGTGGAGGATCTGCAAAGTGCACATCTCCCCATGAATTGAGAATTTAATTCTCATTGGGTTGAGATCCTGCCATGCAGATCTAAAATATAGAGGAGGAATTGAGTTTTGGGAATTTAATTCTCACAGAATTATAAAAATTTAATTCCTTTGAGATAAAGTTAGGGTTTAACCCTACATCATAGGAATTTAATTCCTTAAAAATGGACAGAACCAGGGTTTAACCCTAATTGAGAACTTAATTCTCTAAAACTCACAGGAATTTAATTCCCTTAGAAAAAGAAATTAGGGTTTCACCCTATGCCAGAATTTAATTCTTTACATATATGGGGAATTTAATTCCTACAGAAAAGAAATTAGGGTTTAACCCTATCTAAGAATATAATTCTTCAGAAGAAAATAGGAATTTAATTCCTCTAAAGTTTATTGCTAGGGTTTAACCCTATGAAGAATTTAATTCTTAAAAGATGAACAGATCTTTAAAATATGCAAAGAACCAAGATCACGTGCTACCACGTGACCCCTATAAAGATCCACGGAAAAGAGCTTTGAGGCAACGCCTCACGTGCCCCACGTGACCCTTGAAGCACACAGAGAAAAAGGCAAAAGAAACATAAAAGAGCTCTAGGGCGCCCTCACGTGTCACCACGTGACTCCTAATGTACATTCTAACAGACCAGAGCATGGGCCTCCATCATGTGCTCACACGTGATGGCCGCCAGAATTAAAAGTGTTAAACACTGATCTGCAGAATAAAATAAGGAGAATCAGGGCGCTCTCACGTGTCCACACGTGACCTCTCTCTCCTTAGTGTTTAACACTAATCTGAAGACTTTGTCCCCAGTGTTTAATACTGATTTTCTTAGTGTTTCACACTAATTTGGAATCCCTATTTCCAGTGTTTAACACTGATTTGCTTTAGTGTTTAACACTAATTTGAAAGCCCTGTTGCTAGTGCTTAACACTGATTATCTTTTTAATGTTCAACACTAACTTGCTAATCTTGATCCCAGTGCTCAACACTGTTAGTCTTTAGTGTTTAACACTAGCTTTAGCCCAATTGGCTAAGTTTCTAGAGGCAAAGCCTTTCTTTCAATGAACCAACAGAGGGCCAATATTCTAAACATGATTGGACTTAGCCCAAGATGGCCATAAGTCCTCAATTCAAACTTAACTGGGCTAATGGGCTCATAACATAATTAATGGGTCTTGGTTCCAAATTGGGCCAAAGACTATTTAATCTACCTTGGTTCAAGGGTACATCTCTTCACTCCTTTGATACTTGGCGTTGTAATCCCTCAACGTCTTCAAAGAGGTGACGGGTCCCGATGACCACACATTTGATACGGACTGTGGGGTCCTTAAACTCATGGACTATGATGTCCTTAACCTTGACCGGGATGTCTTAAAAGTAACACCGGACTGTGGAGTCCTTAAATCCTCGGACTATGATGTCCTTAACCTTGACCGGAATGTCTTAAAACTAACAACGGACTATGATGTCCTTAACCTTGACCGTGATGTCTTAAAACTAACAATGGACTGTGGAGTCCTTAAATCCACGGACTATGATGTCCTTAACCTTGACCGCAATGTCTTAAAACTAACATTGGACCGCAATGTCCTTAAACTACGTATTGACCGCAATGTCACTAAACTAAACAACAGGACCTCCCCTTAATTGCTCTCTTGTTGGATATAAACGATCCCGTTAAGTTGATCTTGGTCTAAAACTAGACTAACGTATCCTTAACAACGTTTAAGTCGATCTTAGTCTCAAACGAGGCTAACATATCCTTAAACCCAAACCCCCAAATCCAAATCTAAGATAATACAGATTTGGACTAGTCCACGCCCTACGGGCGACGACATAACTCAGTCTCCGTATACAATCCACGGGCAACCAAACACAAAACAAACACACACGACACGAAGTGACCACATGGAGAAGGAGAAAGTTGTTACCGCAATGCGGTAGCGTAATTAACTGCAGGGGCTTGCGCCTACAGGGAAGAGCGTCCCCACAATCAAAAACCCCTCAAGCGAGGGGGAATCTGACGAAGTCTGCTACATCGGACGCATCCGTTTAAACCTTCGATACATGGTGCCATAAATCAACTTGGCATCTTCGGAGAGGTGGACGGATAGCACCAATTAGCATCTGCCCCGAATCTCAGGCAAGACGTTCAGTCTTGGCCGTCTTTCGGAGGGGAACAGTCTTCTATTCGTAGGGCCGTTTGCTTGGTCGCTCCCTTTTCTTCGAACGACTCCAGAGATATTTCCGCTGGTGCAAGAACCCGACAGCTTTGTACAACGATCCTTACCTCATTGAGGTTTTCATCAGCCAGTTCTTTTGCGAGTTTGGCTAATGCATCCGCTTTGCTATTTTCCGTACGCGGTATGCTTTCCAGGACGTAGGAAGGGATTTGAGTCAGCAATTGCTGCATTCTCTCGCCGCACTTCACCAACTCTGGTTTGCACGTTTGATAGTCGCCATTTACTTGACTAACGACCAACTGGGAGTCTCCGTATATGAGGAGTTTTTCGATTCCCATGTCTACAGTGATCTCAAGACCTGCTATCAAAGATTCATATTCGGCCTCATTGTTCATCCTCGGCTCTGTTAAGGAGAAGGCAAAGCGCATTATCCCTTCTTGTAGAGTCACGAAGATAAGGCCTACCCCAGATTTGATTATAGGGGTGTTGTGTTGTCGCTTCTTCATGGAAGATGCCCCATCGAAGTAAAGTTCCCATCGAGTGTCACTCTCTCCCTTCTCCCTGTCGAACGTGTCAAACGCATGCTCGTCTGGCAATTCATAATTTAGGGGTGAATCGGCAGGTATCGGATACTCGGCAAGGAAGTTGGTGATAGCCTGGTCTTTCACTGCCTTGAGAGGTCGGTATGTTATCGAGAACTCCATCAAGAGGAGGGCCCATTTAGCGAACCGTCCTGTCAGTATGGCTCTTGATATCAAATATTTGAGAGGATCCACTTTTGATATTAGGCGGACTTCATGCGCCAAAGCATAGTCTCCGAGCTTCGTTATCGCGAAGATTAATGTCAGACAGTGTTCTTCGATAGGGGAGTAGTTGTTTTCTGCCCCCGGGAGAACTCGACTCAAATAATAGAGGGCTCTCTCCTTCACTTGGTCATTTTCTTATGCCCATAGCACGCCTAAGGAACCTTTAAGGGTTGTTGTGTACAGGATGAGAGGCTTTCCTTTGACCGGAGCGGTCAGCACCGGCGGATTCTGCAGGTATTGCTTGATTTTGTCCAGTGCGCTTTGGCATTTGCGATCCCAGACGAACGGAGTCCCCTTCTTCATTAAATGACTGTAGGGGCGGCACTTGCCGAAGAGATTGGCTATGAATCGTCGGATATATGCGGGCTTTCCTTGGAGAGATCACAGTTGCTTGAGAGTTGCTGGCGGAGGCATTTCTATGATCGCCTTGATTTTTGATGGGTCTATTTCAATGCCCCGGTTTCGTATGATGAACCCTAGAAATTTTCCAGAGGAAACTCCGAATGCGCATTTGCGAGGGTTCATCTTCAGGTTGTATTTCCGAAGACGTTGGAACACTATCTTCAGATGCTCCCAATGCTCCTCGTGCAATTTGCTTTTTACCACGAGGTCGTCAATATAGCACTCGACGATTTCGTGTATGAGGTCATCAAAAATCTTCGTCATGGCCTTCTGATAGGTGACGCCGGCATTCTTCAGACCGAAAGACATCACTTTGTAGCAGAATATGCCCAAAGGGGTCCGGAAAGCGTTATGCTTCTGGTCTTCGGGATGCATCTTTATTTGATTGTACCCTATTGAGCTGTCCATGAAGAAGAAGACTTCGAGAGTGGACGTATTGTCTATCATCAGTTCGGTGACCGGTACAGGAAAGTCATCCTTTGGGCAGGCTTTGTTGAGGTCTCGAAAATCTACGCAGATGCGTACCGTCCCATTCTTCTTCATCACTGTGACAATGTTGGCGATCCAGTCAGAGTATTGCACCTCTTGGATGAAGCCGGAGTCGATTAGATTCTTGACTTCGGCGTTGATGCCCATTTCAAGTTCAAGCCGCATTCTTCTCGGTGCTTGTTTGATTGGCTTTACGTCCGGGGATATCGCCAATTCGTGCACAGCTACTTCTGGATCTAGTCCCGGCATTTCGGAGTAGTTCCATACGAAACAGTCTTTATACTGCATGAGCACGTTTTTTAGCGTAGCCACCTTTTCTTCAGACCATAGCTCACTGACGAATGTAGGCCTCGGGTCGTTTGCCGTCCCCAAGTCGGTTTTCCTTAGGTTGTCCGCAGTAGTATGTATTCCATCCTCCAATTCTTTTGGCGCCGGTGGAAATTCCGAGATCAATTCCTCTTCACCCTCGTTTTCGAAGCACCAGGACAGGTCATCCATGTTCTCGGGCACTCCTTCTTCTGACAGCATTATCACGTGACAGGTATAAGATCGTTTCCAAGACCGATGTTGACCTGGTTCTACTCTCTCCATATACGTTGCTTTTGGTATATGCTTTTGCGATGGGGCTACCCTCCAACTGTTAAAAAGAGCGAACCTGCCGAGTTGATATTGGTCTTCTACCCAGCTTTTGAAGGTGAAGCAATCTTCAAGAGGATATCCTATCGCTCGGTGATAGGAGCAATAATCTGGATGAGAGACTTCGTCTGCTTGTTCGGGGTGTTTGGACTCCTTCTTTTTCTTTAAAGACTTTGGAGGCTTGACTTGAATGTTTTGTCCACCATCACCAACTTTCAGCGTTGGGTGCAGCTTCAGCATCCCCTCAATAATCTCGAGCTCCAGCGGGCTCTTCCACCTGATCGCCGGACATGTTTGAAGGTCCTTCAGCATTCTTTTAGTCTTAGCTGAAAGGACCACCTCCTATGGGGCTTCCTCTATAAGTGAGCATTATGCCCCCAGCGTGTCCACCTTTTTAGGAGCGTGAGGGTGTGGCGGGTTCAACTTCCAGTTTTCGGATAACGCGAACTTGCCCTGTTGGTACTGATCTTCGATCCAACTTTTGAAGATGTAACAATCTTCGAATGGATGACCCAATATTCGGTGGTGAGGGCAGTAATTATGATTGTTAACGTTGCCTTGTTGCGTTGGGCGTCTTGGATCTGGCAAATTGATGAGCCTGTTGCGCACTGCCAGCTCGAACAGTCTCCTTGTTTTATCCCGAGAGAATGAGTAATGACGCTTTAACTTTTCGTTGATAAATCGTTGTCTGTCGTTTTGGCGATCAGCTGGTTTTGGACCATGATTGATACGAAAAAGTGTTTGTGTAGTTAACCGCAATCAATAACGGCGTCGCTTGTAGCTAGACCGAGATGAGTACGGGTCGTCCTCTGGGAAACGTTGAACCTTTTATTCTTACTTTAGATGTGTTGAAAAAGAGAGGAGGGATAAAGAATTGTTGTAGAATGGTTCTAGATCTACGTTAAGTAAGAATGCAAAAATATAGATCTAGATTATTTTAGAGATGTAGTTAATATAATAAGAGGGCTTGTAGGGTTCGTTAGGATTTAGTAGTTATGGACGATTAATTAAAAGTTACCCTTTTTATCCTTTAATAGATTTATAACTGAACGACGGTGATGCGTGTATATTAGGGTTTCTGGAGGGAAAAGAAATCCCACTCTTAACCCTTATCTCGACACGGAACTCCGTTCATATCTAGTCTTTACCAAAACAATCATTAATCTAATCTCTAATCGCGGTCGGAACTAACAAAGAATTGTTAGCGCGCCCGATTAGGATGTTAATGATTCTTATGATAAAGTTCATAAACTTTATAGGACTTAAAAAGGGTTTAGGGATGTTCATCATCCATTAGTCTACCCTAATCCTACGAACCCTAACAAGCGGAGAATTACTCGCGCATGTTGGGAGAAAAAGAGATGGAAAGAAATTGCATAATTAAACTAAGAAGAAATAGAATAAGAAAAAGAAAGCTACCTTTATTAATCAACAATATTCATTACACTTTGATTCCTTAGAAAATGATTACAAATACTAGTTGATTCTCGATCTCTTCCAAGGAGGTAGACGAACGGTTGATGATCAGCCTGGATGCGTGAGCCGTCTAGGACATCGTGATCGCGTCGGTTTGATAAATTTTCCAAGAGGCTCTCGGTCCCTTTTTATAATGCTAAAGCCAGAACCTAAGCTTCTAAATTAGGAAGTAAGAAGCATAGATCTTCCCTGAAAATCCTCAGCTCCCAACTCCATATACCTGCGGCGGATCCACGGCATAAAGGGGCTAATGCCGCGGATCCGCGGCCTTATCATCATGGACGTTGATCAAACTTCTGGGCTTGGCTCTCTGTGACATTTGGCGATCCTAGGAACCTTCAGAATTTGTAAATTTTCTCGTGATTGCTGCCAGACTTGGTCTCCAAGTTTTGCTTCTTAATTAGGCAAGTCTTCTTCAACAACTTGATTTCCTTGATTCTAGTCTTGAAAAATTCTGCACAACTTGGAAAAATTCCGCACAACAACTCAAATAATATTTAGTAGACTTTGTTCTACTAGGATTTGGTCAATGAAATTATTTGCATACATTTTCCTATCAAATGCTAATTATAATATATCAACACATGGAAAATAGTATTTTTACACATAAACCCTCATATGAAAATGGTTGGAAAAATATAATAACAAATGTGCAGTTTTATCAACTGAACAAATACCCCCAAAACTTATCTTTGATCGTCCCGAGCAAACTAGTTTATTCAAGAGGAGAAAAAGAAAGGAGAAAACTAAGCACACTTTCGTAGGCAAGTACGATTGCACTGAGCACGTGCAACAAGCCGTTAAACCTCTAGGTGTCCCTAGTAAGAGGAGTGTTGTCTTCTGAGGGTTTTCAGCGGATTACACCCACAAAATCCTATAACAAAAGAGAGATGGTGAAATTTACATATAAAGATAAGAACTATAAAAGAAAGACTTTGAAAATAAGAGTTTTCAACTACACTAGCTTTTCAGTTGTCATGAGCCCTATCTTAATAGTCATGAAAAGATGTTAGAAATCACATTATCCCTCAATAAAACGTCGTATTTATTCGTCATTCCTACCTTTCGTCCAAACATTGATCATATACCCCTACGTGTGTGAAATGACATCCCTACACTCGGAGAATTCAATTCGAGCTATCATACTCTTGTCCATCTACCTCAGTACTTTTTAACTTGATGAATATTTATGGATTTGCTCACACTTTTTCATGCGACCGTTAATAATTCCTGAGGTATTAACCGATCGATTACTTATGTGCTTGCTTATTAGGTGATAGTATTTTCCTTGTCTTGCACCACCTAAGGCTTAGCAGTGACTCCCAAACCAGTTGGCCTTAGGGCACTGGGTGAAGAGGCACCCTCGCTATATTTTTTTATTACTGCCTTGGCGATAACAAAACCAGTGTTCATTTTTCTTTTCACCATTTTTATATTTTCATCATTTTTTTTCTCATTTCCTTCATACTTTGGCTTTTAGACAAGAGCATTTCAAGGTATCCTTTACTATCCCGAGTTTCAAGACGTGTGTAAGTGCATATAGTAGGGTATCAACATTCAAATGTTTGGCTTTCAGAGTAGAAACTATTTTTCAGACTTATTTTTATCCTCAGATTAGTGACTTCTTTCATCTTACTAACCTTTGGGACAACAGCTCATAACTACTTATTACTAGTTCGTTTAAGAAAACTTCTAATTTTCTTGGTTTTCTTAAACTATTCCTATCTTTTGGATGTAATTTTTCACTTTCTACTCTTTTATTATCAAAAAAAAATTGTGCTTAAATATAGTATAATGCAAAGTATGCGTAAATAAGCACAAACCTCCCCCAAACTTGTTTTCAACAGTGTCCTCACTGTTGCTATCTGCTGGATCACAAAAACCTGTAAGCTTGGGAGGACATTATTAATGGGGGCAAGAATATGTGAAAGTGAAAATGCTCCCCCAAACTTATTTTTGGCTCACAAATTTGAGGACAAAAGTTATGATCAAGAGCCAAAAATATACCCCCCCCTCAAACATGAGTTAGACAATATGAAGCATTTTAAGAGGGGGTGAGACATTTGGTCAAAGTAAGACTTTACAAAGACCAAAAGTTAACACCAACCATTCAAAGATTTTATCAGTATAGCGTATAGGTCGGTAGAAGAATGTGTTGTATCGAGTCAAGAAAAAGTAGGGAAGGGATAAGAGGTGGTCTGGAAAGGGTTTGAAATTAGAGAAAACAAAGAATGAGGATGAATGTGAATGATTATGAAGAAGGAATGGTGACGGTTCAACCTCTATAGGTGGAGATTGATCAATCACAAAATCCGTATTGTTTAAAAATTCAAGTTCGTCAGCAAAAAGTTCTTCAAAACTTTTATCAAAGGTGTGATTGAACATTTTGCTGTCAAATAGTTTTGTGCCAGAATTTATCCTACTTGATTCATCAAAAATCATTGAGGTAGAGGACTCGAAAAACTCATCTACCTCATTTTCAAAAATATCCAAATCAAGTTGAATTTCTGGTATTATTGAACTTGAATTAACGGATGGTGATTCATCAAAACTCACTGAAACTATAGGAACAGAAGAAGAACCGAAGAAAGTAGAAGGTGAAATGGGTAAACCAATTGGTGTATCGAGTGTTGCTGAACCAGATGTGGAAGATGGAGGCTGTATTTCGGTCTGATTTTCGGGTATACCATTATCATCAACTTCAAGACATATTTGGGGTTCTGGAAGAATTAAAGGCTCAAGATGATGACCACAAGGAAGTGAAAGGATTTGATGAATTGGTGGGACAAAATCATCCAAAATTTCGGGTTCATCAATCAATATATCCCCAACGTCAATCACCTCATTCAAGTGAAGGTTAAAATTCTCAAACATCTCATCAAAAGTATGGTTTTCAATCAGTTTTGGTTCAAGAGTGGAGGTGTAGAGATCACAAGGATTGGGTATGATTTCACTTGAAATGGACCATTCACAGTCGGGTAAATCAAACACTACAAAGTCACACAACTTATCAGTCATTCTATTTGGTGTACTTGATGAATCTATGAAACTGGAGTTGTGGATTTCAGTTTGGAATGGGGAGGTTTGATTAGGAAGGGTGTACAGTTCTGTCTCACTACCCAAATCCTTCCTAATTTGGTTCGACAGTTCCAGAAATTTTTCTAATGTCTGCTCCAGACCAGTCTTGGGTTGATAAGAGGTTTTGGTATAAGATTGAAATTCCTGTGGATAATTAAAACTCCCAAATAACTGATTAGAAGAACTGTCTAGAGTAGGTGGAAAAGTCAGATTGGATTGATAGGAATAGAATGGTTGCGAAACTTGGGTAGGAGTATGATCAATATTATGGTAAGAAGAATATTGATATGGGTTGGTTGGTTGGCTATTTTCAATAGACATCTTATATGCCACAAACCGCATATCAAACTCTTCTCTGGACAGTGGTGGTGATGGTTGATATTGGTCCGGGTTGAAACTTTGGCCTCTAGCCCTAGCTATGTGCTCAGCAATGGATATTCGTCTAGGGGCTTCCTCACTCTGGGTATCAACTGAAACAGGTGTAGGATTAGGATACGGTTGATAAGACCTAGACTGAGGTGGCCAACTATTTCTTCCTGCTTGTTCTATATGATCTCTTAAGGACATGGAAGATCCGGACGGTATACCGAAGGGATTACGAAAACAAGAGATATCTGGTTGTGGACAGCAAAGCTCGGCAAGTGTTCTTCTGTTTAGGTCACCCATTATAAGAAGAGAAGAAGGGGGAAGGGGAGAAAATAATTGGTTTGTTTTGAAAAATGACGGATTTAGACAAATCACACAAAAATGCACAAACAACCCTAGAACTATGGTTACCTAGGTCCAGTCTCTAGACCGCTCCTAGACTTCCAAAGGACAAGCCGCAGGATCAATCCTCTACCGCCTCTGTACTACCCTTGTAGCCAGGTAAGTGCCAGGTAAGTGGGAAGGAACCACAGTAGTGGGCCTAATTAAAAACCACTAGCCTTTGACACACTTGCCTAGGCACCACAAAAGTAATGCGGATAAGCGATAGATTACCCACGACCTTCTTCTGTCCTTATTGAGCGCGACAGTCCTTAGAGTCTGTTCTAGATATTTTTTAAATTAATGAAGGGTTGATGCAGATGCTTGGTTTGTGATTTGTGGGGCTTAGGAAGAGTGATGAAATCCCCACCTAATCTGGATTTGGTCTTGCCCCTTAAAAATCCGTATTAAAATATGAAATAACAAACCGCAAAACAAAACTTTGCAAAAATATTTTTTTTTAGCGGCGATATTTTGCAAAGAATCCTGCAGAAAAGATATTTTATTGGATTTCAGAGGAGAGAGAAGGAGGTTAGAATCTTACTAGAGAAGACTGAAGCCCTAGATCTCCTAACTGGCCGCGCTTCCGCCGCCGATGTGCACTTCCGGCCGCGGTTCCGCCGCAAGAAGGATGGATCACTTGATGAAATTTGCTACATGGCCTTCTGTACTCCTCT
Organism: Agapanthus africanus; assembly: GCA_030015575.1. Classification (NCBI taxonomy): domain Eukaryota; kingdom Viridiplantae; phylum Streptophyta; class Magnoliopsida; order Asparagales; family Amaryllidaceae; genus Agapanthus; species Agapanthus africanus. The sequence continues at coordinate 217,106,908 of CM057338.1, forward strand.
GGATATCGATGAATGTCTCTGTCTCTCTGTATCCTTAAGTATGTGACTCCAGATTCCCTCGCAAAATTCACACAATAATCGTTAAATATACAATTTGCAGTTTTGTTTTATTTATGATATTGATTGTCTAAGAATTCAACACAAATAGTAAGAATAAAAAATTACGCACGTATCCCCGGCAACGGCGCCATTTGATTGATACGAAAAAGTGTTTGTGTAGTTAACCGCAATCAATAACGGTGTCGGTTGTAGCTAGACCGAGATGAGTACGGGTCGTCCTCTGGGAAACGTTGAACCTTTTATTCTTACTTTAGATGTGTTGAAAAAGAGAGGAAGGATAAAGAATTGTTGTAGAATGGTTCTAGATCTACGTTAAGCAAGAATGCAAAAATATAGATCTAGATTATTTTAGGGATGTAGTTAATATAATAAGAGGGCTTGTAGGGTTCATTAGGATTTAGTAGTTATGGACGATTAATTAAAAGTTATCATTTTTATCCTTTAATAGATTTATAACTAGAACGACGGTGATGCGTGTAGATTAGGGTTTCTGGAGGGAAAAGGAATCCCACTCTTAACCCTTATCTCGATACGGAACTCCGTTCATATCTAGCCTTTACCAAAACAATCATTAATCTAATCTCTAATCGCGGTCGGAACTAACAAAGAATTGTTAGCGCGCCCGATTAGGATGTTAATGATTCTTATGATAAAGTTCATAAACTTTATAGGACTTAAAAAGGGTTTAGGGATGTTCATCATCCATTAGTCTACCCTAATCCTACGAACCCTAACAAGCGGAGAATTACTCGCGCATGTTGGGAGAAAAAGAGATGGAAAGAAATTGCATAATTAAACTAAGAAGAAATAGAATAAGAAAAAAAAAGCTACCTTTATTAATCAACAATATTCATTACACTTTGATTCCTTAGAAAATGATTACAAATACTAGTTGCTTCTCGATCTCTTCCAAGGAGGTAGACGAACAGTTGATGATCAGCCTGGATGCATGAGCCGTCTGGGACTTCGTGATCGCGTCGGCTTGATAAATTTTCCAAGAGGCTCTCGGTCCCTTTTTATAGTGCTAAAGCCAGAACCTAAGCTTCTAAATTAGGAAGTAAGAAGCATAGATCTTCCTTGAAAATCCTCAGCTCCCAACTCCATATACCTGCGGCGGATCCGCGGCATAAAGGGGCTAATGCCGCGGATCCGCGGCCTTATCATCATGGCCGTTGATCAAACTTCTGGGCTTGGCTCTCTGTGACATTTGGCGATCCTAGGAACCTTCAGAATTTGTAAATTTTCTCGTGATTGCTGCCAGACTTGGTCTCCAAGTTTTGCTTCTTAATTAGGCAAGTCTTCTTCAACAACTTGATTTCCTTGATTCTAGTCTTGAAAAATTCTGCACAACTTGGAAAAATTCTGCACAACAACTCAAATAATATTTAGTAGACTTTGTTCTACTAGGATTTGGTCAATGAAATTATTTGCTTACATTTTCCTACCAAATGCTAATTATAATATATCAATACATGGAAAATAGTATTTTTACACATAAACCCTCATATGTATGATATATTATAATAAAGTCATTTTTTAATATGAAAATGGTAGGAAAAATGTAATAACAAATGTGCAGTTTTATCAACTGAACAGACCACTCGGCTGTTGCTGAACATTGGCGACAAAGGTCGCTTTCCCTTTCCCTTTTTCATTTCGCAGCTCCGTTTTTGAAGAGGACGGCCTGTGGCCCATCTTTTCCATCTGGGCCAGCTTTTTTATCAGGTCCTGGAAGGTGGTCGGCTTAAAGAACATCATGAACTGTGATATGGTCGCCTGCGGATCGAGGGTACCCATGAACATGCCTACTGCAGGAGCTTCTTCGATGCGTTGTTCGCATTTTGACCATAGGTTCCGCCACTGGATTGCATACTGCACCCATGTCTCTCCCAGTTTCACTCTGGCGTTGATCAATGTCGTGATCGGGGTGCGCTCGCGAAACGCTGTGTAAACAGTAACTCCATTTCTGCAAATGTCTTAGTAGATTCATTCGGGTGCTTGGAATACCATTCAAACGCTGTCTACGACAAGCTGCCAACAAACTGGCGAAGCAGCAGTTTGTCGTTACCCCCAGTATTACGGCACAAGGCTCTGAATTGAGCAACATGCTGGTGTGGATTTCCCGTCCCCTTATATACGTGGAATTTAGGGATCGTATATCCTGGTGGGTACTTTATTTGATCGTACCAACCCGGATAGGGTTGTCCAGTCTTAACGATTTAGCCAGCCGCATCGCTCGCCTGATGAGCTCGTATCTGTTAAGCTATATAGTCATCTAGGATGGCTTTGGAGATCGTCTCCTCTTTGGCCGTTGATAGAGCCGGAAGAGGATTCGATATCTCCCCTCTGTCGTCTTCAAGGACAATCGGAGGGTCTTCAGCTGGAGGATCCAGCTGTATCATCATCCCGATCGTATCTTGGAATAAAAGCGCCATTCGTTTTATGTTGGCCGCTTGTTCCGCGGCCTCTCTGTCTTTATTCTCGAGGATTCTGTGGAGGAACGCAGCATCGGTTTCTTGTTCTTGACGTTGTTCCGATGACATCTCCGGACTTTCTTTTGGCCCAGTGAGTGCGGCCATCTGTGTTAGTATCTCCTGGAGCTTCTGTTGTTGCTCCTGAGCTTTTGTTACCGATCGGGTGAGTGGTCGATGACCCATGGAGATACGGCTATCCTCTTTCCCGGAAGCCATATAAACAGTGTGCACCACCATGCCCTCAGACTTGGGGCGTTTAAGTTCGGTGCCCTTTAGATTCGTCGCAAACACGGGGATTTTCTCTGACCTTCTTTTGTGAGCGGTCAAAATTGAGGGGGCCGTTACAGCGGGCACCGAAGTAAACGACACCTTATGTTGTATGAAAGGGTGGTCCTTCTCTTGCCGAACTTTTATCTTCTTCGGTCGGCGGGAGTAGTCTTGGTTGATCACCGAGTCTTGGACCTGTCGCCAGACCTGGTGAATTTTAGAAGACAGCCGCTAAGAGGACTGTTCTGGCTTTGTATTTGGATCATTCTCCACAGGTAGAGGAGATATTTTCAGGACGGCAGCGGAGAGTTCTTTCAGACTCTCTTGAGTGGTTCAAAGTTGTTCCCAGTTGGAACATCAGCATCGATTTCAACCATCGGAGCTGGTGGAGTCAATCCTGAAGGGGAACTGCCCCCAGCTTTTCTCACTTGGCGCCAGTGGCGACGTCGAGCATGTCGTGTAGCCGGGATCACCTTTATCGTTGGAGTAGTTTCGTCCTGCCCCCTGCTATGAGGAGATGCTGTTATTGGCGCCAGCCTGTCAAAGACTGACATCCGCTGGGAAGGAATAGTCAACCTGTCGAAGGCCGACTTCCGAGTAGGGGAAGCAGTTTGGACAGCTTTAATTGCAGCAGGAGCTGGGATAGCCTTCTCTGGTATTGCGATCTTCTTCGTGGGCCCCTTTGAGCTCAGCCTGTCGAAGATTGAGGTATTAGACTTGGACGACCGTTGAGAAGGACCGCGTTAGTTGCAAGCCGATCAAAGACCGACTTCTATGGAGCTTCTTGCGATAGCACTGGAGCGTTAAAGCTCATTGGTGGGAGCATGGTACCGAAGAATAGTCCAGTGGTGGCCTGAGTCACTATTCCACTGGCATCGTAAAAAGAGAGGCCGCTTGAGGCCCATAGGTCACTCCTCCAGCAAGGATGGAGTGGGAGTTGTTGCAGTTATTGCAGTTAGTGCAGTTGAAAGCCATTGATCTTCTGTTTTCTGCACGGAGCAAGACACCAAAACTTAATACCTCGAATTCAGGGGCAACCATAGCAAACCGCGATTCATTCGCGAAACACGACACACGAAGTGTGGAGTGGAAAGAGGAAAAGGTCCCACCGGGAGTACCAGAATCTGTTCTCCGCCGAAAGACGCGACCGGGACGTTGGGACGTATGGCCTGAATTTTAGGGGTAGATACTATTTGGGTTTTATCCGTCCACCTCTCCGAAGATTCCAAGTTGATTTATAGCACAGTGTATCGGAGGTTTAGACGGATGCGGCCTTTGTAGCAGACTTCGTCAGATTCTCCATCATTTGAGGGTTTTTTTATTGTGGGGACGCTTTTCCCTGCAAGCGCAAGCCCTTACAGTTAATTACGCTACCGTATCGCGGTAACCACTTTCTCTGTAACAACCCTAATTTTCTTATACACGTTTTCCTATAAAAAAAAATTCAAATATTTTTTCAAAAATCCATAAAGGGGTATTTATTGCGTGAGCACAAGATTTAAGTAATTAATTAACAATTTAATTACAAGAAGAAACTTGTAGCTCATTGGTAATACCTTGCACTGCTGAACCAAGCCACCAGAGTTCAAATCCCATACCCCACATTATTTTTAATATTTATTTTGTTTTAAATTTTCTTCAATGTTGTGTCTCTTCATCTTCTAAATCCCATGTACACTTCAAATTCCTAGATCGGTTTCAGAGACCTTTGAAATCCCCATTTACTCCATTTTAATGATTTTTAATACATTTTTACATTAAAACCTTTCATATACCCTATTTACTCCAATTTTTAATGATTTTATACATTTTTACATTAAAACCTTTCATATACCCTATTTACTCCAACTTTTAATGATTTTATATATTTTTACATTTTTTATTTAAAAACCCTTCACCTACCCTATAAATACACGCCCTCCCCTCTACCCTCTCATCCCAAAAATCCTAAGCTCACTCTCTCAAAATTTTCCAAGAGTTGTGTACTTTGAAAACAAGCTCGCGGCGAAGCTCCGACGAAATTCCGGCGGAAATTCCGGCGACGTTTTTATGAACTACCGGCAACGACGCAACGCATCGGCAACCCCTTTAGTCTCCCTCAATCCTTAGTATAGATCGAAACCCGTAAGTCCCATTCTTTCCTTCTTTCTATTTCTCAAAAATACGAAATTACGAAACCCAACGGAAATCGGAACAAACCGATTTTCGATTCGGTTTTCTATTAAATCTCACTTATCACTAATTCCATAATGCTTAAACATATTCATGTTGACTACTAATCTCTTAAAAATTAATTTGAATAAGTTTTCACACATGAAATGATAACCTTTCAACTTACCGTATTTTTTCACCTTAATACCCTCATGTTTTAATTTCACATTTAACTCTTTAACATTGCTATACCTTAAAATAGATCACGGAGGTAATGACTTACCTCCTCACACACACATATGAAACCATAATACGCTATCTTGAAAACTACTAATACGATAAAAGAAGATTTTACATTAAAATACAATTTCCTTAATAAAACCTTTTATAAAAGTTTAGGTTTGATACATTTGTTTAAACAATATCTTCAATAGGAAAAATACGATAAGTTGTGGATATCGATCGTTTATCTAAACCTGATTTTGTGGTGTCTAGGCTAGGCAAGTGAGCTTAGGTAACTTTAAAAGGCCCGTCTCACGATTCGTGAGCGGATCCCTCCTTTCTCACTTGTACTTACCTGGCCACAATTGGCGGTGAAGAGGCGATTTGAGGCTTCTAACAACTTGTCGTTTAGACCATTTAGAAATAGGCTAGTTGGCTTAGGAAACCCTAGAATCTAAAATACGGAAAATTACACTTTGCAAATAAATACCTTTTATTTTATAAAACCGTTTTCTAAAGGATTAGTATTTTACAATCTTTGCAAAGTGCCTCTACAACCCATCTTTGGGGAACCCGTTCGGGATCGTGTGGTTTATCGCGCACCCTCGGGCTAGTAGTGCGAGATTCAGACCTCCGCAAGGAGCATTCGGTCTCGAAAAGTTTAAAATACGGCATCTTAAGAAAAATGAGATTTTTGGAATATAAGATATTTATTAAAATTATTTTTGTATAAACATATGTATATTTATCTTTTAAATACCTATTTTATTATAATATAAATTTTCTACCTTTTTCTAAAAATCACAAAAGATTATATTTTACACTAAAATACTATGAACTTCAAATAAACAATATTACAACTAGGATATTCTCACTAGAAATGTCACAATATAAAATCCACCCTCATTACAACTCTAAAGACGAGTAATAAATACTTGATGTGTATTTTGAAAAGTATATAAAAGTATTTTTACATAAAACCCCTCAAGTTTTATAAGTTACCCTAAGGACCCTAGCAATTGTAAGACATCGATTCACATTTCTGATTGTCTGACTCGGGTTTGAGTCTGATTAATCCGACTTGAATATGATTCAAGTCAATCTATAAACTACAAGATTCCAATTCAATATGAACACATGAATCCATGAATACAATTATCAGTTTATACAATCTGGCCGAACCGAACCATGGATATATTCCTTCTACATGATTTCCAGTATTCCATTTACATGACTCTACGGTTATAACCGTTTCCTGATATCATGGTTTCGGTCAGTCAGTCAATCAATCTTACAACCAACACAATTTTATAAGATAACAATACAAACAAGACATCGCGGGGTTTAAGGGGTAGATTGGTACGGAAGGTGTTAAAGTTGGCACGAGACGGTAAGATTAAGACACCTAACATGAATCCAATTGCCGTTGTTCCGGGTTGTATAACGGAGCCTTGTACTCTATATTCCGTTTGCCATGGTCTCTATCATATAGAGACCCCTCTCGTATACACTGGCATCCTTCTGTACCAGGCTACAAACAACAGCGTTAATACAACATTACAATATCATAATACAACATTAAAAGCTACTCTCTCTCTCTTTCTTCTTTTCTACATCTTCCTTATGTTTGGGACTTACCGAGCGATCTGTTCGCTGACGACATTCTATTTCTTTCTTCTTTGAATGTCGTCAGATGGTTTGGACCCGGCGGAGATCGAGCCATCTCAAGAAGACTTGGAGCAGTTTGCCGAAGACCCTGCACTTTAGTTTCATTGTACACTTTTCCTTTCTATATTTTTTCATTTCCTGTTATGCCACTGTTTATGCATCTTTTTATTTCAGTTGTATTTCCTTTCATGTATTGTACAAAGAATGTTAATAAATAAAAGTTGTTGTTCTTTTTATTTCTTGTCTCTTGTGTATTTATTTTATATTGCTTAGATACGCTTAGCGTATGTACTTCTGAGTATATACGTAGCGGACCTCGTCGCGTCTCCTTCGCCGTACACTGGGAAGCGAGGCGTGACATTCTCTTTCTCCAGATGGTCACTTTGTGTCGTGTATGTTTGTTTTATTTTTGGTTGCCCATGGATTGTATACAGAGACTAATTTATGTTGTCGCCCGTAGGGTGTGGATTAGTCCAAATCCATATTTTCATAGATTTGGGTTTGGGTTGGGTTTAAGGATCGTTAATCTCATTTGAGACTAAGATCAACTCAAACGTTTGTTGAGAATACGTTAGTCTAATTTTAAACTAAGATCTACTCAACATGATCATTTAGATCCGACAAAAAAGTATTAGGGCTCTATTGTTTTAGTTTAGGACGTTGCGGTCCAGAAGTTTAAGGACATCATAGTCCATGGAGTTTAGAGACATCATAGTCTGTAAAGTTTAAAAACATCGTAATCTGGTTTAAAGACATCGTAGTCTGGTTTTGGTTTAACCATTTGGAGATACACCAAAAGTTATTGGTTATTGGGACCCTCCGCTTCTCTGAAGACGTTGAAGAATTACAATGACATATATCAGAGGTACGAAAAGATGTACTCTTGAACCAATATTGGTTGGGAGATCTGTAGTCAAGTTTGGGACTAAGATCTGTTAAAAATATTTATGAGCATATGGGCTCAATTAATCTAAATTAGGGGTCTGTGGCCAACTTGGGCTCGGCCCACTCAGTTAAAATGTTGAACATTTAACAATGCTGGGCATTGGTTTAGGTTCTGACAACCTTTTTGTCTTTTATTGAGTGCTGAGCACTCATTATGGCTCTGGTGCTTTATTTAAAGAACACTTTGTGTTCTCTCAGCACACATGTGAGGAGTACGTGGTGCGCTTGGCACTGAGCGCCAGTCAAAGAGCGCAGAGCGCTTATGTTAAGTAGCGCACACGTGAGGAGCACGTGGCACGCTTGGCGCTGAGCGCCAGTCAATGAGTGCAGAGCGCTTCTGTTAAGTAGCGCACAGGTGAGGACCACGTAGTGCGCTTGGCGCTGAGCGCCAGTTAATGAGTGCAGAGCGCTTCTGTTAAGTAGCGCACACGTGAGAAGCATGTGGCATGCTTGGCGCTGAGCCTCAGTCAATGATCGCAGAGCACTTCTGTTAAGTAGTGCACATATGAGGAGCACGTGGCGCGCTTGGCGCTGAGCGCCAGTCTTGGAGCGCTGAGGCGCTTCTTTTTAATTTGGAGCGCTAAGGCCCTTTTTAGGCAACTTTGATCAGTTCTGCGCTCTGAGAATTAAACTCTCATTCATAGGAGACTTTGTCTCATAGATCTAAGAACAAAGTTCTTATTTTTATAGGAGATGTTACAATCTCTTATTTTTTGTGAAAGGCTTTGCCTTTATGGATCTGTGATCTGAAGAGAATTGAATTCTTCTTCCCCCCTTTTTTATGATGAGGTGCTATGATCTCTTTTGTGAAAGACATCTATCTTATAGATCTATGATCCAGAAAAAGAACTAAGTTCTTCTTCCTTGATGAGATGTTTTTTATCTCTCTGTTTTTAGTTTGAAGAAAAGTTCTTCTTCTCAGAGCTTGCTCTTTTCTTTGAAATTTCTTAAACCTTGTGGGGGGTGGGGGTTCCTCCTTGCAAGACTTGAAGTCTTGGGGCCTTTATAAAGGGTAGGCTGATCAGTTAAAGAGATCTTTCTCTGATTGATTTGGGGATATTTCCCCGCCATTGGATCTTTGATCCTAGGACTTCTGTTTTACAGAAGGCAATTTTCTTGTTTTTAACAAGATTGGGATAAACTTTTCCCATACAGAACTTATTTTGTATTTTGGTGATGATTTATTTAAATCACCATTGGATCCTTGATCCAACGGCAGGGAAAATTTAGTTCCAGCGCTAGCGCTCTCGTGCTTTGCACGTGAGCGCTGCAACAGAGTCTTTGACTCTTAGCGATGGCGCTGCTGGCGCTGGCGCTCACGTGCTTTGCACGTGAGCGCTGCAACAGAGTCTTTGACTCTTAGCGCTGGCGCTGCTAGCGCGAGCGCTCTCGTGCTTTACATGTGAGCGCTGCATCAGAGTCTTTTACTCTTAGCGCTGGCGCTGCTAGCGCGAGCGCTCTCGTGCTTTGTACGTGAGCGCTGCAACAGAGTCTTTGACTCTTAGCGCTGGCGCTGCTAGCGCCAGCGCTCTCGTGCTTTGCACGTGAGCGCTACATCAGAGTTTTTGACTCTTAGCGTTGGCGCTGCTAGCGCCAGCGCTCTCGTGCTTTGCACATGAGCACTGCAGTAGAGTCTTTGACTCTTAGCGCTGGCGCTATTTTGAAGCGCTGTTTCATTTCAATTTTCAAAATTTTGAACAGAGCTTTGCTCTGATTGGGGAAACAACTGCTGCTAGTTCCAAATCATGAATTGGGTAATTCTTCTCATGAGTCTTCAACTGTCTTGATGCGTATGCTATAACCTTCCCATGCTGCATAAGAACACATCCTAAACCTTTCCCAGATGCGTCGCTATGAATCACCAATCCTCTGGAACTGTCTAGCACTGTCAAAATAGGAGCGGTTGTCAATCTTTGCTTCAACGCCTCAAAAGCTGACGCACAACTATCCGTCCAAACGAACAGTACATCCTTTCGGGTAAGCTTGGTTAAAGGCTCAGCCAAACAAGCAAAATTCTCCATGAATCTTCTGTAATATCCAGCAAGCCCAGAAAACTTCTGATCTCCGCTACATTCTTCGGAATCGGCCAATCTGGAACTGCTGCAATCTTTTCAGGATCAACGGCGATTCCATCTCCGGATACGACGTGCCCCAAAAACTACACTTTTTCAAGCCGAAACTCGCACTTGCTCATCATTGCATACAATCTTTCATGCCTCAATGTCTGCAGTGTGATCTTCAAGTGTTTTGCATGCTCTTCTAGGCTCCTCGAGTAGACCAGAATATCATCGATGAACATCACTATAAACTGGTCCAAGAACGGGGAAAAGATTCAGTTCATCAAGTCCATAAATATCGCTAATGCGTTCGTGACTCCGAATGGCATCACTAAATAATCGTAATGTCCACATCAAGCTCGGAACAAAGTCTTGCAAATATCCTCTGATTTAACTCGGACGTGGTGATATCCGGATCGCAAATCCAGCTTCGAGAATACCCTCACGCCACTGAGTTACTCGAATAATTCACCAATGCAAGGGATTAGGTACTTGGTCTTAACAGTCCCCCAGTTTAATTCTCGATAATCGATGCACATCCTTCTTGTGCGATCTTTCTTCTTGACTAGAAGAACTGGAGCTCGCCAGGGTGAATTGCTGCTGTGAATCCAAATCTTCTCTAGCAATTCGGTAACCTGCTTCTTTACTTCATCCAACTCCACTGGTGCCATCGGATAATATGCCTTGAAATCGGTGCTGCACCAGGAACAAGATCGATCGCGAACTCTATATCTCATTTTGGCGGTAAACCCGAGATGTCTTCGAATACATCCATGAACTCTTGAACTACTGCTGGCGCTTCCTCCTTATCAACTTCAATCGACGAAAGAACGGTGTTTGTCGGCCTAGCCCTAAACTCGACTGGCCCAACAGAACTGCTACCTCCAGCAAATACAAATTCCAGATGTCCGGGAATCTGGAAAATCACTTTTTTGCCCTACAATCAATGTAAGCGTGGAAAGTGCCGAGAAAATCCATTCCCAAGACAACATTATAACTGTCGGTATCGATCACCAAGAAATCTGCAAATAACTCTTGTCCGCAGATAACAACCGAACAATTTTTGCACTCACTACTAGATATGATCTTTCCATTCCCAGTATGTATGTCCCAACAACAAGACAGGGCCGTGCAAGTAATCAAGTGTGCAGCAATAAACTTGGACGATATACAACAATGGGATGCACCAGAATTGAACAATGTTAATGCAAGAAAAACATGAACAAGTAGGATACCCGAAATGACTTCACCTAAAACCAAACACTGAAGAAGATAAGCACGGTAAACAGGATTCAAGCTTGCGATAAAACATGAACTGGTAAGCAATGAAACCGAGAGAAGGAAGGTAATATCACGACCATAAATTAAGGAAATGAATCAAGACTAGGACTCCAAATTACTTAAATAGAGTACCGCATTGTAACCATGCTGCAGTTCATATTTACAATCACATAACTCCGTTCAAGTCGCCCAAATCCTAGTATCAGAATCAAAGGAACGGGATGGGAGAAACAATAAGGAATCAGGAGGATTCCCGGTTGAGATGCAAAGTCATCCATCTCGTCAAAAGAAAGATAAGATTCAAGAATCACGATAACAATGTGGCAGGACATGTTCCCAATTACAAGTTTTCTGATTCGTGTATTGGGTCCAATACCCAACTACAAAAGAATCAAACCCGATTAACCTAAATCCTATGGCTCTGATACCAAACAAACCCTGTCACGCTCCGCGTCCCAGAGTGTGCTAAGATCGGCACGTGACAGAGCCAACCATGCTACCTGTGGCTAGGAAATAACCATCCACAGTCACATTACGACTGTCTATAATATATCAAGAACAATAAAATAAAATGAACTATCTAGTACATGTCTATATTCCAGAATAAACGAGTCAAGAAATAATATGCGGAAGCAATAAATTCAATAAACAATAACATCTGGAAAGTACGTCCCAAATACAGGCTCACATCAGGAAATGAAAGTACGGAAATAAAATTAAACTAGATACTAACAGGATCCTCACTGCTCAGCTTGACAGCAAAAATACTCCTGATCAGCCTGCGAAAGACAGAGGATCTGGGCCATGCAAAACCCAGACGTTAGTGCATCATAATATCAACAATAATAAATGAACAGGATACACGAGCAGGAATGAATATAAACGATGGCATGAATATAACCAGTAAACATGGATATGCAACAGTGAAGTGTATACGTGCAGGTGAAGTGCAGTGAGTAATCTAAACTATACTGCTGGGTTATCTATTCTAAAGTCTTCGAAATCAATTAATGTAATCCTCATCGTAACCCATCGGTCTATGCCCCGTTCATTCCCCACGGGACTACAGTAACAGGATTATTCCGTAACGCCCGGAAAAACGGCAAACAATATATTCTGTAACGCCCGGAAAAACGGCAAACAATATATTCCGTAACGCCCGGAAAAACGGCAAACAATATAATAGCCATTTGAGTTACGTTCGGTTACATTCTTGATTTCCCCTTACCCCCAAGGTTATGTGTTCAAGTCAGGTATTGCCAATCGATATCTAATGCCAACACAGGATCAAGAAGGTACAGGTATTGTCTATACAGACAACAGGATACGTCCGTTAGGACAACATGTCAGGATTGTCGGCATTAGAAACAGGATCAGGTAACATGTCAAGTAGTGGTGTATCAGGTCATGACAGGTAGTGCACATGTATCAAACGGATGCTCATAATAAAACTGTAGCAAGTAAGGATGCACGATAAAAGTACGGTTGCACAGTAAAACACGGATGCACAAATATCTATCAGGGATTTCATCTGCAACTCCATGACTACGTAGGATGCACATTATCAAGCATGGGGTGCTAATATAACAGTAATATGAATTAACATGATATGGCATGCAACTAGATATATAATAAATTGTACGGATGCGAACGGATATCGGGAAAATGGTAAAACTGTAACATGAATGCATAATACAATAAATATGCAATATTTTTATTAATATAGATGCAAGTATAATAATATAGCATGTATCAAGCTAACTTGCATGTAACCAGATATGTAATTAATGATAAGGATGGGTACGGCTATCCGAAAACAGTAAAACAGTAACATGGATGTACAATGCAGTAAACATGTGATATTTTTATTCATATGGATGCAAAATAAGTATCATAGCATGTAGCAAGGTAAACTTGCCTGAACGGATCTCACGACGGGGTGCGTACGCTGTATCAGACGTCGGGTAAACATCGCAATGTACATACGCGCACACGGGACAGGACCAGGTAAAGTAAGAAGGTGACCACGCTGGCTGGGAACGTCCACTGGGTCGTCCGGATCATCAGCGACGAGCACGGCTCCGGTGATGACCGGAAACACGAGAAACCAAGAAATCAAGAGAAGAAAGAAGAAGAAGAAGAAGAAGAAGATGGAGAAGGTCTGGGTTTAGGCTCTGGTTTGGAGCTCTGGGTCAAAGGAGGCGAGGGGAGGTGACGACGAGTCGAGGGTTTTCCGGCGATAAGGTTTGCCGGCGAAGAGCAGTGGGCTGCGGGTTGCAGGGGAGGCTCGAGTGAGGGTTAAGTACAGGGTTTAGCCTCGGGATATGGGGAGTAAGGGAGAGGTGAGGAGAGAGGAAGAAGACGAAAGTGGAGGTGACGAGGGCAGTTGCCGGCGGTTGAGGCGACGAGGCATGTGCAGGGGCTCGGGTTAGTTCCAGGGATCGTGAAAGAGAGGGAGAAGATAGAGGTGAGGTGGTCGAGGAAGAGAGGAGGCGAGGTCGTGGGTGGTGGCGAGGTGAGGCGGCGACGAGCGCGAGCGATGGGCACGGGCGTGGGTTCGAGTGCGGGAACGAAAGAAGAAGATGAGGGAGGAGAGAGAGAGAGGCAAAGATTTTGGTGAGGGAAAATATTAAAAATATATATAATATGCAGGGAGAAGGGGAGACAGAGATTTAAGTGTGGGTTGTTAGGATTTTAATTTAAAATATTATTATTATTATTCTTATTTTGTTAAAATAATACAAACGGAATTATATCAGCAGTTTATTATATAAGACATATAATATTGGTTATATTTGAATTTTCTGGCTAATACAAAAATACTCCAAAATACGCCCGGATCGGGTCTAAAATTACGGTTTAAAAATACGGATAATGTATATATAAATCAAAACCAAAATAGGATATCCGGGTAATGAAAATGCATACCCTCAAGAACGGATGCACGTAGCGTGCATTTAGCTATCCAAACGGGTCTGTTTCACTGAACGGAACGAGAACAAGATGTACGGATGCTACCACAGGGTCAAGGGTATGATACAGGCCATGCTAGATATTTTTAAAATATTTTATTTGACTTTACTTGTTATATTGAAAAAATGCAGATGTCAGATATATAAAGCAGTTATACAACATGAAAGTCCACGGATCCTCATAACTAGCATGGCTAAATTATAAACAGGAATCAAGACGGTTTCCAGCATGCGGGTCGGGTCAGATGTAAATACAGATACTAATTATACTATTCACACCCCAAAACAGAAATAAATCAAGAATAGCCATTCAATATATAAATTAATCAAATCAAGCATGGTATAACGAACTAGGGTGTTACAAGTCCTGTAGTTTACTTCGTAGATGTTAGACTGGGCTCGAGTCATATTTATTTCCAAAACTAACGAATCGTAAGTATTTTAAAGACAGGCCAAGGGATACTATGGATATTTCAAAGGACATACATTTTCTTAAAAACACCGTAGCCCCTATTTTCTAAACACTACGATTCGTGTTATTTCAAATGCCAAAACTGAATGACTCATATATATATATATATATATATATATATATATATATATATATATATTTATTTATATATATATATATATATATATATATTGTACATTCTTTATTATTGCATTTACAATTCATTTTCCGTATATTCTTGGTTTCGCATCGCATTGCATGCTTATTTATGTTTTCATTAGTTATTATAAAATCATGTTGTCAGGACACCAGCACCATTACCGATGATGCGTATACTCCACATACATCTGCTTGCCGGCTCACACACATCATCATCGGTAATTGCCATGCCACGTACATATTAGAAAACACTATTTCATTAGTATAATTTGCTAGCTGATAGTTTCGACATAGTACTAGTGCGCTTGCTTTTATATGCTAGTTTAATTATTTCATTCTTTGTTTGATATCCGATGCATTCATATATTCATTGTCATGCAATATTATGATATTCACCGTTTACTAACTTGTCATTATGGGATTCGGATTTTCCATGAGGTTTATTGATTTGGAGAAACCGCAAGGATTTTATAAACTCGTTATCATTTTCAAAAGATAGAAATTGCGGTTTTCTCATGTTATGATGTGAGATATGTCCACCATGAGTTTTCTCGGCTCTTGAGCGATCTCATACACCCGATTCGAGGAGGACGAGAAACCGTCTGTGGGTGCGTGGTAGACCTGGTGCGGTACCCGGGCCAAGATGCAATTTTGGTGCATACTTGACGCGCTTGATGCAATTTTGGTGCACACCAGATGCACTAAATCGGGATTCTTCGTGCATATCAGGTACACCTGATATTACTGTCAGGCACACCCGTTGCCTTTAACAAGTGTTTCGTGCACACCCATTGCACTTAGATTTTGTTTCTGTATACATGTATGACACATTCATTGATTTCGATTTCCGTGCACACCAAACGCACGCGGCATCCTTATATACATCTTGGGATTGAATTTTTTTGGGGGGCAGTATGTTTTATGATATTTACTATTTGGTATAGTGACTGAGCAGGACTAGTCCGAGAACAGTAGATGAATATATTTTTGCATGCATTCATAGTTATCGAAAGAATTTCCAAAAAAGAGCTATAGTGTCAGTATTTATCTACGTGTCCGAGATGACACGAAAAACTTTACAAGGAAACCCTTCTAAATTATTTTTTTCAAAACGGCGCGACGTGTATGTTAAACAATAGGATATATATATATATATATATATATATATATATATATATGTATGTATGTATGTATGTATGTATGTATGTATGTATGTAGTTATTTTCTTACAATAGACGTCCGCAACTGTGCCGTGATACGCGATTGCACAGTGATTGGAAAAGAGTTTGGCATGTATTTCTTCAGATGTTTTAACGATGCGTACATGTATCGTTTGATGTATATCATGTTGGTTTTCGTATTGGGCTTTGACATTGGTGTCTTCACCATAACTCCGTTGATTGCGGGATGCTTGACGGAGTTTTGATTTTATACTCGTTTTTCATGCGCATGCATTGTGCTACGATGTGTTTTATGTAATTATGATTTCGGGGCCCCGACGACTTGATCTTTTTACTGAAATGTTTTAGTATTTGAGGGGTTTAAATTTAAATTCGGGGACCGAATTAATTTAAGGGGGGAAGATTGTAGCATTTCAAAAAAATAAAATATTATTTTTGGGAATTTATATAATTAAATAATAAATATTATGAATATTTTGATAATGCGGTATAATTAAGTACCGATAAATTGGGAAATATTTGGAAAATTATAGGAATTACTGAAATTAGAGTGTTTTATATGATTTAAGTAAATTATAAATTCTTTATGATTAATTATATTCCATTTTTATGCTAATCGCGATTAAATATCACTAATCGTGCATTAAGCTTGATTTGTGCACATTACATGCACCATGTCATATTTCGCATTTTTACATTTTCTACCATGGCTTTTTCTTTATTTTTCATGCATGGTTTGGTTTTAATTGAGGGGAAAAGAAAAGAAAAGAAAAGAAAAGGAATAAAGAATTGGGTATGGGCAAGAAAGAGAAGAGAGAGAGAGGTGAGGGGTCATTGACCATTGCTCCCATTGTTTTCCCTCCATTCTCTTCATCTTTTTTTCCCTCTCCCTCTCAACCCTTGGCTGCCCTCTCCCTCCACCACCTCCACCACTTCACTTCACCATCCAAAACACATCAAAACACCCAATTTCCTTCATTAAAAATGTGCACAAGCTCACTACAAGCACTTTGGACCAAGAAAGTTTGGATTTTGGAGATTTGGGGCAACACAAGAATTTTCATGAGTTGCCAAATAAGGTAATTCCTATGCCATTAGTGTAGTAATGCATTTCCTTTAGCTTCTAGTTTAGTTTAGAATTGATTAATTATGGTTTAGTGAGGTTTGAAACTTCCAAGTTGATGTTGTGTGGATTTGTTGAGTTGAGAAGTATAATTGAGGCCTAATAGTGACCTTAAACCCCTGTAGTGATTGTACGTTGGACTAAACCAGAGACAAACCCTAAGACTTGAACCTTAAAATTGTCGATATCGGACTTTATGGATTCTGTGAGGATATTTTGGGATCTGCTTCAACTCGGGAACCTTGAAAAATATTTTGCAAACACGGTGATACAAGCAGGCATCCTAGGAGCTACCACTGAAACCCAGGACCCCAATTCCACCTTGTGGCCACAAATAAATTCTTTCTGGCCGCAAATTACGGCCAGGGTAGAGGAGATTAGGCTCGTGTTTGGTACATGGCTTTATCTCCAGTAAACTAGACCCTCCACATATGCACAATTGGCTAATTTCACCTTAGGAAAAATCTGGAGAGGTTTTCTTAAGTTTCTGATTTCGTATTGGGACTTTTAATGAATTGGGATTTAGTATTTGATATTGTGTTCCGTTGTCTGATGTTTGTATGTCAACGACGAGGGTTGTTTGGTGGTTTTGCAGGCGTAGGCTATAAGTTCTAACCTATAAGCGATTTGTGTGTCGTATTGGTTTCCGGCTGGATTTTAATGAGCATTTGCGATTGTGTTATATATGTAGGTACCTTCACGTGGATCTCATACGATGAAGAAGGGGATGGCGATATCGACTTCAGCAAGCAAGAATCAAGATGAATAGATATATATCTACGGAGGAAGTCGGGTGGATGGCGTATAGCACCCCCGCAGTTCGTACTGTAGGATATGTTATATCATGTATATATACGATACTATGTATTATGTGAAACGTTTTTTATTATCAAGAAGTTTTTAGGAGATCATGGGTTAAATTTTAGTGTAATTGGATGATAGTGTCGTTAGCTAGTTTTAGTTGCGAAACTCTAGAATAAGGTACACACACATACACACGCATACATTTTACCTTCTTGTGCGTATATGGGGATATATATATATATACACACACACATATATGTATGTGAGTGTGTATATATATATATATATATGGATGATGAGAATAGTATATGGTACTTGGAGATGAGTCGGTGTGATTGGGCATGATGCCACGAGATCGGTGATGTGACTTGGTTCGTAGTATGAGACACGACATGATATTATAGCGGATCTTTAGGCGATGTGTTTTCATACACACGCATATATATATATATATATATATGTTGATGGTATCGGAATGTACTGGAATTTAGATCAGTACCCCTAATTCAGGATATGATGATAAAGATACCAGATGATTAATGAGATAAATGTGATATTCGACCTGTACCCCGATTTGGGATGTCGTACGATGGATTTACTGTACGTGATATAATTATGATGATAGATCCGCACTCTTGACTCGAGAATGTTATACTACATATTGTATCGTACGTGATACTATTGAGGCGGGATCACCGACTATTAGATATATATATATATATATATATATATATATATATATATATATATCGATTCAGACTTAGGTGATTTTCCTTACCCTTTTGACTAATCTGTTAGTTTACTTCATAGATTTTAGACTGGGCTCGAGTCATACTTCTCTCCAAAACTAACGAATCGTGAGTATTTTAAAGACAGGCCAAGGGATACTACGGATATTTCAAAGGACGTACCTTTTCTTAAAAACACCGTAGCCCCTATTTTCTAAACACCACGATTCGTGTTATTTCAAATGCCAAAACTGTATGACTCATATATATATATATATATATTGTACATTCTTTATTATTGCGTTTGCAATTCATTTTCCGTATATTCTTGCTATTCGCATCGCATTACATGCTTATTTGTGTTTTCATTAGTTATTATAAAATCATGCTATCAGGACACCAGTACCATTACCGATGATGCGTATGCTCCACGTACACCTGCTTGCCGGCTCACACACATCATCATCGATAATTGCCATGTCACGTACACATTAGAAAACACTATTTTATTAGTATAATTTGCTAGCTAATAGTTTCGACATAGTATTAGTGCGCTTGCTTTTATATGCTAGTTTAATTATTTCATTCTTTATTTAATATCCGATGCATTCATATATTCATTGTCATGCAATATTATGATATTCACCGTTTACTGACTTGGGATTATGGGATTCGGATTTTCCATGAGGTTTATGGATTTGGAGAAACCGCAAGGATTTTATAAACTCATTATCATTTTCAAAAGATAGAAATTACGGTTTTCTCATGTTATGATGTGAGATATGTCCACCATGAGTTTTCTCGGCTCTTGAGCGATATCATACACCCGATTCGAGGAGGACGAGGAACCGTCTGTGGGTGCGTGATAGACCCGGTGTGGTACCCGGGGCAAGATGGTCGCAGATGATGGCGTTGAGCCCGGCAGGGGAGCACTATCGACCGGTTATTGTGACACGGCGGATATCCAAAGGATATCGACGTGGTCTTGAGATTTGATGATATAGGCCAGTCCGGATAGCCGGAGCGTGAGATATTGAGATTTGATGATACAGGCCAGTCCGGATTATCGGAGCCTGAGATATTGAGATATTGAGATATATATTTTGTGTCGATACTTGACACTGATTCTCTGTTGATTTCATTGATGATACTCGATTTTTGTACAGAAATCTCACTGAGATAAGAAAAACAGTTTTCTCATTTAGATGTATTCTGTTTTCATGCATTCATACATCATATATATGATATGTTATTACCTGAGGCACCGACATGAGCACTTGGTATTACACTTTTGTATAGATGTTTACCTTTGCCATTATTATATGCTTCAGGCTTTATTATATTGAGGATATATTATCGTATGACCTAGGATTGAGTCATACATGCGATTTTACTCGGTGATGTTTTCTACTCACGAGTTGGCAACTCACCCCCGTTGTGCCACAGTTTCTTGCAGATTTTGCCGTACAGGTTTCCTTGGCGGCTTTGCTGGCACACTACTTCATTCTGGGTGATTGCTTTGATAGGTGGGTTCACTTGCATCGTGACCACCATTGTATTTTATTTATTCAGTTGTATCTAGTAAACTCCATCAACCAGACTTGTATATTGTTTAGACTTAGAAGACCAGTGTATATTCTTTCGACCTCAGAGTCGCACTTGTATTATCATGGTTTCTTGATGATATTGGTTTCCTTTTGAGTTTTGATCCTTGCCCTTCGGCGTTGTATATTATATTGCTTGCGTAGTTGTGACCGCCAATTGGCGAAGAGGTAGCTCCCGCTTAGGGATGCCTTTATTCATTTTTTACAAATTATTCATGTTGTACCTGTTTGGGGCTAGAATTTACAAAGGAGACTCTGCCGAAATTTTCGGGAAAATATGATGTTGCTTTAAAAATATTTAATGCCACTTTGGATTAAAACCACTTACTTTAAAACAAGTTTTCCTTCACTTCTTCTTTTAAATGGTTTAGATTTCTAGGATTTTGGCTTACTTGAATTAGATGTGGTCCTATAGACTTCATATGATTCAAGTGCCAGTCACGTGCCATTTCGGGTCGTGACAAAGTTGGTATCAGAGCGTTAGGTTTAACCTTGGTTCGAGTCTATGTTTGACTATACGGAGTCTAGGGCATTTATATATATTCGGAACCTAAGCTTGACCTTACGAAACTTAGACTTGATCGAGGTGGTATTAGACCCGAAATTTCGTCGCATAGGTTGACCTTGGTTGATGGAGTAGGTGACTTAAATAGAGTGACGTACCGTATGTATGTTCCGCGGTATACTTACGATACGCTACTCCGCTTAAGAAGCCTTAGGATGTACATTTCTTTACACAGTATTATATTCATTCCTATGATCTATCTTCATCGATATCGGTTTATGGTTTTGTTACTACGGTTGCACGGGCAGAGAGAGCTGCGGTTAGAGTTGCGGTCAGCATGAGCTCGTCTTGGACGAGGACTGACCAGGGCGTAATTCCGGCGACACACGATTGCATAGATGTGTCGTTTTATTATATTTTTTCGCGCCATGAGCGTTTGATGGATTGATTTTTACTAAAATTTTTCAAAAGTGCAGATCAGCACCAGAGCATTGGGCCACTGCTAGAGGCCATCCAGAATGTGATGACCGTCAAGGCACCGATTATTCTTGATGATTGAGGCACTGTTCAGCATGCGGACGAATGATTCAGTTGTTGCTGCGACTGACAAGATATCGCCGCAGATGTTTGAAGCTATTGAGGCACGAGTTTTTACTTCGAGATATGATAGAAGATCGCTAGTCACCTATGGATGAATGACTAGGACATGTGGTTCATTGCATACCCTGATACCAGGTCATCAGATTGATTGATTCTAGCTAGAGAAGACTTCACGCAGGTACGTTGAGAGTTGATACATGACGATCGAATGTCAGAAACCCATTTTTCCAAGTTTAAGGTATTCGGAAAAACATGCAAGTAATTCTGTGGACCCTCTAGAAGAATGAAACCCTAACTCGATATAATGACCATGGGAACGCTTTGGAACCTTAAGGTTTGTGGCAGTTCCGCGGTGCCATTAATGAGGCTTGGGTTTGCCCTTCTACGGCTGGTCCATAGGTACTGTGGCATGTACTGGATATTATTAAACTATGCACGAGTGTTGAGCTCTCGGAAAATTATGGGACTTTGATGAATCGATCGAAAAATTCGACGTCATCCGGATATCATATGATGGGATACTTCACGAGAAGACTTGGACCCAGGATCGGACGTATTACGCACACCCAGTAGGCCAGAGTTTGGCATCATTGATGAGATATGTTATGAGCGACCATGATAGTTGGCCAGTGATCTTTAGAGGATGTGCCAGAGCGGAACTGTTTCCGTCATCGTTTCAATATTGAGTCGTTGAATCGAAGAGTTATGTAACCGGAAATTCACAGTGAGAGACGAGAGCCTAAGGGCATAAGGCGCCAGGCCATGAACAGGAGGCAAGTAGATATCTTGCTCTGCTAGTTTTGGATGCACCGACACCTTCTCGACTTCGAAGGAAGGACATATCGACAACAATGGTTACGATTTGCGATTTGGTGATTCGAATACCACGTGTCTGTTATTTCGGATTTCGGTAATTTGGGTGATTTATATGCATGATTGAGATTTTGTGCACCACAGTTGCATTTGACTTCGATTTGATGTCATTCGAGATGTTGATTTGGATTTCATGCCTATGGTATGCATGTGATTTGACTTGTGCTTTCGGCATAGTTTTCATGCACTTTTAGTATTTTGATTCGATTTTGTGCACACTGATGCACATGGTTGCGAGATTATATACCACGGTATATCTGATTTGGATTGAGGTTTGTTATATACCGTCGATTTCGATTATGATATTCGATATTGTTTTCGTGCACCTTGTCCACTTGATTTGGATTCTTGCGCATACTTGACGCGCTTGATGCAATTTTGGTGCACACTAGATGCACTAAATCGGGTTCTTCATGCATATCAGATACACCTGATATTGCTGTCAGGCACACCCGTTGCCTTTGACAGGTGTTTCGTGCACACCCGTTGCACTTAGATTTTGTTTCTGTATACATGTATGACACATTCCTTGATTTCGATTTCCGTGCGCACCAAACGCACGTGGCATCCTTATATACATCTTGGGATTGATTTTTTTTTGGAGCAGTATGTTTTATGATATTTACTATTTGGTATAGTGACTGAGCAGGACTAGTCCGAGAACAGTAGCTGAATATATTTTTGCATGCATTGATAGTTATCGAAGGAATTTCCAAAAAGGAGCTATAGTGTCAGTATTTATCTACGTGTCCGAGATGACACGAAAAACTTTACAAGGAAACCCTTCTAAATTATTTTTTTCAAAACGATGGGACGTATATGTTAAACAAAGGGATATATATATATAGTTATTTTCTTACAATAAACGTCCACAACTATGCCGTGATACGCGCATTGCACAGTGATTGGAAAAGAGTTTGGCATGTATTTCTTCTGATGTTTTAACGATGCGTACATGTATGGTTTGATGTATATCATGTTGGTTTTCGTATTGGGCTTTGATATTGGTGTCTTCACCATAACTCCGTTGATTGCGGGATGCTTGACAGAGTTTTGATTTTATACTCGTTTTTCATGTGCATGCATTGTGCTACGATGTGTTTTATGTAATTATGATTTCGGAGCCCCGACGACTTAATCTTTTTACTGAAATGTTTTAGTATTTGAGGCGTTTAAATTTAAATTCGGGGACCGAATTTATTTAAGGGGGGAAGATTGTAACATTTCAAAAAAATAAAATATTATTTTTGGGAATTTATATAATTAAATAATAAATATTATGAATATTTTGATAATGCGGTATAATTAAGTACCGATAAATTGGGAAATATTTGGAAAATTATAGGAATTACTGGAATGAGAGTGTTTTATATGATTTAAGCAAATTATAAATTCTTTATGATTAATTATATTCCATTTTTATGCTAATCGCGATTAAATATCACTAATCGTGCATTAACCTTGATTTGTGCACATGACATGCACCATGTCATATTTCATATTTTTACATTTTCTACTATGGCTTTTTCTTTATTTTTCATGCATGGTTTGGTTTTAATTGAGGGAAAAAGAAAAGAAAAGAAAAGAAAAGGAATAAAGAATTGGGTATGGGCAAGAGAGAGAAGAGAGAGAGAGGTGAGGGGTCATTGACCATTGCTCCCATCGTCTTCCCTCCATTCTCTTCATCTTTTTTTCCCTCTCCCTCTCAACCCTTGGCTGCCCTTTCCCTCCACCACCTCCACCACTTCACTTCACCATCCAAAACACATCAAAACACCCAATTTCCTTCAATAAAAATGTGCACAAGCTCACTACAAGCACTTTGGACCAAGAAAGTTTGGATTTTGGAGACTTGGGGCAACACAAGAATTTTCTTGAGTTGCCAAATGTGGTAATTCCTTTACCATTAGTGTAGTAACGCATTTCCTTTAGCTTCTAGTTTAGTTTAGAATTGGTTAATTAAGGTTTAGTGAGGTTTGAAACTTCCAAGTTGATATTGTGTGGATTTCTTGAGTTGAGAAGTGTAATTGAGGCCTAATAGTGACCTTAAACCCCTGTAGTGATTGTACGTTGGACTAAACCAGAGACAAACCCTAAGACTTGAACCTTAGAATTGTCGATATCGGACTTTATGGATTCTGTGAGGATATTTTGGGATCTGCTTCAACTCGGGAACCCTGAAAAATATTTTGCAAACACAGTGATACAAGCAGGCATCCTAGGAGCTACCACTGAAACCCAGGACCCCAATTCCACCTTGTGGCCGCAAATAAATCCTTTCTGGACGCAAATTACGGCCAGGGTAGAGGGGATTAGGCTCGTGTTTGGTACATGGTTTTATCTCCAGTAAACTAGACCCTCCACATATGCAAAATTGGCTAATTTCACCTTAGGCAAAATCTTGAAAGGTTTTCTTAAGTTTCTGATTTCGTATTGCGACTTTTAATGAATTGGGATTTAGTATTTGATATTGTGTTCCGTTGTCTGATGTTTGTATGTCGGCGATGAGGGTTATTTGGTGGTTTTGCAGGTGTAGGCTATAAGTTCTAACCTATAAGCGATTTGTGTGCCGTATTGGTTTCCGACTGGATTTTAATGAGCATTTGCGATTGTGTTATATATGTAGGTACCTTCACGTGGATCTCATACGATGAAGAAGGGGATGGCGATATCGACTTCAGCAAGCAAGAATCAAGATGAGTAGATATATATCTACGGGGGAAGTCGGGTGGATGGCGTATAGCAGCCCCGCAGTTCGTAGTGTAGCATATGTTATATCATGTATATATACGATACTATGTGTTATGTGAAACATTTTTGATTATCAAGATGGTTTTAGGAGATCATGGGTTAAATTTTAGTGTAATTGGATGATAGTGTCGTTAGCTAGTTTTAGTCGCGAAAGCCTAGAATAAGGTACATGCACACACACACGCATACATTTTACCTTCTTGTGCGTATATGGGGATATATATATATATATACACATACATACATATATGTATGTGAGTATATATATATATATATATATATATATATATACATGTACATGGATGATGAGAATAGTATATGGTACTTGGAGATGAATCGATGTGATTGGGCATGATGCCACGAGATCGTTGATGTGACTTGATTCGTAGTATGAGATACGACATGATATTAAAGCGGATCTTTAGGCGATGTGTTTTCATACACACGCATATATATATGTTGATGGTATCGGAATGTACTGGACTTTAGATCAGTACCTCTAATTCAGGATATGATGATAAGGATACCAGATGATTAATGAGATAAATGTGATATTCGACTTGTACCCCGATTTGGGATGTCGTACGATGGATTTACTGTACGTGATATAATTATGATGATAGATCCGCACTCTTAACTCGAGGATGTCATATTACATATTGTATCGTACGTGATACTATTGAGGCGGGATCACCGACTATTATATATATATATATATATATATATATATATATATATATATATATATATCGACTCAGACTTAGGTGATTTTCCTTACCCTTTCGACTAGTCTGTTAGTTTAGTCATATAGTTTACTTCGTAGATATTAGACTGGGCTCGAGTCATACTTATTTCCAAAACTAACGAATCGTGAGTATTTTAAAGACAGGCTAAGCGATACTACGGATATTTCAAAGGACGTACCTTTTCTTAAAAACACCGTAGCCCCTATTTTCTAAACACCACGATTCGTGTTATTTCAAATGCCAAAACTGTATGACTCATATATATATATATATATATATATATATATATATATATATATATATATATATATATATTGTACATTCTTTATTATTGCGTTTCCAATTCATTTTCCGTATATTCTTGCTATTCGCATCGCGTTGCATGCTTATTTGTGTTTTCATTAGTTATTATAAAATCATGCTATCAGGACACCGGTACCATTACCGATGATGCGTATGCTCCACGTACACCTGCTTGCAGGCTCACACACATCATCATCGGTAATTGCATGTTACGTACACATTAGAAAATACTATTTCATTAGTATAATTTGCTAGCTGATAGTTTCGACATAGTATTAGTGCGCTTGCTTTTATATGCTAGTTTAATTATTGCATTCTTTGTTTGATATCCAATGCATTCATATATTCATTGTCATGCAATATTATGATATTCACCGTTTACTGACTTGTGATTATGGGATTCGGATTTTCTATGAGGTTTATGGATTTGGAGAAACCGCAAGGATTTTATAAACTCATTATCATTTTCAAAAGATAGAAATTGCGGTTTTCTCATGTTATGATATGAGATATATCCACCATGAGTTTTCTCGGCTCTTGAGCGATATCATACACCCGATTCGAGAAGGACGAGGAACCGTCTGTGGGTGCGTGGTAGACCCAGTGCGGTACCCGGGACAAGATGGTCGCAGATGATGGCGTTGAGCCCAGCAGGGGAGTACTACCGACCGGTTATTGTGACGCGGCGGATATCCGGAGGATACCGACGTGGTCTTGAGATTTGATGATACAGGCCAGTCCGGATAGTCAGAGCCTGAGATATTGAGATTTGATGATACAGGCCAGTCCTGATAGCCGGAGCCTGAGATATTGAGATATATATTTTGTGTCGATGCTTTACACTGATTCTCTATTGATTTCATTGATGATACTCGATTTTTATACAGAAATCTCTCTGAGATAAGAAAAACGGTTTTCTCATTTAGATGTATTCTGTTTTCATGCATTCATACATCATATATATAATATGTTGTTACCTGAGGCACTGACATGAGCACTTGGTATTACACTTTTGTATAGATGTTTACCTTTGCCATTATTATATGCTTCAGGCTTTATTATATTGAGGATATATTATCGTATGATCTAGGATTGAGTCATACATGCGATTTCTACTCGGTGATGTTTTCTACTCACGAGTTGGCAACTCATCCCCGTTGTGCCACAGTTTCTTACAGGTTTTGCTGTACAGGTTTCCTTGGCGTCTTTGCTGGCACACTAGTTCATTCCGGGTGATTGCTTTGGTAGTTGGGTTCACTTGGATCGTGACCACCATTGTATTTTATTTATTCAGTTATATCTAGTAAACTCCATCAACCAGACTTGTATATTGTTTAGACTTAGAAGACCAGTGTATATTCTTTCGACCTTAGAGTCGCGCTTGTATTATTATGGTTTCTTGATGATATTGGTTTCCTTTTGAGTTTCTATCCTCGCCCTTCGGCATTGTATGTTATATTGCTTGCGTGGTTGTGATCGCTAATTGGCGAAGAGCTAGCTCCCGCTTAGGGATGCCTTTATTCATCTTTTACATATTATTCATGTTGTACTCGTTTGGGGTCAGTATTTACAAAGGAGTCTCTGCCGAAATTTTCGGGAAAATATGATGTTGCTTTAAAAATGTTTAATGCCACTTTGTATTAAAACCACTTACTTTAAAACAAGTTTTTCTTCACTTCTTCTTTTAAATGGTTTAGATTTCTGGGATTTTGGCTTACTTGAATTAGATGGGGTCCTATAGACTTCATATGATTCAAGTGCCAGTCACGTACCATTTTGGGTCGTGACAACATCACTCGGACCAAGTTTACTTTCTTGTTCCGTAGTGTCTTTACCTTTTTGTCCAGGATCTTAATGAGTTGCAGCTCACAGGATAGATCTGTCTGTACAGTGAGCTCGGAGTGATCAAGAATGTGGCTGGGGTCGCTCACATATCTTCGATGCTGGGATATGTGGAACATGTTGTGCACTCCTTCCAATGATGGTGGTAGTACCAAACGGTATGCCATTTCTCCGACTCGTTCGAGAATGTCGAACGGTCCAATGTATCTCGAACTGAGCTTACCCCTTTTGGCAAAGAGAATTACTCCACTGTTTGGAGAGATCTTTAAGAACACATGATCTCCCAGCTGGAACTCCAGGTGTCGGCGCTTTATATCAGCCCAGTGCTTCTGTCTGTCTTGGGCTATGCACATTCTTTCTCTGATCGTGCGAACTACGTTTACAGCTGCTACGATCATCTCTGGTCCAAGGAGTTCCCTATTTCCGATGTCGTCCCAACTTAATGTTGATCGACACTTCCTTCTATATAGAGCTGCAAAGGGTGCCATTCCAATACTCGCTTGGTAGCGTTGTTGTATGAAAACTCCATAAGATGTAGGTGATCTTTCCACGATCCTCCGAAGTCTAACATACAAGCTCTTAGCATATCTTCAAGGACTTGAATCGTTCGCTCAGACCGTCCATCTATTTATGGATGGTTAGCTGTGCTGAAGTTCAGACTCGTTCCTAAACTAGCTTTCAGACTTAAAACTGCGATCGAAATCTGGTGTTACGATCGGAGACAATGCAAACCGATACTCCATGTAATCTTACGATCTCTTGCATGAGTTCATGGGTATCAGAAATACTACACTATGAAGAGTTAAATCTTAGATTCAGACTTACCTCAATGTACTTCTTTGCTAGTGTCTCGGTAGATTGGCCAACTCGAAATGGGATGAAGTGAGCCGACTTTATGAGTCGATTCACAATAACCCATACTGTGTCGTTACCTTTCGTGCTGCGAGGAAGAGCAGTCACGAAATACATGGTAATGTGCTGCCATTTCCATTCTGGGATTGGTAATGGTTGAAGTAAACCAGTAGTCCTGTAATGTTCAGCTTTTACTTGCTGACACACCAAGCATTTGGCTACGCTTCTGGCTACTTCCCGCTTCATTCCATGCCACTAGTAATGTTGTCGTAGATCTTTATATATCTTTGTACCACCAGGGTGTACCGAGTATGGAGAGCTGTGAGTTTTTTTCATCAACTCTTCCTGAACAGGACTTTATGGTACACACAATCTGCTTCCGTATCTCAAAGATCCGTCTTCGTGGATGATGAAGTCTGTTCATAGCCCATTTTCTACTTGTTC
This sequence comes from Agapanthus africanus, assembly GCA_030015575.1. Classification (NCBI taxonomy): domain Eukaryota; kingdom Viridiplantae; phylum Streptophyta; class Magnoliopsida; order Asparagales; family Amaryllidaceae; genus Agapanthus; species Agapanthus africanus. Next base: position 217,135,971 of record CM057338.1, read on the forward strand.
TCGGATATTTTGCAACTTGGCATCACTTGCTTGAGCTGCTTTAATTTGATTGATAATAGTAGACTGAACTTGTAAGTTCATCAAATACGAAGTGTTACTTAGCATAACCACTTCTATCTCCATCCTGTACAATTCTTGTTGAAGCTTCCACTGTGCGGCGAGATTCATTGATAGCGGCTGGCGACTAAGTGCATCAGGAACTACATTCACCTTCCCTGGATGATATTGCAGGTTGATGTCGAAGTCCGCCATAAGTTCTAGCCATCTTCTCTGCCGCATATTCAACTCCTTCTGAATAAACACATACTTCAGACTCTTGTGGTCAGTGTATATGTCCACTCACTCTCCAAGAAGACAATGGCGCCAAATCTTAAGTGCAAAGATAACGGCTGCTAACTCCAAGTCCTGTGTTGGATAGTTGCGCTCATGAATATTCAGCTGTCTTGGTGTAAAAGCTACAACCTTTCCATGCTGGTGTAGAACACATCCTAATCTCTTACCGGATGCAGCGCAATGAACAACGAAACCTCTAGATTGATCCGGTATTACGAGAATAGGTGCTGATGTCAATTTTGACTTGAGTTCTACATAAACTTGTCCGCATGCTTCTAACCACACGAATTCTTCATCTTTACGCGTGAGCTTGGTCAGGGATGCTGCAATATTCGAGAAACCTTCGATAAATTTTCGATAGTACCATGCTAAACCCAAGAAATTTTGAATGTCCTTCATTATCTTTGGTGTCGGCCATTCGCTTACTGCCGATACTTTAGCTGGATCCACAGAGATTCCTTCACCTGAAACAATATGTTTGAGAAATCCGACTTGATCTAGCCAAAATTCGCACTTGCTGTACTTGGCATAAAGTTGGTGTTGTCGCAAAGTCTCCAGGACAATTCGTAAGTGTTCAGCGTGGTTTTTCCGATTCTTTGAATACACCAGGATGTCGTCGATGAATATAATAACAAACCTGTCTAAGTACTCTCGGAAAACCCGGTTCATCAGATTCATAAATATGTCTGGTGTATTGGTCACTCCAAATGGCATCACGAGAAACTCATAATGACCATAGCGAGTCCTGAATGCCGTCTTCGGAATATCAGACTCCTTGACCTTCACCTAATGATAACCTGAATGAAGATCTAGTTTTGAGAAAACACAAGACCCACTTAGCTGATCGAACAGATTGTCGATGCATGGTAGTGGATACTTGTTCTTTATCGTCACTTCGTTCAGAGCTCAGTAGTCTATACACATTCTGTATGAACCTTCGTTCTTCTTCATAAGCAAAACTGGAGATCCCCAACTTGAGGTACTGGGACGAATCCAACCTTTCTGCAGAAGTTCGTCCAACTGAGTACGGATCTCCTTCAATCCTTCTGGACTTAAGTGATATGGTGCTTTGATCACCGATTGTGCACCAGGTACTAAGTCAATACTGAATTCAAGAGCTCGATCGGGAGGCAAACCTGTGATTCTTCAGAAAATACATCTTCGAAATCTCAAACTACCTCTAGCTTGTCTTCTTCCGCCTGAAGTGTAGCAATTATTGCCTTCTTTGGTTTAGCTTTGTAAGTGCTAGGCTCCAGGGTACGGTCTCCACTCTTGAAATAAAAGACCGGATGATCCGGTATCTCGAACACTACCCTCCTTTGAAGACAGTCGATGGTAGCGAAAAAAGTTCCTAGCCAGTCCATACCCAAGACTACATCAAAATTCGATATGTCTAACACATTGAAGTCCGCATAAAATTCTCTGCTGCAGACAACCACTGGACACATATCGTATCCCAGAGTTGCTTTTAGAACGCCGTTCCCTGAACTGATATTCCAGCTGGATACGAGCGGTTTAACTGGAATCGCATGAGATCGGACGAACCGTTGCGACATAAAGCAATGTGATGCTCCAGTATCGAAGAGTGCTAAAGCAGATAGTTAGGCTACTAAGATTGTACCTAAGTTTTGTGGAATATGTTTAAGTATAGGAAAAGATATATATTGATGTATATAAAGATTGAAAAGATTTTGAAAGAGTGGGAGTTACCAGTGATGACTTGGCTAGTGGCTTCAGCTTCTTCCATGGTCATTATGAAAGCCTGACGCTTAGGTACATTCCTCCTTACTGGAGGCACATTCCTCTGTCTGTTCCTCTGTCCTTGAGGTAGGTTCATTTGTGCCTGATGGAACTGACGAGGAGGCTATACAGGATGTCGACGAGGAGGTGGAGCTGGGAGAGCAAGACGAGGTGCAGGTACCTGAATAGCTGGTCGCTGCAGAAAAGTGATGGCTGGTCTGGGGGCTAGATTCGGATTGAGTTTATGAAGACATGCAATAATATCATGTGTGGATGAGCCATAGACTAAGCACAGGTCGTTTGCATGCCTGCGGTCTTTCGCCAGATGTCCATTCCTCTAGCAGTAGAAGCAAAAGTATGGACTGGGCCGGTTAAAATATACTCCCGGTCTCCTGGGTACAAACGGTGGCCTGGAAGAGGCTCCTCCTGCTATCTGGATAGCAGGGCGCTTCATACCGGCAGATTGAGGTCTGCCCTTCTTCTTCACAACTGCATCATATCTTTGGGCAGCCTTCAATGCAAGATCGTGGGTTGGGAAATCCCCTGTAGCTAATGCAGCTTTGATCTCCGGGTCCAACCCTTGCTGAAATCGTTGGGCTCTGATCTCAGCAGTCGGTATGAGATGTGCCGCAAACTTGTTACAGTCTTGTGTCAGCAGTGTAGTATGTAATATTAGGAAATTGAATATTTGATACATATCTTACCTGCTAAGCATGGTGAACTCAGCATCATACTCATCCCCAGATTTGCTCCACATAGAGCCTTGTTGCAGGTGGATAAATTGCTGCTCCATGTCAAAACGAACAGTCTCAGAAAAATATTTTGCGTCGAACATATCGCGAAATGTCTTCCATTCGATCGACTGGGCAAGTCAGCTTTCTTCAGCCTTCTACCATACTCTGGTGTTGTCAGTGTGTTGCAGTTTCGCAACTCTCACCCAAGCAATCTCTGGCACTTGTGCTGCTGCCAGATCGTCTTCGATGGACTGAGCCCATTCTTCTACCTCCAGGGGGCTCTCTTTTCCAGAAAAGTTCTTAGGGTGCAGTACCCCGAAATTGCTTCACTCCGGGTGCCTTGGTCTCAGGGCGATGCAAGAGGATAGCAGTCTGCTGCTGCTGTCCCTCCAAGAGACTCTTGATTGCCTCAAGCATTACTATCTGCTCATTGATAGGAGCTGCTACGGTAGGTGGTGGTGGTGGAGAAGGTGGAGTGTTTCCATTCACGTTGGTTCTCGTGTTGTTCGGGGAATTTATAACCTTGAGAGAAAAAATAGGGTTAGGATAGATTCAAAGAATTGAAATGTAAAGAATATATAGTTGCTGATTCTTATAATTCTTATGATATGTTGCTTAGGTTTCCATGCAGAACTGACCTGCATGGGCCGCCAATAAACTTGTCACGCCCCGCTTCCCGGTGTACAGGGAAGGAGACGTGGTGGGCCGCGACATATTTACTCAGAAGTAAATACGCCAAACGTAAAGAAGCAATATAAATAAATAACATAAGAATGATAAGAGATGTAATAAAACTACAACTTTTTATTGATAATTATTCTTTACATACAACTGAAAAGTAAAGTACAATGAAAGAAGGCGGTGCCTAAACAATGGCATATGAACTGAAAGAAAAGTAAGTATAAGTAGGAACTAGAACTCCGAATCCTCTGTAAATTGCCCTAAATTGTCTTGACTGGGCTCGATCTCCTGAGAGTCGGGTCCTCCTGACAACATTCCAAAGATAGAAGAGAAAGAAATGTCGTCAGCGAACTAGCGCTCGGTAAGTCCCAAAAGATAGAATGGAATAGACAGAGAATCAAACAAGTAAATTATATGTTTGTTATGCTAACGTAGTTGTTTGTAACTTGGTATAGAATGTATAAGCGTATACGAGAGGAGTCTAACTATCCCGTGGACTATAGGAAACGGAAAGTACAAGGCCCCGTCAAAACCCATAGGACAACGGCACGGATGTTCATGTAGGTGTATTTTAGTGTCCAACATCATGCTACTTTTAACACATTCCGTACCAGTCTACCCCTTTAAAACCCCGTAATGTATATTGTATTGTTTTGTAGTATAAGACTTGCCGAAACCATGGTATAAGTTGTTCATATAAATGGTTCAGGATGTAAATGGATAGTCATGTAGTCAAGTTCAAGTTATAGCCATGGTTCGGTCAAGTCAAGTCATGTTGCATGTTCGTATTGTTCGGTATTCATGTTCAGGTTCAAGTATATATTGGATTCATGTTGAATTGGAGTTATGATTGGATTCATATTTGGATTGTATTCAGATTAGGCTGAGACTCAGATTGAGTCAGACACTTAAATAGTTTTGGATCCTGAATTAGATTTTGGTGTTATCGGTAACTGCTACACATGGACGGCAGAATTTGTGTCTTTTTCCAAGACAATTACCATTGATAACCCCGTTTTAGGTTTCTATCTTAAATAGGCAAGCGCCTACTTTCTCCGGCTCCCTGAGGCTCAAGAGAATTGGTCCCGCTTAAACCTATATTTACTAGGGTCCTTATTGTAATTTAATATAACTTGAGGGGGTTTTATGAAAAAATATTTTTTTATACTTTCAAAATAAATCTCAAATATTTATTTATATTATACAGGGTTATCATGGATGTAAATTTTATAGAATGAGGTAAGTTAATGAATATATATATATATATATAACTTGAATAGTTCAAGGTATTTTAACGTAAAGTTTGACTTGTATTGATTCTTGATGGTATTTTCATGAAACTTGTCATTCTTTATATTCTAGAAAATATGGAATTTTATTATATATTAAAAATAGTTGGTTTGATAATATTTATATAATTATTAAAATTAATTTTTTTTATTATTAAATAGAAATTCTCGTTTTTCTTAAAAATTTTATTAAAATTCCATCGAGATCGTATGCTCCGTGAGAAGGTCTGCATCTCGCCCTACTAGCCCGTGGATGTGCGATAATCCACACCATCCAATAGTGGGTTCCCTGAAATGGGTTGTAGAGATATAATCGTAAGAAATTTAAATAATACTATTTACAAGAAAACGGGTTTTTATAGTTCGAGATATTTTATTGAAAAGTCATATTTTTTTCACAAGATATTGGTTTCAAGAGAATCGTGCTATGTCAAGATGTGTGTATGTGAGAGGTAGGTCATTACCTCGTGAGGTTTTCTAAAGGTATACTAAGCAAAAGTATTAAAAGATGTCGTATGTAAACTTCATGGTATTTAAACGAAAAGGCTTAAATAAAATTATTTTACATGGAGTTTTAAAGTGAAACTTGTTTCAAAACATTAGTTAATGATTAACAAGCAAAGTATAGTGATATGGATGAGTGATTATTAAGAAGAAATGTAGTTTTCAAAGTTTTAGAAATAAAAGCCGGTATAACTCCACTTACCGACATGTTTTGAAAAGAGATCATTTTAAGGTAGGAAGAGAGGAAAAGAGACGGGACTTACAAGTTGTGTGGGTTAAGAATAGAGGGAGGAAGGGATTGAGATCGTCGTGGTGTCGTGGAGTCGCCAGAAACGTCTCGAATTCTCGCCGGAAATGGAACTAGGGCTAACTCCACTTGTACTCTTCTTTGACTTAGAAAATTTTGAGAATTTTTTATAAGAGATTTCAGAATGAAGAAGGTTGGGGTATGTGGTTGTATTTATAGGGTAAAATTAGGGTTTTTGAATTGAAGAAAGAATTAACAATGCATTAAAAATAGGATTAAAGGGTGAATTTAAACATTTTGGATAAATGCAGGAAAAATAAACAGAATAAGGTTGGTGGGGTAGGCCAAAGGGTGTTGTGAGCAAAGCATGGCGAAGTATTACCTACGGATGGCCGGCGTCGCCGGGCCTTGGGCCGTTCTCGCCGGTTCGATGGGGGCGTTGGGTGCTGGGATTTGAGCCACGTGTCCTAATCTGTACATATAACATTTTGCACATGTTTGTTTTATCTGACTTTTTATTTTTACGTGTATTGCACGCGTAAAATTTTGGGCTTTCAAAAAGTTAAAAAGAAAAATCAGTAAAAATAATATGTGGCTGCGAGGATTCGAACACAGGGGCTATGTCACAGCAATGCAAGGCTTTACCAATGAGCTACAGGTGCTTTCTTACTGTTCTTAAATAAAAACAACATTTAAATTATACTCAGGCTTGCAAATACTCCATTCTGTACATTAACTTTTAAAAAAAATTGTACAATAAAAAAAAGTCGTTACAATGTTCATAAAAAACCCTAAATGTTATAAATCACCATCGAGCTTTATTTTCAAACTATATTAAAGTATTTTTCATAAAAACCCCTTGAGATATGCAAACAATATTTTAAGGACTTTAGATAAATATAGTTTTAAGCGGGGTCAATTCTCTTAAGCCCCAAGGAGCCGGAGAAAGTGAGTGCTTGTCTATTCAGGTTAGACAACTTAACTGATTTATCAATGATAATTATTTTGGAAAAAGACACAAATCCTGCCGTTCATGTGCAGCAATTGTCGATTTCTCCCGAACATAAGATTTTAACGATTTACATCAATTCACATGAAAATACATGAACTCAAATCCAAAGTCAAATCTAAACTTGAACTCGAACTCGAATACAAACTCAAACTCTAATCTAAACTCGAATATGTACTCGAATCCAATCTACTCGAACCAACTTGACTCGAATCCAGATTGCAATTGTCATGACTAGCACATTACTCGACTCACTCGGATACAATCTACACCTTTTGCAATCTAGGGTTTCGATCAAGACACGTCAATCAATCAATCAAATCAAATAAGTATATTAACCTGTTATAATATATTATTCATAGGATGCTTGGGATAGTCTCTTGTGTGAATCCAACGGAGCTTCAGAAGTCCCGTAATAATCTTTTTTTATTTTACTCGAATATCAGTCGGGTTGACTCATCCACAGCCTAGTGCCCCGATGCTAACACATGAAATGGGCACGTGTTTCCTTACCCCTGGGGTCTTACTCTTGAGTTCATGAATACTTCTACGGCTGCGTTGACATTCACACTTGGAACTTAACATTAACATAATAACCATCTAGAGACCTATAGTATATACTTATCCATGATCATATACTCTTACTCATCATATATATATTTTACTCTTGTCATTTTCTTTACCCTTACCTATCTTTGGGACTTAACGAGCGCTAGTTCGCCAACGGGCATTTCATCCACTTTTCTTCTCTTGGAATGTTCATCAGATACGGTCGAAACGGAGGAGATTGAAGCCATAGAGGAGGACTACCACCAGATCGCTACTTAGGGATAGCTCAGCTTCATTTTTTCTCCAGTTTATATATGCCACTTGTTTAGGCATTTTCTTTATTGTATTTACTTTCCAAGCATAAACTCTTGTATTTGTAAATATTGAAAGTTGAATGTAAATAAAGATATTTGTTGAAAAAAATTTACAGTCTCAATTTATTCTTGCATTGTGTATTATTGTTTCAATTTACTTAGTATATTTATTTAGAGAATGACCTTCTCTGGATAAATATACCGCAGGCTTGCCACGTCACCGTTTTTGTCTATTGGGAAGCAGGACGTGACAGGTTTTATTGGTGGCCGATGCAGGTTAGTTCTGCATGAAGTCGTAAACAATATACCACAAGAATTAATGAGTTCAACAAACATTTACATTCCTTGCATTTCAAATTCCTTGAATCGATCCTAACCTATCTTTTTATATCAAGGTGATGGACTCTCCGAACAATACCAGCACAAACGTCAACGACAATACTCCACCGCCTACTTTACCATCACCACCTACCGTTGCAGCTCTTATCAATGAGCAAACTGTCACGCCCCGGTTCCCAGTGTACGAGCAGAGGACGCAACGAGGCCGCTACGTATTTACTCAGAAATAAATATTCTAAGTGTAACTAAGCAATATAAAAGAAATATACACAAGAGACAAATGTAATGAAACACAAACTTTATTTATTAACATTCTTTTGTACAATACATGTAAAAGTAAATACATCTTAATGAAAACGATGCCTAAACAGTGGCATAACAGAAATGAAAAGTGCCGCTACGTATTTACTCAGAAGTAAATATGCTAAGTGTAACTAAGCAATATAAAAGAAATATACACAAGAGACAAATGTAATGAAACACAAACTTTATTTATTAACATTCTTTTGTACAATACATGTAAAAGTAAATACATCTTAATGAAAACGATGCCTAAACAGTGACATAACAGAAATGAAAAGTACTGAAATAAAAATGTGTACAATGAAGCTAGAGCTCTGGATCGTAGGCAAGCTGATCCAAGTCCTCGCTAGTAGGCTCGATTTCTGGAAGGTCCGAAACACCTAACGACATTCAAAGAAGAAAGAAAGAGAATATCGTCAGCGAACAAATCGCTCTGTAAGTCCCAAAGATAAGTAGAAGTAGAAAAGACAGAAAGAGAGAGAGTGTGTAACTTTTAAAGTTGTATTATATTGTTATAATGTTGTATTTAGTGTTAATGCTGTTTTTTGTACCTTGGTATAGAAGGATGCCAGTGTATACGAGAGGAGTCTCTATATGCCAGAGACTAAAGGCAACTTGAACTACAAGGTTCGGTCGATAATACCACGGAACAACGGCATGGATGTAATTACGTCTTATGGTTGCTGTCTCGTGCTTCTTCTAACACCTTCCGTACCAATCTACCCCTTAATCCCCACGATATCTTATTTGTATTGTTTGTATTGCAACTTGTATTGTCTTGTAATATAGATTGTATAATTGGATGACTTGCCGAAACCATGATATCAGTAAATGGATGTAACTGGAGAATCATGGATGTAACTGAAGAATAATGTAAATGAAAGTATATAAATGGTTCGATTAAGTCAATATAGATTGAATAGTTTGATCCGATTGATTATATGGATTCATGAATTCATATTGAATTGTAATATTGTAAATTGTACTTGAATCATATTCAAGTCAGATTATTATAATGAGACTCAGTCTGAGTCAGAACAATTAGAAAAGAAATTGAAGTTCTGAATTAAGTTTTGATATTATCGGTAACCGCTGCACATGGGCGGCAGGATTTAAGTCTTTTTAAAGACGATTACCGTATTGATAACACCGTTGTTAAGTTGTCTACTTAAATAGGCAAGCACCCACTTCACCGGCTCCTTGAGGCTCAAGAGATTTATAGAACTTATATTTACTAGGGTCCTTGGGGTAATTTATAGAACTTGAGGAGGTTTTATATAAAAATACTTTTGTATAATTTTCAAAATACACCCCAAGTATTTAATTATTGTCTTTAGAGTTGCCATAGATATAGATTTTATATTTGTGATATTTCTACTGAAGATAACCTAATTTCATAATATAGGGTATTTAATTGTAATATTGAACTTGTATGGAATTCATGGTATTTTAATGTAAAGTGATTCCTTTGATTTAGAAAGGTTGAAATATTTATATCATATCAAAAATAGGTATTTTGATAATATATAAATATATATTTTATATAAAATAATTTTAATTTATTATTTTCTAGAAATCTCATTTTTTTAAGATATTCGTATTTTAAATCTCTCAAGACCGAGCATCTCGCACTACTAAGCCTAGGAATGTGCGATAATCCGCACCATCCTAGCCGGGTTTCCCAAAATGGGTTGTAGCGGCACTTTACAAAGATTTGTAAAAATACATAATCTTGTAGAAAACGGTTTTAATAGTAAATGGTATTTATATGTAAAGTTTCGTTTTTCCGTATTCTATGTTCCTCAAAGGTATTGTGTTATATTGCATATGAATGTTGTGAGGAGGTAGGTCATTACCTCGTGATCTAATTAAAGGTATAGTAAGATTAATGATGTTTTAAAGTAGAAAGTAAACTACATGGTATTTTAGTGAAAAAGAGCGGTAAAAGATACAAAATGAAATATATTGCCATGAAACTTGTTCAACATGTTTGTTAATGTTTAATAGTCAACATGTAAGGGTTTAGTATGATTATATTTAAGAAAAAGTGAGATTTTTAAGAAGAACCGAATCGGAAATCGGATTAACTCCGATTCCGTCGGGTTTTAGAAAAAGAACTTTTTAGAATAGCAAAGGAGAGAGGGGGTGGGACTTACAGGTTTAGAGGTTAAGGATGAGGAAGAGGAAGTGGTAGGAGGCGCCGGTGCGTCGTTTCGTCGTCGGGAGCTCCTAGAGTCGTCGTTAGTAAATCGCCGAAATTTCGCCTTTCGCTAACTCCTAATACACACAAAAGTTCTTGGAATTTTCTTGAGAGTTTTGGATAGAAATTTGGAGTGAGGAGGGTGTATTTAGGGGTGGTATTTATAAGGTAAAGCTAGGGTTAGGGTAAGTGAAAGGTTGAATTAAAAAATGTAATAAAAATTATATTTAAAATAGAGTTTAATGTGATTTTAAAAAGCTCTGGAACCGATCCAAGGAATTTAAGTATGCAGGAGTGATGGGGAGGACAATAGGCACGACTTTTGTGTTGACGACTTGGCGGTATGGCCGGCGGCAGCCGCCGAGTCGGCCGAGTCGCCGGCCGATTCGGGCCGAGTCCGGCCGGGGTCGGTCGCCGTGGGTCCGTCGTCTTTTGGTCTTCCCCCTGGTCCAGTTTTTTTTACAGTATAGTGTGGTTTTTAAGAGTTATGCATGTATAAACTCTTGGACTTCTAAAAGTTTAAAAGAAAATAATATTAAAAAATAATGTGGGGTATGGGATTTGAACTCTGGTGCTTTGGTTCAGCAGTGCAAAGTCTTACCAATGAGCTACAAGCTCTTTCTTGCTATTAAAAAGCAAAACAAATTTATATCTTGTGCTCAGGAAAAAAATACCCCTTTCTGTAATTTCGGGAAAAAAAATTGTACAGAAAGTTGTACAGAAAGTTTGGGGTTGTTACAGTCTACCCTCCTTATAAAAATTTCGTCCTCGAAATTTGTAAAAGGAAAGTGTAAAAGATTCAAGAAAAGTTTGGTGACTGAAGTACTGATAGTGTATGAAACATAATAAAGTGATACAAGGGTTTTTAAAATGTGAAAGAAACTTACTAGTGTTACCTTGGTCAACTGTCTCGGCTTCTACGGCTGCTAAGGTGTAAACCTGTCGCCGTGGCACATTCCTTCTAGATGAAGGCACATTCCTCTGTCCTCGAGGCATGTTCCTCAGTGCCTGATGGAATTGGCGATTTGGCTGTGCAGGAAATCCACGTGGAGGTGGTGCTTGGAGTGCAGGACGAGTTGCAGGAGCTTGGATAGCTGGCCGCTGCGGGTGGTTGGTGTGTGTGAGCTGAATTGCGTCTATAAGGACAGTTTCCAATGTCGTGTTAGGATGCGCCACAAACCAAGTATAGGCCTTTTGCACGCCTACAGTCCTTCCACAAGTGTCCTTCTCTCTTGCAATAAAAGCAAAAATCGGGACTTGGCTGGTTATCTGTTACTTCCGGTCTCCTCGGTTCAACAGTTTGTCTTGTAGAGGGCACTCCTGCCATCTGATTGGCAGGGCGCTTCACTCCGGCAGATTGAGGTCTGCCCTTCGCTTTTATCACTGCCTCATAACGGCAAGCAGCTTTCAGAGCCGATTCATGAGTCGGAAAATCTCCAGTGGCCAGTGCAGCCTGGATCTCTGAATCCAAACCTTGTTGAAATCGATGGGCTCTGATCTCATCCGTCGGTATCAGGTGTGCCGCAAATCGACTGAGCATAGTGAACTCAGCGTAATACTCATCTACTGACTTGGTCCACATCGAACCTTATTGCAGATGGATGAACTGCTATTCCATGTCGAACCTGGCAGTTTCAGGGAAGTACTTAGCGTCGAACATGTCGTGGAAAGTCTTTCATTCGATGGGTTTTTCAAGACGGCTTTCTTCCGCCTTCCACCAATTCCGTGCATTGTCCGTGAGCTGCAGTTTCGCAACACGGATCCAAGCTCCCTCTGGCACTTGTGCCGCTGCCAGATCATCTTCGATACTTTTAGCCCATTCCTCAGCATCCAGTGGGCTCTCCTTTCCTGAGAACTGTTTGGGGTGCAAAGCCCTGAATTGCTTCACCCCAGGTGCTTCAGCCTTTGGACGGTTCATTAAAAGAGCAGTCTGCTGCTGCTGTCCTTCTAGGAGGCTGTGAATCGCCTCAAGAAGAACCGTCTGCTCTTTGAGCGGAGTAAGGACGGCATGTGTGATTGGTAGTGGAAGCGGAGTGTTGTTGAAGTTGGTACTGGTGTTGTTTGGAGAATCCATAACCTTGAATAAAAATTTAGGTTAGGACAGATTCAAATTATATGTAATGATAAGATTCAAGGAATATGAATTGTAAAGAATGTTTTTAGTTGCTGGTTCTTGTGTTATATTACTTAGGTTGTTCACGCAGAACAGAACTGCATGGTAGGGTTCCATACAGCTCTGACCTGCATAGGCCACCAGTAAAACCTGTCACGCCCTGCTTCCCTGTGTACGGCGAAAGGGACGCGACGAGTTCGCTACGTATTTACTCAGAAGTAAATACGCTAAGCGTAACTAAGCAATATAAAAGAAATATACACAAGAGACAAATATAATGAAGCGGCAACTTTATTTATTAACATTCTTTTATACAATACATGGAAAAGTAAATACATCTGAATGAAAGCAATGCCTAAACAGTGGCATATAAAGTACTGAAATAAAAATGTGTACAATGAAGCTAGAGCTCTGGGTCGTAGGCAAACTGATCCAAGTCCTCGCTAGTAGGCTCGATTTCTGGAAGGTCCGAAACACCTGACGATATTCAAAGAAGAAAGAAAGAGAATGTCGTCAGCGAACAAATCGCTCGGTAAGTCCCAAAAATAAGGAAGAAGTAGAAAAGACAGAAAAAGAGAGAGTGTGTAACTTTTAAAGTTGTATTATATTGTTATAATTTTTTATTTAGTGTTAACGCTATTGTTTATAGCTTGGTATAGAAGGATGCCAGTGTATACGAGAGGAGTCTCTCTATGCCAGAGACTAAAGGCAACTTGAAGTACAAGGCTCCATCGATAATACCACGGAACAACGGCATGGATGTAATTACATCTTATGGTTGCTGTCTCGTGCCACTTCTAACACCTTCCGTACCAATCTACCTCTTAAACCCCGCGATGTCTTATTTGTATTGTTTGTATTGCAACTTGTATTGTCTTGTAATATAGATTGTATAATTGGATGACTTACCGAAACCATGATATCAGTAAATGGATGTAACTGGAGAATCATGGATGTAACCGGAGAATCATGTAAATGGAAGTATATCTATGGTTCGGTTCGGTCAATATAGATTGAATAGTTTGATCCGATTGATTATATGGATTCATGGATTCATATTGAATTGTAATATTGTATATTGTACTTGAATCATATTCAAGTCAGATTATTATAATGAGACTCCATCTGAGTCAGAACAATTAGAAAAGAAATTGAAGTCCTGAATTAAATTTTGATGTTATCGGTAACCGCTGCAAAAGGGCGGCAGGATTTGTGTCTTTTTCAAAGACGATTACCGTGTTGATAACACCGTTGTTAAGTTGTCTAGCTTAAATAGGGAAGCACCCACTTCTCCGGCTCCCGGACGCTCAAGAGATTGGTCCCGCTTAAACCTATATTTACTAGGGTCTTTAGGGTAATTTATAGAACTTGAAGGTGTTTTATGTAAAAATACTTTTGTATAATTTTCAAAATACACCCCAAGTATTTAATTATCGTCTTTAGAGTTGTCATAAACGTAGATTTTATATTTATGATATTGATACTGAAGATAACCTAATTTCATAATATAGAGTATTTAATTGTAATATTGAACTTGCATGGAATTCATGATATTTTAATGTAAAGTGATTCTTTTGATTTAGAAAGGTTGGAATATTTATATCATATCAAAAATAGGTATTTTGATAATACATAAATATATATTTTATATAAAATAATTTTAATTTATTATTTTCTAGAAATCTCATTTTCTTAAGATATTCGTATTTTAAATCTCTCGAGACCGAATGCTTCTCGCGGAGGTCTGCATCTCGCACTACTAAGCCTAGGGATGTGCGATAATCCGCACCATCCCAGCCGGGTTCCCCAAAATGGGTTGTAGCGGCGCTTTGCAAAGATTTGTAAAAATACGTAATCTTGTAGAAAACGGTTTTAATAGTAAATGGTATTTATATGTAAAGTTTCGTTTTTCCGTATTCTATGTTCCCCAAAGGTATTGTGCTATGTTGCATATGAGTGTTGTGAGGAGGTAAGTCATTACCTCGTGATCTAATTAAAGGTATAGTAAGATTAATGATGTTTTAAAGTAGAAAGTAAACTACATGGTATTTTAGTGAAAAAGAGCGGTAAAAGATACAAAATGAAATATATTGCCATAAAACTTGTTCAACATATTTGTTAATGTTTAATAGTCAACATGTAAGGGTTTAGTATGATTGTATTTAAGAAAAAGTGAGATTTTTAGGAAGAACCGAATCGGAAATCGGATTAACTCCGATTCCGTCGGGTTTTAGAAAAATAACTTTTTAGAATAGTAAAGGAGAGAGGGAGGTGGTACTTATAGGTTTAGAGGTTAGGGATGAGGAAGAGGAAGTGGTAGGAGGCACCGGTGCATCGTTTCGTCGCTGGGAGCTCCTGGAGTCGTCGTCAGAAAATCGCCGAAATTTCGTTCTTCGCTAACTCCTAATGCACACAAAAGTTCTAGGAATTTTCTTGAGAGTTTTGGATAGAAATTTGGAGTGAGGATGGTGTGTTTAGGGGTGGTATTTATAGGGTAAAACTAGGGTTAGGGTAGGTGAAAAGTTGAATTAAAAAATGTAATAAAAATTGTATTTAAAATAGTGTTTAATGGGATTTTAAAGAACTCTAGAACCGATCCAAGGATTTTAAGGATGCAGGAGTGATGGGGAGGCTAAGAGGCACGACTTTTGTGTTGTCGACTCGGCGGTCCGGCCGGGGTCGGTCGCCGTGGGTCCGTCGTCTTTTGGTCTTCCCCCTGGTCCAGTTTGTTTTACATGTATAGTAGGGTTTTTACGAGTTATGTACGTGTAAACTTTTGGACTTCTAAAAATTTAAAAGAAAATAATATTAAAAAATAATGTGGGGTATGGGATTTGAACTCTGGTGTTTTGGTTCAGCAGTGTGAAGTCTTACCAATGAGCTACAAGCACTTTCTTGCTATTAAAAAGCAAAACAAACTTATATCTTGTGCTCAGGCAAAAATACCCCTTTTTGTAATTTTGGAAAAAAAATTGTGCAGAAAGTTGTACAGAAAGTTTGGGGTTGTTACAGTCTACCCTCCTTAGAAAAATTTCGTCCTCGAAATTTGTAAAAGGAAAGTGTAACAGATTCAAGGAAAGTTTGGTGTCTGAAGTACTTATAGTGTATGAAAAATAACAAAGTGATATAAGGGTTTTTAATATGTTAAAGAGACTTACTAGTGTTACCTTGGTCAACTGTCTCGGCTTCTACGGCTGCTAAGGTGTAAACCTGTCACCGTGGCACGTTCCTTCTAGCTGAAGGCACATTCCTCTGTCCTCGAGATATGTTCCTCAGTGCCTGATGGAATTGGCGATTTGGCTGTGCAGGAAATCCACGTGGAGGTGGTGCTGGGAGTGCAGGACGAGTTGCAGGAGCATGGATAGCTGGCCACTGCGGGCAGTTGGTGTGTGTGTGAGCTGAGTTGCGTCTATAAGGACAGTTTCCAATGCCGTGATTGCATGCGCCACAAACCAAGCATGGGCCTTTTGCGTGTCTACAGTCCTTCCATAAGTGTCCTTCCCTCTTGCAATAAAAGCAAAAATTGGGACTTGGCTGGTTATTTATTACTTCCGGTCTCTTCGGTTCAACGGTTTGTCTTGTAGAGGTTCCTCCTGCCATCTGATTGGTAGGGCGCTTCACTCCGGCAGATTGAGGTCTGCCCTTCGCCTTTACCACTGCCTCATAATGGCAAGCAGCTTTCAGAGCTGATTCATGATTCAGAAAATCTCCTGTGGCCAGTGCAGCCTAGATCTTTGAATCCAAACCTTGTTGAAATCGACAGGTTCTGATCTCATTCGTTGGTATCAGGTGTGCCGCAAATCGACTGAGCACGGTAAACTCGGCATCATACTCATCTACTGACTTGGTCCACATCGAACCTTGTTGCAGATGGATGAACTGTTGTTCCATGTCGAACCTGGCAATCTCAGAGAAGTACTTAGAGTCGAACATGTTGCGAAAATTCTTCCATTCGATGGGTTGTTCAAGATGGCTTTCTTCCGCCTTCCACCAATTCCGTGCATTGTCCGTGAGCTGCAGTTTTGCAACTCGGACCCAAACTCTCTCTGACACTTGTGCCGCTGCAAGATCATCTTCGACACTCTGAGCCCATTCCTCAGCTTCTAGTGGTCTCTCCTTTCCTGAGAACTGTTTGGGGTGCAAAGCCCTGAATTGCTTCACCCTAGGTGCTTCAGTCTCTGGACGGTTCATTAAAAGAGCAGTTTGTTGCTGCTGTCTTTCTAGGAGGCTACGGATCGCCTCAAGCAGAACCGTCTGCTCGTTGAGTGGAGAAGGGACGGCAGGTGTGATTGGTAGTGGAAGCGGAGTGTTGTTGAAGTTGGTGCTGGTGTTGTTTGGGGAATCCATAACCATGAATAAAAATTTTGGTTAGGACAGATTCAAAGTATATGGAATGATAAGATTCAAGGAATATGAATTGTAAAGAATGTTTTTAGTTGCTGGTTCTTGTGTTATATTGCTTAGGTTGTTCACGCAGAACAGAACTGCGTGGTAGGGTTCCATACAGCTCTGACCTGCATGGGCCACCAGTAAAACCTGTCACGCCCCGCTTCCCGGTGTACGGAGAAAGGGACGCGATGAGTTCGCTACGTATTTACTCAGAAGTAAATACGCTAAGCGTAACTAAGCAATATAAAAGAAATATACACAAGAGAAAAATGCAATGAAACAACAACTTTATTTATTAACATTCTTTTGTACAATACATGGAAAAGTAAATATATCTGAATGAAAGCAATGCCTAAACAGTGGCATAACAGAAATAAAAGTACTGAAATAAAAATGTGTACAATTAAGCTAGAGCTCTGGGTCATAGGCAAGCTGATCCAAGTCCTCGCTAGTAGGCTCGATTTCTGGAAGGTCCGAAACACCTGATGACATTCAAAGAAGAAATAAAGAGAATGTCGTCAGCGAACAAATCGCTCGGCAAGTCCCAAAGATAAGGAAGAAGTAGAAAAGACAGAAAGAGAGAGAGTGTGCAACTTTTAAAGTTGTATTATATTGTTATAATGTTGTTTTTAGTGTTAACGCTGTTGTTTGTAGCTTGGTACAGAAGAATGCCAGTGTATACGAGATGAGTCTCTATATGCCAGAGACTAAAGGCAACTTGAAGTACAAGGTTCCGTCGATAATACCACGGAACAACGGCATGGATGTAATTATGTCTTATGGTTGCTGTCTCGTGCCACTTCTAACACCTTCTGTACTAATCTACCCCTTAAACCCCGCGATGTCTTATTTATATTGTTTGTATTGCAACTTGTATTATCTTGTAATATAGATTGTATAATTGGATGACTTGCCGAAACCATGATATCAGTAAATGGATGTAACTGGAGAATCATGGATGTAACCGGAGAATCATATAAATGGAAGTATATCCATGGTTCGGTTCAGTTAATATAGATTGAATAGTTTGATCCGATTGATTATATGGATTCATGGATTCATATTGAATTGTAATATTGTAAATTATACTTGAGTAATATTCAAGTCAGATTATTATAATGAGACTCCATCTGAGACAGAACAATTAGAAAAGAAATTGAAGTCCTGAATTAGGTTTTGATGTTATCGGTAACCGCTGCACATGGGCGGCAGGATTTGTGTCTTTTTCAAAGACGATTACCGTATTGATAACACCGTTGTTAAGTTGTCTACCTTAAATAGGCAAGCTCCCACTTCTCCGGCTCTCAGAGGCTCAAGAGATTGGTCCCGTTTAAACCTATATTTACTAGGGTCCTTAGGGTAATTTATAGAACTGGAGGGGGTTTTATGCAAAAAATACTTTTGCATAATTTTCAAAATGCACCCCAAGTATTTAATTATCGTCTTTAGAGTTGTCATAGATGTAGATTTTATATTTGTGATATTTCTACTGAAGATAACCCAATTTCATAATATAAGGTATTTAATTGTAATATTGAACTTGTATGGAATTCATGGTATTTTAATGTAAAGTGATTCCTTTGATTTAGAAAGGTTGGAATATTTATATCATATCCAAAATAGGTATTTTGATAATACATAAATATAAATTTTATATAAAATAATTTTAATTTATTATTTTCTAGAAATCTCATTTTCTTAAGATATTCGTATTTTAAATCTCTCGAGACCGAATGCTCCTTGCAGAGGTCCACATCTCGCACTACTAAGTCCAGGGATGTGCGATAATCTGCACCATCCCAGTCGGGTTCCCCAAAATGGGTTGTAGCGGCGCTTTGCAAAGATTTGTAAAATTACGTAATCTTGTAGAAAACGGTTTTAATAGTAAATGGTATTTATATGTAAAGCTTCGTTTTCCCGTATTCTATATTCCCGAAAGGTATTCTGCTATGTTTCATATCAGTCTTGTGAGGAGGTAGGTCATTACCTCGTGATCTAATTAAAGGTATAGCTAGATTAATGATATTTTAAAGTAGAAAGTAAACTACATGGTATTTTTGTGAAAAAGAGCGGTAAAAATTACAAAATGAAATATATTTCCATGAAACTTGTTCAACATGTTTTTTAATGTTTAATAGTCAATATATAAGGGTTTGGTATGATTGTATTTAAGAAAAAGTGAGATTTTTAGGAAGAACCGAATCGGAAATCTGGTTAACTCCGATTCCGTCAGGTTTTAGAAAAAGAACTTTTTAGAATAGCAAAAGAGAGAGGGGGGTGGGACTTATGGGTTTAGAGGTTAGGGATGAGAAGAGAAAGCGGTAGGAGGCGCCGGTGCGTCGTTTCGTCGCCGGGAGTTCCTAGAGTCGTCATCGGAAAATCGCTGAAATTTCGTCCTTCGCTAACTCCAAATGCACACAAAAGTTCTAGGAATTTTCTTGAGAGTTTTGGACAGAAATTTGGAGTGAGGAGGGTGTGTTTAAGGGTGGTATTTATAGGGTAAAGCTAGGGTTAGGGCAGGTGAAAGGTTGAATTAAAAAATGTAATAAAAATTGTATTTAAAATAGGGTTTAATGGGATTTTAAAGAGCTCTGGAACCGATCCAAGGAATTTAAGTATGCAGGAGTGATGGGGTGGCCAAGAGGCACGACTTTTGTATTGACGACTCGGCGGTCCGGCCGAGTCCGGCCGGCGGTGGCGGCCGAGTCGCCGGCCGATTCGGGCCGTGTCCAGCCGGGGTCGGTCGGTGTGGGTCCGTCGTCTTTTGGTCTTCCCCTTGATCCAGTTTGTTTTACATGTGTAGTGGGGTTTTTACTAGTTATGCACGTGTAAACCCTTGGACTTGTTAAAGTTTAAAAGAAAATAATATTAAAAAATAATGTGGGGTATGGAATTTGAATTCTGGTGTTTTGGTTCAGTAGTGCAAAGTCTTACCAATGAGCTGCAAGCTCTTTCTTGCTATTAAAAAGAAAAACAAACTTATATCTTGTGCTCAGGCAAAAATACCCCTTTCTGTAATTTTGGAAAAAAAAATTGTACAGAAAGTTTGGGGTTGTTACACAAACGGTACTGCTCGAGACTATCAAGAGCCTATTAGAGGGTCAGCAGTAGCAGATTGTTATCCTGATGAACCGCCCTAAAGCCGAGGCATCTGGAGTCATTCAATTTCGGGCACTGCATCCAAAGCACTTCTCTGGAAAATAGAGCCCACTTAAGGCAGAAGAATGGGCTCAAGCGATCGAAGATGATCTGGCGGCAGCTCAAGTACCAGATATTGCTTGGGTAAGAGTTGCTAAGTTGCAACTGATCGATAACGCCAAAGTTTGGTGGAAGGCTGAGGAGTGCCGTCTTGCACAACCGATAGAATGGAGAACATTCCGAGACCTCTTCGATACTTAGTACTTTCTTGAGACTGCCCGTTTTGACATGGAGTAGCAGTTCATCCATCTACAGCAGGGCTCGATATAGGTCAAGTTTGTGGATGAATATGATACTGAGTTTACCATGCTCAGCCGGTAAGATATTGTTTCAAATTCAATTTTCTGATCTCACTCAGTACTCTGCTAACACAAGGTCGTAACAGGTTGGCTGCACATCTTATTCTCACTGCTGAGATCTGAGCACAACGATTTCAGCAAGGGTTGGACCCTAAAATCCAAGCTGCACTCGCTACAGGGGATTTTCTTACCCATGAATTTGCTTTGAAGGCTGCCCGACGCTATGAGGCAGTTGTGAAGAAGAAGGGCAGGCCGCAGACTGCCGGTGTGAAACGCCCTGTGCACCAGATCACAGGAGGGGCCTCTTCCAGGCCAGCTTTTAACGGACCATCTAGAAGGCCAGTAGTTTCGTTCGCCAACAGCAAGCCGGATTTTTGCATCTACTGCAAAAGAACAGCGTGTCTTATGAAGAACTGTCGTAGGGAGAACAACTTATGCCTGATCTCTGGGTCTTCTACTCACGCCATCGGAGCATGCCCACAGAACCGAGGACCCAACAACCCTCTAGCTAGACCGGCGATCCAAGCTCCTCCTACCCGGTTAGCTCTACCAGCTCCAGCTCCCCGCACCCAGACCACTCAACCCCAACGCCAAGTGTTTAACCAGGCACCGAGGAAAGTGCCGCAACGCCAAGCATTCACCATGTCGGTCGAAGAAGCTGAAGCTATGGGTCAGGTTATCACTGTTAAATCCCTTCCCTACTCTCTTTCAAGTCCTTTCAATTCATAGTCATCTTATATCTGATATACTTAAACCTATCCCATACTACTTAGGTACAATCTTAGTAGCCTCCCTACCCGCTCTAGCGCTCTTCGACACTGGGGCATCACATTGCTTTATGCCGCAACGGTTCGTCCGAACTCATGCGATCCCAGTTAAACCGCTCGTATCCAGCTGGAATGTCAGTTCAGGGAACGACATTCTAAAAGCGACTTTGGGATACGATCTGTGTTCAGTGATCATCTGCAGTGGAGAATTTTATGCGGACTTCAAGGTGCTGGACATACCAAACTTCGACGTAGTCTTGGGAATGGACTGGCTGGGAACTTTCTTCGCTACCATCGACTATAGCCAAAGGAGGGTAGTGTTCGAAATACCAGATCATCCAGTGTTCTATTTCAAGAATGGAGACCGTACCTTGGAACATAGCGTCTACAAAGCAAAACCAAAACAGGTAGAGGTTGCAACATTGCAAGCGGAATATCGAAGCCAGAGGTAGTTCGAGGATGTATTTCCGGAAGATATATCAGGTTTGCCTCCCGATCGAACTCTTGAATTCAGCATCGATTTACAACCCGGCACACAACCAGTAATAAAGGCTCCATACCGATTAAGTCCAGAGGGATTGAAGGAGATCTGCATTCAGTTGGACGAACTCCTGAAGAAATGTTGGATTCGTCTCAGTACTTCGAGCTGGGGATCTTCGGTGCTACTGGTGAAGAAGAAGGAAGGTTTCTACAGGATGTGTGTGGATTATCGAGCTCTGAACAAAGTGAAAATTAAGAACAAATATCCACTACCGCACATCGATGGCCTTTTCGATCAGTTAAGTGGGTCTTGTGTCTTTTCAAAACTAGATTTTCGTTCAGGTTACCATCATGTGAAGGTCAAAGAGTCCGACATTTCAAAGATAGCGTTTAGGACTCGTTATGGTCATTATGAATATTTCATAATGCCATTTGGAGCGACCAATATAGCTGCCATCTTTATGAACCTGATGAACCAAGTTTTCCGAGAGTACCTAGACAGGTTTGTTGTCATCTTCATCGACGACATCCTGGTGTATTCAAAGGACGGAAAGAACACACCGATCACTTACGGATTGTCCTAGAGACATTGCGACAATATCAGCTCTACGCCAAGTATAGCAAGTGTAAATTTTGGATAGATCAAGTCGGATTTCTCGGACATATTGTTTTAGGCGAAGGAATCTCTGTAGATCCAGCTAAGGTGTCAGTTGTCAGCGAGTGGTCGGCACCAAATACGGTGAAAGATATACGAAGTTTCTTGGGCTTAGCAGGATACTATCGACGATTCATTGAAGGATTCTCAAAGATCGCAGCACCCCTGACCAAGCTCACACGTAAAGATGAAGCATTCATGTGATCTGAAGTATGTGAAAAGGCTCTTGTAGAACTCAAGTCGAGGTTAACCTCTGCACCTATTCTTGTAATACCGGATCAATCTGGCGGATTCGTTGTGCATTGTGATGCATCTGGTAAAGAATTAGGATATGTTCCACACCAGCATGGAAAAGTTATGGCTTTTGCATCAAGACAGTTAAAGGTACATGAACGCAACTATCCAACATATGTCTAGAATTGGCATCTGTCATCTTCACACTCAAGATTTGGCGCCACTATCTGTTGGAAGAACGAGTGGATATATATATTTACCACAAAAATCTGAAGTATGTATTTACTCAGAAGGAACTCAACATGCGGTAAAAAAAGATGGTTAGAATTGATGGCGGACTTCGACATCAACCTACAGTATCATCCTGGAAAGGTGAACGTAGTTCCCGATACCCTTAGTCGCCAGCCATTAGGAACCTCACCGCTCAGTGGGGACTACAACAAGAATTGCATGGATTGGAGATTGAAGTAGTTATGCCAGGTAATGTTTCATATTTGATAAACTTACAAGTCCAGTCCACTCTTGTCAATCAGATCAAGGCAGCTCAAGCAAATGATACCAAGTTACAAAGGATCAGAGAACAAGTAGAAAGTGGACTACGAACTGACTTCATCATCCACAAAGATAGATCTTGCAATATGGAAATCGTTTATGCGTGCCAGTCCAACATATTCGAGAAGAGGTGATGAAAGAAGCTCACAGCTCTCCTTATTCTGTACACACGGATGGCACGAAGATGTATAAGGATCTACGGCAACATTACTGGTGGTATAGAATGAAACGAGAAGTAGTAAGGAGCATAGCCAAGTGTCTAGTATGTCAGTAAGTGAAGGTTGAACATCACAGAACTGCTGATCTACTCCAACCGTTACCAATCCCAGAATGGAAATGGCAGCACATTACCATAGACTTCGTGACTGCTCTCCCTCGCAGCACGAAGGGTAACGATGCAATTTGGGTTATTGTGGATCTACTCACCAAGTTGGCTCACTTTATTCCATTTCGAATTGGCCAGTCAACCGAGACCGTCATGCCCCGCTTCCCAGTAAACGGAAAGGTGACGTGGCTAGCCGCAACGTATTTACTATGAAATAAATACGTTGAGCGTAATTAAGCAATATATAAAATGAACAACAATAACAAGAGAATAAAATGAAACGGCAACTTTATTTACATTCAACTTTACATACAACTGTTTGAAATAAAAGATACAATAATCAAAAGCAAATGCCTAAACAATAGCATACTGAAAGTAAGTGTAGAGGAACTAGTAGTCAGGCTGTGCCACAAGCTGGTCCAAGTTCTCCTGGCTCGGCTCAATCTCTTTAGTGTCCGGTCCTCCTGACGAACAATCCAAAGAAAGAAACAGAAAGGAATGTCGTCAGCAAACTAACGTTCGGTAAGTCCCAAAAGAAGAAAGAGAAGATGATATATAAAGTGAAATGAACAGATAAAGTTGTATATGACCGATTACTGGTATATGATAGTTATTATAACGTGGTTGTTTTTAGTTTGATAAAGAAAGTATTCATGTATACGAGAGGAGTCCATATTACCCCGTGGACTATGGTAACATATACTTCAAGGCCCCGTCATAACCCATGGGACAACGGCATGAGAATTCATATAGGTGTCTTTTAAGTGACCTCTCGTGCCACGATATACGTTCCGTACCAATCTACCCTTTTATCCCCGCGTAATGTATTGTATAGATTATGTTTACAAGTTTTGGCCGAAACCATGGATACAAAATATTCAAGTATTCATGTCCAGGATGTAATCATGTATTCAAGTACGCATGTCAAGTTCATGTCAAATTATAACCATGGTTCGGTCAGGTCAAGTATACATGTTTGAATTAGATGTTTGGATTCAAGTGTTCATGTTCATGATCAAGTATTCATGTTTGATTTTTGATTCAGGTTTGAGGTTGGACTCAGATTGAGTCAGACCTTTGCAACGGATTTAACTCTTGAATTCTTAGGTTCGGGAGTCATCGGCAACTGCTGCACATGAACGGCAGAATTTATGTCTTTTTCCAAGATAATCGCCATTGATAACACATGTTAAGTTTTCTAACCTGAATAAGCAAGCACTCACTTTCTCCAGCTCCTTGGAGCTCAAGAGAATTGATCCCGCTTAAACCTATAGTTACTAAAGTCCTTAAAATATTGTTTTGTATATCTCGAGGGGGTTTTATGAAAAAATTATTTTAATATAGATTAAAAATAAAATATCGAGGGTGATTTATATTACTTAGGATTTTCATGAGCATGTGTTTTAAGTATTGAGGCATTTTAATGATAATTACCTAGCTTTTAAAAGTTTATGGTATTTTAGTGAAAACTAGTCTCTTTTAGTAACTTGATGGTATTTTATTGACATTTTTTTAATCTTTCATTTTTATAAAAATATAATTTCATAATATAATGAAAATATGGATTTATAATTTTATATAATTTTAATTTTTAAAAAATTAGTTTTATTTAGAAAATTCGTTTTTCTTAAAAATCGTATTTATATTCTTTTGAGATCGAATACTCCGTGAGAAGTGATGCATCTCGCTCTACTATCCCCAAGATGTGCGATAATCCGCACCATCCATTAGCGGGTTCCCAAATGAGAGTTGTAGATGCGTAATTGTAAAGGAATACGAAATACCGTTTTAAAATAAACTCGGTTTTAAAATATGTGGTATTTTATTGTAAAGATTATATTTCAAACAAATATACATACAAATAGGTATCGTGCTATGAAACCAAAGTGTACGTGTGGGGTAGGTCGTTACCCCATGAAGTTTTTCCTAAACGTATAGTTTTAATAAAAACAAAAAGAAGTGATAATAAATTTCAAGGTATTTTAATGAAAAAGTTTAATTATAGTTGTTTCGCATGAAATTCTTGGTTAAACTTAATTCTAAATATTGGTATTTAAGGTTACAATTAATGTGTAAAATTAGATTGATCAATATATAAAAGAAAAAGGGAGTTTCTAGGGTTTAGAAAAAGAATATCGGCAATAGCTCTACTTTACAGATGTAGAATTTAAAAATGAATTTTAATGAAGAGAAAGAGAATTTGGGAGGGACTTACGGTTTGAATATCTCAAAGAAAGAGGTAGGAAGAAGAGGTAGGCTTCGAGGCATCGCGGGAGCACCGGAATCGGTTTCGATCTTCGACGGAATAAGCTTGCTCGCTAACTCCATGTCACGCCCCGCTTCCCGAAAATACGGAATACGAGGGGTGACTAGGCCAGCCATGCTCCTACGGTCAGGAAATAATCATGTCGTAGTCACACTTCGTCTTCTAGTATTACATGGTAGTCAGTAAACAGTACTAGAGTAAAGGAAAATCACAGTTCATAACTTTATTACATTGCAATATAAAGAGTTCGAAATACACTTATTTTGCAGAATAAAACTAACCAACGAAATACAAAGTGCTAAAAGCAGAAGAGATGGCGCTGATGAAGCAGTCTAGACCTCCGCGATCTTGAATGGCAGGTTTTGCTCCTGGGCTGGATCCACTTCGTCATCTGAGCATACAGACTCAGGTTGTCAGGGCGACACATATAGCAATAAATATATATGATGGATATTCAATATTATATGATGGATATTCAATATTATTAAATATGAGAAGTGCAACAAAATGCAGAACATGAGTATAATAATATCAACTAAATATGAATAGTGCAATATAGGTATCATGTCGGTAAACTAGGCAATATGTACGTCACTACTTATCGTTCACTAAGTCAATGAAATCAAATGGTGGAAAGGATACTCGTGTTTAACATGGGTCTCGTGCATGCCCGAGACTACGGTCCGCTGTGTCCGGGACATAACCCTGTCAGCCGTGCCGCTAGGCCCACGACCTAATGTATGCATATGTATATATATCACTAATAGTGAATGATCATCCTCTAAATCACTGTACCTTGCTAAATACGAGTTCAATTCCACCTTGATTTCCCCATCCCCAGGTTATAGTATGAATTTAAGTATTCGTTACGAACAATATCACTTTCACTTTCAATCACGTTTCCACTTCTCAATATCACTT
Source organism: Agapanthus africanus (assembly GCA_030015575.1). Taxonomy (NCBI): domain Eukaryota; kingdom Viridiplantae; phylum Streptophyta; class Magnoliopsida; order Asparagales; family Amaryllidaceae; genus Agapanthus; species Agapanthus africanus. The sequence continues at coordinate 217,162,412 of CM057338.1, forward strand.
TCGTATTTACCACAACCCAATCGCTAACACTTATATCGACAATGCACAACAGTCGTTAGGTCTTAATGCAACTATCACTATGCAGAAGGTATACAACAAATATATAATAGGAAGAAATGCACTGAACATGTATTCACTAAATTATAATACCTATAGCCATATAACTTGCAAAATTTACCATAATTCACACGTATAGAATCGACCAAAATAATACAAAAGGCGAATGAAGAACACTTGATTATCTAAACAGTAAAATTAGTTCCATGTCAATCAAAATTCGGGTTAGGGAATTATCATCATTTTAAATTAGCGATCGGTTTCTGAAATTCCAGTTTCAGAACTAGAAGTCCAACTTCGCGCGTTGTTTGCTGGTGGTTAAGTTTAGATTCAGGTGTTTCCCCAGTGGAATGAAATCTATTTCTATTCGTTAGGTTACCAACGCATCAAACGTATTATCAATAGCATTTCTTTATTAGAATTCATGTCCTGTTTAGTGTGACGGTGTAAGAGAGGTCACTGCAGAAACTGCAGAACACATCAGTACTCTAAAATAAAAATTAAATATCAAATTACGGTGAAACGGCATGGGACTAGATTCATGTGTTATATAATTAAATTATCTATTTAATCATATGGGGCTCTACGCATTTTCAATCTAAAGAGATGATGTACATGTAGTCAAAGTCTGGTATCCAAATTGAAACGTTGCCCCGGACTGCAGTCCAATGCCGCGTTCGCAACCAAGTATCGTTACAGTGATCTAAAATTGTCGAGAAACAAACTATGTATGGTTTTAGGTTATCGAGTAGGCTTCGATATGAGCCATAGAACGTTACGTTCCAAACTGTATTTAATTTACAATGATTTTAAAAAGGTAGCATGCGCGGTAAAGCTCAGATTTTGTGTCGCCTTTAGGGGGCGACTCTACCTTGTTATGCACATGATATTTTGTATCCAAATTATTACACGATATTCGCAACCAGTAACGGAATCGAACTATCATAAATTCCGCCATCACAAAATATATTTTGCTTTATAGTTTGCATCGAACACTAGGCCAGTGTTTAGTAATCGGTCAATAACACATATTTACACTACTATATAACAAAATAATCTAACATTATTGTCTAGCCTAGGTATTAAAATAGCATGAATAACAAGAGATGGTTTCCTATTGCCTTTGGCGAACATGGCACGACTTGAGACGGCGGCATGACACGGGCACGATCACGGTACGGCACACATGCGAATCGGCTGGCTCGAGGACGAACTTGGGGCTCGGCACTGGCGTAGAGGCGGGCACGAGCCGTAGGTTTGCAGTGGCTTCAGTGAGGCGTTCGGGGTTCTGCGGTTGCAGGGAGCTCAGGCTCATCAGCGACGGAGTGGGGGTGCAGGGGTAGTGGGTTTAACTGCAGTGGATGAGAAGGGTGGCTCCGACGATGGTGGATATGCTGGTGGTCGTCGATGATAGGGATACTTGGAGCTTGGAGATGGTGAGTTGGGGAGCTCCGATGATGGTGGATGCCGGGGTGGTCGCGCTCGAGTTGAAGGAGGAGAAGCTAGGGGGGTTGTCGGCTGCAAAAGAGGGAGCTCCGAGGATGGAATGGGTCAGCTTGGAGGCTCGAAGGCGTCGGTGGTCGCCTGAGGTGGTCGCCGGTGGTGTGGAGCTCGGGGTTGGAGTTGGGGATAGTGGAGTGAACGGGAGAGAAGTATAGAGAGAATGAGGGGGCGTGAAGTAGAGAGGGAACGAGGGGTCGTCGGGGGTTTTAGGCGAGTAGAGTCATGGCCGTCGTGGCCGTTGGGGAAGCGGGGACGTAGGGGAAACGGGTCTCGTGATGATGGCGCGTGAAGAGGGGAGCTGTAGGAGGAAGAGCAATTAGGGAGGACGCGAGCGGGGCATGGGGGGAGTTGGACGTGGGCGCGATCGTCCCGGCGAGCACGAGGGAGCCGTTGAGGAAATGGGCGGGAAAAGAACGAGCGAGGGAAAAGAAGAAGTGGGGGGGTGAGCGGGTCGGGTTAGTCGGATCGGGTAGGTTAGGATTTGGGTTTAGAATTTAGGTTTAGGATTAATTTAATTATAATATAAATATAATATATATATATATATATAAATGAAAAAAATGGAATAAAAATCTGGAAAAATACGGAAAAATTATATACGGAAACTGGGGATTTACATCATACCCTCCTTGCAAAAATTTCGTTCTCGAAATTAAAATAAAAACAACGGAACAACAACACTATACAAACAGATGCGGAAAACGTGCACGGATGTCCTCCTCGCGTTCCCAGGTAGACTCCCCTGGAGAACGACCACCCCAAGAAACTCGAACTAAGGGAATGACTTTGTTCTTCAGCACTTTTTCCCGATGATCGAGGATGGTGGTAGGATGCTCCTCCTAGGATAGATTAGTGCCCAATGTTAACTCCGAATGGTCCAGAATATAGCTGTCATCTCGAATGTAGCGCCTCAACTGAGAAATATGGAAAGTATTGTGCACACCAGCTAGCGATGGAGGAAAGGCAAGTCGATAACCCACCTTTCCTACTTGCTCTAGCACCTCAAAAGGTCCGATGAATCGGGGAATGAGTTTCCCGTGACTACCAAACCTGATCACTCCCCGAGGGGAAGATATCTTCAGAAACATGTGGTCACCAATGCCAAACTCCAACGATCTTCTGCCGGCATCTGCCCAACTCTTCTGTCGGTCCTGAGCTGTCTTGATCCGTTGCCTGATCGTCTGAACTTTGCTTACTGTCTGAACTATCAGCTCAAGGCCCAACAACCTTCGTTCACCCACGTCATCCCAACATACAGGGGATCGACACTTCCGTCCATACAGAGCCTCGAACGGTGCCATCTGGATGCTAGCCTGGTAGCTGTTGTTATACAAAAACTCTACCAGATGGAGGTGGTCCTCCCAAGAACCCTGAAAATCAAGCATGCATGCCCTCAGCATATCCTCGAGTGTTTGGATAGTACGCTCGGATTGCCATCCGTCTGTGGATGATAGGCTATGTTGAACTTGAGACGCGTGCCCAAACTCTCCTGCAGGCTCTTCCAAAAACGGGAGATGAACGTGGTGTCTCGATCAAACACGATACTAACGGGCACCCCGTGCAGTCTCACAATCTCCTGCATATATTTTTTCGCGAGCAACTCCGTCGATTCTCCAACTCGAAAGGGTAAGAAATGCGTTGCCTTCGTAAGACGATCAACAATAACCCAGACGGCATTGTTGCCCCTTGGATTTCGAGGTAGTGCCATCACAAAATCTATGGTGATGTGCTCCCATTTCCACTCTGGTACTGGAAGCGGCTGCAACAACCCAGCTATCCTCTGATACTCGGCTTTCACCTATTGGCATACCAGACATTTGGAGACAAAGCGAGCAATAACCCTCTTCATTCCGTTCCACCAAAAGTGCAGCCTTAGGTCTCTGTACATCTTGGTGCCACCTGGGTGCACCGAGTAAGCGGAACTATGTGCTTTAGCTAGGGCTTCATCTCGAATACCCCCCTTTGGAACACACAGCCGGCCGCCAAATCTCAGAGAACCATTTTCGTGAATCTGCAAATCTGTCCTTAAACCGGCTTCGACTAACCTTCTGAATTTTTGCAACTGAGGGTCTCCAGCCTGTGCAGCTTTGATGCGATCTATAAGCGATGATTGAACTTGCAACTGCTAGAGCTGTCCGGACACACCCAGAGTAACTACCTCCAACTTGAATTTCTGAAGGTTATCGAGAATCCCCTTCTGACAAGTCAGCAACGTAGCTGACGGCCTGCGACCGAGAGTATCAGGAACGACGTTCACCTTTCCCTGGTGTACTGCAGATCAATGTCGTAGTCTCCCATCAACTCCAACCATCTGCGCTGCCTCATATTTAGCTCTTTCTGAGTGAACACGTATTTCAAACTTTTGTGATCCGTATACACCTCCACCCTTTCACCTAGTAAGTAATGCCTCCAAATCATTAAGGCGAACACAACGGCCGCTATCTCCGGGTCATACGCGGGGTAGTTCTTCTCATGAGTTCTCAGCTGACGAGAGGCGTAAGCCACCACTCGACCATGCTGCATCAATATGCAACCCAAACCTTCTCCCGACGGATCACTGTGAACAAGTAAGCCACCTGAGCTATTTGGCACGGTCAGGATTGGGGCCGTGGTCAACTTTAGTTTCAACAGCTCGAACGCCTGGGTGCATTCTTCCGACCAAACATACGGCACCTCCTTTCGTGTGAGCTTCGTCAAGGGTTCCGCTACTCTGGCGAAATTTTGGACAAACTGTCGATAATATCCAACCAATCCCAAGAAGTTTCTTATCTCAGCAACTGATTTCGGTGTTGGCCAGTCTTCGATAGATTCGATCTTCGTGGGATCCACCGAAATACCGTCACTCGAAACGACATGCCCAAAAAATTTCACCTTGTCGAGCCAACACTCGCACTTGCTTAGCTTAGCATAGAGCTTCTCTTCCCATAGAACATGCAATACAATTCGTAGTTACTCGGCGTGCTCCTCTCGACTTCTGAAATAGACTAGAATGTCATCGATGAATATGAAAACAAACTGATCCAAGTACTTGGAGAAAATCATGTTCATCAGATCCATAAATATGGCCGGTGCATTGGTAACACCGAACGACATCACAAAAAACTCATAGTGGCCATATCGGGCTCGAAAAGCCGTCTTGCATACGTCCTCTGCCTTGACCGTGATTTGGTGGTACCCCGAAGGTCTAATTTAGAGAATACTCGAGCACCACCAAGCTGGTCAAACAAGTCGTCAATGCGGGGAATATGATACTTGTTCTTCACGGTCACTCGGTTCAACGCCCGGTAGTCGATGCACATGCGCACGTAACCATCTTTCTTCTTCACCAATTGCACAGGAGCACCCGACGGGGAAACACTTGGACGGATAAGTCCTTTGTTCAAAAGATCTTCTATCTGCTTCTTTAATTCTGCCAATTCAACTGGCGCCATCCTATAAGGAGTTTTGGAAACTGGCGCTGTCCCTCGAATCAGGTCAATAGAGAATCCCGAGACGCGGGGAGGTGGTAGACCTGGTAAATCTTCAGGGAACACATCAAGAAAATCCCAAACGATCTCTGGGGCTAGACTCTCATCAATCTCTATAGCCATCAACGCTTTTGGCTTGGCTCTAAACTTGGCGGGCTCCAAGGACTCACTTCCGCCTTCGAAAACAAACTCAGGATGATTAGGAATGCGGAAAGTCACTTCCCTAGCTCGGCAATCGATGATCGAATGGAAGGTGCTCATCCAATCCATCCCGAGAATCGCGTCATAGCTGCCCGTCCCGATTAAAAAGAAAATTTGCAAAGAATTCCCTTCCGCATACTACCACCGGACATAATCTACACTCTTGGTTGGACACAATAATTTCGTTACCTGTATGTATCTCCCAACCCTTGGTCAATGGCTCATGAGGTATAGAGCGTGTGTCAACAAACCGCGTGGAAATAAAGCAATGCGAAGTGCCCGAATTACTCTAGCTGCTACAGAATAAACAAGGATGGTACCTGTAACCACTTCTCCAGAAGCCTCTGCCTGCTTGGAGGACAGGGTGAAAGCCCGTCCCTGATTCCGACCCGTACCAGCCTACCTCTGATCAAATAACCGCTGCTGGGATACCCGAGGTGGACCCCTCTAAGCTGAAGTGTTGTACGATGGTTGTTGTTGCTCGAACCCTCCCTGAAGCTCAGATCTCTAGGGACATCCACTGACCCTGTGCTCGCTAGATTCGCAAATCAGATACTGCCCCTTAGCTCTGCGACAATATCTCTGCATGTGTCCTGACCTCTAGCAATAGTCGCAAAATAGGGCCATCCGCTACGGCTGCTGAAGTGAGAAGGTGCGCTTCATCGGTATGACACCCGGCCTGTGAACTGGGATCGCTCCACGGGGGAAGATAGTAGGCCGTGCTGGGACCATGTGGGGTTTTCTGTCCATTGATCGTCGGCACTTGGCCTTCTCCGCCGATCTTTCCTGCACTCTGGCAGCGTTCAACACTTGAGCGAAAGTCAATAGATCGAGAGACACGATAAGCTACTGTAGTTCAATATCAAACCCTTGTTGAAACCGTCTTGCCCTGGCGGCTTTAGTGGCTACCATGTATGGTGCGAAGCGACTCAGCTGGTTAAACTCTGCGGCGTAGACATCCACTGAGCATCCATTCTGTTTTAACATGATGAATTTCTCCTCCATCTCGACCTTGGAAGTAGCCGGAAAATAGTGATCCAGGAAGCATGCGGAGAACATGTCCCATCCAATAGGTTTCTCTAGCCGGCTTTCCTCTACGGACTACCATGTGCGGGCCTCGTCTTCCAGCTGGATCTTCACTACGCTCACTCTATCATCGTCAGGAGGTTCTCTACGTTGATGAGCAATTGCTCGGCCTTAAGTGGATTTGCTAGTCCCGTGAACACCGCTGGATGAAGCCTCCTGAAGTCCGAAACCGTACCAACCCTAGCCTGGGTAGTCTGTACGAGGGTGCCCTCGGGGGCGGCAGGAACAGCCGTAAACCTCTCCTGGGCGGTAATTGCAGTCTCATGTACCGCCTTCAATCCCTCAGCCAGGAGATCGGTCTTTCTCTCTTGAGCCTGGGCCAGGGTCGTTAGTGTGCTGAGGATCTTCTCAGTATGATCATGGGAACCAGCACCTGAGGAGTTGCCCGAGGAGTCCATATTTCTGAAAAGATCAAAAGAAATTGGATTCAAACAAGGGCTACACAATGATTCAACGAGTGTTAGAAGGTGAACAGAAATGTAGTAAAGCACACATCAAGGGTGTAACTCAATCTAGGGATCCCTCAATGGAATTGTAATTTCATCTGTAACCTAGCTCTGATACCAACAAAATCATGTCATGCCCCGCTTCCCGAAAATACGGAATATGAGGGGTGACTAAGCCAGCCATGCTCCTGCGGTCAGAGAATAATCCCGCCATAGTCACACTTCGGTTTCTAGCATTACATGGTAGTCAGTGAACAGTACTAGAGTTAAGAAAAATCACAGTTCACAACTTTATTACATTGCAATATAAAGAGTTCGAAATACACTTATTTTGCAGAATAAAACTAACCAACGAAATACAAAGTGCTGAAAGCAAAAGAGATGGCGCTGATGAAGCAGTTTAGACCTCCGTGATCTCAAATGGCAGGTCCTGCTCCTGGGCTGGATCCACTTCGTCCTCTGAGCATGCACACTCAGGTCGTCAGGGCGATACATATATCAATATATATATATGATGGGTATGCAATATTATTAAACATGAGAAGTGCAACAAAATGCAGAACATGAGTATAATAATATCAACTGAATATGAATAGTGCAATATAGGTATCATGTCAATAAACTAGGCAATATGTACGTCACTAATTATCGGTCACTAAGTCAATGAAATCAAATGGTGGAAAGGATACTCGTGTTTAACAAGGGTCCCGTACATGCCCGAGACTACGGTCCGATGTGCCCGGGACATAACCCTGTCAGCCGTGCCGCTAGGCCCACGACCTAATTTATGCATATGTATATATATAACTAATAGCGAATGATCATCCTCTAAATCACTGTACCTCGCTAAATACGAGTTCAATTCCACCTTGATTTCCCCATCCTCCAGGTTATAGTATGAATTTAAGTATTCGTTGTGAACAAATACGTATCACTTTCACTTTCAATCACGTTTCCACTTCTCAATATCACTTTCGTATTTACCACAACCCAATCGCTAACACTTATATCGACAATGCACAACAGTCGTTAGGTCTTAATGCAACTATCACTATGCAGAAGGTATACAACAAATATATAATAGGCAGAAATGCACTGAACATGTATTCACTAAATTATAATACCCATAGCCATATAACTTGCAAAATTTACCATAATTCACGCGTATAGAATCGACCAAAATAATACAAAAGGCATATTAAGCACACTTAATTATCTAAGCAGTAAAATTAGTTTCATGTCAATCGGAATTCAGGTTAGGGAATTATCATCATTTTAAATTAGCGATCGGTTGCTGAAATTCCAGTTTCAGAACTAGAAGTCCAACTTCGCGCGTTGTTTGCTGGTGGTTAAGTTTAGATTCAGGTGTTCCCCAGTGGAATGAAATCTAGTTCTATCCGTTAGGTTTCCAACACATCAAACGTATTATCAATAGCATTTCTGTATTAGATGTCATGTCCTGTTTAGTGTGACGGTGTAAGAGAGGTCACTGCAGAAACCACAGAACACGTCGGTACTCTAAAATACAAATTAAATATCAAACGACGGTGAAACGGCATGGGACCAGATTCATGTGTTAGCTAATTAAATTATCTATGTATTCATATGGGGATCCATTCATTATCAGTCTAAAGCGTGGATGTACATGTCGTCAAAGTCTGGTATCCAAATCGAAACGCTGTCCCGGACTGCAGTCCAGTGCCGCGTTCGCAACCAAGTATCGTTACAGTGATATAAAATTGTCTAGAAACAAACTATGTATGGTTTTATTTTATCGAGTCGGCTTCGATATGAGCCTTAGAACGTTACATTCCAAACTGTATTTAATTTACAATGATTTTAACAAGGTAGCATGCGCGGTAAGGTTCAGATTTTGTGTCGCCTTTAGGGGGCGACTCTACCTAGTTATGCACACGATATTTTGCATCCAAATTATTACACGATATTCGCAATCAGTAACGAAATCGAACTATCACAAATTCCTCCATCACAAAATATATTTTGGTTTATAGTTTGCATCGAACACTAGGCCAGTGTTTAGTAATCGGTCGAGAACACATATTTACACTACTATATAACAAAATAATCTTACATTATTGTCTAGCCTAGGTATTAAAATAGCATGAATAACAAGAGATGGTTTTCTCTTGCCTTTGGCGAATGTGGCACGACTTGAGACGGCGGCACGACACGGGCACGATCACGGTACGACACACGCGTGACTTGACTGGCTCACGGAAGGACTTGGGGCTCGGCACTAGCGTGGAGGCAGGCAAGGGCCGTGGGTTTGCAGTGGCTCCGGTGAGGCGTTCGGGGTGCTGCGGTTGCAGGGAGCTTGGGATCATCGGTGATGGAGTGGGGGTGCAGGGGTAGTGGGTTTAACTGCAGTGGATGAGAGGGGTGGCTCCAACGATGGTGGAGCTGCTGGTGGTCGTCGGTGATGGGGATACTCAGAGCTTGGAGATGGTGAGTTGGGGAGCTCCGACGATGGTGGACGCCGGGGTGGTCTTGCTCAAGTTGAAGGAGTAGGAGCTGGGGGGTTGTCGGCTGGAAAAGGGGGAGCTCCGAGGATGGTATGGGTTGTCTTGGGGGCTTGAAGGCGTCGGCGGTCGCCTGAAGTGGTCGCCGGCGATATGGAGCTCGGGGTTGGAGTTGGGGATGGTGGAGTGAATGGGAGAGTGGGAACGAGAGAGAAGTATAGAGAGAACGAGGGAGGGTGAAGTAGAGAGGGAATGAGGGATCGTCGGGGGTTTTAGGCGAGTGGAGTCGTATCCATTAGGGATGCGGGGACGTGGGGGAAATGGGTCCCGTGATGATGGTACGACAAGAGGGGAGCCGTGGGAAGGAAGAGCCATTAAGGGGGACGCGAGTGGGGCGCGGGGGAGGGAGGGTTGGACATGGGCACAATCGTCGCGGCGAGCGCGAGGGAGCTGTTGAAGAGATGGGCGGGAAAAGAATAAGCGAGGGAGAAGAAGAAGTGGGGGTTGAGCAGGTCGGGTCGGGTAGGTTAGGATTTGGATTTAGAATTTAGGTTTAGGAATATTTTAATTATAATATAAATATAATAATATATATATATATATAAATGAAAAAAAATGGAATAAAAATCGGAAAAATTATATACGGAAACTGGGGATTTACACTCCATTTTACCTAACTTGCACTTAGGAACTTTTGAGAGAGTTTTTGCTAGAATTTTCAGAATGGTGAAAAGGTAGGGCATGGGGTGGTATTTATAGTGGAGAATTAGGGTTTGAAAATTAAAAATGTGGATTAAAAAGTATTAAAATGATATTAATTGGTGAATTGAAAGGTCTCTGTTTGATTGCAGGGAAATCAAACAGTGCAGAGGAGTTGATGGGAGTTGAAGAGACGAGTGTGCAAAGCACGGAGCATTTTGGGCTCGATCCGACCATCCCCGCCGGCCCTAGGACATGTTTGGCCGGTTGATCTTGAGGCAAATGCCTCGAGATTCGTGCCACCAGATTAACTCTGTATTTACACCAGTTTCCACATGTTTGATTTTTCTGAACTTTTCATTTCCCCGTATATTGCACGTGTAACCTTTTGGGCTACCAAAAAGTTAAAAAGAAAAATCAGAAAAAATAATTGTGTCTGATAGGAATCGAACACACAGGCTACGTCACAGCAGTGCAAAGGCTTTACCAGTAAGCTACAAGTTGTTTCTTGATTTTATTTAACAAAAGCGACTTATAACTCAAACTCAGGCTGTAAATACTCTTTTCTTGTATATTAACAGGAAATTTTCTGTACAGAGATTTCAGAGTCGTTACAGAGACATTAGCAAAGAAGTACATGGAGGTGAGCATAAATCTATAATAAGATTTAAATCTTCAAGATGTACCATATTTGATACCCATAAACTTATACAGGAGATCGTGAGATTACATGGAGTACCTGTTTGCATCATTTCCGATCGTGATACAAGATTCCGATCACAATTTTGGCAGAGTCTGCAAGCTAGCCTGGGAATGAGTCTGAATTTTTGCACGGCGTATCATCCACAAACAGATGGACGGTCTGAGCGAACAATTCAGATTCTGGAAGACATGCTAAGAGCCTGTATGTTAGACTTTGGAGGTTCGTAAGAAGATGACCTACACATTGTGGAGTTTTCATACAACAACAGCTATCGAGCAAGTATTGGGATGGCACCATTCGCAGCACTCTACGGACGGAAATGTCGTTCCCCGCTGAGTTAGGACGACGTTGGAGATCGTGAACTCTTTGGACCAGAGATGATCTTGGCAACTGTGGACGTAGTTCGCACGATCAGGGAAATGATGCGAATAGCCCAAGACCGATAGAAATATTGGGCAGATGCATAGCGTCGACACTTGGAGTTTCAAGCCGGAGAATATGTATTCTTGAAGATCTCTCCAAACAGAGAAGTGATATGTTTTGTCAAGAGGGGTAAGTTAAGTCTAAGATATATAAGACCGTTCGACATATTCGAACAAGTTGGAGAAATGTCATACCGTTTAGCACTACCACCCTCATTGGAAGGAGTGCACAACGTATTCCACATATCCCAACTACGAAGATATGCGAGCGACCCCAGCCACATACTTGATCATTCAGAGCTAACAATACAAACTTACTTAACCTGCGAGCAACAACCAGTTGAGATCCTGGACCGAAAGGTGAAGACATTGCGGAACAAGAAAGTAAACTTGGTCCGAGTGATGTGGAGAAAGGATTCGCCAGGAGAATCAATTTGGGAAAGAGAAGAGGATATGCGTACATGATACCCTTACCTATTTGAAAATTAGTCCCTATATAATTGTAAATTTCGAGGACGAAATTTTTATAATGAGGGTAGAATGTAACGACTCTGAAATCACTGTACAGAAATTTTCTTATTATTGTACAGAAAAGAGTATTAAAGCCTGTGTAAGAGTTAAAAGTTATTTTTGTTAAATAAAAGCGAGAAACAACTTGTAGCTCACCATTAAAGTCTTTATACTGCTGTGACGTAGCCTGTGTGTTCGATGCCCATCAGACACAATTATTTTTTCTGATTTTCTTTTTAATTTTTGGAAGCCCAAGAGTTGCACGTATACACGGGGAAATGAAAAGTTTCAGAAAAATCAAACAGGCGCAATGAGGTGTACACACACAAAAAACATGTGGCATGAATCTCGAAGCAAAACCTCAAGATCCGACCGCCCAAAATGCCTCTCAGGCCGGCGCCGACGGTTCGATTGAGCCCAATTGGCTCCATACTTTGCACACACACCCCTTCAACTCTCCTTAACTCCTCTGCACTATTTGATTTCTCTGCAATTAAATAGAGACCCTTCATTTCACCATTTAACCTCTTTTTAATGCTTTTTAATCCAGAATTTTAATTCTCAAACCCTAATTCTTCATCATAAATACCACCTCATGCCATACCTCTCCCCCATTCTGAAATTTCTAGCAAAAATTCTCTCAAAACTTTTTAAGTGCCAAGTGGAGTTAAGCCCCTCAAGTGGAGTAGCGAACCAAACTTGACGATCGGAGTATCTCCGACGAAACCACGACCCACGAGAGCTTCTTCAACCTCTTCTTAACTTTGTCAAAACTGTAAGTCCCTTCATCCTTCTCTCTTTCAATCTCAAATAACTTTTTAAAACAAACTGACAAAAGAGGAGTTATCTCCGATATAGTTTTCTTTTTAACATTTGTAAGCCATGTGATAAGCAAACGAGATCAAACTAACATGCTACACTAATCCTAACCCTACTCACATCAATTAGTTTTTAGTTGTAACAAATTTTCATATGAAACAAACGTATAAGGAACCTTTTCATTAAAATACCATGAATTTTAGTGTAAGCTCTTTTCGATATCTAGTATACCCAAACCCTAAAACCTTCACGAGGTAATGACCTACCCCATACGAACACTATGGTTTCATAGAACGGTATTCTAGGCATATGGGTAATTCAAGGTAAAAGCTTTTTCATTAAAATACCACACCGTTTCAAAACGGGTTTCTTTAAATCGGTATTTCGAAATTCTTGGCAATTACGTCTCTACAACCCTCGTTAGAGCACCCGCTAATGGGTAGTGCGGATTATCGCATATCCTTGGAACAGTAGAGCGAGATGCAGAACTTCTCACGGAGTGTTTGGTCTCGAAAGGAATAAAAATACGATTTTTAAGAAACGCGACTTTTCTAATAAAAAAACTATTTTTTGGAAAAATTATATAAAATTATGAAATCCGTATTTTCAATAAAAACAAATTAAGAAACTATATTTTTTAAAAGGAAAGATTAAAAATTGTTAATAAAATACCACCAAGTTTCCAAAAGAACTAGTTTTCATAAAAATAGCACAAACTTTCAAAAAAAAAGGCTAGGTTTTATCACCAAAACACCACAACAATTAAAATACATGTTCATGAAAAATCCTAAATGTTATAAATCACCCTCGACGTTTATTTTCAAACTATATTAAAGTATTTTTTATAAAACCCCCTCGAGATATGCAAACAATATTTTAAGGACTTTAGATAAATATATGTTTAAGCGGGATCAATTCTCTTGAGCCACAGGAAGCCGGAAAAAGTGAATGCTTGCCTATTCAGATTAGACAACTTAACGGAGTTACTAATGGCATTTGTTTTGGAAAAAGACAAAAATCCTGCTGTTCATGTACAGCAGTTACCGATTTCTCCCGAACATATGATTTTAATAATTTACATCAATTCATATGAAAAGACATAAACTCAAATCCAAAGTCAAATCTAAAGTCGAACTCGAACTCGAATACAAACTCAAACTCTAATCTAAACTCGAATATGTACTCGAATCCAATCTACTCGAACCAACTTAACTCGAATCCAGATTGCAATTGTCATGACTCGCACATTACTCGACTCACTCGAATACAATTTACACCTTTTGCAATCTAGGGTTTCGATTAAGACATGTCAATCAATCAATCAAATCAAATAAGTATATTAACCAGTTATAATATATTATATACGGGGTGCTTAGGATAGTTTCTTGTGTGAATTCAACGGAGTTTCAGGAGTCTCGTATTAATCTCTTTTTATTTTACTCAAAAATCAGTCAGGTTGACTCATCCACAGCCTAGAGCCCCGATGCTAACACATGAAATGAGTCTGTGTTTCCTTTCTCCTGGGGTCCCACTCTTGAGCTCGTGAATACTTCTATGGCTGCGTTGATATTCACACTTGGAACTTAACGTTAACATAATGACCATCTAGAAACCTATAGTATATACTTACCCATGATTATATACTCTTACTCGTCATATATATATTCTACTCTTGTCATTTTCTTTACCCTTATCTATCTTTGGGACTTACCGAGCGCTAGTTCGCTGACGGGCATTCCACCCACTTTTCTTCTCTTGAAATGTTCGTCAGATACGGTCGAGACGGAGGAGGTTGAAACCACATAGGAGGACTACCACCAGATCACTACTCAGGGCTAGCTCAGCTTCATATTTTCTCCAGTTTATGTATTTCACTTGTTTAGGCATTTTCGTTATTGTATTTACTTTCCAGTATAAACTCTTGTATTTGTAAATATTGGATGTTGAATGTAAATAAAGATATTTGTTGAAAAAAAATTTACTGTCTCAATTTATTATTGCATTGTGTATTATTGTTTCAATACGCTTAGTATATTTATTTAGGGAATGATCTTCTCAGGATAAATATACCGCGGGCTTTCCACGTCACCGTTTCCGTCTATTGGGAAGCGGGGCGTGACATTATTTATTTCTTCTTTTGGGAATGTTCGTCAGGTGACTTAGGGACATGAAAGATTCAGCCAATAGTGAAGGACTATTCCTAGCTGACTTCACAGGCTAACTATTAGTCGATGCTAGGCTTTTTTTCTGTACGCCTACTTGTTAAGGCTTTTCTTTATTTCTTGTATCAGGTATTTAGCTTTATCTCGACTCTTGTTTATTTGTGAGAACTGAATGTAATAATGTAGTTGGATTTATACTCTCTCTTAATTCTTGTTATATTATACATTTTGCTTGCTCGACGTTCAACGTATCTATTTTGAGGAAGACTTTCCCTCCATATAGATTCGTCGCGGGCCTAGTCACGTGTCTACTGCCGTCTTTTCAGAAGCGGGACGTGACAATAACGCTACTTCACCTACACCTTATTCCCCTTGTTGCGCATAACTTCTCTAAGGAATCATATCCGAGTTTAACTCGCTGACTGATATTTCTTTCTCTCTCTCTCTCTCTCTCTCTCTCTTCTTCCGAAATGTCTGTTAAGGCTGGAAGAAGAGAATGGAGAAGACGTGGTTGAAATCAAAACTACAAAGGAAGATTACGCTCAACTCCGACTTTCTATTAGGACTTTTGCTTCCTTATTTCATTTTTTTTCGCCCACCTTTTTAGGGCTTGTTTCACTCGATGTAATAAAACTTTGATGTTGAACTTATGTTATAATAAATGTTGGTTAATGAATAAAAAAATTTTTTTACTTGTTTTTATATACTCATGTATACTATACGCTTAGTGTAACTGTATCAGGTAGAGTATCTGCTTTGTACAGTTATGTTGTGGGCCTCGTTGTGCCTTCTCTTTCGTATCTTAAGAAACAGGACGTGACAGGCGGCCATGGGTGACGGCGGAGGTGGTGACCATGGTTTTAGGTTGGTTTTAACTAATTAGGGTGAGGGTTAGGACGAAATAATTAGGGTTAGGGTTAATTTTTTTTATTTTTTAACTCTAAACACAACTAGGGGTTGTTTGGTCACTTTGTAACTTATGTTAACACCGTTAGGAAACTCTAAACATTGTGATATTTAAGTGCAGGGAAAAATATTGTGGCATTATTCTTTAAAAAGGATGAAACATTATGGTATTATTAAGCAATTAACCTATGATTAACACTTTATTTTAAAATGCCAGTTACAGATGACAATGAGTAACACTATATTTTAAAATCCATCAAATTCTCTGCACTCGATTTTGGAATGACTTGGAACTTACAACTCTTAGGGCCTGTTTGGTTGCAGGATTATGGAATTTGGATTCCAAAATAGCATGGTTGAAATTTCTGGATTTGGTAATTTGTTGTTTGGTTGGTTTTGGATTCCTAGTATTGAATTTGTAGATCCTTGTAATTTTTGTTTGGTTGGTGAAAAAAGTGGGATTTGGATTTGAGGATTTTAGAGAGAGATAGATAGAGAGAGGATTATTAAATAAATAAAGTACACGGGCCTCATCTAAAATTACAATGAATAGTGTCAAATCCTTGAAAATCCTTGAAATTTTTTACGATTCAAGAATCCTTGTTTTGTGGTGGCCCCCATAAAAAATAAAGGAATTCTAGAAATCCAAATTCTGCAACCAAACACAAAATTATGGAATCCTATGATTCCAAAATCCAAAATCCAAATCCAAACTCATAATCCTGCAACCAAACAGGCCAATATCTCACCTTACCCTAAAAACAATTTAAGCATTGATTAAGTATGGGATCACGTGTTTTTTCACAAACCCATTCTCAGTTTTTGGGCTCTAATTAATGTGATCGTAAAAAATATTTAGGGGCAACAGAACCATTACATGACAAAAATGTTATCAGGATATGAAAGAAAAAGTAGAAATAAAAACGAACGCTAAATAGCATCATAATAGAGGGCAAATTGCATTTGCTTAAAAAAGACAGGATGATATCTTGTTGTATCGAAAAAGTCAGGGATATTCTTGCTTTAATGTATAGTTGTTTTTTTAATGTCATATTTTGTTTTATTGTTATCTTGGTTTGATTAACTGGATTGCTATATTTTAACTTTTCATGAAGAATATAAAAGAGAATGTATCTTTTAACTTTTCATGAAAAAAGAAAAAAGTAGAAAGAAAATGCTTCTCAAACACCAACACATGCTATGATATCTAACCTTTGAGACCAAAATAAAGAAAGGTTTGAGCAAATATGTTGATGGCATACCATTGGCATGATATATAGTTGAAAGAGTCTATTACGATCAAAGGATGATTGTCATGATCCTCGCTAACATATATTTACCTTTATTAAATTACAATAAAAAAATATACTAGAAATAATTAATTACTTAAAAAAGATGCCGCCGTGACAATAGAACCTCATTTGAATCGATGATCAACCAAAAGTTTGCGAGCAATAAGTTTGAAGTTCAATTGCTGTTATCATCATATTACTTATTTATTGTTTAATAAAATCGTTAGAACTTTGATATACCAAAGACAAAGCAAGGATAATTTTTTTATTATCATTTAACTATATTGAAAGCTATTTGTTAAACATTAATACATACTTTATTTCCTGTGCATTCATTTAAGTTGTATATTGTTTCCTGTTGCTAATAGATTATAAACATCTTTTTTCAAATAACTATTTTGTAATGACCCCAAAATTTTATACATTTGTATTATCCCTCTTCAATAATATACCGTATTTATTTGTACTTGGTATTTTCCTCTTTCTATTAAATTTATTATTATTTTATTCCTCAATCTATTATGTATTTTTTTTCTAGGTACAATTTCTTTTTCTTATATTTAAGTTTTTAACTTCTCATTCTTATTTTTTCCTTTCATAAATATTTAACCCAAATACATTATTCTTATTCTCCATAGCCCATCTAAAAAGCCCATTTTCTTTTTAAGCAACATCATATATTTAATTCTAATTAAATATATGCATGAACAACCTTATAGCTCATTGGTTAAGTCCTTGCATTGTTATTCCATAAGTCACATGTTCAAATCCCCATTCTTGCAATTATTTTTTATCATTTTTTATTCTTCCCATAACCTACAAATGAGACCTTTCATTTCCAAAATGAATGGTGACATTTCATTTCTCTTTTAATTCTCATGTTAAATGCATATATTATTATTCACCATTACAACATCTTTATTTGTCCTCCTCCATCTTTTCCTTCCTCATATTTTTCTATCTCTCACTTCTTCCTCTTCACCAAGATGACAAGAAGAAGAACATGAAGAAGTCTTCAAGAAGGTCTCGCTAGTAACGCGAGGCTATCGGCGGATAGACAAGCCCGGTGACAATACCGGCTTGTGCATGTAAGTCCCAACCTTCTACCTCTCTTTTCTATATTTGCAAAATACGACTTTTTGAAACCCGACGGAAATCGGACAAACCGATTTCCGATTCGGTTTTTCTTAAAAATTCCACTTGTCACCTAATACATATTATCAACCCTCTTGCATGTTGACTATTAATCACCCTTAAATCAAATTTAATTGTACTTTTCCACATGAAATGACAAGTTCTTTAGAAAACCGTATTTCTTGCATAAAAATACCATCAAGTTAAATTTTAATGTTCTATTTAGATACCCCACTCCTAATCATGTTTATTTTGATAACAAAACTTGTTTCATTCAATTTGGATGAAATTTCACACATGAAATGATAACGTTTATGGAAACCGTATTCTTGCACTTTAATACCCTTAACTTTAACATAACTCATTTCACCTTGAAACTTCACCAAAACTTAATATAAGTCACGGGGTAATGACCTACCCTTACACACACTCATTATAACCCTAATTGCTGAATAACAAAATACAGAATACGATATTATAGGACTTTTTCACTAAAATACCATAATCTTTATAACTTTTAGTTTAATCTTTAAATTGTAAATTCTTTTTAAATAAAACTTATACAAAATGAAAACACGATTGGTCATGGACATCGATCGTTATCTAATCTGTCTTGTGGTGACTAGGCAAGTGTGTCTGGGCTAGTGGTTATTAATTAGGCCCACGACGTGGTTCCTTCCCACTTACCTGGCACTTACCTGGCTGCATGATGGTGAAGAGGCGATTTGAGGCTCTAATGATTCATCGTTTAGACCATAGAAGATAGGTTAGATGGTCTAGGAAACCCTAACAACTAAAATATGGAGAACTATATACTTTTACAAATAAATACCCTATATTTAGAAAATCTTTTCCCTAAATTAAAAGTATTTATAAAACCTGAGCAAAGTGCCATTACAACCCATTCGTGGGGAACCTGTTAGGGATAGCACGGTTCATCGTGCACCCGCAGGCTAGTAGTGCCAGATTCAGACCTCCGCAAGGAGCATTCGGTCTCGAAAGGTTTAAATACAATATTTAAGGAAAGTAATATTTTTTGTAAATAAAATATTCATTTAAAAATCATTTAAGTGTTTTATTATATATAATTATCATTTAAACACTTATTTTGTTATAATATCAAGTTTCCACTTTTTCCTAAAAATCATAGATTAAAAGTTACATTAAAATACCACGAATTTCAAATAAACAATTAATACTTTTATTAGGATATATTCACTAGAATAACACAAATAAAATTCACATCCATTACAATAATAAAGACGATTATTAAATACTTGAGGTATATTTTGAAAACTATACAAAAGTACTTTTTACATAAAACCCCCTCAAGTTTCACAAATTACAATAAGGCCCCTAGCTAATATTGAACTTCAAATTATCTTTCTTTTAGTCTGACTCGGGTTAGAGTCTGACTAATTCTGACTTGAATATAATTCAAGTCAATCTATATTTCAATCATATTCCAACACAACTTGAAATCATGAATCCCTGAATACAGTTAACAATATATTCATTTTTGACTGAATCAAACCATGGATATTCATTCCATTATCCTGATATTCCATTTACCTGATTATACAGTTGCAACATGTTTACTGATATCATGGTTTTGGTCAGTCACTCAATTTACATATTCCATTACTACAACACTGTTAAAACATTACGGGGTTTAAAGGGGTAGATTGGTACGGAAGATGTTAAAAGTGGAATGAGGTGGTCAGATTAAGACACCTAACATGAATACAGTTGCTGTTGTACCGTGGCATAAACGGTTCCTTGTACTATACGTGCCCTTAGTCTCTGGCATATAGAGACTCCTCTCGTATACACTGGCATCCTTCTGTACCAAGCTACAAAACTTGAATATGTTTCAAGTCAATCTATATTCTTTTATATTCCAACTCAAGATGAATACATGAATTCCAGATTCCAGTTAACAATCTATATAACTTGACCGAACCGAACCATGGATATTCCTTTTACATGATTCCCAGTATTCCATTTACATGACTCTATGGTTATAACCGTTTTCTGATATCATGGTTTCGGTCAGTCAATCAGTCAATCAGTCAATCAGTCAATCAAAGTCAATCAAGCAATCATTACAAGTTTACAAGATAACAATACAAATAAGACTTCGCGGGGTTTAAGGGGTAGATTGGTACGGAAGGTGTTAAAGGTGGCACGAGGTGGTCAGATTTAATACACCTAACATGAATCCAGTTGCTGTTGTACCGTGGCATAAACGGTTCCTTGTACTATACGTGCCCTTAATCTCTGGCATATAGAGACTCCCCTCGTATACACTGGCATCCTTCTGTACCAAGCCACAACAACAGCGTTAGCACCATACTACTATAATATGACAATACAATACAACATTAAAAGCTACTCTCTCTCTCTTTTACTCTCTGTCTATTTCTCCATTATCTTTGGGACTTACCGAGCGACCTGTTCGCTGACGACATTCTATTTCCTTCTTCTTTGAATGTCGTCAGGTGCGTCGGACCAAGCTGAGATCGAGCCCACCAGTGAAGACTTGTAGCGGTTCCACGAAGACCTCGAGCTCTAGATATTGTATCTTGTTCTTTCCAGTATTTTTCATTTTCATGTTATGCCACTGTTTAGGCATCGCTTTTCATTTCAGTTGTATTTTCCTTTTCATGCATTGTACAAAGAATGTTATTAATAAAAGTTGCTGTTCTTTTATACTCTTGTCTCTTATGTATTTATATTGCTTAGTTACGCTTAGCGTATGTACTTCTGAGTATATACGTAGCGGGCCTCGTCGCGTCTCCTTCGCCGTAAACTGGGAAGCGGGGCGTGACAGGTTTTGTTGGTGGCCCATGCAGGTCAGAGCTGTATGAATCCCTGTCATGCAGTTCTGGTTTGCATGAACAACATAAGCAATATAACACAAGAAACAGCAACTGAAAACATTCTTTACATTATATATTCCTTGAATCCATCTTGAACTCCACCTTCGGTTTCCTTGAAGTCCATCTCTCCACTTTTGAATCCTTAATTCTTATTCATCCTTTCTATTTGTATCTTGTAGACTTATTAACTCAATTGGTTAGAGTATCAATCGACGGAGCTCGAAGAAGACATCATCCTAATCCTGTTTCCTTACTCTGTTACATCATCCTTCTTGAGTAATTTCGAGGACGAAATTATTTTTAAGGAGGGTAGAATGTAATGACCCCAAAATTTTATACATTTGTATTATCCCTCTTCAATAATATACCGTATTTATTTGTACTTGGTATTTTCCTCTTTCTATTAAATTTATTATTATTTTATTCCTCAATCTATTATGTATTTTTTTTCTAGGTACAATTTCTTTTTCTTATATTTAAGTTTTTAACTTCTCATTCTTATTTTTTCCTTTCATAAATATTTAACCCAAATCCATTATTCTTATTCTCCATAGCCCATCTAAAAAGCCCATTTTCTTTTTAAGCAACATCATATATTTAATTCTAATTAAATATATGCATGAACAACCTTATAGCTCATTGGTTAAGTCCTTGCATTGTTATTCCATAAGTCACATGTTCAAATCCTCATTCTTGCAATTATTTTTTATCATTTTTTATTCTTCCCATAACCTACAAATGAGACCTTTCATTTCCAAAATGAATGGTGACCTTTCATTTCTCTTTTAATTCTCATGTTAAATGCATATATTATTATTCACCATTACAACATCTTTATTTGTCCTCCTCCATCTTTTCCTTCCTCATATTTTTCTATCTCTCACTTCTTCCTCTTCACCAAGATGACAAGAAGAAGAACATGAAGAAGTCTTCAAAAAGGTCTCGCTAGTAACGCGAGGCTATCGGCGGATAGACAAGCCCGGTGACAATACCGGCTTGTGCATGTAAGTCCCAACCTTCTACCTCTCTTTTCTATATTTGCAAAATACGACTTTTTGAAACCCGACGGAAATCGGACAAACCGATTCCCGATTCGGTTTTTCTTAAAAATTCCACTTGTCACCTAATACATATTATCAACCCTCTTGCATGTTGACTATTAATCACCCTTAAATCAAATTTAATTGTACTTTTCCACATGAAATGACAAGTTCTTTAGAAAACCGTATTTCTTGCATAAAAATACCATCAAGTTAAATTTTAATGTTCTATTTAGATACCCCACTCCTAATCATGTTTATTTTGATAACAAAACTTGTTTCATTCAATTTGGATGAAATTTCACACATGAAATGATAACGTTTATGGAAACCGTATTCTTGCACTTTAATACCCTTAACTTTAACATAACTCATTTCACCTTGAAACTTCACCAAAACTTAATATAAGTCACGGGGTAATGACCTACCCTTACACACACTCATTATAACCCTAATTGCTGAATAACAAAATACAGAATACGATATTATAGGACTTTTTCACTAAAATACCATAATCTTTATAACTTTTAGTTTAATCTTTAAATTGTAAATTCTTTTTAAATAAAACTTATACAAAATGAAAACACGATTGGTCATGGACATCGATCGTTATCTAATCTGTCTTGTGGTGACTAGGCAAGTGTGTCTGGGCTAGTGGTTATTAATTAGGCCCACGACGTGGTTCCTTCCCACTTACCTGGCACTTACCTGGCTGCATGATGGTGAAGAGGCGATTTGAGGCTCTAATGATTCATCGTTTAGACCATAGAAGATAGGTTAGATGGTCTAGGAAACCCTAACAACTAAAATATGGAGAACTATATACTTTTACAAATAAATACCCTATATTTAGAAAATCTTTTCCCTAAATTAAAAGTATTTATAAAACCTGAGCAAAGTGCCATTACAACCCATTCGTGGGGAACCTGTTAGGGATAGCACGGTTCATCGTGCACCCGCAGGCTAGTAGTGCCAGATTCAGACCTCCGCAAGGAGCATTCGGTCTCGAAAGGTTTAAATACAATATTTAAGGAAAGTAATATTTTTTGTAAATAAAATATTCATTTAAAAATCATTTAAGTGTTTTATTATATATAATTATCATTTAAACACTTATTTTGTTATAATATCAAGTTTCCACTTTTTCCTAAAAATCATAGATTAAAAGTTACATTAAAATACCACGAATTTCAAATAAACAATTAATACTTTTATTAGGATATATTCACTAGAATAACACAAATAAAATTCACATCCATTACAATAATAAAGACGATTATTAAATACTTGAGGTATATTTTGAAAACTATACAAAAGTACTTTTTACATAAAACCCCCTCAAGTTTCACAAATTACAATAAGGCCCCTAGCTAATATTGAACTTCAAATTATCTTTCTTTTAGTCTGACTCGGGTTAGAGTCTGACTAATTCTGACTTGAATATAATTCAAGTCAATCTATATTTCAATCATATTCCAACACAACTTGAAATCATGAATCCCTGAATACAGTTAACAATATATTCATTTTTGACTGAATCAAACCATGGATATTCATTCCATTATCCTGATATTCCATTTACCTGATTATACAGTTGCAACATGTTTACTGATATCATGGTTTTGGTCAGTCACTCAATTTACATATTCCATTACTACAACACTGTTAAAACATTACGGGGTTTAAAGGGGTAGATTGGTACGGAAGATGTTAAAAGTGGAATGAGGTGGTCAGATTAAGACACCTAACATGAATACAGTTGCTGTTGTACCGTGGCATAAACGGTTCCTTGTACTATACGTGCCCTTAGTCTCTGGCATATAGAGACTCCTCTCGTATACACTGGCATCCTTCTGTACCAAGCTACAAAACTTGAATATGTTTCAAGTCAATCTATATTCTTTTATATTCCAACTCAAGATGAATACATGAATTCCAGATTCCAGTTAACAATCTATATAACTTGACCGAACCGAACCATGGATATTCCTTTTACATGATTCCCAGTATTCCATTTACATGACTCTATGGTTATAACCGTTTTCTGATATCATGGTTTCGGTCAGTCAATCAGTCAATCAGTCAATCAGTCAATCAAAGTCAATCAAGCAATCATTACAAGTTTACAAGATAACAATACAAATAAGACTTCGCGGGGTTTAAGGGGTAGATTGGTACGGAAGGTGTTAAAGGTGGCACGAGGTGGTCAGATTTAATACACCTAACATGAATCCAGTTGCTGTTGTACCGTGGCATAAACGGTTCCTTGTACTATACGTGCCCTTAATCTCTGGCATATAGAGACTCCCCTCGTATACACTGGCATCCTTCTGTACCAAGCCACAACAACAGCGTTAGCACCATACTACTATAATATGACAATACAATACAACATTAAAAGCTACTCTCTCTCTCTTTTACTCTCTGTCTATTTCTCCATTATCTTTGGGACTTACCGAGCGACCTGTTCGCTGACGACATTCTATTTCCTTCTTCTTTGAATGTCGTCAGGTGCGTCGGACCAAGCTGAGATCGAGCCCACCAGTGAAGACTTGTAGCGGTTCCACGAAGACCTCGAGCTCTAGATATTGTATCTTGTTCTTTCCAGTATTTTTCATTTTCATGTTATGCCACTGTTTAGGCATCGCTTTTCATTTCAGTTGTATTTTCCTTTTCATGCATTGTACAAAGAATGTTATTAATAAAAGTTGCTGTTCTTTTATACTCTTGTCTCTTGTGTATTTATATTGCTTAGTTACGCTTAGCGTATGTACTTCTGAGTATATACGTAGCGGGCCTCGT
Source organism: Agapanthus africanus (assembly GCA_030015575.1). Taxonomy (NCBI): domain Eukaryota; kingdom Viridiplantae; phylum Streptophyta; class Magnoliopsida; order Asparagales; family Amaryllidaceae; genus Agapanthus; species Agapanthus africanus. Next base: position 217,187,023 of record CM057338.1, read on the forward strand.
CGCGTCTCCTTCGCCGTAAACTGGGAAGCGGGGCGTGACAGGTTTTGTTGGTGGCCCATGCAGGTCAGAGCTGTATGAATCCCTGTCATGCAGTTCTGGTTTGCATGAACAACATAAGCAATATAACACAAGAAACAGCAACTGAAAACATTCTTTACATTACATATTCCTTGAATCCATCTTGAACTCCACCTTCGGTTTCCTTGAAGTCCATCTCTCCACTTTTGAATCCTTAATTCTTATTCATCCTTTCTATTTGTATCTTGTAGACTTATTAACTCAATTGGTTAGAGTATCAATCGACGGAGCTCGAAGAAGACATCATCCTAATCCTGTTTCCTTACTCTGTTACATCATCCTTCTTGAGTAATTTCGAGGACGAAATTATTTTTAAGGAGGGTAGAATGTAATGACCCCAAAATTTTATACATTTGTATTATCCCTCTTCAATAATATACCGTATTTATTTGTACTTGGTATTTTCCTCTTTCTATTAAATTTATTATTATTTTATTCCTCAATCTATTATGTATTTTTTTTCTAGGTACAATTTCTTTTTCTTATATTTAAGTTTTTAACTTCTCATTCTTATTTTTTCCTTTCATAAATATTTAACCCAAATCCATTATTCTTATTCTCCATAGCCCATCTAAAAAGCCCATTTTCTTTTTAAGCAACATCATATATTTAATTCTAATTAAATATATGCATGAACAACCTTATAGCTCATTGGTTAAGTCCTTGCATTGTTATTCCATAAGTCACATGTTCAAATCCCCATTCTTGCAATTATTTTTTATCATTTTTTATTCTTCCCATAACCTACAAATGAGACCTTTCATTTCCAAAATGAATGGTGACATTTCATTTCTCTTTTAATTCTCATGTTAAATGCATATATTATTATTCACCATTACAACATCTTTATTTGTCCTCCTCCATCTTTTCCTTCCTCATATTTTTCTATCTCTCACTTCTTCCTCTTCACCAAGATGACAAGAAGAAGAACATGAAGAAGTCTTCAAGAAGGTCTCGCTAGTAACGCGAGGCTATCGGCGGATAGACAAGCCCGGTGACAATACCGGCTTGTGCATGTAAGTCCCAACCTTCTACCTCTCTTTTCTATATTTGCAAAATACGACTTTTTGAAACCCGACGGAAATCGGACAAACCGATTTCCGATTCGGTTTTTCTTAAAAATTCCACTTGTCACCTAATACATATTATCAACCCTCTTGCATGTTGACTATTAATCACCCTTAAATCAAATTTAATTGTACTTTTCCACATGAAATGACAAGTTCTTTAGAAAACCGTATTTCTTGCATAAAAATACCATCAAGTTAAATTTTAATGTTCTATTTAGATACCCCACTCCTAATCATGTTTATTTTGATAACAAAACTTGTTTCATTCAATTTGGATGAAATTTCACACATGAAATGATAACGTTTATGGAAACCGTATTCTTGCACTTTAATACCCTTAACTTTAACATAACTCATTTCACCTTGAAACTTCACCAAAACTTAATATAAGTCACGGGGTAATGACCTACCCTTACACACACTCATTATAACCCTAATTGCTGAATAACAAAATACAGAATACGATATTATAGGACTTTTTCACTAAAATACCATAATCTTTATAACTTTTAGTTTAATCTTTAAATTGTAAATTCTTTTTAAATAAAACTTATACAAAATGAAAACACGATTGGTCATGGACATCGATCGTTATCTAATCTGTCTTGTGGTGACTAGGCAAGTGTGTCTGGGCTAGTGGTTATTAATTAGGCCCACGACGTGGTTCCTTCCCACTTACCTGGCACTTACCTGGCTGCATGATGGTGAAGAGGCGATTTGAGGCTCTAATGATTCATCGTTTAGACCATAGAAGATAGGTTAGATGGTCTAGGAAACCCTAACAACTAAAATATGGAGAACTATATACTTTTACAAATAAATACCCTATATTTAGAAAATCTTTTCCCTAAATTAAAAGTATTTATAAAACCTGAGCAAAGTGCCATTACAACCCATTCGTGGGGAACCTGTTAGGGATAGCACGGTTCATCGTGCACCCGCAGGCTAGTAGTGCGAGATTCAGACCTCCGCAAGGAGCATTCGGTCTCGAAAGGTTTAAATACAATATTTAAGGAAAGTAATATTTTTTGTAAATAAAATATTCATTTAAAAATCATTTAAGTGTTTTATTATATATAATTATCATTTAAACACTTATTTTGTTATAATATCAAGTTTCCACTTTTTCCTAAAAATCATAGATTAAAAGTTACATTAAAATACCACGAATTTCAAATAAACAATTAATACTTTTATTAGGATATATTCACTAGAATAACACAAATAAAATTCACATCCATTACAATAATAAAGACGATTATTAAATACTTGAGGTATATTTTGAAAACTATACAAAAGTACTTTTTACATAAAACCCCCTCAAGTTTCACAAATTACAATAAGGCCCCTAACTAATATTGAACTTCAAATTATCTTTCTTTTAGTCTGACTCGGGTTAGAGTCTGACTAATTCTGACTTGAATATAATTCAAGTCAATCTATATTTCAATCATATTCCAACACAACTTGAAATCATGAATCCCTGAATACAGTTAACAATATATTCATTTTTGACTGAATCAAACCATGGATATTCATTCCATTATCCTGATATTCCATTTACCTGATTATACAGTTGCAACATGTTTACTGATATCATGGTTTTGGTCAGTCACTCAATTTACATATTCCATTACTACAACACTGTTAAAACATTACGGGGTTTAAAGGGGTAGATTGGTACGGAAGATGTTAAAAGTGGAATGAGGTGGTCAGATTAAGACACCTAACATGAATACAGTTGCTGTTGTACCGTGGCATAAACGGTTCCTTGTACTATACGTGCCCTTAGTCTCTGGCATATAGAGACTCCTCTCGTATACACTGGCATCTTTCTGTACCAAGCTACAAAACTTGAATATGTTTCAAGTCAATCTATATTCTTTTATATTCCAACTCAAGATGAATACATGAATTCCAGATTCCAGTTAACAATCTATATAACTTGACCGAACCGAACCATGGATATTCCTTTTACATGATTCCCAGTATTCCATTTACATGACTCTATGGTTATAACCGTTTTCTGATATCATGGTTTCGGTCAGTCAATCAGTCAATCAGTCAATCAAAGTCAATCAAGCAATCATTACAAGTTTACAAGATAACAATACAAATAAGACTTCGCGGGGTTTAAGGGGTAGATTGGTACGGAAGGTGTTAAAGGTGGCACGAGGTGGTCAGATTTAATACACCTAACATGAATCCAGTTGCTGTTGTACCGTGGCATAAACGGTTCCTTGTACTATACGTGCCCTTAATCTCTGGCATATAGAGACTCCCCTCGTATACACTGGCATCCTTCTGTACCAAGCTACAACAACAGCGTTAGCACCATACTACTATAATATGACAATACAATACAACATTAAAAGCTGCTCTCTCTCTCTTTTACTCTCTGTCTATTTCTCCATTATCTTTGGGACTTACCGAGCGACCTGTTCGCTGACGACATTCTATTTCCTTCTTCTTTGAATGTCGTCAGGTGCGTCGGACCAAGCTGAGATCGAGCCCACCAGTGAAGACTTGTAGCGGTTCCACGAAGACCTCGAGCTCTAGATATTGTATCTTGTTCTTTCCAGTATTTTTCATTTTCATGTTATGCCACTGTTTAGGCATCGCTTTTCATTTCAGTTGTATTTTCCTTTTCATGCATTGTACAAAGAATGTTATTAATAAAAGTTGCTGTTCTTTTATACTCTTGTCTCTTATGTATTTATATTGCTTAGTTACGCTTAGCGTATGTACTTCTGAGTATATACGTAGCGGGCCTCGTCGCGTCTCCTTCGCCGTAAACTGGGAAGCGGGGCGTGACAGGTTTTGTTGGTGGCCCATGCAGGTCAGAGCTGTATGAATCCCTGTCATGCAGTTCTGGTTTGCATGAACAACATAAACAATATAACACAAGAAACAGCAACTGAAAACATTCTTTACATTATATATTCCTTGAATCCATCTTGAACTCCACCTTCGGTTTCCTTGAAGTCCATCTCTCCACTTTTGAATCCTTAATTCTTATTCATCCTTTCTATTTGTATCTTGTAGACTTATTAACTCAATTGGTTAGAGTATCAATCGACGGAGCTCGAAGAAGACATCATCCTAATCCTGTTTCCTTACTCTGTTACATCATCCTTCTTGAGTAATTTCGAGGACGAAATTATTTTTAAGGAGGGTAGAATGTAATGACCCCAAAATTTTATACATTTGTATTATCCCTCTTCAATAATATACCGTATTTATTTGTACTTGGTTTTTTCCTCTTTCTATTAAATTTATTATTATTTTATTCCTCAATCTATTATGTATTTTTTTTCTAGGTACAATTTCTTTTTCTTATATTTAAGTTTTTAACTTCTCATTTTTATTTTTTCCTTTCATAAATATTTAACCCAAATCCATTATTCTTATTCTCCATAGCCCATCTAAAAAGCCCATTTTCTTTTTAAGCAACATCATATATTTAATTCTAATTAAATATATGCATGAACAACCTTATAGCTCATTGGTTAAGTCCTTGCATTGTTATTCCATAAGTCACATGTTCAAATCCCCATTCTTGCAATTATTTTTTATCATTTTTTATTCTTCCCATAACCTACAAATGAGACCTTTCATTTCCAAAATGAATGGTGACATTTCATTTCTCTTTTAATTCTCATGTTAAATGCATATATTATTATTCACCATTACAACATCTTTATTTGTCCTCCTCCATCTTTTCCTTCCTCATATTTTTCTATCTCTCACTTCTTCCTCTTCACCAAGATGACAAGAAGAAGAACATGAAGAAGTCTTCAAGAAGGTCTCGCTAGTAACGCGAGGCTATCGGCGGATAGACAAGCCCGGTGACAATACCGGCTTGTGCATGTAAGTCCCAACCTTCTACCTCTCTTTTCTATATTTGCAAAATACGACTTTTTGAAACCCGACGGAAATCGGACAAACCGATTTCCGATTCGGTTTTTCTTAAAAATTCCACTTGTCACCTAATACATATTATCAACCCTCTTGCATGTTGACTATTAATCACCCTTAAATCAAATTTAATTGTACTTTTCCACATGAAATGACAAGTTCTTTAGAAAACCGTATTTCTTGCATAAAAATACCATCAAGTTAAATTTTAATGTTCTATTTAGATACCCCACTCCTAATCATGTTTATTTTGATAACAAAACTTGTTTCATTCAATTTGGATGAAATTTCACACATGAAATGATAACGTTTATGGAAACCGTATTCTTGCACTTTAATACCCTTAACTTTAACATAACTCATTTCACCTTGAAACTTCACCAAAACTTAATATAAGTCACGGGGTAATGACCTACCCTTACACACACTCATTATAACCCTAATTGCTGAATAACAAAATACAGAATACGATATTATAGGACTTTTTCACTAAAATACCATAATCTTTATAACTTTTAGTTTAATCTTTAAATTGTAAATTCTTTTTAAATAAAACTTATACAAAATGAAAACACGATTGGTCATGGACATCGATCGTTATCTAATCTGTCTTGTGGTGACTAGGCAAGTGTGTCTGGGCTAGTGGTTATTAATTAGGCCCACGACGTGGTTCCTTCCCACTTACCTGGCACTTACCTGGCTGCATGATGGTGAAGAGGCGATTTGAGGCTCTAATGATTCATCGTTTAGACCATAGAAGATAGGTTAGATGGTCTAGGAAACCCTAACAACTAAAATATGGAGAACTATATACTTTTACAAATAAATACCCTATATTTAGAAAATCTTTTCCCTAAATTAAAAGTATTTATAAAACCTGAGCAAAGTGCCATTACAACCCATTCGTGGGGAACCTGTTAGGGATAGCACGGTTCATCGTGCACCCGCAGGCTAGTAGTGCCAGATTCAGACCTCCGCAAGGAGCATTCGGTCTCGAAAGGTTTAAATACAATATTTAAGGAAAGTAATATTTTTTGTAAATAAAATATTCATTTAAAAATCATTTAAGTGTTTTATTATATATAATTATCATTTAAACACTTATTTTGTTATAATATCAAGTTTCCACTTTTTCCTAAAAATCATAGATTAAAAGTTACATTAAAATACCACGAATTTCAAATAAACAATTAATACTTTTATTAGGATATATTCACTAGAATAACACAAATAAAATTCACATCCATTACAATAATAAAGACGATTATTAAATACTTGAGGTATATTTTGAAAACTATACAAAAGTACTTTTTACATAAAACCCCCTCAAGTTTCACAAATTACAATAAGGCCCTTAGCTAATATTGAACTTCAAATTATCTTTCTTTTAGTCTGACTCGGGTTAGAGTCTGACTAATTCTGACTTGAATATAATTCAAGTCAATCTATATTTCAATCATATTCCAACACAACTTGAAATCATGAATCCCTGAATACAGTTAACAATATATTCATTTTTGACTGAATCAAACCATGGATATTCATTCCATTATCCTGATATTCCATTTACCTGATTATACAGTTGCAACATGTTTACTGATATCATGGTTTTGGTCAGTCACTCAATTTACATATTCCATTACTACAACACTGTTAAAACATTACGGGGTTTAAAGGGGTAGATTGGTACGGAAGATGTTAAAAGTGGAATGAGGTGGTCAGATTAAGACACCTAACATGAATACAGTTGCTGTTGTACCGTGGCATAAACGGTTCCTTGTACTATACGTGCCCTTAGTCTCTGGCATATAGAGACTCCTCTCGTATACACTGGCATCCTTCTGTACCAAGCTACAAAACTTGAATATGTTTCAAGTCAATCTATATTCTTTTATATTCCAACTCAAGATGAATACATGAATTCCAGATTCCAGTTAACAATCTATATAACTTGACCGAACCGAACCATGGATATTCCTTTTACATGATTCCCAGTATTCCATTTACATGACTCTATGGTTATAACCGTTTTCTGATATCATGGTTTCGGTCAGTCAATCAGTCAATCAGTCAATCAGTCAATCAAAGTCAATCAAGCAATCATTACAAGTTTACAAGATAACAATACAAATAAGACTTCGCGGGGTTTAAGGGGTAGATTGGTACGGAAGGTGTTAAAGGTGGCACGAGGTGGTCAGATTTAATACACCTAACATGAATCCAGTTGCTATTGTACCGTGGCATAAACGGTTCCTTGTACTATACGTGCCCTTAATCTCTGGCATATAGAGACTCCCCTCGTATACACTGGCATCCTTCTGTACCAAGCCACAACAACAGCGTTAGCACCATACTACTATAATATGACAATACAATACAACATTAAAAGCTACTCTCTCTCTCTTTTACTCTCTGTCTATTTCTCCATTATCTTTGGGACTTACCGAGCGACCTGTTCGCTGACGACATTCTATTTCCTTCTTCTTTGAATGTCGTCAGGTGCGTCGGACCAAGCTGAGATCGAGCCCACCAGTGAAGACTTGTAGCGGTTCCACGAAGACCTCGAGCTCTAGATATTGTATCTTGTTCTTTCCAGTATTTTTCATTTTCATGTTATGCCACTGTTTAGGCATCGCTTTTCATTTCAGTTGTATTTTCCTTTTCATGCATTGTACAAAGAATGTTATTAATAAAAGTTGCTGTTCTTTTATACTCTTGTCTCTTATGTATTTATATTGCTTAGTTACGCTTAGCGTATGTACTTCTGAGTATATACGTAGCGGGCCTCGTCGCGTCTCCTTCGCCGTAAACTGGGAAGCGGGGCGTGACAGGTTTTGTTGGTGGCCCATGCAGGTCAGAGCTGTATGAATCCCTGTCATGCAGTTCTGGTTTGTATGAACAACATAAGCAATATAACACAAGAAACAGCAACTGAAAACATTCTTTACATTATATATTCCTTGAATCCATCTTGAACTCCACCTTCGGTTTCCTTGAAGTCCATCTCTCCACTTTTGAATCCTTAATTCTTATTCATCCTTTCTATTTGTATCTTGTAGACTTATTAACTCAATTGGTTAGAGTATCAATCGACGGAGCTCGAAGAAGACATCATCCTAATCCTGTTTCCTTACTCTGTTACATCATCCTTCTTGAGTAATTTCGAGGACGAAATTATTTTTAAGGAGGGTAGAATGTAATGACCCCAAAATTTTATACATTTGTATTATCCCTCTTCAATAATATACTGTATTTATTTGTACTTGGTATTTTCCTCTTTCTATTAAATTTATTATTATTTTATTCCTCAATCTATTATGTATTTTTTTTCTAGGTACAATTTCTTTTTCTTATATTTAAGTTTTTAACTTCTCATTCTTATTTTTTCCTTTCATAAATATTTAACCCAAATCCATTATTCTTATTCTCCATAGCCCATCTAAAAAGCCCATTTTCTTTTTAAGCAACATCATATATTTAATTCTAATTAAATATATGCATGAACAACCTTATAGCTCATTGGTTAAGTCCTTGCATTGTTATTCCATAAGTCACATGTTCAAATCCTCATTCTTGCAATTATTTTTTATCATTTTTTATTCTTCCCATAACCTACAAATGAGACCTTTCATTTCCAAAATGAATGGTGACCTTTCATTTCTCTTTTAATTCTCATGTTAAATGCATATATTATTATTCACCATTACAACATCTTTATTTGTCCTCCTCCATCTTTTCCTTCCTCATATTTTTCTATCTCTCACTTCTTCCTCTTCACCAAGATGACAAGAAGAAGAACATGAAGAAGTCTTCAAAAAGGTCTCGCTAGTAACGCGAGGCTATCGGCGGATAGACAAGCCCGGTGACAATACCGGCTTGTGCATGTAAGTCCCAACCTTCTACCTCTCTTTTCTATATTTGCAAAATACGACTTTTTGAAACCCGACGGAAATCGGACAAACCGATTCCCGATTCGGTTTTTCTTAAAAATTCCACTTGTCACCTAATACATATTATCAACCCTCTTGCATGTTGACTATTAATCACCCTTAAATCAAATTTAATTGTACTTTTCCACATGAAATGACAAGTTCTTTAGAAAACCGTATTTCTTGCATAAAAATACCATCAAGTTAAATTTTAATGTTCTATTTAGATACCCCACTCCTAATCATGTTTATTTTGATAACAAAACTTGTTTCATTCAATTTGGATGAAATTTCACACATGAAATGATAACGTTTATGGAAACCGTATTCTTGCACTTTAATACCCTTAACTTTAACATAACTCATTTCACCTTGAAACTTCACCAAAACTTAATATAAGTCACGGGGTAATGACCTACCCTTACACACACTCATTATAACCCTAATTGCTGAATAACAAAATACAGAATACGATATTATAGGACTTTTTCACTAAAATACCATAATCTTTATAACTTTTAGTTTAATCTTTAAATTGTAAATTCTTTTTAAATAAAACTTATACAAAATGAAAACACGGGTCATGGACATCGATCGTTATCTAATCTGTCTTGTGGTGACTAGGCAAGTGTGTCTGGGCTAGTGGTTATTAATTAGGCCCACGACGTGGTTCCTTCCCACTTACCTGGCACTTACCTGGCTGCATGATGGTGAAGAGGCGATTTGAGGCTCTAATGATTCATCGTTTAGACCATAGAAGATAGGTTAGATGGTCTAGGAAACCCTAACAACTAAAATATGGAGAACTATATACTTTTACAAATAAATACCCTATATTTAGAAAATCTTTTCCCTAAATTAAAAGTATTTATAAAACCTGAGCAAAGTGCCATTACAACCCATTCGTGGGGAACCTGTTAGGGATAGCACGGTTCATCGTGCACCCGCAGGCTAGTAGTGCCAGATTCAGACCTCCGCAAGGAGCATTCGGTCTCGAAAGGTTTAAATACAATATTTAAGGAAAGTAATATTTTTTGTAAATAAAATATTCATTTAAAAATCATTTAAGTGTTTTATTATATATAATTATCATTTAAACACTTATTTTGTTATAATATCAAGTTTCCACTTTTTCCTAAAAATCATAGATTAAAAGTTACATTAAAATACCACGAATTTCAAATAAACAATTAATACTTTTATTAGGATATATTCACTAGAATAACACAAATAAAATTCACATCCATTACAATAATAAAGACGATTATTAAATACTTGAGGTATATTTTGAAAACTATACAAAAGTACTTTTTACATAAAACCCCCTCAAGTTTCACAAATTACAATAAGGCCCCTAGCTAATATTGAACTTCAAATTATCTTTCTTTTAGTCTGACTCGGGTTAGAGTCTGACTAATTCTGACTTGAATATAATTCAAGTCAATCTATATTTCAATCATATTCCAACACAACTTGAAATCATGAATCCCTGAATACAGTTAACAATATATTCATTTTTGACTGAATCAAACCATGGATATTCATTCCATTATCCTGATATTCCATTTACCTGATTATACAGTTGCAACATGTTTACTGATATCATGGTTTTGGTCAGTCACTCAATTTACATATTCCATTACTACAACACTGTTAAAACATTACGGGGTTTAAAGGGGTAGATTGGTACGGAAGATGTTAAAAGTGGAATGAGGTGGTCAGATTAAGACACCTAACATGAATACAGTTGCTGTTGTACCGTGGCATAAACGGTTCCTTGTACTATACGTGCCCTTAGTCTCTGGCATATAGAGACTCCTCTCGTATACACTGGCATCCTTCTGTACCAAGCTACAAAACTTGAATATGTTTCAAGTCAATCTATATTCTTTTATATTCCAACTCAAGATGAATACATGAATTCCAGATTCCAGTTAACAATCTATATAACTTGACCGAACCGAACCATGGATATTCCTTTTACATGATTCCCAGTATTCCATTTACATGACTCTATGGTTATAACCGTTTTCTGATATCATGGTTTCGGTCAGTCAATCAGTCAATCAGTCAATCAGTCAATCAAAGTCAATCAAGCAATCATTACAAGTTTACAAGATAACAATACAAATAAGACTTCGCGGGGTTTAAGGGGTAGATTGGTACGGAAGGTGTTAAAGGTGGCACGAGGTGGTCAGATTTAATACACCTAACATGAATCCAGTTGCTGTTGTACCGTGGCATAAACGGTTCCTTGTACTATACGTGCCCTTAATCTCTGGCATATAGAGACTCCCCTCGTATACACTGGCATCCTTCTGTACCAAGCCACAACAACAGCGTTAGCACCATACTACTATAATATGACAATACAATACAACATTAAAAGCTACTCTCTCTCTCTTTTACTCTCTGTCTATTTCTCCATTATCTTTGGGACTTACCGAGCGACCTGTTCGCTGACGACATTCTATTTCCTTCTTCTTTGAATGTCGTCAGGTGCGTCGGACCAAGCTGAGATCGAGCCCACCAGTGAAGACTTGTAGCGGTTCCACGAAGACCTCGAGCTCTAGATATTGTATCTTGTTCTTTCCAGTATTTTTCATTTTCATGTTATGCCACTGTTTAGGCATCGCTTTTCATTTCAGTTGTATTTTCCTTTTCATGCATTGTACAAAGAATGTTATTAATAAAAGTTGCTGTTCTTTTATACTCTTGTCTCTTGTGTATTTATATTGCTTAGTTACGCTTAGCGTATGTACTTCTGAGTATATACGTAGCGGGCCTCGTCGCGTCTCCTTCGCCGTAAACTGGGAAGCGGGGCGTGACAGGTTTTGTTGGTGGCCCATGCAGGTCAGAGCTGTATGAATCCCTGTCATGCAGTTCTGGTTTGCATGAACAACATAAGCAATATAACACAAGAAACAGCAACTGAAAACATTCTTTACATTACATATTCCTTGAATCCATCTTGAACTCCACCTTCGGTTTCCTTGAAGTCCATCTCTCCACTTTTGAATCCTTAATTCTTATTCATCCTTTCTATTTGTATCTTGTAGACTTATTAACTCAATTGGTTAGAGTATCAATCGACGGAGCTCGAAGAAGACATCATCCTAATCCTGTTTCCTTACTCTGTTACATCATCCTTCTTGAGTAATTTCGAGGACGAAATTATTTTTAAGGAGGGTAGAATGTAATGACCCCAAAATTTTATACATTTGTATTATCCCTCTTCAATAATATACCGTATTTATTTGTACTTGGTATTTTCCTCTTTCTATTAAATTTATTATTATTTTATTCCTCAATCTATTATGTATTTTTTTTCTAGGTACAATTTCTTTTTCTTATATTTAAGTTTTTAACTTCTCATTCTTATTTTTTCCTTTCATAAATATTTAACCCAAATCCATTATTCTTATTCTCCATAGCCCATCTAAAAAGCCCATTTTCTTTTTAAGCAACATCATATATTTAATTCTAATTAAATATATGCATGAACAACCTTATAGCTCATTGGTTAAGTCCTTGCATTGTTATTCCATAAGTCACATGTTCAAATCCCCATTCTTGCAATTATTTTTTATCATTTTTTATTCTTCCCATAACCTACAAATGAGACCTTTCATTTCCAAAATGAATGGTGACATTTCATTTCTCTTTTAATTCTCATGTTAAATGCATATATTATTATTCACCATTACAACATCTTTATTTGTCCTCCTCCATCTTTTCCTTCCTCATATTTTTCTATCTCTCACTTCTTCCTCTTCACCAAGATGACAAGAAGAAGAACATGAAGAAGTCTTCAAGAAGGTCTCGCTAGTAACGCGAGGCTATCGGCGGATAGACAAGCCCGGTGACAATACCGGCTTGTGCATGTAAGTCCCAACCTTCTACCTCTCTTTTCTATATTTGCAAAATACGACTTTTTGAAACCCGACGGAAATCGGACAAACCGATTTCCGATTCGGTTTTTCTTAAAAATTCCACTTGTCACCTAATACATATTATCAACCCTCTTGCATGTTGACTATTAATCACCCTTAAATCAAATTTAATTGTACTTTTCCACATGAAATGACAAGTTCTTTAGAAAACCGTATTTCTTGCATAAAAATACCATCAAGTTAAATTTTAATGTTCTATTTAGATACCCCACTCCTAATCATGTTTATTTTGATAACAAAACTTGTTTCATTCAATTTGGATGAAATTTCACACATGAAATGATAACGTTTATGGAAACCGTATTCTTGCACTTTAATACCCTTAACTTTAACATAACTCATTTCACCTTGAAACTTCACCAAAACTTAATATAAGTCACGGGGTAATGACCTACCCTTACACACACTCATTATAACCCTAATTGCTGAATAACAAAATACAGAATACGATATTATAGGACTTTTTCACTAAAATACCATAATCTTTATAACTTTTAGTTTAATCTTTAAATTGTAAATTCTTTTTAAATAAAACTTATACAAAATGAAAACACGATTGGTCATGGACATCGATCGTTATCTAATCTGTCTTGTGGTGACTAGGCAAGTGTGTCTGGGCTAGTGGTTATTAATTAGGCCCACGACGTGGTTCCTTCCCACTTACCTGGCACTTACCTGGCTGCATGATGGTGAAGAGGCGATTTGAGGCTCTAATGATTCATCGTTTAGACCATAGAAGATAGGTTAGATGGTCTAGGAAACCCTAACAACTAAAATATGGAGAACTATATACTTTTACAAATAAATACCCTATATTTAGAAAATCTTTTCCCTAAATTAAAAGTATTTATAAAACCTGAGCAAAGTGCCATTACAACCCATTCGTGGGGAACCTGTTAGGGATAGCACGGTTCATCGTGCACCCGCAGGCTAGTAGTGCGAGATTCAGACCTCCGCAAGGAGCATTCGGTCTCGAAAGGTTTAAATACAATATTTAAGGAAAGTAATATTTTTTGTAAATAAAATATTCATTTAAAAATCATTTAAGTGTTTTATTATATATAATTATCATTTAAACACTTATTTTGTTATAATATCAAGTTTCCACTTTTTCCTAAAAATCATAGATTAAAAGTTACATTAAAATACCACGAATTTCAAATAAACAATTAATACTTTTATTAGGATATATTCACTAGAATAACACAAATAAAATTCACATCCATTACAATAATAAAGACGATTATTAAATACTTGAGGTATATTTTGAAAACTATACAAAAGTACTTTTTACATAAAACCCCCTCAAGTTTCACAAATTACAATAAGGCCCCTAACTAATATTGAACTTCAAATTATCTTTCTTTTAGTCTGACTCGGGTTAGAGTCTGACTAATTCTGACTTGAATATAATTCAAGTCAATCTATATTTCAATCATATTCCAACACAACTTTGAAATCATGAATCCCTGAATACAGTTAACAATATATTCATTTTTGACTGAATCAAACCATGGATATTCATTCCATTATCCTGATATTCCATTTACCTGATTATACAGTTGCAACATGTTTACTGATATCATGGTTTTGGTCAGTCACTCAATTTACATATTCCATTACTACAACACTGTTAAAACATTACGGGGTTTAAAGGGGTAGATTGGTACGGAAGATGTTAAAAGTGGAATGAGGTGGTCAGATTAAGACACCTAACATGAATACAGTTGCTGTTGTACCGTGGCATAAACGGTTCCTTGTACTATACGTGCCCTTAGTCTCTGGCATATAGAGACTCCTCTCGTATACACTGGCATCCTTCTGTACCAAGCTACAAAACTTGAATATGTTTCAAGTCAATCTATATTCTTTTATATTCCAACTCAAGATGAATACATGAATTCCAGATTCCAGTTAACAATCTATATAACTTGACCGAACCGAACCATGGATATTCCTTTTACATGATTCCCAGTATTCCATTTACATGACTCTATGGTTATAACCGTTTTCTGATATCATGGTTTCGGTCAGTCAATCAGTCAATCAGTCAATCAAAGTCAATCAAGCAATCATTACAAGTTTACAAGATAACAATACAAATAAGACTTCGCGGGGTTTAAGGGGTAGATTGGTACGGAAGGTGTTAAAGGTGGCACGAGGTGGTCAGATTTAATACACCTAACATGAATCCAGTTGCTGTTGTACCGTGGCATAAACGGTTCCTTGTACTATACGTGCCCTTAATCTCTGGCATATAGAGACTCCCCTCGTATACACTGGCATCCTTCTGTACCAAGCTACAACAACAGCGTTAGCACCATACTACTATAATATGACAATACAATACAACATTAAAAGCTGCTCTCTCTCTCTTTTACTCTCTGTCTATTTCTCCATTATCTTTGGGACTTACCGAGCGACCTGTTCGCTGACGACATTCTATTTCCTTCTTCTTTGAATGTCGTCAGGTGCGTCGGACCAAGCTGAGATCGAGCCCACCAGTGAAGACTTGTAGCGGTTCCACGAAGACCTCGAGCTCTAGATATTGTATCTTGTTCTTTCCAGTATTTTTCATTTTCATGTTATGCCACTGTTTAGGCATCGCTTTTCATTTCAGTTGTATTTTCCTTTTCATGCATTGTACAAAGAATGTTATTAATAAAAGTTGCTGTTCTTTTATACTCTTGTCTCTTGTGTATTTATATTGCTTAGTTACGCTTAGCGTATGTACTTCTGAGTATATACGTAGCGGGCCTCGTCGCGTCTCCTTCGCCGTAAACTGGGATGCGGGGCGTGACATATTTGATCTCTTTTCTAATAGGAAATTTAATTCAAAATAAAGAAATAAATTAATGAAGCATAGGTTTACATGCAACATTGTAACTTCCATCTTCTATTAATATATTATTAAGTCTCCAAATAAAGTCACCCGCCAAATATAATCAACAATGTTATAAATATCATTTTTTAAAAAAAAATTTAAAAAAAAAACTGCTTTAATTAAATGAATCCATTTTGAAAAAAACCCCAATTTGTCATTCATTTGTCCTATTTCTCTCTTCTCTCCATCCAATTCCTAAGGATCGTCATCGATTGATCCGATGCTTGATCAAATCGCAACAAAATCCTAGAATTTTTACAAAAAAGGTGCGATCTTTCCCCATTTTGAGGCCAGTTTCCCCATCCATCTCCCTATTTCGATTCATTTGTACAAAATCCTAGGGGTTTTTCATCAATTCCGTACCGATTTGATTGATTGGGAATAAAATTGGGGTGGAAATAGAGATGAATCCAAATTCGAGAAGCAAGAAGGAAGAGGAATTCACCGATTTCTTCCCCGTTTTGCCGAAAAAGGAATGGTCAATTAGATTGATTAGGGTTATTTCATTCGTTATTGTATTTGTTGCTGGTGCTGTCTTGGGGCTATCGCTAACTGCCCATTTTACCCCATATGTCACCACACAAACTGAGCTCTTTTTCCCCACCAAAATGTACTCGACGAATTGTGGGAAAAATAATTCTACCTTGCAGAATTTTGTTAGCCCGAGAAGCTTGATGCATGATATGAGTGATGATGAGCTCTTTTGGAGGGCTTCGTTGGTGCCCAAGATGAAAGGTTTTCCGTTTAAGCGAGTGCCTAAGGTCGCGTTCATGTTCATGACGCGGGGGCCCTTGCCGTTGTTGCAGTTGTGGGAGAAGTTCTTCAAGGGGCACGAATCGCTTTATTCGATTTACGTGCATTCGCTCCCCGGTTATAAGCTTATTGTCAATGAGAGTTCACCGTTCTATGGGCGACAGATTCAAAGCGAGGTATGTTTTTTTAACGATTTTGTTTCATGTTTATATTGAATATAGAATTGCTTATGGTACCGAGGAATTAAAAATTATAATTGCAATTTTCATTATGTTAAAGCTTGGAATCAAATGCTTTTTTTGGGTAGAGACCAAATAGGAGCTAATTTTGGATTGATTGCAATTGCTAAAAGAATATTAGATTTAAGAATCCTTTCAGGATAATGTATACCACTGACTTTCTTTGAATTATTTCTCACACAAATATGAAAAAAGTATCTTTAGGGTTTAAGTTTCTTAGTTCATTTTTATAAAATTGTCATTTGTTGGGTGTCAAGACAACTTCCCTTCTAGTTGAATAACAAGGGATGCACCTTCTTTTGCTTATCGATTGTAAAGAAGCAGTTTTTTGATGTGACCTACATCTTAGCAGCATGATTTAAACATAAAGAGGATTAAGAGGTTTTTCCTCATGTATGTTTATTTTGATTGTTAATTCTTCATGTTGATGTAATATTTTCTTGTCTTTGAGACCCACCTCTCCCCTATATAATAAATCTCTTCTTTTCTTGTGTTGGTTGCATGCCTTCAACTTGTGATCTCCGTCACAATTCTCAGACATTAACTAAGTGTCCCATTTCTTATAGAAGCAAAACATTCTCTCCTTATATATTTTAGTAGGATCAGATATTTGAAGTGATCTACATCTTAGAAGTGAGATTTAAACTTATGAGAGATTAAAGAGGTTTTCCTCATGCATGTTTATTTTGATTCCTTTTTCTTCATGTTGACGTTATTTTTTTTTTCTCGTTATGTGATTCCATACTTTGGTAATGTCAATCAATGCATCATATGTTCTAAGCAATCCTATTAAGTATATGCTATAACGTAAGATACTCAGGAACATGATTCTGAGGATATGCAGTGATTTTCTATGCATTTATTCGAAATATTTTCATACTCCCATATTAATGTTTTGAGTTATAAGGTTGGATCCATTTGGGACTCCCTCCCCTATTGAATGAATATAGTGGGTTACATCTTCTTTTGTGTTGGTTGCTTTCCTTTAACTTGTAATCTCTGTCACAATTCTTATGCATAAATCAATTGTCCCACCCCTTGGAACTATATAAATGTCTGTCATTCCATAAAAATTTTATTTTGAAGTAGAACATAAAAAATTTACCAAAACATTATTAACATTTGAAGTACCTAATATGTAGGTTTGAAGCTCTATGAAATAGACTTGGTCATACTATGAAATGAAAAGAAGCTAGAAAACCTATAAAGAACTCGATTTCATGATTTCCAGCTATATATGATCTATATCATTTCTTATGGTTTTAGAGCCATATATAATTTTTATAGGTCAACCTAAATATATAGTATTATCTAATACTTCTGTGAATAACATTTCAATTTTTTAGGGTAAATTAAGTACCCTCAACTATCATTTTTTTCACTAAATACCTTAAAGTCCATTTATTACAGTAAAATACCGTATGTGCTGCTTTTGAGGGTATTTTAGTGAAAATATGGCTTAAAATGATAGTTTAAGGCATTTTACTGTAATAAAAAACTTTAAGGTATTTTAGTGATAAAACATGATAGTTTAGGGTATTTTAGTGTAATTTACCTTTTTTCTTATAAGAATCTCACTTGTATCCAATCCTCAATGGTAAAAACATCAAAGATGGGGTACTACCTGATTTCTGCAGTCTATAATCATTTACAAGTGGTTGGAAGTACTAATGCTATATTAGCTTCAAATTGTTTTGGTCAAAAATCTTGACCTTATATCAGATGTTAATATTGGTTCAATTAGGCCTTGGAGAGGGAATCATAGATCCGAGAAGGAGAAAATCATTATTGTATAGGTTAAGAGGCAGAGCTTACTTGACTTGTAAATTGTAATTCTCTTGAAACAGTTGCAAGTGGTCTCCTTTTGTATATCTGCTTGCGTATAGGATAAGTTTGCTTATGGGTTCAAATATGAACACAACCTTTTCATTTGGTTGTTCAATCACTGTGAATGATATCATTGGTGCTAGGGGTGCATAGAATTTTACGAAGAAAACTAATGAATATATTAAAATAATTTCCGGTCCCTTTTTTAAAAAAATATATATGTTCGGTCGTTTGCAAACCTTCAACTAATCACCATTGCTATTATCTACTTTGTTTGCAAAAGTATCATCATTCCTGTTGATTGACTGTTAATAGTGGACAGGTTTACTCCTTTTTCATATTAGATATCTTGCGTTGGTAAGTTGATGTCATCCATGATGAATAAGAAATATATAAAAGTGATTATTTGCATAACCAAAGTTTGTTTGTGGAATAAAAAGAAAGAATGGTTAACAGTGGTGAAGCATTCAAGAACCGAGGTATTGTAGAATACCTGCATGGTCAAGAAAATTATTATAATGGCGACACCACCAACCGTGCTTTGTGTATTCTTACTATGCTAGGCAATTCAGGAAAAAAGCCGTCCAAAAATAAGTCTTGCCAAAATGCATCGAGTGGCAAATTGGTGCAAGAAAAGATACAAGAGAAATGGATTTAGTTACAAGAAGATAGAGATAGCTTCTAATGACTAATAAGGTTTAGGTGAAAGGGATGACTGCTTAAGACAAGTGCGTTAGTTAGGAGTCTTAGGACTTAGGAAGTTATGAGCCATAATTTAGTTAAAAAGAGTGGTTAGGACCCAAGTAGCATGGTTCCTATTCTGATATGGGATAGGATACGAGTCTGATTTGCATATTCTCAATTCTTCAAAAGTCTAGGGTACTGCTCATGGAGATACACTAATTTTTTTTTATGTTTAAATGTATATAACTAACAGTTCTAACAAAAAAAATTTTAGTTTAGCAAATCGAAATGTAGAATACAAATATTCTGATCATATTGATGCATAAATTGTTGGTTCCTTATTCACTTGGTACATTTTCAATACATCAATAATCTAGTATAAATTAGTATGTGATAAATAGAGTTCTACAAGTATACTTGACGAATATGATAGAGCCTGACATCCATAGGAATCCGATACGAATAAGTCTGCTTGATGTTGAATCTGTGCAACATAGGTAAGGGCTAAAGGTTAGTGAAAAAGATCTTGAATTGTGGCAGCAAGAAACAATTTGGATTATGGCTATAAATAATGATAGTGATTGTTACTGTCAGTAAAGATCAGGTGATTGTTTATTTAGGAGAAGTAATGGTCCTTGATAGAATTGAATGGCGAAAATTGATCCATATAGACTGGAAAATTTTAGATGAAGGCTTTGTTGTGATTGGTCATAATGAAGTTACTGAATATGAATGTGTTGTTTGGAGACACATGCATTGTTGCAATGTCCAAGTATGACAAATAAATTTTTTGGCATAAAATTTCATTACAATATAAAAATAAAAGGGTTAATTTAGTAACCTACCCTGAACTTTCAGTGTTTTTTAACCTACCCTGAACTTGTTTTATTACTCATAACTACCTTGAACTTTTATATATTTTTTTAGCATTATTCCTACTGTTAGTTCAGAAACTTCCCACTGTTAGTTCTCCATTAAATTTAACTATCACGTGCAAAACACATACCATTTTTGATCTGCATGCCCCCCTAATAACTGAAATTATTGTATGATTATAAGTGGATCCTTAGATTTATTTTAGCTCATGTTATATATTCTGTTGGGTTATTTTAATTTTTGGGTAAATTTCACATATATGCCCTTAACTATTGACGTTTCTTAGATAAATACGTTAAACTTTAGAAATTACAGATAAATAGCTTTAACTATTGGTATACCATATAGGTTCCTGACGCCGGTAATGGATTTTACCGTTTTATTCTTATCCCGATGTCCCTGGATCTTGAACATGGTTAAAAAAAAGGTATTTTCTTCACTTTAGAACAACCAGTGGGCAGAGGGATAGGGTAAAACCTCAAAGATCCGTTAATAACCCTGTTCAAGATCCGGGAAGAGAAGTTTGTTATGGCGCCATGGACCTATATGTTAAACCAATAGTTAAATGTATTTATATGTAATTTCTAAAGTGTAAGGTATTTATCTGGAGAATATCAATAGTTAAGGATATACATGTGAAATTTACCCATAAAATTTTACTCTTTTCCCAAATTTCTTGAGTTTTTGGAAGTTTAGTACATTTTTTTTATCATGAAAAGGAATAATCGATAATGTGTAGTTAGATTTAACACTGTTAGGGAGTTGAGTGAAGTTCAAAAAGTTCAGGGTTTGAAGAAAGTTAAGGGTACTTTACAGGAAAACACTGAAAGTTCATGATAGTTTGATGAAATTTCCCAAAATAAAAGAAAAGGATTTTATCCAATGTTTACATCTATAAAAGTCAAAATAGAAAAGGTCATGCTCGTGATCTGCATATCTATGTTGTATCCTTCTCTCGGTCACCATCATCCCTCTTCATTATTGTAAGCAATAGTGAAGACAACATCCTCTAGTTCGAGTCTGTCAAAGCATTATTACGATTCTTGAATGTAATAATGTGGAACAGCCTTGGTAAACAATTGTTCTTCTTCCTTAATCTTTAGTGATTTCTAGCTTCTGTTGAATTGCCTGTGTTTTCATATAGTGTCGCATCAGACATTAAGCCTGGGATGAATGCATTACTTCTTTTTTCCTTTTTGAGAAAATGAATAGGATTAAAGTGGCTAGCCAACTAAACCATTTCCCTGAAAATTTGAAAGGAGATAAGAGTTGTAGAGGAGTACAGTGCAACTTAGAAGATATATGATTAGCGTAGGCAAGTAAGGGGGAAAAAATCCAACCCCAAAACAAAGTAACCAAAATAAGCTATATACGAAGTCAAGAAGTTCCGATCGCTAACTTTTTGCAAGAGTCTTGTCTATCTTGTAGAAGTCATCTTCTTCCCTTTTGACACAATTTTCCTAAGAAAAACGCATTACTTGATCAAAGAAGAAGTTAAAATTTCCTCTTAGGCTTTTGCACATCTAAGAATTTCGTGTTAAATCATGCAAGTAGGGTTCCTTGAAGTATCTAGGCAAGTCACTATTAATTTATGTGAAATATGATTATATTAATTTCAGTGAAGATTGCATGCATATCTTTTTGGAGAAAATGTACTAGTGTAACATGCTTTGGCCATTATATGTATACGAAATATATCAATGTATATATTGAAGTGCGTAGTTTGTGTTCAAGTGCATGTATGTATCAGCTTTAGTAACTAAAATCTCATCATCGAAAACCACATCAAAACCAAATTTAAGTAAACCTTTGTGTGCATGCATCAGTGTACTTATATTCAATATTAGTAGTGAAACTATGAAAAAATATCATTAGCCCCTAACAACGTTATCTGATACCATATTTGTCCAAAGATCAACTTTTATTTTTCCTATGCACAGAAGTCGATACAGTCAACAAAATATAGTTATCTGTTGAAGAAACTTTCGAATTTAAAATAGCATAGATATACTCGGTGACAAGCGACAGTTGAACAATTAAGTCACCTATTACCTTTGTATTTCTGTGCAATGCCGTTCAAAGTTTGCGACTACAGATAAAAAGTTGTTTTATACTTTTTAAACAAAAAGAAGGAAATTGGGGAAATTGTATACATCTGACCATAGAGTATGTCGTAATCATGTAATTGATCGATTATCTCTTCCTACGTAGTATGGACACTTCTATGATGGAGCTGTGTCCATGTCGGACATTCCTTTGACACCGTGTATGATGACACTTCTCCACCGTGCTGTATTTTTAATATATTCTTTATTTTTGGATAACCTCTTGGACTCATCTAAGACATTTCTAGACGTATATTCTATATTTCTTAAACAATTTTCAACTCACCATCATATATATGTATATACTTTCATTTTTGTATTAAGAGTATATAAGTATAAAATAATATAAAACTAGGCTTATTTATTTATTTATAAAGATACTGCCAAAAAAATGTGAGATGCATTAAGCCTTGCACAAAAATAGATTAGCCAAGGTTTGTTACTTGCAGTCTTGTACAAATGCTTTAGTTTAATTATACATCAATTTTGGGTGCTTGTATAAACATTGTATGTATTCAAATAGTAATATTTGCAAGTGCATTTGCATTGAATTATTTTCTATGTATGCATGTATTTGTTACGATCTTTTTTAGTGTTGTTGTCATTGTTGGTGGTGGTGGTGTTTATGCTGCTTAGCTCTCTCCCAGTGTCCTACTTTCTAAAGATTTGTATGCCTGCATCGTCTCCGCGTTTCGGATCCTTGTCTTTGCTTTCTAGATCTATTCTAATATAATGCAAACACCATATATGCTTTTTTATTTACCAAAGAAGCATTTGCTCTTGCGGGAAAACTTTCCTCTTCAAAGTGAGACGGCACCATACCAAAAAAAAAGAGAGGAAAACATGTGGTTTTCAATATGAGAATAATAATTTGTCTCATGTAATTTGGGAGGAAAACAACCCAACAAAAGCTCCCTCCAAATCCCTTAATTTTATCTCCTTCATATAAGCCCTTCGGCCTTCTCAATGTAAGAAATTCCCCAAAAAAATATTATTGTACTCATCTTCTTTCCTATTCACAATTTATCCACAGGAGACATCATGGGGATCAATCTCACTCATCGACGCGGAAAAACGTCTCTTAGCCAACGCTCTACTTGATTTCTCGAATGAGCGCTTCATCCTCATCTCCGAGAGCTGCATCCCCGTGTTCAATTTCCCTACAGTCTACACTTACCTAACTCACTCCATCCACAGCTTCGTCGAATCCTATGACGAAGATTCTCCTCAAGGCCGTGGCCGCTACAGCCGCCACATGTGGCCCGATATCAAGATCTCAAAATGGCGAAAAGGGTCCGAGTGGTTCGAGCTCAATCGCGAATTGGCCGTTAACATAGTAGCTGACTTCAAATACTATCGGCTTTTTGATAAATATTGTAAGCCCTCATGTTACCCCGATGAGCATTATATACCGACTTATTTGAATATGTTTTATGGAGTTTTGAATGCGAACCGGACCGTGACTTGGGTCGATTGGTCAAGGGGCGGGCCCCACCCGGCGAGATATGGTGCGAAGTCAATCACGGAGGACTTTATTCAATCAATTAGGAATAATGCAACGCTCTGCATGTATAATTTCAAGCCGACCAGTGTTTGCTATCTCTTTGCGAGGAAGTTTGCGCCAAGCGCTTTGGAGCCGCTGCTTCAACTTGCTTCGTCATTGATGGAATTTTGATTTTCTTTTTTCTTTTTTCAGTATTGATTTTGTAGATGAACTACACTATTTTACCTTACAAACATTTGATGAGTATACATAGTTTTTCTTAGAGGTGGAAACTGTGCAGTTCGTATCTGGCTCGGGCAAAATTTTGTTTCCAGAGGAATTTGAATTGAAATAATTTCATGAACTACGACAGATTAAATGCCGAAGTTGTGAATATAAAATGCAATGTTTCATATATCATTTCTTTTTTACTTGCAATGGCATTTTTCTGACAGTGATTTTACTCTTAAGTGTTTTTGCTGGTTGGCAAGGAAATTTTGGTGCATGATTTTGAATGCTAGACTTGAGTTCAGATGCACTGAGACTCAATGTGTAGGAAATGTTACATTTCTGGTGATCTATGTTCTTAATATAATTTAGACCTTGACATATTTTACTTTCAGGGTTCCACACAGGGCGGACCCAGTAATTTTCGCGAGAGGGGACACCAAACAAGATAAATTAGGTTAAGAAATTACAAATAGATATCATATAAAATTGTAGAAAAAACACTTTCCCAATATGAAGATAAAATTTAATGAAATTCATAGCGTCTTTAATATAATCCGAAATAATTCTAAAATTACATATAACACATGTTTATAATCGATATTAGTCTCTCTCTTATCTTTTCAAAATTTCAACGGTGGCACATGCCTCCTCTCGGGTCTTACTGGATCCGCATGATTTTACTAGTAATTTATGTCATATATATGAATATATGATATTAAAAAAGGAAATTATCATAAAAAATGAATTACATAGCTAAATATATCGTAAATTTCATCAGGGGAAAAATAATGGGGCAACAGCAACTTACCCAGCAGAAGCTCTAAACTTGATCCTAGAAATCCATAAACAACAACAAAATAAAAAACAGAAGAATTAGGAGCTCCCTTCAGTCCAAAAACCAATAGAGAATGATAATTAAACATATAATTAACAACCCATATTGTTGTTCTGGACTGAAAGAAACCCCCATTTCTGTTGCTTTCAAACACAAAGCAAACAAGTGGAAGAGAGAAATGAGAGGAAGAAACTAGTGAAAGTTAAAGAAGAAAGATGAAGAGGAATGAGTTAAAAGGCGAAAGCATTGATCATATCATTGGCCCTTTATAGGTGTAAACATGCTCACTTCTCTTTTCAGTCTCCTCTATGTTTTTCTGGAAACTGCGCATGCATGCCAAAGTACAACAATATTTACCTTATCAAGCTTTTTCTATAGGGTATGTCTTAATCTTAAGATAAACTAATGTCACTTGTAAACATGGAGAAGAAAATATCTAGACATCTTTATTGAAATGCAACAATGTGCATTACTATATATCAAAAGATGAACCTCATCAATTTAATACCTAAGGCCCGCTTTCGATTTGAAAGTAAAATATCTGGAGTTTACTCGGAGGTATAGATTATGTATGCAAACTCGAATAAGGTTGAACTCGACTTGAAGCTAAGAGAGAAAGAAGGTTAGGTTGGATCTTAAATAAAGTCGAGATAACCACAATTTTCCAAACTTCAATGCCAAAGACAAGCAAGATGTGTAGTTAGAATTTCAAAGTTAAGCTTAAATGATTTTTGAATCCTTTGTTTTTGCTAGTAAGAGCTACATTTGCCAATTGGATTAGGTCTTATGTTTCTTTCGATTTAATCCACAATTTCCCAAACATCAAAGTTGTTCGGGAAAACAAAAGAAAAATTAAGATATTAAAACAAATCTGTTCTAAAATGCGGTGCACCATATTGAAATTATCTAAAGTCGATCACACCCGCTCATTATCTAAATTTTAAAGAAAACAATTTCTTTTGGCTATATAAATAAATCAAGTATGGTTGCACTTGGTATATGGAATGGAAGATTATCAGGATTTCTCATATTGCGGGGAATGTGATGACCGGGTATCAATTCCAAGGAAGGATTACCGTGCTTGGTACATTTTAATCATCAACGGTAATATATGTATGTAACCGTCGACCGGCAACGGACAATGGCAGCGAGAACGGCGACTGGTTACGCACGTTTGACCGCCGGCCGGCAGCGGGCGGTGAATGTCCGTCCGTAAGGCGGCCGGCGGCCGGCAGCAAACGTTCGACCAACAGTGGCCGTCGAGGGCGGCCGGCGAGGGAGGCCGATAGTGAATATCAACCGACAACGGGAGGGCAAGAGAGGCCGGCGGCGAACTTCCGACCGGAGGAAGGCCAGTGACCGCCGGCGGCGGAGCGACCGGTCGGAGGGTGGCGAGGGAGGTTGATGGCGGTGGCAGATGATCATGGTACATGTCGTATTAGGTGGGCATATTTCATGGTAATTTAGGATAAACATCTATTTCGGGTCTCATGAAATGAGGTCATTTGATTACCATGGTAATGCAATATTCTCGAGAATATTTTTTACACCTAAACAAGCAAATTAATATTTCATGGGAATCAAGGATTACCCCCTATCAAGTGCACCCTAAAGTTTTTCTTTTTAAAAAAAAACTAATGTAAACCCTTGCAAACTAGGGTTTACGTTACCTACTATTTAAAAATATGTTCAGGTCTTCTGCAATTTAAAACCAGGCTTAGAAATGATACATATATTTAGTCAAATGATTAAGAAAAAATGAACTTGTTAATTGCACAAACAGCTCCTATTGATTACCATACATAGCAATTTAAACCCCTTGAAGTGGTTTATTAGCATAAACAACCTTTCTGTTCATTGACAAAAACACTCCAAGTTCGAGAGTTAAATTAGACAATCATTTAAATTGCTTTGAAGGCTCCTTTTTTTTCCGCAACAACCCGTAAGTGTTTTGGAGGTGGGGGTGAACCCCTAGGTCCATTGGAAATGTTGGGTTGTGACTCGTATGTTTAGTTCTACATCGGAAGTTTATAAGAAGTTGATGTGATATTATAATATAACTTGGACCTCTACCTAGCAGTTCGGGCTTTTGGGTTAGAATGGACATCCAAGTTGTATTGTGAATCCGTCGCTTGCGGGCTCCGCCCCCAACAAATGGTATCAGAGCCTCCTTTGTTTGGGAGAAAGGGTGGAGCGAAAAAAAAATGATGTGGGATGGTGAGTGCTTGTGTATCACCAATGTTGTATATCACTGAAGAAAGGTTGTGAGTACAACGGGTCCACCTTGGTGTTGAAGCGTTTGTATACCACCGATGTTGTATGCCACCTACAACGGTTCAGATGGGTATGTACGATACGAGTCAAGCTCGGGATTGTTGGGTTGTGACTCGTATGTTTAGTCCCACATCGGGAGTTTATAAGAAGTTGATGTGATATTATAATATAACTTTTGGACCTCTACCTAGCAGCTCGGGCTTTTGGGTTAGAATGGGCATCCAAGTTGTTTTGTGTATCCGTCGCTTACGGGCTCTGCCCCAACAGGAAATTGCTCGGTCTTCCATCTAACGGGGAAATGTCTTTGCCGCTCCTATGGCTGTTAGGCGATTTGTTTTGGAGTTGAAGTTGAGTGTTTGCGCTCATAATTTTGAAGGGCATAATAGCTACAAATAAATTAAAGGAACGGGCTAAATATGAAAAATGAATTCAGCAGTTAAATCTTAAAGGGAAGACTGCAACGTTGAATCAAATGATTGTTAAAAAAGTTTGTAAAACGAAAGTCTTACAAACTGGAGTTTGCATAACATATGGCTTGAAAATAAGTTTGGGTGATCCACAATTCTAAACCAAGCACGGCTTAAACATAATAATGATAAGTTATGTAATTCAAATTTCAAAAGCCCCAACCCTAGTGATATTTTTTGTAGAATTTAAATAAAAATATGCTACTAGATTATGGGTCTGATAAAAAAAAGAGTAAATTATATATAAAAAAAAAGAGGAAAATTTTTCTGTTGACAAAAACGTCAAAACCCTTGGAAAATTTTCATGCAGCATGTGTATGATTGTAATACCCAGTTATTTTATTGTATCCGTATTTAAATAAATATTAATTTCCCAATTTCCCTATTACTCACTTTCAATTTTTTCCTTTCCCTTCTATATTTTCTTCTCAATTTATTTTTCCCGGCCTACCTCCTAAAACCTGAAAGCCCTAATTTTATATTTCTTCCCTTTTCTTTTCCTAAGCACAAGCCCAAAACCCATTCTTTTTCTTAAAATCCAAAACCTAAGAACCCTGGTCCTTATCTATTCCTATTCCCTCGCATTATCAATTTGGGTATTAATGGTGAGAAATTTGTATTTATTGGCATTAACCGTGTTTAAATGTTGTTTAATCGAGATGTTTATTTTCTAACCCTACGACTATTCCATTTCCTCCTAGGCATGCAGACCTCTCTCTCTCTCTCTCTCTAACTCTCTCCTTATCTCCATCTCTTTCTCTCTCCATTATTCTCTCAAACTCCCTCCTCTCACTTCTCACTGCAACTCAATCACTTGCCCGCCGCTAAACCCACCACCGGCAACGACCACCACCAGCTTCCTCTACCTCGCTATTACCATCGACCACGACGAGCTCCTCTCACCCTCCTCCTCCGACCGAGATCCGAGCTCCTCCTTCACCATCTTCATCGAACTCACGCCAAGCTTTGTGTCGTCGTCGTCATCACTGCCTGCTGCAACCATCCACCGACGAGCCGCTGACACCCTCTTCCTCCCGCAACCACCACACACCGAGCCCCTCCTTCATCTCCTCCCCCGCTCACCCTACAACTGAGAATCCAACACCCATAGTCCACCACCATCACCGCCAATGCCACCGTCCACGACTGCCGCCGAAGATCTTCTCACCGGAACCACCTCCGTCACCACCAACACCTCCTCTCTCTCCTTAACTCCACCGAGCTTCTCTTCAAAACCCATACTCGAGAACCCATCACCGGCACCATCATCACCTCACCGCCGTTGCACTCGTTGTCTTCATCGCTGTCGTCCAAGCCCCACCACCGTCATCAACGTATCCACCGTTGCAGTAGTCATCGCCATCACAGAGCCCAAGCTTCAAGCAAAGCCTTCCGGTATTTCATCGAACACCTATAACCGTCGCCGTCGCCACTGTTCCAGTCGATGTCTTCGTCGTCCAAGCTGCCGCCTCAGTCGCCTCGGTCTCTGTAGTAGTCACCGTCGTCAACACAATCTCCGTCGCAACACCAGCGCTTGTCCATCGCAGCCGCATTGCGTTCGAGTCACGCTCGCATCGCACCGTCTCGTGTGTCGAGACGAACCCTACACGCTCATCGCTTCCATATCAGCGACCCTAAACAAGTGAAAACCCTTCACTTGTTTATCATGCTATCATATTCGTTAATTATAATATACAATGATGTGTGTGTGTGTGTACATCGTGAAGTTAATAGCGAATAGCAAACCCCTGTTATTAATTTTGCGATTGGGAACCGACTCGGGTTGACCATCCCGTGGTGAAATCATTTAGACTTTACATGAATTAAATTTCTTCTTGACCAATCAAACGAAACTGATATTTCGTTTGATACCGTACATAAGCTAGGTGTTCGATGCAAAACCCTAAACCAAAACCTATTTCAAAATGACGGAATTTATGGCCAATAAATCCCTTTACTGATAATGAATATCGTGTAGGAATTTGGGTTGAAAATTATTGACATTTACACCATGAAATGATGCTCCCATTTGGCGATATAAAATCTGGTAATTTACCGTATGTATCGTATTGAAAAATTCATATTAAATTGAATATAATTCGAAATGAAATGTTTCAGGGCTTGTATCGAAGCCAACTAAATAACCCTTAACCCTCTATAGATGGTTACTGAATATTTACAAGTTAAAATAATGAAATTTGGATAGAAGTACGGTTCAAGACTGCAGTCCAGAGCAATACTTTCTATCGAAGCCTGAATTGAAACATACATATCTCACTGTAGGAATATGATATTATACGGAAACACATGTCGTTGTATAGATAATCGAGTTAGCTAAGTAATGGAGTTGGTTTCACTTAATTTAAGCGCTTTTTGACATTTTTAAAAGTATTTTATACTGTATACGCATCTTGCTATTTTCTGCAGTAACAATCTATACATAGTGCTGTTAAACGAGCATAACTCCCTACATACGTTGGCTACTATTGATCCGTTAGTTGTATTGGAAACTTAACTTATAAATATATATTTCATTAATAAGTAGAAACGCCTAATTCTATATGTGACTAATAGCAAAATGCGTTCTAAGTTAGACTTCCAATTTTGAAATTGGAATTCCGGTAGTGAACATCGTTTTTAAAACAATCATATCTTCCTAATTAGTAATCCGATGGAGTTGAAACCAATTTTTCTACTTAGATAAATGAATATACTTTTTTTTACTTTTATATTGTTTCGCCTGATTCTGCACATATAAATTACCATGAATTTTACAAACTGAATGACACTGGCTGTCTATATTTTATTTGTAGCATATTTGATTGCATTCTTATCATATCATGTGATTGTCATACCCTCAGTGATTAGTGACTGTAACGACTCTGTTTTTACTGTACGAAAATTTTAAAGTTAATATACAGAATGGAGTTTGCAAGCCTGAGTACAAGTTATAATTTTAATTTGTTTAAAAACAGTAAGAAAGCACTTGTAGCTCATTGACAAAAACCTTGCACTGCTGTGACATAGCCCCTGTGTTCGAATCCTATCAGCCATATATTATTTTTCTGAACCTTTCTTTTAAACTTTTTGGAAGCCCAAAAGTTTACACGTGTAATACACGTAAGAAATGAAAAGACAGAAAATCAAACATGTGCAAATTAGAGTTAACAACGAGTAGGACACGTGACAAGAATCCAACCCCTCACCTCCAACTCTTGGCCGGCGAGATTGCCTTTAGGGCCGGCGACGCCGGACCATCCGTAGGGGATGAGGCCCGTGTGTAACACCCGAGCCCAATACTACTATTTTCTGTTACTGGTTGAGGATTAGATATTACTCAGTTCATTTAGCTTGCCTGTTTAACCCTTGCCGTGAAATTTTATCCGGCTAAGTCATTTCTGCATATAACAAATTTTAGCACCTAAAATAAAATTAAAAATATCCATCTTGGCCTACTCGATACCCCTAGCCGCGTGGTAGCGTCCGTGCATCGAGTTCTCGTTCCGTTCAGTGAAACGGGCGAGTTTGGACGGCTACGCGCGTGTACAAGAGTCCGACTTGGGGGTATGCTTTTTAATCATAAAACATTTCATTTTAAAATTTGGAACCCGCTTAAAATCCTATTATTTAAATTTCAAATTTTTGGACCCAACCCGGACGCGATTTGGAAATGTTTCATTTAGCGCCAAAATCCCAAATTAATAAAATATTCTAAACCTTATAATATTTCGTTTATAATATAAATCTTACGGTTACTAAAATTTATTAAATCTTTTTAATCTTTCTTTTAAAATCTCTGATGTTTCCTCAGCCAATCACGGGGCTCTTAACCCCCGTGGGCCCCTCCTCTAGCGCCCCTCTCTCTTTCTGGCTCTCTCGTATGTCTCTCTCTCTAGCTTTCTCCATCTCTCTCTCTCTCTAACCCTCTCTCTCTCTTCCCTGTATATATATCCTTCCCTCATAATTTCCCAGCACGAGAAAAGCTAAACCCATCGCGAGAAACCCAGTGACCCTAGCCCTAGTCGCCTCCACCGTCGCCGCCGCAGCTCCGACGCCGGCGCCAGCGCCACCGTTGCCCTCGCCTCCGCCTCCTCGTTCCAACCTCGACACCTCCTCCTTCTTCCCGTGTGCACGGTGCGGCAGCAACCAGGATAACCCCCCTGTGCCTTCTCTGTACGGCCGGAGACGTCGCCGGCAACCTTCGTCGTCGTCACCCGCGCCACCTTCAGCACCTCCTCAGCACTTGCGCACTCCAGACCCGACCACCTCCTCTCCCTCTCCACTTTCTTTCCCGTTTCCCATACCCGAGCCCTAGCCCATCACCTGCAACCTCCTCGCCGGCGCCCCACCGCCGTCGACCCCATCGCTGTCACGCCCTCTGCAACACCAGTAAGCCTTCTCTCCCCTTCCTCCTTCCATTTTTCCCTCTGATTTATACCTTGGCCGTGCACTAATTTTTCTGGTTGTTTTGTCGCTATTCGCCGGAATCCGGCCGTGCCGGCGATGTGTCCCGACGATCCAGCGGAGTGCTCTGACCCGTGAGGTCCCTTGATTCGTCGTTTGAGTCCAATCCGTGAACCGTGCGTCCGTCGCGTGTTTCCCCGCCGACGTTACGTTCCGTTTTTCCCGGTTCGCGACCCGTCGAGGCGAGTATTCGATACTTGCTACATGCTATTGCTACTTTATAACTTGCCTTAACATTCATGTGTGGTTTAATGATATATTATTTAGTAAATCACCTTACGTACCTTGCTTCATGTTTAACCCTAGTAGCATGTCAAATAAATTATTTCCTGATAAACCCGTACATGATAGATTGCATTTGATTCACTGCTATGATGCTTTATTTCCAGTTTAGTTTAACAAATATGCATAACCGGCTAAATTACAATTGCATTCTTTAAACCGATTATACTTGTCGTGGCATTCTTGGAACACTCAATATATATTATTAACCTGACTACAGCAGTTACGTTCACCGTCCTGTATTCACATGATATTGACACTATTTATTTAACACAATTGAAAATGGTACAGCTAGATAATAAATCAGATTATTGTTTAACGTGTTGATTTGAACATGATGCTGCTTATATATCTGTTTGTGAGTACACCCACGATATCGTTACATCTTGATTGACATTGTCACACATGGTATTGTACCGTTTACTATTGACTTGACCTGATGTACCATGGCTTGACCCGTTACCTGATCTTGTGTCTAATGCCAACAAACCTGACATGTAGTTCTCACGGACCATTCCTGTTGTCTATCCAGACAAACCTGCTCTTACCTGATCCTGTGTTGGCATTAGTTCTTAATTACTGAATACCTGACTCGACATACATAGTTTGGGGGTATGGGAAAATCAAAAGTGTAAACTAAAGTGTAACTTAAAAGGGTATTACTTGATCCGTGGTCCCGGGGGGTAACGGGACAGAGCCATTCGTGACTCTTACATTTTCCTGATCCGTGGTCCCGGGGGGTAACGGGACAGAACCACTATTGGTTCACATATTCCTGATCCGTGGTCCCGGGGGGTAACGGGACATATCCTTTGAGTTACATGGAGGATTACTCAAATTGATTTCAAAGACTTTAGACTAGGAAACCCGATAGAACAGTTTAGTTACCCACTGCACATTACCCTGCACCGCCTGTTTCACATTATTGCTTTATTCATGTTAGTTCTGCATTGCCTATTACACTGTCCATATTATATTACTTGTTGACTTAACGCGCTGACGTCTGGGTTTTGCATGGCCCAGATTCTTTACCACTGTCGCTGTCCGAGCAGGAGTACTTCAGCCAGCAGGCTGAGTTGTGAGTTCTGTAGTGGTTAGTTTTATTTCCTGCATTCTTATTTCCAGATGTGAGCCCGCATTATGGGACATACTTTTCCGTTATTGTATTGGATCATTTGCTTCCGTATTTATTTATCATTGACTCTTGTTATTCTGGATTGTGGACATGTTTTATATAGTTTTATCTTGTTCTTGATATCTCTACAGCCGTAATGTGACTGTGGATGGATACTTCCTACCCACAGGTAGCATGGTTGGCTATGTCACGTGCCCAATCTTGCGTACTCTGGGAAGCGGGGCGTGACATGGTTCTTTTGGTATCAGAGCCATAGGTTAGTTGGGTTGATTCTTTTGTAGTTGGGTATTGTACCCAATACACGAATCAGAATACCCGTGTTTAGGAAACATGTCCTGCCACTTTGCCATTTACCATTCTTGAATCACATTCTTCCTGATTATATCTTTTACCACGTGCAAACTTACTTTGCATGTCGACTCGAAAACCTGATTTCTTGTTATCCCTAGGACTTAGGCGACTTGGGTGGAGTTAAGTAATTGTGGCTATGATACCGCGGCATAGTTACAATGCGGTACTCTATTTAAGTATCTTAGAGTTCTAGCCTTGATCTATACATATATCAAATCTATCATCATGCTAATGTTGGGTGTTTTTTTTTTTGATTTCAGGAATATGGCATATAAGAATTTGAAGACGTACCAGAGGCGTGTGGACGAAGCCGCCATGCTTGGAGTGATAAGGGGAATGCTAGAGAATCAAAAGAGGCAGACCGAACTAATCTAGCAGCAAGCAGACTCATTTCAGGAAGGTTTGCAGATCGTTCAGCAGTCTGTGAACAACGTTAGAGCGAAACCAGTTGACCGAGTAGGGACCGTGGCAGATTTCAGACGTTTGGGTCAGTCTACATTTACTGGTTTGGAGGAGCCGTTGCCAACCGAGAAGTGGCTAGTTGACACGGAGAATTTGTTGATTGCGGCACAGATTCCAGATGACAAAAGAGTTGATGTGGTACGCATTCAGTTAGTGGACTACGCCCGAGAATGATGGCTTGTGGAGGAGACCCGCTTGCCCAAACCGATCAAATGGGCGGATTTTTCTAAGAGTTTCCTAGAGAAGTTCTTCCCGCGAACTGCACGGGAGGAAATGGAAGAGAAGTTTATTAGGCTGAGGCAGAATGGAGCACCCGTGGATGTGCATGCAGCAGAATGGACGAGACTCAGCAGATTCGCTGGACCTTTAGTTGCCAACGATGCAGACAGGGCACGGAGGTTCATGCGCAGCTTGGATGTGGACATCCAGAGGCAGATTGTCTCCCTGGGTTTGACCACTTTCTCACAGGTTCTTACAGCAGCTCGGGAACAGCAGAGTTTATCTGGGATGAAAGGGAGCTTGCAGCAGATAGCAGTTGCGGCAAGGAAGCCCGCATTTGTACCTAACAGAGCTCATGGTCGCAGAGGTATTCCAGTGGACCGTCGAGGTGTAGCACCCATGAAGAAGCCTGTGATCGTTGATCGGAGAAAGAGCGTGATTTGTGACTACTGCCGTTTACCTGGGCACGTGCAGAAGGATTGTCGAAGGAAGCTGGGACTTTGTTTGGTTTGTGGAGCGGCTGATCACGCAGTTGGTGCCTGTCCGTCGAAGCTTCGTACGAGGGAGGATATTCAGAAGCCTCCGCAGAAACCGTTCCAAGGGCAGAAACAGCTAACTCAAGGACCTAATCAGGCTCGAGCTTTTACCTTGACAGCTGAGGAAGCTAAGGCATCAGGAGAAGTGGTTTCAGGTATTCTACTCGTTCATGGTTTTCCCGCAGTGGCATTATTTGATTCTGGTGCATCCCATTGTTTTATGTCATCCAAGTTTATAACTACACACTCGATTGCCTGCACGACCCTGTCTAGTTTCTGGGACATACACACTGGGAATGGGAAAATTATATCTAGTAGGGAATGTAAAGACTGTTCAGTTGTTGTGTGCGGACGGGAGCTTTTTGCAGATTTCTTGGTGATTGATACGGGCAGCTACGAGGTCGTCTTGGGAATGGATTTTCTTGGCACTTTCCACGCTCACATTGACTGTAGGGCAAGGAAAGTAATTTTCCAGATTCCCGGACATCCTGAGTTTACCTTCACTGGAGGAAGCAGTTCTGTCGGGCCAGTCGAGTTTAGGGTTAGGCCGACAAACAATGTTCTTGTAGCTATGGAAGTTGATAGTAGTGAAGAGCCGGCGGTTGTTCGCGATTTTATGGATGTATTTGAAGATATATCGGGCTTACCGCCGAAGCGAGACGTGGAGTTCGCGATTGACCTTATCCCTGGTGCAGCGCCAGTATCTAAAGCGTATTATCCAATGGCGCCAGTGGAATTGGAAGAAGTTAAGAAACAAGTTGCTGAATTGCTTGAGAAGGGTTGGATCCGAAGCAGTAACTCGCCTTGGGGAGCTCCATTTCTTCTAGTAAAGAAGAAGGATGGCACCAGAAGGATGTGCATCGATTATCGAGAATTAAACCGGGTAACTATTAAGAACAAGTACCCGATCCCTCGCATTGGAGAACTTTTTGAGCAGCTTAGTGGCGCGAGGGTATTCTCGAAACTGGATTTGCGATCCGGATATCATCAGGTCTGAGTGAAAACAGAAGATATTTGCAAGACGGCGTTTTGAACTCGGTATGGACATTACGAGTACCTAGTGATGCCCTTCGGAGTAACGAATGCGCCGGCAGTATTCATAGACTTGATGAACCGAATCTTTTCACCGTTCTTGGACCAGTTTATTGTGGTATTCATTGACGATATTCTGGTTTACTCGAAGAGTTTTGAGGAGCATGCTGAGCATTTGAAGATCGCACTGCAGGCATTGAGACAGGAGAAATTGTATGCGAAGATGAGTAAGTGCGAATTTTGGCTGGAAGAAGTGAAGTTTCTGGGGCATGTTGTGTCGGGCAATGGAATCGCCGTCGATCCCGAAAAGATTGCAGCAGTTCGAGATTGGCCTATTCCAAGGAATGTAGCTGAGATAAGAAGTTTCCTTCGATTAGCCGGATACTACAGGAGATTTGTGGAGAACTTCGCTCGTTTGGCAGAACCGTTGACCAAGCTTACGCGCAAGGAGGTACCTTTTGTATGGACGGATAAATGTGCGTTAGCTTTCGAGACGTTGCAGCAGAAGTTGATAACCGCCCCTATCCTGACCGTACCAGACAATTCCGGAGGACTGGTGATTCACAGCGACGCATCTGGGAAAGGATTGGGATGCGTTTTGATGCAGCATGGGAAGGTCGTAGCATACGCATTAAGACAACTGAAGACCCATGAGAAGAATTATCCGACTCATGACTTGGAGCTTGCGGCTGTGATCTTTGCTTTGAAGATTTGGAGACACTACCTTTTGGGTGAGAGAGTCGAAGTTTTTACGGATCACAAGAGTTTGAAGTATGTGTTCACTCAGAAGGAGTTGAACATGAGGCAGCGTAGATGGTTGGAGCTGATGGCCGACTACGACCTTGATCTTAAGTACCATCCCGGAAAAGTTAACATCGTGACGGATGCGCTTAGTCGGTTACCAGCAATTCAGGTGTTAACTACGCAGAGGGAGATCATTGCAGATTTTCGAAGATTTGACTTGGAGGTTATGCTACCACATTCTACGGGACAGTTGATGCAGTTGCAAGTACAGTCGTCCTTGGTTGAGAAGTTTAAAGCGGCACAATCGCAGGATCCTAGACTGCAAAAGTTTCGAGAGCAGGTTGAGGCTGGACTACGAACAGATTTACTGGTCCACGAAGATGGTTCGTTGAGGTATGGTAGCCGTTTGTGTGTGCCAAAGGGGGATGTTCGTGAAGAGCTTATGAAGGAGGCACACAGTTCAGCTTATTCTATACATCCAGGAGGCACAAAGATGTACCGTGATATTCGACAGCATTTCTGGTGGGAAGGCATGAAACGGGAGATTGCTCGCTTCGTGGCTAAGTGCTTGGTGTGTCAGCAAGTCAAGGCTGAACACCAAAGGGTTGCTGGTTTGTTGCAACCACTTCCGATTCCTCAGTGGAAGTGGGAACATATAACCATGGATTTCGTGACGGCTTTACCGCGGAGTCCAAAAGGCAACAATGCAGTATGGGTGATTGTCGATCGATTGACCAAGGCAGCTCACTTTATTCCTTTCCGGGTTGGTCAATCAACGGAGACTCTGGCAGAACGGTACATGCAGGAGATTGTAAGATTGCATGGCGTACCGGTGAGCATCGTGTCCGATCGAGACACTCGGTTCTTATTACACTTCTGGAGGAATTTACAGGAAAGTTTGGGGACTCGATTGAAGTTTAGCACAGCTTATCATCCTCAAACTGATGGTCAGTCGGAGAGAACGATCCAAACTCTTGAAGACATATTGAGAGCATGCATGTTGGACTTCAAGGGTTCATGGGAGGATCATCTACATTTGGTGGAGTTTTCTTACAACAATAGTTTCCAAGCAACTATTCAGATGGCTTCGTTTGAAGCTTTGTATGGTCGTAAGTGCCGTTCACCTATTTTGTTGGGATGATGTTGGTGAACGAAGATTGTTGGGACCAGATTTGGTGGTACAGACGGTTGAGAAGGTTAACACAATCAGAAAGTTTATGAAGGCAGCTCAAGACAGACAGAAGAGTTGGGCTGACACGTCAAGAAGACCTCTAGAGTTCGCCGTGGGTGATTTGGTATTCTTGAAGATATCACCGACTAGAGGGGTGATTCGTTTTGGGAGTCGAGGAAAGCTTAGTCCTCGATTCGTTGGACCCTTCGAGATATTGGAGCGCGTTGGAGAGGTAGCGTACCGTTTGGCGTTACCGCAGTCCTTAGCAGGTGTGCACGACGTGTTTCACGTATCTCAACTACGAAGGTATGTTCGAGATGAAACACACGTCTTGGATCATTCGGAGTTAACAGTACGGGAAGACCTGACTTTTGAGGAGCGACCGGTTGAAATCATGGATCGAAGGGAAAAGGTTCTTAAGAACAAGATTATCCCCCTTGTGCTCGTTTCTTGGGGTAATCGATCGCATGGAGAGTCCACTTGGGAGCCAGAAGATGAGATCCGGCAGAAGTTTCCTCACCTTTTCCTGTAGTTTTCTATCTTGTATTCTTGGAATTTCGAGAACGAAATTCTTTTTGTAGTTGGGTATAATGTAACACCCGAGCCCAATACTACTATTTTCTGTTACTGGTTGAGCATTAGATATTACTCAGTTCATTTAGCTTGCCTGTTTGACCCTTACTGTGAAATTTTATCTGGCTAAGTCATTTATGCATATAACAAATTTTAGCACCTAAAATAAAATTAAAAATATCCATCTTGGCCTACTCGACACCCCTAACCGCGTGGTAGCGTCCGTGCATCGAGTTCTCGTCCCGTTCAGTGAAACGGGCGAGTTTGGACGGCTACGCGCGTGTACAAGTGTCCGACTTGGGGGTATGCTTTTTAATCATAAAACATTTCATTTTAAAATTTGGAACCCGCTTAAAATCCTATTATTTAAATTTCAAATTTTTGGACACAATCCGGGCGCGATTTGGAAATGTTTCATTTAGCGCCAAAATCCCAAATTAATAAAATATTCTAAACCTTATAATATTTCGTTTATAATATAAATCTTATTGTTACTAAAATTTATTAAATCTTTTTAATCTTTCTTTTAAAATCTTTGATGTTTCCTCAGCCAATCACGGGGCTCAAACTCCCGTGGGCCCCTCCTCTAGCGCCCCTCTCTCTCTCTGGCTCTTTCGTATATCTCTCTCTCTCTCTAGCTTTGTCCATCTCTCTCTCTCTCTAACCCTCTCTCTTTCTTCCCTGTATATATATCCTTCCCTCATAATTTCCCAGCACGAGAAAAGCTAAACCCATCGCGAGAAACCCAGTGACCCTAGCCCTAGCCGCCTCCACCGTCGCCGCCGCATCTCCGACGCCGGCGCCGGCGCCACCGTTGCCCTCGCCTCCGCCTCCTCGTTCTAACCTCGACACCTCCTCCTTTTCCCCGTGTGCACGGTGCGGCAGCAACCTGGATAACCCCCCCTGTGCCTTCTCTGTACGGCCGGAGACGTCGCCGGCAACCTTCGTCGTCGTCACTCGCGCCGCCTTCAGCACCTCCTCAGCACTTGCGCACTCCAGACCCGACCACCTCCTCTCCCTCTCCACTTTCTTTCCCGTTTCCCATACCCGAGCCCTAGCCCATCGCCTGCAACCTCCTCGCCGGCGCCCCACCGCCGTCGACCCCATCGCTGTCACGCCCTCTGCAACACCAGTAAGCCTTCTCTCCCCTTCCTCCTTCCATTTTTCCCTCTGGTTTATACCTTGGCCGTGCACTAATTTTTCTGGTTGTTTTGTCGCTGTTCGCCGGAATCCGGCCGTGCCGGCGATGTGTCCCGACGATCCAGCGGAGTGCTCTGACCCGTGAGGTCCCTTGATTCGTCGTTTGGGTCCAATCCGTGAACCGTGCGTCCGTCGCGTGTTTTCCCGCCGACGTTACGTTCCATTTTTCCCGATTCGCGACCCGTCGAGGCGAGTATTCGATACTTGCTACATGCTATTGCTACTTTATAACTTGCTTTAATATTCATGTATGGTTTAATGATATATTATTTAGTAAATCACCTTACGTATCTTGCTTCATGTTTAACCTTAGTAGCATGTCAAATAAATTATTTCCTGATAAACCCGTACATGATAGATTGCATTTGATTCACTGCTATGATGCTTTATTTCCAGTTTAGTTTAACAAATATGCATAACCGGCTAAATTACAATTGCATTCTTTAAACCGATTATACTTGTCGTGGCATTCTTGGAACACTCAATATATATTATTAACCTGACTACAGCAGTTACGTTCACCGTCCTGTATTCACATGATATTGACACTATTTATTTAACACAATTGAAAATGGTACAGCTAGATAATAAATCAGATTATTGTTTAACGTGTTGATTTGAACATGATGCTGCTTATATATCTATTTGTGAGTACACCCACGATATCGTTACATCTTGATTGACATTGTCACACATGGTATTGTACCGTTTACTATTGACTTGACCTGATATACCATGGCTTGACCCGTTACCTGATCTTGAGTCTAATGCCAACAAACCTGACATGTAGTCCTCACGGACCATTCCTGTTGTCTATCCAGACAAACCTGCTCTTACCTGATCCTGTGTTGGCATTAGTTCTTAATTACTGAATACCTGACTCGACATACATAGCTTGGGGGTATGGGAAAATCAAAAGTGTAAACTAAAGTGTAATTTAAAAGGGTATTACTTGATCCGTGGTCCCGGGGGGTAACGGGACAGAGCCATTCGTGACTCTTACAATTTCCTGATCCGTGGTCCCGGGGGGGGTAACGGGACAGAACCACTATTGGTTCACATATTCCTGATCCGTGGTCCCGGGGGGTAACGGGACATATCCTTTGAGTTACATGGAGGATTACTCAAATTGATTTCAAAGACTTTAGACTAGGAAACCCGATAGAACAGTTTAGTTACCCACTGCACATTACCCTGCACCGCCTGTTTCACATTATTGCTTTATTCATGTTAGTTCTGCATTTCCTATTACACTGTCCATATGATATTACTTGTTGACTTGACGCGCTGACGTCTGGGTTTTGCATGGCCCAGATTCTTTACTACTGTCGCTGTCCGAGCAGGAGTACTTCAGCCAGCAGGCTGAGTTGTGAGTTCTGTAGTGGTTAGTTTTATTTCCTGCATTCTTATTTCCAGATGTGAGCCCGCATTATGGGACATACTTTTCCGTTATTGTATTGGATCATTTGCTTCCGCATTTATTTATCATTGACTCTTGTTATTCTGGATTGTGGACATGTTTTATATAGTTTTATCTTGTTCTTGATATCTCTACAGCCGTAATGTGACTGTGGATGGATACTTCCTACCCACAGGTAGCATGGTTGGCTATGTCACGTGCCCAATCTTGCGTACTCTGGAAAGCGGGGCATGACACCGTGTTTTGTACATAACACCCTTTGGCCTATCTCACTACCCCTGTTCTGTTTGTTTTCTCTGCAATTTAACAGAGAATTAAAATTCATCTTTAATCTTATTTTTAATACTTTTTAATTCAATCTT
This sequence comes from Agapanthus africanus, assembly GCA_030015575.1. Lineage (NCBI taxonomy): Eukaryota > Viridiplantae > Streptophyta > Magnoliopsida > Asparagales > Amaryllidaceae > Agapanthus > Agapanthus africanus. Next base: position 217,228,580 of record CM057338.1, read on the forward strand.
TCAATTCCAAAACCTTAATTTCACCCTATAAATACAACCTCATACCCTAGTCCCTCCTCATTCTGAAATCTCTAGTCAAAATTATAAAAATTTTGTAAGTCCAAGAAGAGTACAAGTGGAGTTAGCAAGAGGTTGACTTCCGAGGAGGATCTACACAAGTTCCGGCGACCCCATGACGCCACAAAAGCTTCTACATCTTCTTTTACTTTCCCTCTTTCCTTCTAGCAAGTAAGTTTCATTTCTTATTCTACTCTTTCATCTTAAAAAATCTCTTTTCATAAAACATGTCGGAAGTGGAGTTAATACCGACACCTTCTTTAAAACATTATAAAATCCACTTTTTCTTATATGTTCTTCATGAATATTATCACATCATACTTTTTAATCATTAAACTAACATTTAGAAATAATTTTCACTCTAAAACTCCTTGTAAAATAACTTTAAGCTAGATTTTACGTTTAAATACCATGAAGTTTATATACGTTGTCTTTTAAACTCTTGCTTAGCATACCTTTAGAAAACTTCATGAGGTAATGACCTATCTCTCACCTACACACAAATTGACATAGCACGATTCTCTTGAGACATAACTTTTATGGCAAAATACGACTTTTCATTAAAATACCTTGAACTATAAAAAAACCGTTTTCTTCGAATTGTATTATCAAACTCTTTACAATTATATCTCTACAACCCATTTTGGGGAATCCGGTATTGGATGGTGTGGATTATCGCACATCCTCGAGGGAGCATACGATCTCAAAAGAATTTTAATACGATTTGTAAGAAAAAACGAGATTTTCTACTTAATAAATAAAATTAATTTTTAATAATTATATAAATATTATCAAACCATATATTCTCAATATATAATAAAATTCCATGTTTTCTAGAAAATAAAAGAATGACAAGTTTCATTAAAATACCATCAAGTGACAAGTTACACTAAAATACCATGAATTATTCAAGCTAAGTTACTATTCACCAATATACCTTACTCTTTAAAACTCACATCCATGGAAACCCTTAAGAACATAAATAATTACTTGAGATTTATTTTGAAAGTATATAAAATATTTTTCATAAAACCCCTCGAGATATATAAAATTACATTAAGCATCCTAGTAAATATAGGTCTAAGCGGGACCAATTCTCTTGAGCCTCAGAAATCCGGAGAAAGTGGGTGCTTTTCTATTTAAGGTAGAAAACTAAAACGGTGTTATCAATGGTAATTGTTCTGGAAAAAGACACAAATCCTGCCGTCCATGTGCAGCAGTTACCGATAACATCCTAATATAATTCAGGATCCAAATTCTGTTCTAAGTGTCTGACTCAAGTCTGAGTCCAAATCAATCTGAATCCAATTCACATGAATCCAATTCAACATGAATTCAATATATCCAACATGTATACTTGAACCTGAACCTGAATACCAAAACAATACCAAACATGACTTGACTTGACCGAACCATGGCTATGACTTGACTACATGCCTACTTGATACATCCTGAAACTGTTTACGTGAACAACTTATAGCATGGTCTCGGTAAGTCTGATAATTACCAATCAATACAATATATATTACGGGGTATAACGGGATAAACTGGTACGGAATGTGTTAAAAGTGCCATGATGATGGACACTAAAAAACACCTACATGAACATCCTGTGCCGTTGTCCTGTGGATTTTGACGGGGCCTTATACTTACATGTTACCATAATTCACGGGATAGTTGGACTTCTCTCGTATATACTGTAATACCCAGTCCTTTTGAATACCAATATCTGTATTTCTATTTCACTTATAAAATTTATTTAGTTTACTTATAATTATTTATATATTTTAAAACCCCATTAACACCAAACCCAAATCTTTCCTTTTCTCTTTTCCATTATTTCCTCAGCCCAACAAATTAAAATAAAACCAATAACAATTAGATCCCAAACAACCCCAGCCCATTTCTTTTATTTAAAATTAAACCCAAAACTTTTATTTCCTCAGCCCATAATCTATTTTTCCGAGCCCATGTAAATTAAAATGGGATTTAAATTCAAATCCCGGCCCACTCCCTTGGCCCGCATCTCAAACCCGACCCGGCCCGGCCCATACCCTAACCCCTTCTTCCCCAACGTCTCTCCTATTTTCCCGCCCACGCCCACTGTTTCCTCGATCCGCTTCCTCCGCCCACGCCCATGCCCACGCCCACGTTGCAGCGCACGTTTCCTCTACGACCTGTTCCCCAACGTTTCGCTCCTCCTTCTCCTTCACACCCTCTCCCCACTCTCTCTGTTTCCCTCTCAATCTCTGTTCCCTCTCTCTCTCTCTGTTACACTCTCTCCCCCTCTATCTCTCATCTCGTTTCCCTTATTCCCCTGCCTTCCCGAGCTTAGCCCTAAGCCGACCGCTCCATCGTTGCAAGCCTCCGACCACCTTCCTCCACTCTCACCACAGCTCTTTCTCTACCCCCATTCCATTTCACCCAAGCTCACACCACCACAAGCCTTCCCTCCTCCTCTCGCCGGCCGTCCTCGACCGTTGACGCGACCACCTCTGCCTTCGACCACCCTTGGTAACCCACACACACCCTTCACAACCCGAGCTCCCCTCTTCTTCCACTACACACCGAGACCTACATCAATCTCCCCCTCTTCACCGCCACTCCCCGGAGCCACCAACCGCCGTCGGCCGCATCCACCATCACCATCAACCCCACTGAAACTCACTACCGACCTCGTGCCGACGAGCTCACCATCTACAACCTCCATAGTTGCAAGTCCAAGCTGGGACCTTGCACTCGGGCTCGTTGCGCCGTCTGCTGCCCTCATCGCCGACGATCACCACCGTCTCGTCGTCGTCGTGTCATTGTTGAGCCACCGCCGGAGCACCAGGCTGCTGCCAACGAACCCTTAGGCACGAAGCCCCTCTCCGTCGCACACGCAAACAACCACTGCACAGAGCCGTCAAGTTAAGCTCGAGCCGAGGCCAAACCTTTGTCGTTGTTGCCCGTGTGTGTCGTGCCCGCGCATGCCATCACAGTCATCATCACTGCGGCACCATCGACACATAATTTCCAGGCAAGTTCAATTACTTGCTTACATGCTAATCTACTCGTGTTACAAATTCAAAAGTATAAGTTATGAATTTACAATTCCCGATAAAATTAAACGACATACCTGTTCGATGCATGATCCCAATGAAAATACCCACCTAATTTGACGGAATTGGATTGTTTATGTTGTCCCATGTAGTGATGAATACCTTATACAAATTTCACTGGAAAATACGACTGTTAATGACTAAAACGATTACCCCCAAATATACCTGTAAAACTGGAATTTTCCCGTATTTGAAAACCGTTAAAATTACCATAAATTATGTATATGCTGGAATGATGCGTTCGAGGGCTTAAATCGAAGCCGACTCGACGAACTATAACCGTATGTAAGTTTCTAATGGTTTCTGTACTTAAATTGTGACAATATTTGGATCGGAGTGCGACTCTGGACTGCATTCCAGAGCGACTCTGGTTACTGTTTACTGTCCCGTAATGCGTGCCACCTTGTTTCCTGAACTCGTATGTTGCGGAACTCTGCATTTTATTAAAGGTGAAACTGTTATATATATAACAAAAGTGGTTTCATTCCGTTTCATCATCGTTTGCTATTTAAATTGTAAATTAAAAGAGCTGGACGTATAACAGACCAGAACAGATTCAGAAGTGACAAACTAGTGATAAAAAGTGTGTAACTTTCGACATACTAATGCGATTGAGAATCCGTCTATTGCGTTGAATACCCTACTGAAAAACCTAGATATCATTCAACTGTAGCGTCGCTAAATTCTGATCCCTACTTGGGTTAAAATGCGTTACGAAACGGACTTCCGATTCTGAAACCGGATTTCCATCAGCGAACGCTTAAAATGAAATGTCCGTATCTAGTGATCCTGAAACCCGATTGACGTGAAAATAAATTCGATGGATAGATAATCAAACATACTATTTATTCCCCGTTCATCGTTTCGCTAAACTGTACACGTATAATTTATGATAAATTATGCAAGTGGTAGAATACTGATTTATGACGTCTTAATCATGCTTTACATACTGTTTCCTCATCATATCATACATATGTCACTGCATTGATAACCTAGTGATCATGTGCATTACCCAGTGTTAGGTATTAGTGGTGATTGTGGCAAGTACGTTAGTGTTCGTGCATGAGTGGATAAGTGAAAATGACACGTACTTGTACACAATCAGTGAACCCTTTTATTCTATTGCATTGTCGACGTCTGTGGGACGCGTGTAAGTGTGACTATAAGTGGTATGGGACACTTATGGAAGTTCTTGCATGGGTATCACAGATAAGGCACCAGACACTGCCCATTTATCTTGGGTATTAGTCAGGACGTGCTTGATGGAGATCTTATCTCCAGTTCTCGCGCAGACTTGTCATGGACCGACCGGTATTTGAGGTTATGGTTGGCGTTTGATGTAGACCACGGGGTGTGGGGTAGTTTGAGTGTGAGTTCAACAGAATCTCGGGAGTCCCATGCCGGCTTATATATATGGAGATATATGGAGATTTACAGGGTACATGATTATTACCGTGAGTTACATTTTGGGCCCGTGGTCCCTTACCCTTGGGTCCTACCCTTGGGTGGAGGACACTCATGAGTGGTTGACTCTCACACTTAGACTGACGATAGGCTTAGTGACATGTACAGTGAGACTTAGAGACTGATAGGGATAATGACATTGATATACATTTTTACTGTGTTGACATACCTGGCATACTATTTTTACTGCTTTACTGTTCACCTGATCTATTGGACACTTCACTGGTTACTCCATGTTCATATCTTTACTGTCTTGATTTACTGTTATATATCTATTATCACTGTTCGAGTTGCCACTTGCATGTATATATATTTTGCTATTGTGTCGCTCTGACGACCTGAGTATGCATACTCAGAGTGAGAAGTGGATCTAGCCTGGACCGGGACCAGACGTACATCGCGGACATCTTGATCAGCTATCCAGAGCTATACTCACGTTACCTCCATCAGGTCAGTTCCTTGTAATTGTTTTGTTTCGATACTGCATTTCTCATTACCTGTGCGTTGTTTACTGATTACCATGTAAAGCTAGAAGCCGAAGTGTGACTACGGCAGGATATTTCCTTGACCGTAGGAGCATGGCTGGCCTTGTCAACCCCTCGTATTCCGTATTTTGGGAAGCGGGGCATGACATATACTGATATATTCTGTACCAAACTACAAACAACTACGTTAGCATAACAAGCAGATAATTTACCAGTTCTATTCTCTTTACTTGTCTTTTCTATTCTATCTTTTGGGACTTACAGAGCGCTAGTTTGCTGACGACATTCCTGTCACTTCTTTCTTTAGAATGTTCGTCAGGAGGACCCGACTCTCAGGAGACGGAGCCTAGTCAGGACTGTTGGGTTTCCTCACCGCCTTATCTAGGGTTTGGAAGCATCACACATGCCATAATTAAATTTTATGAGGTGCTAAGTAAACTAACCTAGGATCTTAACTAGAATTTTAGGGTAACAATCAATAAGCATCACATGCAAGAAGCAATTTAACACTAGGTGAAGAGATTACAACCTTTGTAGACTTCCCTTGGTGACTCCTTGGCATTTTGAGAGTTTGAAACAGATTGATAGAGGTCTTCCTAGTCCACGATGATCCACCCGAAGTCCCTTTGCCCAAAGCTCCTTACTTTATTTGATCTTTGAAAGAAGTGTAGCAAACACCCTACACAAATGGGCTAGAGATGTGTAGAATGATGATGTGGTTTGTATTCTCTATTCAAAACCCTTTCTTTTTTACTAGCTCACTCTATGGAAAACTCAAGAGAGCAAGAGAATGAGGAAGAAGATGATAATAGCAAAGCTTTTTGCTCAAGAGATAATGATATATCTTTTTGTTAAAAATGAGAATAGAAATTATATATAATTTCACACTCTCATCCTTAACCATGGGTTAATAAATATCTAGATATTTATTTAGGAGTAATGAGAGCCATAGAAAATTAACTCATGGTTAATGCAAGGTTAAGTGAAGAATGAAGAATAAATCTCAACCATGAATTAATTCTATTTGCATTAACTACATGCACTTTCTTGAAAATCTTATTCCTTAACCTAGGGAAATTGAGAAAATAAGAAATGCCAGCTATATGAGATAAGATGGAACCGAAAATCGACATGTAGCGCCAAGGGAAATTGAGAAAATGAGAAATGCCGAGGCTGGACTTATCTGATTGTCTGATTCCGCTAGTATTTTTTTGCTATTTCGATATCGCTCTTCCTTCTCCTCTCCAGCAGGAGAAAGTGGAATTCACCTAGGGATTGGCAGGAACTGAAAGGTTACACTACCGCCCCGGCCAACTTCCATGGCCAAATGCGGAACAAAAATTTCGTAGCGATAACGAACTTGGCGCTAACATAAACCCTAACCGGATCTTTACCATAAACCTAGTTAGCACTTAATAGAGTTTTATCTACTATGAAAAGATGTTATACCTAAAGAAACCGAGTCCTTCGGGTCTTCGATCCTCTCCTTAAGCTCCTCGATGGTCGTATGGATCGTGCTTTAACTCCGACCCCCTTGTGTCTATGATGATCCACCCGAGAGCACCAACCTTTAACTAAACCTCTAGCTTGAGGTAACTAGAATACTTGATTTGCTAATCCAAGTAAACTAGAGAGAGTAGAGAGTGATTTGGATGGCTTAATCTAACTAACCCTTGATTATCAACTCATGATAGATTAGGGTTAGGGTTTGAGAGAGGAAGAAGAAGATGAGAGCTAGCATGAAGAGAGAGAATGCTTTTGTGATCAATGAATAAAAGTATTTGGAAAAAGAATATATATCATTGACCATTTTCTTTGGAGAGAAGAAAATATCTAAGGAAACATCTAGCACAAAAATATCTCATCCATAATATCTTTGATCAACAAGTCAACCAAAGTTAAATGGTCAACAAAAAAATATCCATTCCAAAATCAATTATCATTTATCAAAAATAACATAATCTTTTCTTTTCCTCATTTGTGTTTTGTCCAAATCAATGGTCAAAACCCTAATGAGAAAATCTCCGTCTGTACCCCCTCTCGATCGTATATACATACCTGCATCCGTGTTCCGAAAAACACGAATGCCCTGAGACGAAGCCAATCCAATAATCATATACTAGGATCTGGCTTAAACCAAAGCCCACTAGTATAGTCCGCTCGAGCACCATACGTGCACAAGTGCACGTATGTGATCGAGCCCTGTCGTAAAACCATACGACCTCTACTCATTTCGCTCGAGGCTGGGAAACCCTCTGTGTGGGACTCTAAAGACTCGACAGTACTCTGACAGTGGTTTTAACCACAAGTACGTCAGCGGCACTAGTTGTGCGTAACGGCTACCCAGGTATCTGTCGAAAAGAAGGTCGACGAGCAAGCTCATCCAAACTCCTACTGAGCCTATCTGTGACAATCTCCGTACAGTCCGGTCTGTTCGTCTAAGAGTATCGCATATCGGGCCTAGGGGTGGTGGTAAACGTCAGACCCCTAATAGCGGTATATGATGTGTCGGAGTGTAGCCCAGAACACCCTGAGAAACTACTGGAAACACTACCAGTAAATCTCGCTTGCCCTGGCCAGGGATGACAATGTGTAATGGCTCTCCTAGACACAGTGCGATATCAACCCCCAATACCGGGAGAGACGAATCTTGTCTAACCGTCACTGCCTCCAAGTGCTTCGGGACTGCACCCAACTACTACCTGTTTGCATGACTCAATAGAGCCATGGTAGGGTAGCAATCAAAAGAACAGTGGGAACACACTTGAGGTGAAGTGGCAGTGTCAAGTCAACGGACTAAGCTGTACTCATGTCACCTGGGAACTGTTAACTGACGATAGGTATAATACCAACCAACAGTTCCCGACGAGTCTTGTCCAGTGTACTCGTAACCTAACGAGCACCTGCATACTATCTCTAGTACGACGTACTGATGGATGTGGGACAGACCATCTCCCCTGCTGGGACGAGAAGCGTATGCACCAGTCTACTCTGGAGTATCGATGCCCTATCTCGAAAATCCTACGACTAGGGACCAGAATAAGGATGTGCTTGTAGACTACCCAGCCCCCACTAGTGTGATCGCCATCACAACGCCGGTAGTCAAGCAAAGATCCTAAGGGCTCCATCAATATGTATTAACGATATGCTAAAAAGAAATATATACACATATTAAGATAGAAACAAACTAAGTAGCATACTACTATATTGAGCAAGACTGTCACAAACCCGTGTATATATTCCAAGCTTCCAAAATTTATTATACAAACTAGTACTTTACAATAATGGCCTCTAGAGAATACATATCCAACAATTTCCCACTTGCACTAAAGGCCAGTAATTGGTGTACCGCATACCCAACGTCTGCTCTATGGCCAGCTGCTGGCGTACCGCATACCCAATAGCTCAAAAAGTCGCTCGAACCGTGTTTGAGGGAGGGCCTTTGTGAATGGATCCGCCGTGTTGTCTTTAGTGTCCACTCTCCGTACCTCGATCTCCTGGTGATCAATGATCTCCCTGATCAGGTGATACCGCCTTAAGATGTGTCTGGACTTCTGATGGGACCTGGGTTCCTTCGCTAAAGCTATAGCCCCATTGTTATCACAATACAAAGGTATTGGGTCAACAATGGATGGAACCACCTGAAGTTCACTAATGAACTTCTTCATCCAAACCGCCTCTTTTGCGGCATCGCTTGCAGCAATGTATTCAGCCTCCATCGTCGAGTCTGCGACGGTATCCTTTTTAAAACTCCTCCAACATACCGCCCCTCCGTTGAGGGTAAACACAAAACCCGAGATAGACTTGCTGTCGTCCTTGTCACTCTGGAAGCTTGAATCGGTATAGGACTCGACCCTGAGGTCTCTATTACCGTAAACCAGGAACATCTCCTTAGTCCTTCTCAGGTACTTGAGAATGTTCTTCACTGCCGTCCAGTGGTTCTCACCTGGGTCTGACTGATACCGGCTCACCATGCTTTGTGCGTAAGCTACATCTGGTCTTGTACATAGCATCGCATACATTATAGATCCTACCGCCGAAGCGTAGGGTATAATGCTCATGCGAACCCTCTCCTCGTCAGTCTTGGGAGACATCTTCTTGGAGAGGGTGATTCCGTGTAATGCTGGTATATTACCGCGTTTGGAATCTTCCATACTAAATCTCTTTAGTACGGTTTCTATGTACCTGGACTGCGAAAGTCCCAGTAAGCTCTTGGATCTATCTCTGTAGATCTTGATCCCCAGTATGTATGTGGCATCACCCAGGTCCTTCATGGAGAACCGTTGTGACAAGAATAGCTTGACTGATTGTAGCATAGAAATATCATTTCCTTATCAAAAGAATGTCGTCCACGTACAAGACTAGGAACACGACAGTTCGTCCTACAATCTTCTTATAGATACAAGGTTCATCTTCGTTCTTGATGAAATCAAATTCCTTGATTGCCTCATCAAAACAGATGTTCCAGCTCCGCGATGCCTGCTTTAATCCATAAATGGATTTAAGCAACTTGCACACCTTCCCGCTGCTCCCACTGTCTACAAAACCTTCTGGCTGATCCATATAAACCCACTCTTCCAAACTGCCGTTTAGAAAAGCCGTTTTTACGTCCATCTGCCAGATCTCATAGTCATGGAAGGCAGCAATGGCAAGTAGGATCCGAATGGATTTGAGCATAGCCACTGGAGAAAAAGTTTCGTCATAGTCTAAACCAGGTCTTTGACGAAAACATTTTTGCAACGAGTCTAGCCTTATAGGTTTCCACCTGCTCATCTACACCAAGTTTCCTTTTGTAGATCCATTTGCATCCGACGGGTTTTACCCCAGATGGAGCAATATCCAAGGTCCACACTTTATTGGCGTACATGGACTCCATTTCGGATTGCATAGCATCCAGCCACTTATCAGAGTCCCTACTGATAATGGCCTGCCTGAAACTGGTAGGGCCATCTTCTTCCAAGATACAATCCTCTCGATTTCCGTCTATGAGAAAACCGTATTATCTCTCGGGCGGATGAGAAATCCTACCAGATCTGCGGAGTGGCTGAGGTTCGTCTGGGACTACTGAATTTTCTGGTTCTATTAATTCTTCAGTTTGAGTTTGTAGTTCAGATATTTCATCCAGTTCTACCGTGCTCCCACTTATTTCTTTTGCAAGAAATTGCCACTCTAAAAAGGTGGCGTGCCGAGCAACAAACACCTTCTGTTCCTCGGTGTGATAGAACAGATATCCATTTGAATGCCTGGGATATCCTACAAACTTACATAAAACTGATCGTGCCTGAAGTTTGTCCGGGTTCTGGTTTTTTACATATACCGGACAACCCCATATCTTAACCCTTTTGAGACATGGTTTTCTACCACTCCATACTTCATATGGAGTTTTAGGCACAGATTTAGACGGAACCTGATTCAACAAGTACGCTGCTGTTTCAAGCGCAAGTCCCCAGAATGAAAGAGGTAACTCAGCATTACTCATCAAGGAGCGAACCATGTCCAATAGGGTACGGTTCCTTCGCTCCGATACGCCGTTATGCTGTGGTGTGTATGGAGGAGTAAGCTGAGAGAGAATACCATTCTCTTTTAGAAAGTCTTTGAATTCAGTTCTTAAGTACTCTCCTTCTCTATCAGATCGGAGGATCTTGATACTTTTTCCAGTCTGGTTCTGTACTTCGTTTATGTATTCTTTGAATTTCTCAAAAGCTTCAGATTTGTGTTTCATCAGATACACATATCCGAACCTAGAGAGATCGTCAGTGAATGTGATGAAGTACGAGAACCCACCCCTTGCATGTATAGACATTGGACCACATACATCACTGTGTATGAGTCCCAAGAGCTCTGCTGCCCTTTCTCCATGTCCGGTGAACGGAGATTTGGTCATCTTTCCTTTGAGACAAGACTGACAAGTTTCATAAGATGAAAAATCGAACGTATTCAAGAGTCCATTTTTATGCAACTTACTTAGTCTTTTCTCTCCGATATGACCAAGTCTATAATGCCACAAGTAGGATTCGTTCGTATCTGGACTCTTCCTCTTGCGTGTGTTTTGTATATTGAGAACTGTATTCTGATTTAGAATATAGATACCATTAAACAGTGTACCTTCTGCAACCAGTACTTTATCAAGGTAAATGTTCATAATATTTCTATTAAGAACAAAGTTATATCCATCTTTATCAAGTAAAGAAACTGATATGATGTTGCAAACCATGGAAGGTACATAGTAGCAATTGTTCAAAATCATAGTATTGCCATTTGGCAACACTAGGTGATATTCACCGACGGCTGCAGCATTAACTTGTGCTCCGTTCCCTACCCTGAGGGACATATCACCAGGTGCAACTTTCCTACTTTTTCTCAGTCCCTGCAATAAATTACAGATATGAGATCCTGATCCGGTATCAAGTACCCAGGAAGTAGGGCTGACCGAAAAGCAGTTCTCAATTACAAGAACACCTGAAGTAGATGCAATACTATACTTCTTCCTCAACTGGGTCTCCTTGGAATCCTTACAATCCTCTTTCCCTTGCTCATACTTATGACTGTTGTCGTAAGTTAGAGCCGAACCGACGTTCCCCAGCCCCGAATAAGAATTCGGATCGGTCAAGCGATACATTTTATTATCTTGATTAGGGTGTGAAATGGTTGCTATCTAGAAAGAGAGAAAAGAAACAACTCAGCGTGCGCTCTTGCAAGATTAGATTGGTTTATTAATTTATCTAATCAGGATGGCTCCCACTGTTTCCTCAAATTCTTCTTCAAACCTAAAGAAGAATTAGTCAGGATTAATCGCACGTCACAATACTTTCTTAACCTTTCAGCCAGGCTAGTGTTGGTACTTCGAGGGAGGTTTTTCAACACTTTCGCGAAGTTCTTTAATTACATAACCTCTTTTACCTGGAGGCGTAGCCCCGCTAACACCGTTCTAGATACCTACTTGGTTTATAGTATTGATTGTTAAGTGAAATAATCTCCCGAGAGTAATCCAACTCATCAGTGGGATCGGGATCCAACTATCATTGTGTGATGACCTAGATGGAATCCACTCTAGTCACCACACTCCAGAAGGTATGTTAAATCTGCAAGTTTCCTGTATGTTTGAAACTCCCGATGTGGTTTTTGCCCCAAGCGGCTTCATGACCTTGACAGAGGTCAATATGTCATAAGTCGCAAGTCAAGTTCATCCCGTCATCGTCCTGGATTGATTTAGACCCACCCGCACAAGTCCTTGACAGAGGTCAAAATGACCGTGCGACTGTCCTAAATAATCGCATCTATCTATGCAACATACGAGCATTGCTTAGCTACCATTCACTATGCCTTGACAGATGTCAACATACACAACATGAATACTAAGCAATATTTGTAAGAAATGACGGAGGGCTACGACTGGGTTTTTGGAGAAAAACCCGTTAACGTAATGAACTTGATATTGTTGAAGGAACCTGATAGCCTTTTTTAAAACGTAGTGGCGAAAGCTTTTTCTAAAGAGGTCACTCCCTTTGAAGGGATCTCGGCTCTTTCCTCATCGAATGAGGTGCATGATACCCCAAACTGAATACCACGATGCAAAGCAAGAATAATCGACTACATTGAAGTTATTACGTTGACGCAAACTTTTACTCAAGGGGTCACTCCCGATGAAGGGATCTCGGCCCTTGCCCTGTCGAATGAGGTGCTGGATATTCCAAACTGAATACCTCTGTGCAAAGCAAAAGAGAATGTCTGTAATGTCTGTTTTTAAAACTTGGTTCCAACAACATCTTTTTAGGTTTGTTTTACTTGCATTAATCAAAATTAATGCTGTCCCATCAAAGTAACCTATCACACCAGAAAAGAACGAAAATACGATATACGTATATGCCATCCGCATTCGCCACTGGGCCCCGTCATCACCCGTTAGGTTACTTAACTAACGACAGAGCGGGGGCTAGACTAGCGCGGGTGCAAAATATATACAACATCTACTAGTATATATATATAAGTATATACAACATTCGTCCCATGCATGATAACAAACAACATCACAGAAATATAGCCAACAATACAGAATGGAAGATAATTTTGGAGCCCCGGGTTTCATTTGAGCCATAAATAAAACCCGATGTTCCCTGTCGTGTGGATAGCCTGTGCAATGAAAACCTGTACCCCCTACGAGTGCGGTGAATAGCCCGCCAATTCTAGAACGAATCCCTTTCCGTCTCAACACCATGAGAAAGAAGCCCCCTCCGTCTCAACGCCATGAGATGCGGTTTTGCTTCCTTTCTAGAACCCGGCTATTCGTGCACTCCACCGCGGGGTAACCCTAGTACAGAAATATAAAATAATATGTACAAACGGTGACATCGACCTCAGCCCGGTCGTGCCTCAAAATAATATACAACCTGGCAAAGACGGCAGTCCACATGTTGGACGCTCGTCCCGCAATAACAAATGTACAAATGAATTTAAACTGCACTACGAACATTGCAACACTTGCTATCCATGACGACTATCCAACCAACATTACAGAACAAGCACACAACATCAACGCGAATGTCACGTTCGCAAAACCCGTCTAAAGGAACATATAGCGATTAGACGAGTTTTACTGATCGAGTGACATTCCCGGTCGCAGATAAAAGTGAATGAACTGTAAACTGTTAAACACTGTTAAACACAACAAATCGGAAACACCACAAGTTGCCTCAAACTCAAATCTATAGAGAATCAAGTTTGGGCAAAAAATAAACAACACCAGGAAACCAAACTCCCAGAGATAAGCACCCAGTACCCAAAAAAATTGCACACACCCCCACAAAAAACGGGGTGGCCGGATTTCCCCCCTCTGTGGCCGGCCAAAGCAAGGCCAAAATGTCTCGTTTTGGTTCTGGCTACATCTTATTGGGTAAGGACCACTCTGCACTTGTTTAAAAAATTTTCAAAGACTTTTTCAAAAACAACAGAAACTGCAGAACTTAGATTTGGTTTCGCGTAGTTGTTTCGATTTCGTTATTTTAACGTTGCTTAAACTTGCTAACCTAGGGTTTATGGGCTGGCTCTGATACCATGAAGGGTTACACTAGCGCCCCGGCCAACTTCCGTGGCTAAACGCGGAACAAAAATTTCGTAGCGATAACGAACTTGGCGCTAATATAAAACCTAACCGGATCTTTACCATAAACCTAGTTAGCACTTAATAGAGTTTTATCTACTATGAAAAGATGTTATACCTAAAGAAACCGAGTCCTTCGGGTCTTCGATCCTCTCCTTAAGCTCCTCGAAGGTCGTATGGATCGTGCTTGAACTCCGACCCTCTTGTGTCTATGATGATCCACCCGAGAGCACCAACCTTGAACTAAACCTCTAGCTTGAGGTAACTAGAATACTTGATTTTCTAATCCAAGTAAACTAGAGAGAGTAGAGAGTGATTTGGATGGCTTAATCTAACTAACCCTTGATTATCAACTCATGATAGATTAGGGTTAGGGTTTGAGAGAGGAAGAAGAAGATGAGAGCTAGCATGAAGAGAGAGAATGCTTTTGTGATCAATGAATAAAAGTATTTGGAAAAAGAATATATATCATTGACCATTTGCTTTGGAGAGAAGAAAATATCTAAGGAAACATCTAGCACAAAAATATCTCATCCATAATATCTTTGATCAACAAGTCAACCAAAGTCAAATGGTCAACAAAAAAATATCCATTCCAAAATCAATTAGCATTTATCAAAAATAACATAATCTTTTCTTTTCGTCATTTGTGTTTTGTCCAAATCAATGGTCAAAACCCTAATGAGAAAATCTCCGTCTGTACCCCCTCTCGATCGTATATACATACTTGCATCCGTGTTCCGAAAAACACTAATGCCCTGAGACGAAGCCAATCCAATAATCATATACTAGGATCTGGCTTAAACCAAAACCCACTAGTATAGTTCGCTCGAGCACCATACGTGCATAAGTGCACGTATGTGATCGAGCCCTGTCGTAAAACCATACGACCTCTACTCATTTTGCTCGAGGCTGGGAAACCCTCTGTGTGGAACTTTAAAGATTCGACAGTACTCTGGCAGTGGGTTTAACCACAAGTACGTCAGTGGCACTAGCTGTGCGTAACGGCTACCCAGGTATCTGTCGAAAAGAAGGTCGACGAGCAAGCTCATCCAAACTCCTACTGAGCCTATCTGTGACAATCTCCGTACAGTCCGGTCTGTTCGTCTAAGAGTATCGCATATCGGGCCTAAGAGGGTGGTAAACGTCAGACCCCTAATAGCGGTATAAGTCGTGTCGGAGTGTAGCCCAGAACACCCTGAGAAACTACTGGAAACACTACCAGTAAATCTCGCTTTCCCTGGCCAGGGACGACAATGTGTAATGGCTCTCCTAGACACAGCGCGATATCAACCCCCAACACCGGGAGAGACGAATCCTGTCTAACCGTCACTGCCTCCAAGTGCTTCGGGACTGCACCCAACTACTACCTGTTTGCACGACTCAATAGAGCCGTGGTAAGGTAGCAATCAAAAGAACAGTGGGAACACACTTGAGGTGAAGTGGCAGTGTTAAGTCAACGGACTAAGCTGTACTTATGTCACCTGGGAACTGTTAACTGACGATAGGTATAATACCAACCAACAGTTCCCGACGAGTCCTGTCCAGTGTACTCGTAACCTAACGAGCACCTGCATACTATCTCCAGTACGACGTACTGATGGCTGTGGGACAGACCATCTCCCCTGCTGGGGCGAGAAGCGTATGCACCAGTCTATTCTGGAGTATCGATGCCCTGTCTCGATAATCCTACGACTAGGGACCAGAATAAGGATGTGCTTGTAGACTACCCAGCCTCCACTAGTGTGATCGCCATCACAACGCCGGTAGTCAAGCAAAGATCCTAAGGGCTCCATCAATATGTATTAACGATATGTTAAACAGAAACATATACACATATTAAGATAGAAACAAACCAAGTAGCATACTACTATATTGAGCAAGACTGTCGCAAACCCGTGTATATATCCCAAGCTTCCAAAATATATTATACAAACTAGTACTATACAATAATGGCCTCTAGGGCATACATATCCAACAGGAACCTTTTCCATCCTTGGCTTTGGCCGGGGACTATGCTATTTATGAAAATCTTCTTTATTTCATAGGAGATCTTGGTCCTTTATTAGCGGGATTATTTGTAGGTTCTTTATCCCTTCCTGTCCACATTCTCTAAAAGATTCGAACCTTTGCATGCCGGTACCAATCAAGAAGACAAGTACACCTTCGAATCTCTTTTTAGGAACAATAAGCTTTACCAGTTATCTGTCTATCGTAAGAAAAAGACAAGAAAACTGCTCTTCCGTCTAAGAGATTCAAGAAACTACTCTTCCGTTCCACTCGTTCGACTGAAAACCTATCCGTTCGTGGTCGCCGTTGGGCAACCACTCTCTGTTCGAGCTCGCCGAGCTCACCGAGCTCACCGGGCCCGTCGGGCCCGCAGGACAGATTGACTACACAGATTACCCTATCGTTCCGCTCCATCAGTTCCTTCCTTCACTCCTCCATTGGGCCTTGCTTTATTGAACCTATAGCGCAATCCGGGTATCATTCATGACTAGCACTAGAAAGGAAAGAATCCTTCTTGAAAGAGACTTCCATGAAACTCGCTCAATTTTTCGTGCTCTTGCGGTTATATTCAGGTAAACGATCTTCTTCGGATAATTCGTCCAACCCCAGGATAGCTATAATGTCCTGCCGTGCTAGAGGCTGCAATGGCCTCATACTGGGCAACTAGTTCAACACTCCGATGTCTGTAACGACACATTAAGGTCTTTAAAGAAAAGACGAAAGCGCTCACAAAGCGAAACTCTTTCAAACTTTTTCAGAGATGGGACTAAGCTAAGGCGCCCTTCATCAGCAACTTTTGAATCGGCGATAACTATGTCGTCACCCATTTTAAGGAAGGCAGAATTCTTTAAATAAATCGTAAAGAAATAAAAAAAGAAAGGGTAACTAGAATCTATTTTGGGTAATTATTTACCCAAAATTTTCTCTTTTCTTGCTCTATTTATACTTGCGGGATGGCACCAAATGGAGAAGGGGATCTTTTAGTTAGGCAAGCACTGATGGTCGAGTAGTCTTTCGCCATTGCTCAGAAGAGATGAGGTGAAGAAGATCAAGAATAAGTGTATAGCCTGCGGAGAGAAAACCATACTAAACTAATAAGTTGCAAACTGAAATCAACAAAGAAGCAGCGCTACCAGACCTACTAGATCCTTTACATAAAAATAAGGGTAAGAAGCAATTTTTTCCATCTCTGAATGTACACCCAAAGGATTATTTGATCCATATTGATGCAATGCGGCCAGATGAAGAAGACTGGCGCCTACTAAAATAAGGGGGAGTAAATGATGGAGACTAAAAAAGCCTAGCTGGGGGTTGCTGCGCAGGTTCCGAGTTTTCTGCGTCGGAAGCCCCCTCTCCTTGCGGCTGGTGCCCGTGGTATTTTTACAAGAAATTTCTGGCCAGCCTTCCCGCAAGAGGTTTTTTCTAAACGACCTTACCCTTACGAGTAAACAATTTCAAACTACCTTGTATTGTAGCATTTCGCTTTTGGTTAGCCGGTAGTGCAGGGGAAGTCAGTCTTTCAAGTTCCTCTTCCTTGTCCCGCTTTCGACAGCTAGGCAAAAAAATTCTTCAATGAGGCATTCAACTCCAGAGATGAATCGAAAAAGAAACCTTTATTGGTTCTATAACTTCACCGAGCCGACTAGCATCCCTTTCCACTGCGCATTTTTCGAACAAAGAAGACGACTATAGGATCGAATTCGTTTTCCCTCTCCAACCGTCTTTTTAAACCGAAAGAAGACTCTATTTACGTTAGTGCATTCCGGTGCTATTGCGGCTACACCCTGATGCAGATGGCTCTGGTGGAAATCTCCTTGGATCTCGGGCTTTGTCCTTCGCTTCCAATAGTGGTTGATGGGCTCTCTTTGTGACCCTACCTTTTTGTAGACGGGGATGTGGTTGCCCAGGATGGAGTGAAAGAAAAGTCCTGTTTTGTCCTCTTGCTTAGTAAGACCCTATTTCTGAGCCTTCCTTTTGAGTCATCTTGGATGAGTTCCCTATTAGGATCCCTAGTAAAGTCAAGTCTGATGCTTGAATTTCATGATGCCTGCTTATCTGAGTAAGAAGACGTGGCTCCTATTATTGGTGAGCGATCTCCTCTGGGATCTTTCATTCTGGTCGGAGGAGAAATTACCAAACGTCTAACATTCCCTCACGCTTTCGGCTTACTTATCGAGACTTTCAGCACTCAGGAGCCGAAAGAGATAGATTGAACTATTTTTGATGTCTCTCTCTGGTCCTTGCTCTGGTCGACTTGCCCCCCGTCTCGGTTCCCTTCCTTGAACCGCTGGAAGTATTTATATAGATAAATACTTCCATGTAAGTCTTGCATTGCCACCACATGTGGATCATCAACCATGATACAATGTATGCATGTATGTGTGCATGCACATCATCATGTGCATCAACATAAACATATGCATACATGCATGCATACAAAATGGAAAAGGGTTTAATAAAGAAATAAGCTAAATGTCAAATGTTAAATCAACACTTGATTTAACAAACCGGTCATATCACATACGACCCGACTAATAGAAAAACGCCTGATTAATGTACGGTATCACATATACGCATTTAATCGGGTCCCCACGCATATCTCATATGCACACCACATCGTTTCGCCTGAGTTAGGAAACTCCTTTGTGGGACTCTAAGACTCGTCAATACGCCGGCAGTAGGTGATGATCTTATCAAACACCTACAAGCCGCAAGCGGTCAGCTAAACGTAACGGCCACCCGAGTATTGAGCGATCAGAAGAAAACCAGCGAAGCTGTTAAAACTCCCGTCGAACCAACTGGCAACACTTACCGTACAGTCCGGTCTCTTCATCTGATATGCTGCATATCGAGTCTAGGGATGGTTTCGTCGACCCCAATAACTCAATAAGTCATGCCGGTGTATGGCTCATAACAGATTGAGAAACTACTGATAACACTTATCAGTAAATCTCAGCAGCCCTAGCCAAGGACTTCCTGTTATAGCCAATCGAGCATAGCACAACATCAACCCTCAATACCGGGAGAGACGAAACCACTCCTATCGCTCATTGCCTCCATGTGCCTCAGGACTGTACCCAAAGTCCATCTATTTGCATGACTCGGTAGAGCCATGGTAGGGTGGAGATCAAAGTACGGTGCGAGGACACACAAAACTCTATGATGATCTTGGGTCTACAAACTAACCTGTACTAGTGTCACTTGAGAACTGCTATCCGACGATAGATATAATACCACATAGGAGTTCTCGGCGAGTCCGTTCAGTGTACCCTGTCTCCACTGAGCACCCGCATACAATCTTTGGTGTCAGCACACCAGATGGATATGGGATCATCCATCGCCCATCATATGGGACAAGAACGGTATATGCTAGTCTACTCTGGAATATCGATGCCCCGTCTCGATACACCCACGACTAGGAACAGTTAAAGGATATGCTTATAAACTACACGTGTCCCACTAGTATGATCTGCATCATAGTCGCAGTAGTCAAGCAAATATCCTATGGTCTTTATCAACATGTACCAAATGAGTAAGATGCATGATCAAATGAACATGTCAAGATAAAGTAAACCAGATAGCATACTATCATGTCGAGCAAGAAAGTCATCTATATATATATATATATCCAAGCATCCACTATATATATAATGGCCTCTAGAGCATACATATATCCAACAATCTCCCACTTGCACTAAGGCCAGTTATTGGCGTATCTCATACCTAACATCTCAAAAAGTCACTCATGCTGCGGCTGTGGAAGGGTCTTGGTGAGTGGATCCGCGGTGTTATTCTTTATATCTACTCTCTGAATACTCTCTGAATCTCGATCTTATGGCGATCTACATCTCCCGGATCAAATGATATCGCCTCAGGATGTGTCTGGACTTCTGATAGGACCTCGGTTCTTTGGCTAACGCCATAGCCCCATTATTATCACAATACAATGATATTGGATCAACAATGGTTGGAACTACTCCTAGTTCCGCGATGAACTTCCTTATCCAGACGGCTTCCTTGGCAGCATCATTTGCAGCAATATACTCAGCTTCCATCGTGGAGTCTGCAACGGTATCCTGTTTGGAACTTTTCCAACTAACCGCCCTTCTATTGAGGGTAAATACAAACCCTGAGATAGATTTGTTGTCAACCTTATCACTTTGGAAGCTGGAATCGGTAAAGGCCTCCATTGGAGATCCCTATTACCATACACCAAGAACAGTTCTTTAGTCCTTCGTAAGTACTTAAGAATGTTCTTCACTGCTATCCAATATTTCTCCCCTTGGTTGGATTGATACCTGCTTACTACAGTTAGTGCATAAGCTACATCAGGGCGAGTACATAACATCGCATACATTATAGAACCTACGGCTAAAGCGTAGGGTATAATGCTCATGCGAGCTCTCTCTTCATCAGTCTTCGGACAGAAGTCCTTGGAGAGAGTGATTCCATGACAAGCGGGAAAGGCACCACGCTTGGAATCTTCCATACTAAACCTTTTTAGGATGGTGTCAATGTACTTTGATTGGGACAATCCCAATAACCTCTTAGATCTATCTCTATAGATCCTTATGCCCAAAATGCATGAGGCATCACCCAGGTCCTTCATGGAGAACCTTTGTGATAAGAATAGTTTGACCGATTGTAGTATAGGAATATCATTTCCTATCAAGAGAATGTCATCCACGTACAATACGAGAAATATGACAGTACTCCCTACAATCTTCTTATAAATGCATAGTTCATCTATATTTTTGACAAAATCAAACTCTTTGATTGTATCATCAAAGCAGATGTTCCAGCTCCGTGAGGCCTGCTTTAATCTATAAATGGATTTAAGAAACCTACATGCCTTCCGCTGCTCTCACCGTCAATGAAGCCCTCTGGTTGATCTATATAAACGCATTCTTCTAAATCACCATTTAGAAATTCAGTTTTAACGTCCATCTGCCAGATTTCATAGTCGTAGTGAGCAACAATAGCAAGTAGGATACGAATGGATTTAAGCATTGCTACTGGAGAGAAAGTTTCATCATAGTCTAATGCTGGTCTTTGACGAAAACCTTTCGCTACAAGCCTTGCTTTATACGTTTCTACCTGTCCATCTACACCGATCTTTCTCTTAAAGATCCATTTGCAACCTACGGGTTTTATCCCAGGGGGTGCAACGTCCAAAGTCTATACTTTGTTGGTGTACATGGACTCCATTTCGGATTTCATGGCATCCGGCCACTTCACCGAGTCACCACTCGTGATAGCTTGCTGAAAACTAGTAGGATCATCATCATCCATGATGCAATCTTCTCTATCACTATCAATGAGAAACCTATAGTATCTCTCCGGTGGTCGAGAAGTTCTACTAGATCTCCGGAGCGGCTGAGGTTCTTGAAGTTCTACTGCAATATCAGCTTCAACCAATTCGTCATGAGTAATTTGTGTCTCTAGAATCTCTTCTAGTTCTATCGCATTGCCATCATCACCTTTTGTAAAAATCTCATTTTCTAAAAATATGGCATGTTGAGAAAAAAACACTTTTTGTTCCTCCTTGTGGTAGAAAAGATATCCATATGAATATTTTGGATATCCCATAAATTTACACATGACCGATCAGGTCTCGAGTTTGTCTGGATTCTACTTTTTGACAAAAGCCGGACAACCCCATATCCTAACTCTTTTAAGAGATGGTCTCTTTCCATTTCATATCTTATATAGAGTGGTAGACACGGTCATGGTTGGAACCCTGTTTAACAGATACATTGTTGTCTCCAATGCATGTCCCCAAAAGGAAAGCGGTAATTCAGCATCACACATCATGGACCGTACCATATCTAATAGGGTACGATTCCTCCGTTCTGACACACCGTTGTGCTGTGGTGTGTAAGGGGAGTGAGCTGCGAGAGAATCCCATTCTCTTTTAAGAAATTTAAAAACTCTGCACTCAAATACTCTCTACCTCGATCTGATCGAAATTTCTTGATACTCAAGCCTGTTTGTTTTTCTACTTCAAGTTTATACTCCTTGAATTTCTCGAAAGCTTCGGATTTATGCTTTAACAAAAACACGTGTCCGAATCTTGAGAAATCATTAGTAAAAGTAATGAAGTAAGAAAACCCGCCTCTAGCATGTGTAGACATTGTGTCACGCCCCGCTTCCCAGAGTACGCTAAGATGGGCACGTGACATAGCCAACCATGCAACCTGTGGATAGGAAAAATCCTTCCACAGTCACATTACGGCTGTAGAGATAACAAGAAACAGGAAAGTAAACTAAACTATCTAGTACATGTCCATGAGTCAGAATAAACGAGTCAAGAATTGATAACATGCGGAAGCAAAAGATATAGTAAAAGAAACACCTGGAAGTAAAACTGCATACCGACAGGATCTTCACCGCTCGGTCTAACAGTGGCAATACTCCTGATCAGTCTGCAACAAAGGTAGAGGATCTGGGCCATGCAAAACCTAGACGTCAGCGCGTCATAACATCAAGCTATAAAATATAAACAGGGTAACAGGCAATGCAAATATAATCATGAATGGTAAAGCAGATGTAACGGCAATATAAATCAGGGCAGTGAAGGGTAGTGTGCAGTGAGTAAACTAAACTGGTCTATTAGGTTATCTACTCT
Source organism: Agapanthus africanus (assembly GCA_030015575.1). NCBI lineage: Eukaryota > Viridiplantae > Streptophyta > Magnoliopsida > Asparagales > Amaryllidaceae > Agapanthus > Agapanthus africanus. The sequence continues at coordinate 217,251,422 of CM057338.1, forward strand.
CAAGTCTTTGAAATCAATTTGATGAATTATCGATGTAACTCAATAGTATCCCGTGCGTGCCCGGGACCACGGTCAAGATTCTCGGGCTGAATCCGAGACGTGCCGCTAGGCAGTAAAAGGTAGCATGTACAGATGAGTGATGTCAGCATCATCACTCCGGGGCTGGCCTAGCCCGTAAGACTGATCAGAACATGTATCAAACTGTTGAGTTACAAGTCAGGTTTCATCATTGATTTCCCCATACCCCCAAGTTATAAGTGTTCAAGTCAGGTATTCAGTAATCAAGAACTAATGCCAACTCAGGATCAGGTAAGAGCATGTTTGTCTGGATAGACAACAGGAACGGTCCGTGAGGACTACATGTCAGGTTTGTTGGCATTAGACACAAGATCAGGTAACGGGTCAAGCCATGGTACATCAGGTCAAGCCAGGTAATGTATAAAGGTGTCATGTCATGTCAGGAGTGTACGGTTCCATGTCATATCAAGTGGGCAGTGCATCAGGTCATGTCAGGGAGCACAAGATGTCATGTGGGTGCTCATAATCAAACTAACATAAAAAAGATTATAAATGAACCAGCATGAATACTATCAGAACAATACACTAGATCAGGTAATATGGTAAGCAAATAGGTACATATTACATTATATCGATGCACGGTCATCATTACTTATCTACAGTATACAAATATGGATGTTAGAATCAAGTTAACATGCACTACGTAATCTAGAGATGCACTAACCTGTATAATAGGTTCAAAAGATGCAATTAAACTAAAACCGGTTAAAGAAACACACGGGCGTCCAACAGGGTATAAAACATAAAAGGGTTCTATGGACTATACAATAATTGTTATGTGATTTAATTATGATTGTGGTTACTATGTATAGTAGAACTAAATGCAACATGGCATGTTTCATGCGATGAAATTAAATGATATAACGGAACGTCAAACTGTTACAAGGAAAATTATAGCATTAAATGTAAGCTGCAGGTTTAACGTGCAATCAAGAGATATGTAGAACTGTAAATCGTATATATAGTAATTCAAATAGCATGCAGCAAGATTAACTTGCCTTGATCGGATCACAATATGGTAAACGGAACGTTACGCGTCGGCGGAAAAGTCGCGACGCGCGCACGGTACACGGAATGAGTCCAAACAACGCACGATGGAATCACACGGGTCAGGTATCCCCGCTGGGTCGTCGGGATCGTCGTCGGCACGGTCGGATTCCGGCAATCAAGAACACAGTGAATAATAACAAAGAGGAATGTATGGAATAAGAAACAAGGAAGGAGGATAGAGAAGTTGAGAAGAGGAGGCTTACCCACTGGATCAATAGAGGGGCGACGGCGTCGACGGTGATAGTCGGCGAAGCTCCGACGAGGGTGCAGGGGTTTCTGTGGGTTTAGGGTTAGATTAGGGTTTGCGTTGTTTTAGGCTCGGGTGTGCAGGTTTTGGTGAGTGGGAAGAGGAGGTGAAGAGATGGTGATGAAGGTGGAGGTGAGGGGAGACCGGTGGTGACGGCGAGGTCGAGGGATCGCCGATGATGAGGAGCTGGGTTTGGTGGGTTTGCAGTAGATGCTCGAGAAAGAGGAGAGAGGTTCGGGAAGGCGAAAGAAGAAGAAGAAGGTGGAGAGGATGAGCGGAGGAGATGAGAGAATAGTGAGGGAGGTCGTCGGCGTGAAGAGGCGACGGTGAGGAGGCGATAGGTGGGGGTTCTGTAGGCCGAGGTGGGTGTGCAGTGTGCTCGGGATATGGAGGAAGAAGGAGGAAGGAGATGGAGATGAGGAGGGTAAGGGGGTGGAGACAAGGGTTGAGAAGTTAGGGTTAGGGTTCGAGGAGGCGGCGGAGTCTGCGAGGGTTTTCTCGTGGCGATGGGTGCAAGTTTAAATAGGAGCGCGGAGAAAGAAAAGAGAAGAAGAAAGAAAAAGGAGAAGGGAGGTGACGGGACTCATCGAGCGGTGACGAGATTCGAGAAGCCAACAGTAACTGCGATAGGTGAGAGAGAGAGGGCGAGAGGAGAGAGAAAGAAGAGAGAGAGAGAGAGACAGAGCTGCGCTCGGGGGAGAGAGAGAAAGAGAAGGAGAAGGATTTTGAGGGAGAGAGAAAGAGACGTGGGGCCCAGCTAAGAATAAAAGATTTCTGATTGGCTGATTTAAACGAGAGAGAGAGAAGGAAGAGAGATTTGTAGGAAAGAGAGAGAGACGTGGGCCCAGCGAATTAAAAAATGGGGATTTCTGATTGGCTGTAGAGGAAAATAAAGGTAGAAGGCAAATCTTTGCAGTTTTAAAAATGTAAAAGATTTACAATTAGTTTTCTTTAGAAAATTCTATGCACTGAATAAACTGTAGAATATTTTAAAACTGATTAAAGAATTTTAAAAATTAAATAGGATTTGGCGGAGTACAAAATATTTCAGAATTTCGCCCGAGTCGGGTCCAAAAATTTGGATTTGAAAATATGAAAATTATTGGCAAGTTCCAAAATTTAAAATGAAGGTTTTTGTAACAGAAATGCATACCCCCAAGAACGGACGCACGCACGTGCGCGTAGCCGTCCAAACACGTCCGTTTCACTGATCGGGACGAGAACACGATGCAAGGACGCTACCACAGGGTTAAGGGTATCAAGCAGGCCATGTCATGTATTTTAAATTATTTTCAGTGAGTAAAAGTTATAAGTTAAAACTGCGATGCCCGATGAAATGCCGATATGCAGGTATACTAGATGCACGTGTCAAAGCAACGATCAGGGTAAACTATAAATATAATCAAACAAGTTCAAGCAGCGGTCGGGTCGAATGCAATGTCCAAGTAACTACCATTCGCACCCAAAACACGATAAATCAAGAATAGACCAAGGATAAGTAAATACAGAAACTGGAATTGGTATAAATAAACTCGGGTGTTACATTATACCCAACTACAACAGAATTTCGTCCTCGAATTCCAAGAACAAGATAGGATAAATAACCAAGAAATTTCAAGAATAGATGTGGAAACTTCTGCCGGATTTCATCATCTCGTTCCCAACCTGGTTCTCCATGCGAGCGATTACTCCAAGAAACAAGTGCAAGAGGGATAACTTTGTTCATACGAACCTTTTCTTTTCGATCCACAATAGACATCGGTCGCTCCTTAAAGGTTAAATCTTCTCGTACAGTCAGTTTCGAAAGATCCAACGCATGCACTCCATCTCGAGCATACCTACGGAGTTGAGGTACGAAAAACCACGTCCCGACCATTCGCCAGGATTGCGGTAACGCCAAACGATAAGCCACTTCTCCAATACGTTCCAAGATCTCGAAAGGTCCAACGAATCAAGGACTAAGCTTTCCTCGACTTCCGAAATGGATACTCCTCTAGTCGGTGATGTCTCCACAACACCAAATCACCAACCGTGAACTCCAGAGGTCTTCTCGATGTATCAACCCAACTCTTCTGTCGGTTTTGTGCTGCCTTTATATGTTTCCGGATAGTGCTAACCTTCTCATCTGTTTGTACAACCAAATCTGGTCCCAACCATCTTCGTTCATCGACAACGTCCCCACAAACAGGTGAACAACACTTGCGACCATACAAAGCTTCAAATGGAGTCATCTGAATAGTCGCCTGATAACCGTCGTCGTAAGAAACTTCACCAAGAGTAGTTGATCCTCCATGAACCCTTGAAGTCTAACACACAAGCTCTCCATATGTCTTCAAGAGTTTGGATCATTCTCCCCGACTGGCCATCTGTCTGAGAGTGATAAGTTATACCAAACTTCAAACTAGTCCCCAAACCTTCCTGTAAATTCCTCCAAAAGTGCGATAAGAATCGGGTGTCACGATCGACACGATGCTCCCCAGCACTCCACGCAATCTTACAATCTCCTGTATGCACCGTTCTGCTAAAGTTTTGGTTGATTGACCAATCCGAAAAGGAATGAAATGAGCTGCCTTGGTCAACCGATCAACAATCACCCAAACTGCATTGTTGCCATTTGGACTCCGCGGTAAAGCTGTCACGTAATCCATGGTTATATGTTCCCACTTCCACTGAGGAATCGGAAGTGGTTGCAATAAACCAGCAACCCTTTGATATTCAGCCTTAATTTGCTGACACACCAAGCACTTCGCTACAAGGTGGGCAATCTCCCTCTTCATGCCTTCCACCAGAAATGTTGTCGTAGATCACAGTACATCTTCGCGCCTTCTAGATGTACGGAATAACGTGGAATTGGGTGCCTCCTTCATAAGTTCCTCGCGAATATCTCCCTTTTCGTATACACAAGCGGCTACCATATCTCAACGAACCATCTTCATGGATCAGTAAATCTGTTCGAAGTCCGACTTCACCTGTCCTCGAAACCTTTGCAATCTTGAGTCCTTCAATTGCACTGCTTTAATATTCTCGATCAACGACGACTGTACTTGCAGCTGCATCAACTGTCCTGAAGAATGCGGGAATCTCCGAAAGTCTTCGATAACTTCCTTCTGTGCAGCCAACATCCGAATTGCTGGTAACCGACTAAGCGCATCCGGCACTACGTTAACTTCCCCCCGGATGGTTCTTGAGACCAAGATCGTAGTCATCCATCAGCTTCAACCATCTTCGCTGTCTCATATATAGCTCCTTCTGAGTGAACACGTACTTTAGGCTTTTGTGGTCTGTGGATACTTCGACTCTTTTGCCCAATAGGTAGTGTCTCCAAAACTTCAAAGTGAAAATCACAGCCGCAAGCTCCAAGTTATGAGTTGGGTAATTCTCCTCATAGATCTTCAACTGTCTTGACGCGTAAGATACAACCTTCCCATGCTGCATCAAAACACATCCCAATCCTTTCCCAGATGCGTCGCTGTGAATCACCAATCCTCCGGAATTGTCTGACATGGTCAGAATAGGAGCAGTTATCAACTTCTGCTTCAATGCCTCAAAAGCTGACGCACACATATCTGTCCATACGCACGGTGCTTCCTTTCGCGTAAGCTTGGGTCAAAGGCTCAGCCAAACGGGCAAAATTTTCCACGAATCTTCTGTAATACCCGGCAAGTCCAAGAAAGCTTCTGATCTCTGCAACGTTCTTCGGAATGGGCCAATCTTAAACTGCTGCAATCTTCTTTGGATAAACGGCGATTCCATCTTCAGCTACGACATGTACCAAAAACTTCACCTCTTCGAGCCAAAACTCGCACTTACTCATCTTTGCACATAATCTTTCTTGCCTCAAAGTTTGCAGTGTGTTCTACATGCTCTTTCTTGCTCCTTGAGTAGACCAGAATATCATCGATGAACACCACTATAAAATGGTCCAAGAACGGTGAAAGATTCGGTTCATCAAGTCCATAAATATCGCCGGTGCATTCGTTACTCTGAAGGGCATCACTAAATACTCATAATGTCCATACCGAGCTTGGCACGCAGCCTTGCAAATATCTTCTGTCTTAACTCGGACCTGATGATATCCGGATCGCAAATCCAGTTTCGAGAGTACCCTCGCGCCACCCAGCTGCTCAAATAATTCGCCAATGCAAGGGGTCGGGTACTTGTTCTTAATAGTCACCCGGTTTAATCCTCGATAATCGATGCATATCCTCCTTGTGCCATCCTTCCTCTTTACTAGAAGAACTGGAGCTCTCCCAAGTGAGTTACTTCTGCAAATCCAACCCTTCTCAAGCAATTCAGCAACCTGTTTCCTGACTTCCTCCAACTCTACTGGTGCCAATGGATAATACGCCTTTGAGATTGGCGCTGCACTAGAAACAAGATCAATCACGAACTCCACGTTTCGCTTCGGTGGTAAACCCGAGGTGTCTTCGAACACGTCCATGAATTCTCGAACTATAGCCGGCGCTTCTTTTTTATCAACTTCCATCGACGAAAGAACACTGTTTGTCGCCTAGCCCTAAACTCGACTGGCCCGACAGAACTGCTTCCTCCAACAAAACAAACTCCGGATGTCCGGGAATTTGGAGAATCACTTTCCTTTCCCTACTATCAATATAAGCGTAGAAAGTGCCGCGAAAATCCATTCCCAAGACAATAACAAACAAGGGATGTACCAGGATTGAATGATCCCTAATGCGTGGAAAAACAAGAACAAGTAAGGTACCGAGATGACTTCACCCGAAGTCAAGATACTGAAGAGGATTAAGCACGGTAAACATGATTCAAGCTGGCGATAAAACAATAACTGGTAAGCAATGAAACCAAGAGAAACAAGGTAATATAATGATCATAAAACAAGAAAATGAATCAAAACTAGAATTCTAAGTTACTTAAATAGAGTACCGCTTGTAACCATACTGCAGTTCATGGGTACAATTACATAACTCCACTCAAGTCGCCCAAATCCTAGTATCAGAATCAAGGAACGGGGAGAAACAATGGTGAACCAAAAAGGTTTCAAGCCGAGATGCAAAGTTGTTTGCATAACGTCAAGAAAGGATCAAGAGGTAGATATGATTCAAGAATCAAGATAACAATGTGGCAGGACATGCTCCTAGTTACGAGTATTCTGATTCGTGTATTGGGTCTAATACCCAACTATAAAAGAATCAAACTCGATTAACCTATATCCTATGTCTCTGATACCAAAAGAACCATGTCACGCCCCGCTTCCCAGAGTACGCTAAGATGGGCACGTGACATAGCCAACCATGCTACTGGTGGATAGGAAAAATCCTTCGACCGTCACATTACGGCTGTAGAGATATCAAGAAACAGGAAAGTAAACTAAACTATCTAGTACATGTCCATGAGCCAGAATAAACGAGTCAAGAATTGATAACATGCGGAAGCAAAAGATATAGTAAAAGAAACACCTGGAAGTAAAACTGCATACCGACAGGATCTTCACCGCTTGGTCTAACAGTGGCAATACTCCTGATCAGTCTGCAATAAAGGTAGAGGATATGGGCCATGCAAAACCCAGACGTCAGCGCGTCATAACATCAAGCCATAAAATATAAACAGGGTAACAGGCAATGCAAATATAATCATGAATGGTAAAGCAGATGTAACAGCAATATAAATCAGGGCAGTGAAGGGTAGTGTGCAGTGAGTAAACTAAATTGGTCTATTGGGTTATCTACTTTCAAGTCTTTGAAATCAATTTGATGAATCATCGATGTAACTCAATAGTATCCCGTGCGTGCCCGGGACCACGGTCAAGATTCTCGGGCTGAATCCGAGACGTGCCGCTAGGCAGTAAAGGGTAGCATGTACAGATGAGTGATGTTAGTATCATCACTCCGGGGCTGGCCTAGCCCGTAAGACTGATCAGAACAGGTATCGAACTGTTGAGTTACAAGTCAGGTTTCATCATTGATTTCCCCATACCCCCAAGTTATAAGTGTTCAAGTCAGGTATTCAGTAATCAAGAACTAATGCCAACTCAGGATCAGGTAAGAGCAGGTTTGTCTGGATAGACAACAGGAACGGTCCGTGAGGACTACATGTCAGGTTTGTTGGCATTAGACACAAGATCAAGTAACGGGTCAAGCCATGGTACATCAGGTCAAGCCAGGTAATGTATAAATGTGTCATGTCATGTCAGGAGTGTACGGTACCATATCATATCAAGTAGGCAGTGCATCAGGTCATGTCAGGGAGCACAAGATGTCATGTGAGTGCTCATAATCAAACTAATATAAACAAGATTATAAATGAACCAGCATGAATACTATCAGAACAATACACTAGATCAGGTAATATGGTAAGCAAATAGGTACATATTACATTATATCGATGCACGGTCATCATTACTTATCTACAGTATACAAATATGGATGTTAGAATCAAGTTAACATGCACTACGTAATCTAGAGATGCACTAACCTGTATAATAGGTTCAAAAGATGCAATTAAACTAAAACCAGTTAAAGAAACACACGGGCGTCCAACAGGGTATAAAACATAAAAGGGTTCTGTGGACTATACAATAATTGTTATGTGATTTAATTATGATTGTGGTTACTATGTATAGTAGAACTAAATGCAACATGGCATGTTTCATGCGATGAAACTAAATGATATAACGGAACGTCAAACTGTTACAAGGAAAATTATAGCATTAAATGTAAGCTGCAGGTTTAACGTGCAATCAAGAGATATGTAGAACTGTAAATCGTATATATAGTAATTCAAATAGCATACAGCAAGATTAACTTGCCTTGATCGGATCACGATACGGTAAACGGAACGTTACGCATCGGCGGAAAAGTCGCAACGCGCGCACGGTACACGGAATGAGTCCAAACAACGCACGATAGAATCACACGGGTCAGGTATCCTCGCTGGGTCGTCGGGATCGTCGTCGGCACGGTCGGATTCCGGCAATCAAGAACACAGTGAATAATAACAAAGAGGAATGTATGGAATAAGAAACAAGGAAGGAGGATAGAGAAGTTGAGAAGATGAGGCTTACCCACTGGATCAACAGAGGGTCGACGGCGTCGACGGTGATGGTCGGCGAAGCTCCAGCGAGGGTGCAGGGGTTTCTGTGGGTTTAGGGTAAGATTAGGATTTGCGTTGTTTTAGGCTCGGGTGTGCAGGTTTTGGTGAGTGGGAAGAGGAGGTGAAGAGATGGTGATGAAGGTGGAGGTGAGGGGAGACCGGTGGTGACGGCGAGGTCGAGGGATCGCCGGTGATGAGGAGCTGGGTTTGGTGGGTTTGCAGTAGATGCTTAAGAAAGAGGAGAGAGGTTCGGGAAGGCGAAAGAAGAAGAAGAAGGTGGAGAGGATGAGCGGAGGAGATGAGAGAATAGTGAGGAAGGTCGTCGGCGTGAAGAGGCGACGGTGAGGAGGTGATGGGTGAGGGTTCTGTAGGTCGAGGTGGGTGTGCAGTGTGCTCGGGATAAGGAGGAAGAAGGTGAAAGAAGGAGGAAGGAGATGGAGATGAGGAGGGTAAGAGGGTGGAGACGAGGGTTGAGAAGTTAGGGTTAGGGTTCGAGGAGGCGGCGGAGTCTGTGAGGGTTTTCTCGTGGCGATGGGTGCAAGTTTAAATAGGAGCGCGGAGAAAGAAAAGAGAAGAAGAAAGAAAAAGGAGAAGAGAGGTGACGGGACTCGTCGAGCGGTGACGAGATTCGAGAAGCCAACAGTAACTGCGATAGGTGAGAGAGAGAGCGCGAGAGGAGAGAGAAAGAAGAGAGAGAGAGACAGAGCTGCGCTCGGGGGAGAGAGAGAAAGAGAAGGAGAAGGATTTTGAGGGAGAGAGAAAGAGACGTGGGGCCCAGCTAAGAATAAAAGATTTCTGATTGGCTGATTTAAACGAGAGAGAGAGAAGGAAGAGAGATTTGTGGGAAAGAGAGAGAGACGTGGGCCCAGCGAATTAAAAAATGGGGATTTCTGATTGGCTGTAGAGGAAAATAAAGGTAGAAGGCAAATCTTTGCAGTTTTAAAAATGTAAAAGATTTACAATTAGTTTTCTTTTAGAAAGATCTATGCACTGAATAAAACTGTAGAATATTTTAAAACTGATTAAAGAATTTCAAAAATTAAATAGGATTTGGCGGAGTACAAAATATTTCAGAATTTCGCCCGGGTCGGGTCCAAAAATTTGGATTTGAAATATGAAAATTATTGGCAAGTTCCAAAATTTAAAATGAAGGATTTTATAACAGAAATGCATACCCCCAAGAACGGACGCACGCACGTGCGCGTAGCCGTCTAAACACGTCCGTTTCACTGAACGGGACGAGAACACGATGCAAGGACGCTACTACAGGGTTAGGGGTATCAAGCAGACCATGTCATGTATTTTTAAATTATTTTCAGTGAGTAAAAGTTATAAGTTAAAACATGCGATGCCCGATGAAATGCCGATATGCAGGTATACTAGATGCACGTGTCAAAGCAACGAGTCTGGGTAAACTATAAATATAAATCAAACAAGTTCAAGCAGCGGGTCGGATCGAATGCAATGTCCCAAGTAACTACCATTCGCACCCAAACACGATAAATCAAGAATAGACCAAGGATAAGTAAATACAGAAACTGGAATTGGTATAAATGAACTCGGGTGTTACACATTGGTCCGCATACATCACTATGTATGAGGCTTAAGAGTTCCACATCTCTTTCTCTATGTCCAGTAAACGGAGTTTTGGTCATTTTACCTTTGATACAGGACCGACAATTCGCATAAGATTTATATTCAAAAGAATTCAAATATCCATCTTTATGTAGCTTGCTTAGTCTTGTTTCATTAATATGACCAAGTCTACAATGCCAAAGAAAAGCTTAATTATTATCTGAAAATTTTCTTTTATTAGTATGTTGTATATTGAAAACTGTGTGTTGGTTCAGGACGTAAATAGCGTTATTTAGTATACCATACCCAATCAACTGATGATTCAAGTTAATGTTCATAACATTATTCTGCAACACAAAATGATATCCTTTATTTTCCAACAAAGAAACGGATATTATATTACACAGCATACTAGGTACATAACAACAAGGGTTCAAAACCAAAATACAACCTGAAGGCAACCCCAGATGATACTCTCCTACGGATACAGCATGTACATTGGAACCATTTCCAACCCGCAGAGTATGGTCATCAGTAATCAAAACTCTACTGTTTCTCAATTCTTGCATACAATTGCAGATGTGAGAACCAGAACCGGTATCTAATACCCAATATGCTAAGTTTTTAGAAAAACAGTTTTCAGTTACAAACACACCTGAAGCGGAAGCATCAATATGCTTCTTCTTCTTGAGATCAACAAGATACAGAGCACAGTTGTGTTTCCAATGTCCCGACTTGTGGCAGTAAAAACATTCTCCTTTTTCACTTCCCGCGGCCCCTGGTTTGTCTTTCCCCTTCGCCTTTTGAACTCCACCTTTCGGTTTGATGGGTTTCTTCTTCTTCTTTTCCTTGGCCTTGGATTTTGGGACGGAAGAGGAAGATGGCCCAGCAAGCAAAGCGGGAGTTTTTGCTGTCTTAAGCGTGCTCTCTGCACTTCTCAACATATTGAGAAGTTCAAGCAATGATTTCTCCAAATCGTGCATATTGAAATTCATAATGAATGGAGCAAAGGCAGGGGGGAGAGATTGCAGAATAATATCTGTATATTGCTCATTATCCATGGTCCATCCCAGTTCCTCAAGTTCTTCTATAAGACCAATTATCTTCAGAACATGTTCTCCTACTGATGTGCTAGGGGCCATCCGCATCTGAAATAACTTTCGAGATGTCTTGTATCGTAAAGTCCGAGATTGCTCTTCATATAACTCCTTTGTATGAAGAAAGATAGATTGTATATCCATCTTCTCGTGCTGTTTCTGATGGATACTGTCCATAGAAGCAAGCGCGAGGCACTTGGCCGTGTTGCAATCAATATCCCATGTTTTTCGGATCTCTTTATCCGAAACAGATGATTCAGGACCTGGGACAGGTGGGGCTTTGGTAGTGAGGACATATGATACTTTATCATATGTGAGTGCAATGTTCAAATTCCTCAACCATTCTTTATAATTCAGTCCTGTCAGATTGTTTTTCTCTAAAAAAGCTTAAGTCCTGTCATCGGTATCTGTCATTAGGAGAGAGAAAAGAAAACACTCAGCGAAATGCTCTTGCAAAGATTTAGATTGGTTATTATCTTATCTAATCGATGTCTCCCACTGTTTTTATCAAAATTTCTTTCAAAACCTTAAAAGAAAACTAGCCAGGATTAATTACATTCTACAGCTTCCCGGTCAGCCAGCCAGTGTCGGTACCTTGAGAGAGGTTCTCCGTGCTTTCGCACGGACCTAATTAAAATAAACCTCGTTTTCCCTGAGGTCAAACCCCGTTGACACCTTTCTTGACACCTACTGCATTAGCTAATTGTAAAGTGCAAAACTCTCCTGAGAGCAACTCTTACTCATAGTGGGGTCGGGATACAAATATCATATAGATGGTATGCAATCTCATTGCAAATTTCAACTCTTGAAACTCCCGATATGGTTTTTACCCCTAACTGCTTATGACCTTTGCTATGGTCAACATATCATAAGCATTAGTCAAGTTCTACCCGTCATTTCAAGATTAACTAGACCCACCCATATGACCCTTGACTATGATCAAAATAATCACATGAATGTCCTAACTGATTGCATCATATGCTTTGTAGGAAGACATCACTTAGCTATCGTACACTACGCCTTGACTATAATCAACATACGTAGTACGAATACTAAGTACTCTGCTTCCTAAAATGACAGAGGGTTGCAGATGGTTTTTATGAAAAGCTTTAACGCTTTGAACTTGATCTCGTTGTAGAATCAAAACAGTTTAGAAAAGGAGTGGCTTAAGCTCCGTATCTTTTGAAACTTGCATTTTTCATAAAAAGGCCGAGTGGGTTTCAAATCTGATTCTACAACATCTTTAGGTTTATTTTTCTTTACATTAATCTTATTAATATAGTCCCCATCATTTAAGTTCCTAAGCCATCACAGAAAAGAAACGAAAATAGAACGTACACTTATGCTATCCGCATTCGCCACAGTGTCCCGTTATGCACCATTAGGTTACTTAACTAACGTCATAGCGGGGAGGGACTAGCGCGGGTGTAAAACATAAGCAACGTTTATTATATATCATATATATAATAATAATCCATTCGTCTCAGATACTAAGTAATCACATCACAGAATATCAACAGCAGAAGCACATATGAAAATAAAAGGATATCTAGAATGTCCGTATTTAGCCAACAATAGAAAATACGGATTCTACGGTCGCGATGAATAGCCAAGCCCACACCCCTAGACCCATATGAGAGTGGCAAGTGACCCTACCAATTCTAGAGTTTAGGAGACCCGGTCTCGACTCCTCGAGATAAGCCTCCCAGTGAACCCTAGAATCCGGTCACTTGCGCTCCCCTCCTTGGGTCTATCATAATACGGAAAAGTAAATAATATACAATGATGGTGACATCATCCTCAACCCGGAAGTGTCCCAAATAAAAGAATATTACATACATTTGATTTTTACATAAATGAAAATAAAACTCTCAACTCACATAAAACCCCCGGCTATTCAATCACGACAATCATGCACATCATATCTTAGCAACACATAATATCACATATCATCAACGTAAGTAAGTATGCGTACCCCGATTGTCGTTGATATATAGCAACGAAACGGCAATACACCACATACTACACTTACGGTCGCAGAAAAGAAATGAAAAACTACAACAATTGGAATCGTAACTGCCCTTAGATAACACAAACCCGAGATATCATATATCCAAGATTTCATGCCCAACAATGTAAAGCTCGCATTTATGTCTCATTTAGGAAAACACCTTTTCAAAAATATATCGGATAATTCAACAAGATTTCCGATCATACCCGAGACCGAAATGTTAGATTTACACGCAACAAATAAATTTGTAGATTTCAATTATTGTATCACATTCACATATACTAGGCACAGTTAAAACATTCGATCGAACTATCAATCACCTAAAGAATTCTAAGAAAGTTCAACACTTGACCAGTTTTTAAAAATACCAGAGACTGCTATTAGCACATATAGGCCAGCACAAGAAGGCACAGTCCACGCCTCACCAACGGCGCTGCAGAACCGCTGCAAAAAGTGCCTTTCGGCCGCGGTTCCGCGGTCGTTAAGTCGAGTTAGGGCTTCATTCTTCTTGTGGGCCGATACAATACCCTGCATGATTTTCTGAGTATTTTTAATGTGAAAAAATCCAACTTTTTGAAAAATTTCCAGAGAGCATTTTTCGGGCGTTGTATTTCGTTCGTTCGAGGTTTTTAATATCGTCTAGGTTACACTAAAGCTCTAGCTTGGCTTTGATACCATTGTTGGGTTTCCTCACCACCTCATCTAGTGTTTGGAAGCATCACACATGCCATAATTAAATTTTATGAGGTGCTAAGTAAACTAACCTATGATCTTAACTAGAATTTTAGGGTAACAATCAGTAAGCATCACATGCAAGAAGTAATTTAACACTAAGTGAAGAGATTACAACCTTTATAGACTTCCCTTGGTGACTCCTTGGCACTTTGAGAGTTTGAAACGAATCGATAGAGGTCTTCCTAGTCCACGATGATCCACCCGAAGTCCCTTTGCCCAGAGCTCCTTACTTTACTTGATCTTTGAAAGAAGTGTAGAAAACACTCTACAAAAATAGGTTAGAGATGTGCAGAATGATGATGTGGTTTGTATTCTCTATTCAAAACCCTTTCTTTTTTACTAGCTTACTCTATGGAAAACTCAAGAGAGCAAGGGAATGAGGAAGAACATGATAATGGCAAAGCTTTTTGCCCAAGAGATAATGATATATCTTTTTATTAAAAATGAGAATAGAAATTATATATAATTTCACACACTCATTCTTAACCATGGGTTAATAAATATCTAGATATTTATTTAGGAGTAATGAGAGCCATAGAAAATTAACTCATGGTTAATGCTAGGTTAAGTGAATAATGAAGAATAAATCTCAACCATGAATTAATTCTATTTGCATTAACTCAATAATAATTATATAGATAAATACTTCCATGTGAGTCTTGCATTGCCACCACATGTGGATCATCAACCATGATACAATGTATGCATGTATGTGTGCATGCACATCATCATGTGCATCAACATTAACATATGCATACATGCATGCATACAAAATAGAAAAGGGTTTAATAAAGAAATAAGCTAAAAGTCAAATGTTAAATCAACACTTGATTTAACAAACCGGTCATATCACATACGGACCGACTAATAGAAAAACGCCCGATTAATGTACGGTATCACATATACGCATTTAATCGGGTCCCCGCGCATATCTCATATGCACACCACATCGTTTCGCCTGAGCTAGGAAACTTCTTTGTGGGACTCTAAGACTCGTCAATACGCCGGCAGTAGGTGATGATCTTATCAAACACCTACAAGCTGCAAGCGGTCAGCTAAACGTAATGGCCACCCGGGTATTGAGCGATCAGAAGAAAACCAGCGAAGCTGTCAAAACTCCCGTCGAGCCAACTGGCAACACTTACCGTACAGTCCGGTCTCTTCGTCAGATATGCTGCATATCGAGTCTAGGGATGGTTTCGTCGACCCCAATAACTCAATAAGTCATGTCGGTGTATGGCTCATAACAGATTGAGAAACTACTGATAACACTTATCAGTAAATCTCAGCAGCCCTGGCCAGGGACTTGCTGTTATAGCAATCGAGTATTGCACAACATCAACCCCCAATACCGGGAGAGACGAAATCCCTCCTATCGCTCATTGCCTCCATGTGCCTCGGGACTGTACCTAAAGTCCACCTGTTTGCACGACTCGGTAGAGCCGTGGTAGGGTGGAGATCAAAGTACGGTAGGAGGACACATAAGACTCTATGACGATCTTGGGTCTACAAATTAACCTGTACCAGTGTCACCTGAGAACTGCTATCTGACGATAGATATAATACTATATAGGAGTTCTCGGCGAGTCCGTTCAGTGTACCCAGTCTCCACTGAGCACCCGCATACAATCTTTGGTGTCAACACACCAGATGGATATGGGATCATCCATCGCCCATCATATGGGACAAGAACGGTATACGCTAGTTTACTATGGAATATCGATGCCCCGTCTCGATACACCCACGACTAGGAACAGTTAAAGGATATGCTTATAAACTACACGTGTCCCACTAGTATGATCTGCATCATAGTCGTAGTAGTCAAGCAAATATCCTATGGGTTTTATCAACATGTACCAAATGAGTAAGATGCATAATCAAATGAACATGTCAAGATAAAGTAAACCAGATAGCATACTATCATGCTCGACATGTCGAGCAAGAAAGTCATATATATATATATACATATATACATGTCCAAGCATCCACTATACATATAATGGCCTCTAGGGCACACATATATCCAACAAGGACGACTTAGAGCACTTCACAGAGGAGCCAGACATCTAGGCTTTTACTTATACTTATTTTCTTTTCAGTTCATATGCCACTATTTAGGCATCGTTTTCTATCATTGTATTTTTCTTTTCAGTTGTATGTAAAGAAAGAATGTTAATAAAAGTTGTTGTTATTATTACATCTCTTGTTATTCTTGTGTATTCATTTTATATTGCTTATTTACGCTTAACGTGTTTACTTCTGAGTAAATACGTCACGGACCGTCACGTCTACTTCTCCGTACACTGGGAAGCGGGGCGTGACAGGTTTTGTTGGCGGCCCATGCAGGTCAGTTCTGCATGGAAACCTAAGCAATATGTCACAAGAATTATAAGAATTTGCAACTAAACATTCCTTTCATTTCTAAGCCTTTTAATCTATCATAACCCTTCCTTTTCTTTCAAGGTTATGGATTCTCCGAACAACACGAGCACCAACGTGAGTGGAAACACTCCACCTCCTCTACCACTACCACTTACCGTAGTAGCTCCTATCAACGAGCAGACGGTATTGCTTGAGGCAATAAAAAGCATTCTGGAGGGTCAGCAGTAACAGACAGCTATCCTCTCTCACCACCAAGAGACTGAGGTACCCGGAGTCGAACAATTGCGGGCATTGCACCCTAAGAACTTTTCTGGGAAAGAGAGCCCACTAGAGGCAGAGGAATGGGCTCAGTCCATTGAAGATGATCTGATAGCAGCACAAGTGTCAGAGATTGCTTGGATGAGAGTTGCGAAGCTGCAACTCACAGATAACGCCAGAGTATGGTGGAAGGCTGAAGAAAGCCGTCTTGTTCAGCCGATTGAATGGAAGACTTTTCGTGACATGTTCGACGCGAAATATTTCCCTGAGACTGCTCGTTTCGATATAGAACAGCAGTTCATCCACTTACATCAAGGTTAAATGTGGAACAAATCCGTGGATGAATACGATGCTAAATTTACCATGCTCAGCAGGTAAGATATGTCTCAATATTCAATTTCCTAATATCACATACTACACTGCTAACACAAGGTCGTAACAGGTTCGCTGCACACCTCATCTCGACTGCTGAGATTCGGGCAAGAAGATTTCAGCAAGGGTTGGACCCGGAGATCCAAGCTGCACTAGCTACAGGGGATTTCCCAACTCATGATCTTGTGCTGAAGGCTGCCCAACGATATGAGGCAGTAGTGAAGAAGAAGGGCAGACCTCAGACTGCCGGTATGAAGTGCCCTACCACTCAAATGGCAAGAGGAGCCTCTTCCAGGCCACCTTTTGTACCCAGGAGACCGGGAGTACCATTTAACCTGCCCAGTCCAGACTTTTGCTTCTATTGCAAATGGAATGGACACCTGGTGAAGGACTGCACGCGTGCTAACCGCCTATGCATAGTTTGAGGCACATCCACTCACGCCGTTGGAGATTGTCCCCATCATCTTATTCCGGCTCCTACACCCCGACCATCACTCACCTTTCCACAGCGGCCATCTATTCAGGCTCCTGCACCTCGTCTTGCTCTCTCAGCTCCATCTCCTTGTGGACCTCCTGCACAGCCTCCTCGTCAGTTCCATCAGGCACATAGGAACATGCCTTAAGGACAGAGGAATGTACAGAGAAATGTGCTTCCAGCAAGGAGGAATGTACCTAGGCGTCAGGTTTTCATAATGACCGTGGAAGATGCTGATGCCGCTGGCCAAGTCATCACCGGTAACTCCCAATCTTTCAAAATCTTTTAATCTTTATACATCAATATTTCTTTTCCTATATCTAAACATATCCCACACAACTTAGGTACAATCTTAGTAGCCTCCCTACCTGTTTTAGCACTCTTCGATACTGGAGTATCACATTGCTTTATGTCTCAACGGTTCGTCCGAACTCATGCGAATCCAGTTAAACCGCTCGTATCCAGCTGGAATTTTAGTTCAGGGAACGGTTTTCTAAAGGCAACTCTAGGATACGATCTGTATCCAGTGGTCGTCTAGAGCAGAGAATTTTATGCAGACTTCAAGGTGCTAGACATACCGAACTTTGATGTAGTCTTGGGAATGTACCGGCTAGGAACTTTCTTCGCTACCATCTTCTGTCGTCAAAGGAGGGTAGTGTTCGAGATACCAGATTATCCGGTCTTTTATTTCAAGAGTGGAGATCGTACCCTGGAACCTAGCACTTATAAGGCTAAACCAAGAAAGGCAGTGATTGCAACAATACAAGCGGAAGTAGACAAGTTAGAGCTAGTTTGAGAGTTTGAGGATGTATTCCCTGAAGACATATCAGGTTTGCCTCCCGATCGAGCCCTTGAATTCAGTATTAACTTAGTACTTGGTGCACAACCGGTGATCAAAGCACCATATCGGTTAAGTTCTGAAGGATTGAAGAAGATCCGTACTAAATTGGACGAACTTCTGAAGAAAGGATGGATTCGTCCCAGTACTTCAAGTTGGGGATCTCAAATTTTGCTCGTGAAGAAGAAAGAAGGTTCATACAGAATGTGTATAGACTACCGAGTTCTGAACGAAGTGATGATAAAGAACAAGTATCCACCACTGCGCATCGACGATCTGTTCGATCAGCTAAGTGGATCTTGTGTTTTCTCAAAGCTAGATCTTCGTTCAGATTATCATCAGGTGAAGGTCAAAGAGTCTTATATTCCGAAGACGGCATTCAGGACTTGATATGGTCATTATGAGTTTTTCGTGATGCCATTTGGAGTGACCAATGCACATGCTATTTTCATGAATCTGATGAACCAGGTTTTCCGAGAGTACCTAGACAGGTTTGTTGTTATTTTCATCGACGACATCCTGGTGTATTCAAAGAATCGAAAAGAACACGTTAAGTATTTGCGGATTGTCTTGGAGACATTACGACAACATCAACTATATGCCAAGTACAACAAGTGCAAATTTTAGCTAGATCAAGTCGGATTTCTTCGGCATATTATTTCAGGTGAAGGAATCTCAGTAGATCCAGGTATCAGCCATCAGCGAATGGTCGACACCAAAGACGGTGAAGGATATTCGAAGTTTTTTGGACTTAGCAGGATACTACCAAAGATTCATTGAAGGGTCCTCGAAGATTGCAACACCCCTGACCAAGCTCACACGTAAAGATGAAGGATTCGTGTGGTCAAAAGCATGTGAACAACCTTTTGTAGAACTCAAGTCAAGATTGACATCAGCTCCTATTCTCGTAATACCAGATCAATCTGGAGGTTTTGTTGTGCATTGTGTGCGTCCAGTAAGGGATTAGGATGCGTTCTACACCAGCATGGAAAAGTTGTAGCCTTTACATCAAGACAGTTGAAAATTCATGAGCGCAACTATCCAACACATGATTTGGAGTTGGCGGCCGTATTTGCATTTAAGATTTGGCGCCATTATTTGCTTGGAGAATGAGTGGATATATACACAAACCACAAAAGTTTGAAGTATGTGTTTACTCAGAAAGAGTTGAATATGCGTCAGAGAAGATGGCTAGAACTTATGGCGGACTTCGACATCAACCTACAATATCATTCAGGGTAGGTGAATATAGTTCCTGATGCACTTAGTCGCCAGCTGTAACGACTCTAATTTCACTGTACGAAATTTTTTAAAAGTTAATGTACAAAATGGAGTTTTCAAGCCTGAGTATACTTTAAATGTTGTTTTTATTTAAGAACAACAAGAAACAACCTGTAGCTCATTGGTAAAGCCTTTACATTGTTGTGACATAACCCCTGTGTTCGAATCCCATCAGCCACATATTATTTTTCTGAAATTATTTTAAAAACTTTTTGGAAGCCTAAAAGTTTACACGTGTAATACACGTAAGAAATGAAAAGACAGAAAAATAAACATGTGCACAATATTGTATGAACATCCGAGGACATGTGGCATCAATCTAAGCCCTCACCCCTTCAACTCGACCGGCGAGAATTGCATATTGGCCAGCACCGCTGGGCCCCACCGTAGGGAATGACCCTATTCTCTGCACACCAGTCTCTTGGCCTACCCCCATTACCCCCATACCGTTTATTTTTCCTGCAATTATCCAGAAAATTGGTTTTCATCATAAATTTCATTTTTAATGCATTTTAATTCTCTCTTCAATACCGAAACCCTAATTTTTACCCTATAAATACAACCCCATACCCTAACCCTCTTCATTCTGATATCTCTTGTCAAAAATTCTCAAAATTTTCTAAGTCAAAAAAGAGCACAAGTGGAGTTAGCCCAAGGTCACTTTCCGGTGAGAATTCGAGGCACTTCCGACGACCCCGCGACTCCACGAAGCTACCAATTTCTTCCTATACCTCTCCTCTAATTTTCTAGTAAGTAAGTCCCATCTCTTTTCCTCTCTTCCTACCTTAAAATGATCTCTTTTCAAAATATCTCGGTAAGTGGAGTTATACCGGCTTTTGTTTCTAAAACTTTGAAAACTACAATTTTTTTCTTAATAACCACTCATCAATATCATTATACCTTGCTTGTTAATCATTAACTTATATTTTGAAACAAGTTTCACCTTAAAACTCCATGTAAAACAACTTTATTTATGTTTTTACAGTTAAATACTATGAAGTTTACATACGATATCCTTTAATACTTTTTCTTAGCATACCTTTAGAAAACCTCACGAGGTAATGACCTACCTCTCACATACACACATCTTGATATTGCACGATTCTCTTGAAACCAATATCTTGTGACAAAATACGACTTTTCAATAAAATACTTCGAACTATAAAAACCCGTTTTCTTGTAAATAGTATTATTTAAATTTCTTGCGATTATGTCTCTACAACCCATTTCAGCGAATCCGCTATTGGATGATGCGGATTATTGCGCATCCACGGGCTAGTAGGGCGCGATGCAGACCTCCTCACGGATCATACGATCTCGATAGAATTTTAATACAATTTTTAAGAAAAACGAGAATTTCTATTTAATAATAATAATTAATTTTTAATAATTATATAAATATTATCAAACCATCTATTTTTAATATATAATAAAATTCCATGTTTTCTAGAAAATAAAAGAATTACAAGTTTCATGGAAATACCATCAAGAATCAATACACGTTAAACTTTACATTAAAATATCTTGAACTATTCAAGTTTTATATATATTCACTAACATACCTCATTCTATAAAATTTACATCCATGAAAACCATATACAACATAAATAAATACTTGAGATTTATTTTGAAAGTATAAAAAAATATTTTTTCATAACCCCCCTCAAGTTATATAAAATTACATTAAGGACCCTAGTAAATATAGGTTTAAGCCGGACTAATCCTCTTGAGCCTCAGGGAGCTGGAGAAAGTGGGTGCTTGCCTATTTAAGATAGAAAACTAAAACGGGGTTATCAATGGTAATTGTCTTAGAAAAATACACAAATCCTGCAGTCCATGTGTAGCAGTTACCGATAACACCAAAATCTAATTCAGGATCCAAATCCGTTTAAGTGTCTGATTCAATCTAAGTCTCAGTCTAATCTGAATACAATCCAAACATGAATCCAATCATAACTCCAATTCAACATGAATCCAATATACCAAACATGAACACTTGAACCTGAACATGAAAACCAGAACAATATCAACATGACTTGACTTGACCGAACCATGGCTATATTTTGAACTTGACTACATGACTATCCGTTTACATCCTGATCCATTTACATAAACAACTTATACCATGGTCTCAGCAAGTCTGATAACTACAAATCAATACAATCAATACAATATACATTACAGGGTTTTAACAGGGTAGACTGGTACGGAATATGTTTAAAGTGGCACGATGATGAACACTAAAAGACACCTACATGAACATCCGTGCCATTGTCCCATAGGTTTTGACAGGGTCTTGTAATTTCCGTTTCCTATAGTCCACGGGATAGTTGGACTCCTCTCTCCTCTCGTATATACTGATACATTCTGTATCAAGCTACAAACAACTACGTTAGCATAACAAACATATAATTTACTTGTTTGATTCTCTGTCTATTCCATTCTATCTTTTGGAACTTACCGAGTGCTAGTTCGCTGACGACATTCCTTTCTCTTCTATTTTTGGAATGTTGTCAGTAGGACCTGACTCTCTGGAGATCGAGCCCAGCCAGGACGATTTGGATCAGTTTACAGAGGAGTCAGAGTTCTAATTCCTACTTGTACTTACTTTTCTTTCAGTTCATATGCTATTGTTTAAGCATCGCTTTCTTTCATTGTACTTTACTTTTCAGTTGTATATAAAGAATGGTTATCAATAAAAAGTTGTTGTTTTATTACATCTCTTGTCATTCTTGTGTTATTTATTTATATTGCTTATTTACGCATAGCGTGTTTACTTCTGAGTAAATACGTCGCGGCCCGCCACGTCTCCTTCCCTGTACACCGGGAAGCAGGGTGTGACAGGTTTTGTTGGTCATGCAGGTCAGTTCTGCATGGAAACCTAAGCAATATATCATAAGAATTATAAGAATCGGCAACTATAGATTCTTTACATTTCAATTCTTTGATTCTATCCTAACCCTACTTTTCCTTTCAAGGTTATGGATTCCCCGAACAACACCGGCACCAACGTGAATAGAAATACTCCACCTCCTCTATTATCACTATCTACCGTAGCAGCTCCTATCAATGAGCAGATGGTATTGCTTGAGGCAATTAAGAGCCTCTTGGAGTGTCACGACCCGAAATGGCACGTGACTGGCATTTGAATCATGTGAAGCCTATAGGACCCCACCTAATTCAAGTAAGCCAAAATCCTAGAAATCTAAACCATTTGAAAAGAGAGTGAAGGAAAAACTTATTTAAAAGTTAACATATAAGTTCACTTTGAAAATCGATGTAAGCGTTTTCAAAACATCAAGCCTTTTCCAAAAATTTCGGCAGAGTTTCCTTTGTAAATATTGGCCCCAAATGGGTACAAAACAAGGATAATCATAAGCAATGAATAAAGGCATCCCCAAGCGGGAGCTAGCTCTTCGCCAATTGGCGGAAACAACCACACAAGTAATATAATACATAATGCCGAAGGGCGAGGATCAAAACTCGGAAAGAAACCAACATCCTCAAGAAAACCAGAGAAGAATCATAATAATACAAGCGCGCGACTCTAAGGTCGAAAGAATATATAACTGGTCTTCTAAGTCTATCAAATAATACAAGTCTGGTTGATGGAGTTTACTAGATACAACTGAATATAAATAAAAGTATAACGGCGGTTACGATGCGAGTGAACCCACCTACCAAGGCAATCACCCAGAAGGAAGCAGTGTGCCAGCAAGCCGCAACGAAACCTGTACGGCCAAATCTGCAAGAAACTGTCGCACAACGGGGGTGAGTTGCCAACTCGTGAGTAAGAGACATCACCGAGCAGAAATCGCATGTATGACTCTATCCTAGGTCATATAATAATATCCACAATACTATAACAAGGTAAAAGTATACCATAAGTGCGATATCAAGGTACTCGTGTCTGTGCCAAGAATAATAATAATAATATCGATGCATGACATGTACTAATGCACCATCCAACGTGTGTCCAACAACGACACACAACTCATGATAAAACCCGAGTGCCCAGCATTGACACTCAAAATATCATGAAGTCCGTGTCCAACAGCAACACATAATACTCAAATCTCGGGAAGAGGATCGGCCCATGGGCTCCGCATGATCAGGATCGGCCCATAACTCTGAATGGTATCCTCTGGATAGCCGTCGAGTTTCCATACTATCACCGGTCGGTAGTGCTCCCCTGCCGGGCTCAACACCATCATCTGCGATTTTCTTGCCCCGAGATACCGCACCGGGTCTACCATGTACCCGCAGACGGTGCATCCCCCTCCTCGAATCGGGTATATGATACCGCTCAAGAATCGAGAAAACACATGGTGGACGCCTCTCACATCATATCACGAGAAAACCACAAATTTCTATCTTTAGAAATGAAAATGAGTTTATAAAATCCTTGCGGTTTCTCCAAATCCAAAAATCTCATGGAAAATCCGATATCCAAAAATCTCAGAGTAAGTAAACAGTGAATTACCGGCATAAAGCCCCATAATATTGCATGACCATAATTATACACATGCATGGGTATCTAAGTAAAGAATGCAATATCTAAACTAGTATAGTAATCATATATTGAAACTATCAGCTAGCAAGTTATATCAGTGAAATAATATTCTCTAAAGTGTACGTGACATAGCAATTACCGATGATGATGTGTGTGAGCCGGCGAGCAAGTGTACGTGGAGTATACACATCATCAGTAATGTTGCTGATGTCCTAACAACAGGGGTTCATAATAACTAAAGAAAACACATATATAAGCATGCAATGCGATGAGAACAACATGAATGTACAGGAAAAAATGTAGTAACCGCAACATTGAAGAATATACATATCCATATACGAGTCATACAGCTTTTGGTGTTTGAAATAACACGAATCGTGGTTTTAGAAAAATAGGGGCTACGGGGTCCTTGAGAAAATATACGTCTTTTGAAAAATCCGTAGTATCCCTCGGCCTGTCTTTAAAATTACTCACGATACGTTAGTTTTGAAAATAAGTATGACTCGAGTCCAGTCAAAAGGGTAAGGAAAATCACCTAAAGTCCGAATCGATATATCTAGTAGTCGGCGATCCCGCCTCAATAGCGTCATGTACGGTAAATTATATAATACGACATCCTCTAATCAAGAGTGCTGATCAATCATCATATCTATGTCTCGTACGGTAAAATCTATCGTACGGCATCCCAAATCGGGGTACGGGTCAAATATCACATATATCTGATATTTCATATGGTATCATTATCATAATATCCAGAATTAGGGGTACCATTCCAAAGTCTAGTATATCCCGATACCATCAAACATATATCCGCGTGTGAATAAAATCACATCGCCCATCGTCCACTATAATATCATGTCGTATCTCATAACACGACCTAAATCACATAACCGATCTCACGGTATCATGCCCGATCACATCGACTCATCTCCAAGTATCATATACTATCCTCATCACCCGTGTATATGTATATGTATACACACACACACACCAACGCATCCACA
Organism: Agapanthus africanus; assembly: GCA_030015575.1. Lineage (NCBI taxonomy): Eukaryota > Viridiplantae > Streptophyta > Magnoliopsida > Asparagales > Amaryllidaceae > Agapanthus > Agapanthus africanus. The sequence continues at coordinate 217,276,406 of CM057338.1, forward strand.
CACACACACACACACACACATATACATATAAACATATACACCCAATACCATATCACGTGTGTGCATGTGTGTGTGTGTGTCAATCTTACTCTAGGGTTCGTGACTAAGGTACTAAACTAAAAGCACTATCTTCCAAATACGCTATAACTAACCCATGATCTCCTAAAGCCGTTCTTGCTAATTATCCACGTAACACAATACCCTTATGTGTGTGTGTGTGTGTGTGTGTGTGTAACATAATCACATACTAGACTACGAAATTGCGGGGGTGCTATACGTCATCCACCCGACTTCCCCCGTAGATATACATCTACTCACCTTGATCCTTACTTGTCGAAGTCGATGTCACCTTGCTCTTCCTTGTTATTCGAAGTCCACATGAGGGCGCCTATACATATAACACATATTATTGTAAACATAAATCGCGCACGAAAACCAAAACGGCACACGTATCACACATAGGTAAAAACCTATGGTCTACTCATGCAAAATAACCAAAAAACACCCGATATCGACGTACAAACGCCAAGTGACCGATACAAGACACAAATATCAAAACATCAAGTCATTAAAACCCACAAAACATAAACAACAACTTAGAAAACTGGTTCCAGATTTTTGGTCAGGTGAAAAGAGTCTAAACAAGCAATGCATTGGGGTCGTATATGAAGTAACTGAGCTACAGACCAAACCTAGACACTAATGCCCATATTTTGGTCGGCGACACACCCTCAAATTCCGACCTGCTCGGCCAGGGGTTCTAGGTGTTAGTGTATATGCCCTAGAGGCCATTATTGTATCATACTAGTTTGTATATTACTTAATGGAAGCTTGGGATATTCACAGTTGTATAGACAATCTTCTTCAAAATGGTAGTATGCTACTTGGTTTGTTTCTACTTTAATATGTGCGTGTGTTTCTTTTAGCATATCGCTTATACATATTAGTAGAGCCCTTAGGATCTTTGCTTGATTACCAGCGTTGTGATGGCAGTCACACTCGTGGGGGCTGGGTAATCCATAAGCACATCCTTATACAGGTCCCTAGTCGTAGGACTATCGAGACAGGGCATCGATACTCCGGAGTAGACTAGCGTATGCGCTTCTCATCCCAGCAGGGGAGACGGTCTGTCCCACAGCCGTCAGTACGTCGTACTTGAGATAGTATGCGGGTGCTCGTTAGGTTACGAGTACACTGGACAGGACTCGTCGGGAACTGATTGGTTGGTACTATACCTATCGTCAGTTATCAGTTCCCAGGTGACATGAGTACAGCTTAGTCCGCTGACTTGACACTGTCACTTCGCCTCGAGTGTGTTCCTACTGTACTTTGATTACTACCCTACCACGGCTCAAAAGAGTCGTGCAAACAGGTAGTAGTTGGGTGTAGTCCCGAAGCACATGGAGGCAGTGACGGTTAGACAGGATTCGTCTCTCCCGGTATTGGGGGTTGACATCGCGTTGTGTCTAGGAGAGCCATTACACAAGTAGTCCCTGGCCAGGGCAAGCAAGATATACTGGTAGGTTTCCAGTGTTATCTCAGGGTGTTCTGGACTACACTCCGACACGACTTGTACCGCTATTAGGGGACTGACGTTTACCGCCCCCTAGGCCCGCCATGCGATGTACTCAGACGAACAGACCGGACTGTACGAAGATTGTCACATTCAGGCTCAGTAGGAGTTCAGATGGGTTTCACCTCGTCCGTCTTCTTATCGGCATCTAGCTGGGGGCCGTTACGCACAACTAGTGCCGCTTGCGGTCTGTGGTTAAACCCACTGCCAGCGTAGTGTCGAGTCTTTAGAGTCCCACACAGAGAGCTATTCGCCTTTAGGCAAAAGAGTAGAGGTCGCATGGTTTTGCGACAGGTCGCATGGTTTTGCGACAGGGTTCGGTCACATCCGTGCACTTGTGCACGTTTAGTGACCGGGCAGTTATTACTAGCGGGCTTTGGTTTAAGCCAGATCCTATTATACATTTTGGGATTGGTTTTATCTCGTTTGTATTCGTGTTCCCCGGAACGCGGATACGGGTGTGTATGCACAGTTGATAGAGACAGAGGCAGAGGATTCTCATTAGGGTTGTTGACTGTTGACTTTTGCTTAACCCTAATGAGAATTAGAAATATGATTAACAATAATATTAATTGAGTATTATAGTGACATGGTTAGGGTTGAAAGGTTGACCTTGTTGACTTGTTGACTTTTGTTGACCGGTTGACTAGGTTGGACTTGTTGACCACCATCATGACAATGAACATCATTTGGTTGCATTGACTTATGCTTGCTTGTTTTGTTCACCATTTGCATTTAATGCAAGAAATGATAGTGTCATTTATCATGATAATAACCATTACAATATACTCAATTATCATTACTTGTTATGATGATTTTGTATTATGAGAGCAAGGATGGCAAAAGGTTTACTCATTCTCTCATTTCATTTCTCTCTCTTGCCATCACTTGCTCAAGCTCTCCCTCTTCCTCTTGCTCTCTCTAGCTCAAGGCAAACCCTTCTCATGAGTTGAGAACCATTGCCTTAGAGATAAAAACACCAACACAATCCTCTACTCATCCTAGTTCACAAGGCCTAGCAAGCCAAGTGTTCTAGTTTCTTCAAGTTCGAAGAAGAAGCCAAAGGTAGAAGTTTTCGGGTGGATCCATCTTCGGCGCGAGAAGACGACGAGGAGAGGCCGGTCTGTACACCACAAGAGTTGAAGACGAAGGAGTTCAAGAAAGGTATAACCCCTTAACAGAGTAGGTAAATCTCCTAGTTAGGTTGTTAGGTAGATTGTTTAACAAAGATCCGTATTTGTAGTACATGTTACCACCTTAAGAAAAATCGTTTTTCACTACTTCCGCAACCCCAAAGAACCGGGGACGGGTAGCATGGACTTACAGTGGTATCAGAGCCTAGTTAAACACCATCTAACATGTTAGCAATGTAAGTAGAAGTATGATCGGAGAAAAAGTCGTGAAACACGCCCGGTTTGCACACTTTCTGTCGAATTTTTCCTCTGTTCCAAAAATAATAAATCATGCCTTAAAATTCGACTCAGGGTTTTTACATCTCACTGTAGAAAAATGGTCTAGAGAGCCTATCAACGCGCCGCGGAACCGCGGCCGGAGCTTGCTCCCGCCGCGGATCCGCAGCCGAGTTGACTCGGCCGTGGACGATTTTTCTTGTAGTGAGGTCATAGGGGTGTTTTGGGATTTTTACAATATGTTTTTTCTGCCCAGATTTTCCAGAAAGAAAAATTAGTTTTTGGGGCTTGAAAATCCGTATTTTGATCGAACTTCTAAAGACTAAAGCTAACGTTATATCTGTGATGTGTTATATGTATTGAACGTCTGCTAATCACTATACGTCGATTAGTGGGGGTTATACATATCTGTGATCTGTAATGTTGATGGTATGTGTATATGAATTTATTAGATTCTCGCGGGTGAATAGCCGGGGGGTTGTGAGATGAGAGTTTTCTTTTCTTTCAATTCATTTAAAATTTGTAATTGATGTAATATTATTTATTTGGCCGCACAACCGGGGTGAGGTTATAGCCGTCATTGTATAATTTCTTTTACTGTTTTTGCTCCTAGGATAGACCCATGGAGGGGGTGCACAAACTACCGGGTACCTCGAAGTGCCGAGTGGCCTACTCACGAGTTGAGGGAGGTTGCTTCGCTTCGGGTATTTGGCGGGTAGTTTGCTGCACCCGTAGGGGTCTTGGGTGGGATATTGGCTATTCACCACGACCGTGTAATCCGCTTTTCGTTACAGGCTCGTACGAATTGCGGATTCCTAGTATATCCAATGTGTTCATCTGTGATCTGGATTGGCTATCATTGCAATATATCTATATATGATATTATTTAGGCGTTGCTTATGTTTTGCATCCGTGCTAGTCCAGCCCCCGCTCTGTCGTTAGTTAAGTAACCTAACGGGTAATGACGGGCCCCGTGGCGAATGCGGATGGTATAAGCGTACGTCATATTTTGGTTGTTTTCTGCAATGGTAGGATTAAATGATGGGACGCATTAAAAAGAATTAATGCAAGAAAATAAACCAAAGTAAAGTCGTTGGAACACTTTCAAAACCACTCGGTTCTTTTCAAAAACCAACTTTTAAATGCAGAGCTTGAGCCACTCCTTTTAAAAGCTATCTCGTTCCATCGATTATATCAAGTTCACTACGTTCACGGTTTCGCCAAAACCATTCGTAGCCCTCCGTCGTTTCACATGAATAGTTAATAGTATTCAAGCTATGTATGTTGGCCAAAGTCAAGGTATAGTGATTGGTAGCTATTGGGTATTCATGTGCAGCATAGATAGATGCGTTGGTTTGTGACAGTCGTACTGCCATGTTGGCCAAAGTCAAGGGTATGTACGGGTGGGTTCAAATTAACCTGGAGAATGACGGGTAGAACTTGACATGTGACTTATGATATTTTGGCCAAAGTCAAGGTCATAAGAGCATGGGGAAAAAATCCACATCGGGAGTTTTTAAAGAACCAGAAACTTGTTAGTGCTGCATACCATTTGGAGTGTGATGATTCTGGTAGGATTCCTTCAGTTTTGTCACGCGATGATATTTGGATCCCGATCCTACTGTGAGTATATGCTACTCCTCGGAAAATTTCTCACTTAACGATCAATGCTATAAACCAAGTAGGTATCTAGAAAGGTGTTAGCGGGGCTACGCCCCCAGGGAAAAGAGGTTATTTAATTAAGGAACTTCGCGAAAGCGTTGGAAAACCTCCCTCGAAGTACCAACACTGGCCTGGCTGAACGGTTAAGCAAGTATTGTACGGTGAGATTGATTCCGACTAATTCTTCCTTTTTGGTTTGAGGAGGAATTCAAGATACAGTGGGAGCCATCCTGTTTAGACAAACTAAAAACCACTCTAAACTTGCAAGAGCATCATGCTGAGTGTTTCTTCTCTCTCTCCTAATTGCAGCGACCAATCGACATGACCGGACTTAAGTTACTTCTAGATAAAAACATACTGACAGGGCCAAACTACGAAGATTGGCTCAGGAATGTCAAAATGGCAATCACTTACGACAAGCTGGGGTATCTTCTTACCACCAAAGCTCCCCCAGTCCCAGGTCCCACCTCCAGCGTCGCGGATAGGGAAATCCGTAAGACCTGGGAGATCGATTGCGCGAAGGCCAAGTGCCTCGTGCTTGCCTCTATGGACAATGAACATCAGAGAAGGCACGAGAATATGGAATTCGAATCCATATTTCTCCATATAAAAGAACTGTATGGAGAGCAATCTCGTATCGCAAGATACGAAGTGTCGAAGAAACTGTTTTCGGCAAGGTTGGCCATTGGATCATCAGTAGCGGAACACGTGCTTAAGATGATTGGCTTCATTGAGGAGCTCGCGGACCTTGGGACCACGTTAGAGAACGAGCTCTATACGGACTTGATTCTCTAGTCCCTTCCTTCCACTTACGCCCAGTTTATCCTGAACTTCAACTTGCAAGGAAAAGAAGTTGAACTTCCGGAGCTCCTCAACATGCTGAGGAGTGCAGAGGGCACCCTACAGAAAGGTAGGGAAACATCCACTTTGTTTGTAGGAGGATCTTCCTCTTCTAAGTCCAAGGCGAAAGCCAAGGGAAAGAAGAAGAAAGCCCCCGCCAAACCAAGGGGCGGTGCTAGTAAAGTGGATACGAAGGGAAAAGCAAAGGCAACAAAGATAGCGGGATAGCTTGTGGGTAAGGAAGAATGCTTCTATTGTCATAAGAAGGGACACTGGAATAAAGATTGCAGGGCTTGGAAGGCCAGAACACAGGATCTGAAGCAGGTTGCGGCTTCAGCTTCAGGTGTGTATGTTATTGAAAACTGTCTTTCAATAAACTCTACTTTCTGGGTATTGGATACCAGATCAGGATCTCATATCTGTAATTCTTTGTAGGCACTGAGAAAGCGTAGGGTTTTGAAGGCAGGTGATATGACCCTCAGAGTTGCAAACGGAGCTGGCATGGATGCCGAGTCCGTGGGGGACTATCACCTGGGCTTGTCAGATGGACACGTTTTGGTTTTGCGTAATTGCTATTTTGTACCCAATGCAACTTGTAATATCATTTCTGTATCTTTATTATCTAAAGAATGTTATGAATTTGCATTTGTAAGTAATGTTGTGAACATTCACCTTAATCAAGTTCTGATTTGGTCAGGTACATTAAGCAATGGTATATACGTATTAAACCAACCACAGATTTTCAATGTCCAGAATACACACAAAAGAAAGTCTCCGGAAATTAATCAGGCTTTCTTATGGCATTGTAGACTGGGTCACATCAATGAGAGTAAGATTGACTAAGTTACATACAGAAGGATGTTTGGATCCATTCCAATATCAATCATATGCAACTTGTCAATCCTGTCTCAAAGGAAAGATGACAAAGACTCCGTTTACTGGACACGGAGTAAGAGCGAGCGAGCTCTTGGGACTCGTACACAGCGACGTGTGCGGTCCAATGTCTACGCATGCACGAAGCGGTTTTTCTTACTTCATTGCTTTTACGGATGACTTTTCAAGGTACGGATATGTCTTCTTAATGAAACATAAATCCGAAGCCTTTGGAAAATTCCAGGAATATAAGAATGAGGTAGAAAAACAAACCGGCAAAAGTATCAAGATACTGAGATCTGATCGAGGTGGAGAATACTTGAGTGCCGAGTTCCTGGATTACCTAAAAGAGAATGGTATTCTCTCTCAGCTTACTCCTCCATATACTCCGCAACACAACGGTGTATCGGAGAGACAGATTTGGACCCTATTGGATATGGTACGTACCATGATGAGTAACGCTGAGTTACCGTGATCATTCTGGGGATATGCGCTAGAATCAGCTGCATATCTTTTGAACCGAGTTCCAACTAGGACTGTGCCTACCACACCATATCAGATGTGGTGTGGGAAGAAACCCTATCTTAAGCACATTAAGACATGTGGATGTCCAGCTTTTGTTAAAAAGCAGCATGCGGACAAACTCGAGGCACGCTCAGTACAGTGCAGGTTTGTAGGATATCCAAAGAACTCCAAGGGATATTTCTTCTATTGTGAAGAGGAACAAAAGGTTTTTGTTTCTCGTCATGCCCACTTCTTGGAACATCAGTTCTTAGAAAAAGAAATAAGTGGGAGCGCAATAGAACTGGAAGAAATTCCAGAACCACAGACTATTACTGAAAGCTTAGTAGAACCAGAGGGTTCGAAAGAACATGACATTCCTACGCCGCTCCGCAGGAGTAGTAGGCAGTCTCATCCGCCCGAGAGATACTACGGTTTTCTCATAGACGGGGATAGAGAGGATTGCATCATTGATTACGATGAGCCTACTAGCTTCCAGCAGGCCATTCAGAGCGTTGACTCGGTAAAATGGCTAGATGCAATGCGGGCCGAAATGGAGTCCATGTACACCAACAAAGAATGGACGTTGGACATTGCTCCAGATGGGGTAAAACCCGTAGGATGCAAGTAGATCTTCAAAAGGAAGATTGGTGTAGATGGACAGGTTGAGACCTATAAGGTTAGACTTGTTGCAAAGGGTTTTCGTCAAAGACCTGGTTTGGACTATGACGAAACCTTTTCTCCAGTGGCTATGCTGAAATCCATTCGGATCCTTCTTGCCATTGCTGCTTTCCACGATTATGAGATTTGGCAGATGGACGTAAAGACCGCTTTTCTAAATGGAAATTTAGAGGAGTGTGTCTATATGGACCAGCCAGAGGGTTTCATTCAGAGTGGGAGCAGCGGAAAGGTGTGCAAGTTGCTTAAGTCCATCTATGGACTAAAGCAGGCATCGCGGAGCTGGAACATCTGCTTTGATGAGACAGTCAAAGAATTTGGCTTTATCAAAAATCCAGATGAACCATGCATCTATAGTAGATTTGTAGCAAGAACTGTCGTATTCCTCATTCTATACGTGGGTGACATTCTTCTGATAGGAAATGACATTCCTATGCTACAATCTGTCAAGGGGTTCTTGTCACACAGGTTCTCCATGAAAGACCTGGGTGATGCCACTTACATTCTGGGGATCCGGATCCATCGTGATAGATCCAAGAGGATGCTAGGACTTTCGCAGTCCAGGTACATCGACACCATACTGAAGTGATTCAGTATGGAAGATTCCAAGCGCGGTAACCTACCGGCTTGTCACGGGATCACCCTCTCCAAAGAGATGTCTCCTAAGACTGATTTGGAAAGGGATCGCATGTCTATTATACCCTACGCTTCTGCGGTAGGCTCTATAATGTATGCGATGTTGTGTACCAGACCAGATGTAGCTTATGCACTGAGTGTGGTAAGCCGGTATCAGTCAAACCCCGGGGAGAAACACTGGATAGCGGTAAAGAACATTTTCAAGTACCTGAGAAGGACTAAGGAGATGTTCTTGGTGTATGGCGGAAAAGACCTCCAGATCGAGGCCTTTGCTGACTCCAGCTTCCAGAGTGACAAGAATGATTCCAAGTCCATGTCGGGTTTTGCCTTTACCCTCAATGGAGGGGCGGTGTATTGGAAGAGTTCCACACAGGAAACCGTTGCAGACTCGACGATGGAAGCGGAATACATCGCTGCTGCTGATGCCGCAAAAGAAGCTGTCTGGATGAGGAAGTTCTTAACGGAACTTCAGGTGGTTCCGTCCATTGTTGATCCAATACCTCTGTATTGCGACAACAACGGGGCTATAGCTTTAGCGAAGGAACCCAGGTCCCATCAGAAATCCAGACACATCTTGAGGCGGTATCACCTGATCAGGGAGATCGTGGATCGCCAGGAGATCGAGGTTCGGAGGGTTGCTTCAGAAGATAACACCGCAGATCCATTCACCAAGGCCTTGCCCCAAACTCACTTCGAGCGGCTGATCGAGATGATAGGTCTTCGATACGCCAGTACATGGCCTTAGTGCAAGTGGGAGATTGTTAGTGTATATGCCCTAGAGGCCATTACTGTATCATACTAGTTTGTATATTACTTAATGGAAGCTTGGGATATTCACAGTTGTATAGACAATCTTGCTCAAAATGGTAGTATGCTACTTGGTTTGTTTCTACTTTAATATGTGCGTGTGTTTCTTTTAGCATATCGCTTATACATATTAGTAGAGCCCTTAGGATCTTTGCTTGATTACCAGCGTTGTGATGGCAGTCACACTCGTGGGGGCTGGGTAATCCACAAGCACATCCTTATACAGGTCCCTAGTTGTAGGACTATCGAGACAGGGCATCGATACTCCGGAGTAGACTAGCGTATGCGCTGCTCATCCCAGCAGGGGAGACGGTCTGTCCCACAGCCGTCAGTACGTCGTACTTGAGATAGTATGCGGGTGCTCGTTAGGTTACGAGTACACTGGACAGGACTCGTCGGGAACTGATTGGTTGGTACTATACCTATCGTCAGTTATCAGTTCCCAGGTGACATGAGTACAGCTTAGTCCGCTGACTTGACACTGTCACTTCGCCTCGAGTGTGTTCCTACTGTACTTTGATTACTACCCTACCACGGCTCAAAAGAGTCGTGCAAACAGGTAGTAGTTGGGTGTAGTCCCGAAGCACATGGAGGCAGTGACGGTTAGACAGGATTCGTCTCTCCCGGTATTGGGGGTTGACATCGCGTTGTGTCTAGGAGAGCCATTACACAAGTAGTCCCTGGCCAGGGCAAGCAAGATATACTGGTAGGTTTCCAGTGTTATCTCAGGGTGTTCTGGGCTACACTCCGACACGACTTGTACCGCTATTAGGGGACTGACGTTTACCGCCCCCTAGGCCCGCCATGCGATGTACTCAGACGAACAGACCGGACTGTACGGAGATTGTCACATTCAGGCTCAGTAGGAGTTCAGATGGGTTTCACCTCGTCCGTCTTCTTATCGGCATCTAGCTGGGGGCCGTTACGCACAGCTAGTGCCGCTTGCGGTCTGTGGTTAAACCCACAGCCAGCGTAGTGTTGAGTCTTTAGAGTCCCACACAGAGAGCTATTCGCCTTTAGGCAAAAGAGTAGAGATCGCATGGTTTTGCGACATGTCGCATGGTTTTGCGACAGGGTTCGGTCACATCCGCGCACTTGTGCACGTTTAGTGATCGGGCAGTTATTATTAGCGGGCTTTGGTTTAAACCAGACCCTAGTATACGTTTTGGGATTGGTTTTATCTCGTTTGTATTCGTGTTCCCCGAAACGCGGATACGGGTGTGTATGCACAGTTGATAGAGACAGAGGCAGAGGATTCTCATTAGGGTTGTTGACTGTTGACTTTTGCTTAACCCTAATGAGAATTAGAAATATGATTAACAATAATATTAATTGAGTATTATAGTGACATGGTTAGGGTTGAAAGGTTGACCTTGTTGACTTGTTGACTTTTGTTGACCGGTTGACTAGGTTGGACTTGTTGACCACCATCATGACAATGACCATCATTTGGTTGCATTGACTTATGCTTGCTTGTTTTGTTCACCATTTGCATTTAATGCAAGAAATGATAGTGTCATTTGTCATAATAATAACCATTACAATATACTCAATTATCATTACTTGTTATGATGATTTTGGATTATGAGAGCAAGGATGGCAAAAGGTTTACTCATTCTCTCATTTCATTTCTCTCTCTTGCCATCACTTGCTCAAGCTCTCCCTCTTCCTCTTGCTCTCTCTAGCTCAAGGCAAACCCTTCTCATGAGTTGAGAACCATTGCCTTAGAGATAAAAACACCAACATAATCCTCTACTCATCCTAGTTCACAAGGCCTAGCAAGCCAAGTGTTCTAGTTTCTTCAAGTTCGAAGAAGAAGCCAAAGGTAGAAGTTTTCGGGTGGATCCATCTTCGGCGCGAGAAGACGACGAGGAGAGGCCGGTCCGTACACCACAAGAGTTGAAGACGAAGGAGTTCAAGAAAGGTATAACCCTCTAACAGAGTAGGTAAATCTCCTAGTTAGGTTGTTAGGCAGATTGTTTAGCAAAGATCCGTATTTGTAGTCCATGTTACCACCTCAAGAAAAATCGTTTTCACTACTTCCGCAACCCCAAAGAACCGGGGACGGGTAGCATAGACTTACACTAGGATGGTGTTCGTATTTGCAGGGTGGCCTCCTAGTGGTCCATCTAGGTCTCTGGGGTTGCTAGTTTTTCCTGTAAATGTTCCAGGTCATCCCCGATTTCCTGTAGTCCACAATTTATACACAAACCGACATTTCGATATCTAATTCAAATTGCAAGGTCTAGGCTCTGTTAGGTCCAGGTTTTTAACACTATGGGGGGGGGGGGTTTAAGGTCACTGTTTCCCCCAATCAGAGCAAAGCTCTGTGGAAATTCAAAATTCAAATTTTGAAGCATCGCTTCAAATTTTGGGCGCAACGCGCCACGTGTCAGGCGCTGATACTTCAGCGCAGCGCCTAAGAAGGCGCGCCCAATCAGAGCAAAACTCTATTAAAAAACAAAAGGAAGCAACGCTTCAGCTGCGCAAGCACTGCGCTGCGCGACACGTGTCAGCGCGAATGCGCTAGCGCAGCCGCGCTGCCCTGTGCGCTGCGCGACACTTGTCTGCGCGGATGCGCTAGCGCAGCGGTACTGCGCTTTGCGCTGCGCGACACGTGTCAGCGCGGATGCGCTAGCGCAGCTGCGCTGCGCTGTGCGCTGCTTGACACGTGTCACGCGCTGGGGCATTTGCGCCAAACAGAATTAAGATTTTAAAGAAATCTTTCTGTTCTTGTTAAAACAAGAAGATTTTCTTCTGTAAAACAGAAACCCTTGGATCAATGATCCAACGGTGGGGAAAATTCCCCAAATCACTCAGAGAAAGATCTCGTTAACAAATTCAACAAACTTATGGGCACTATATAAAGACCCCTAGACCTCAAATCAAGGCAGGAACATTCTTTGAGAAATTAAACAGAGAGAACTCTGAGGAAATTCCAAAAAAAAAGAAAGAAAGGTAAAAGACCTTTTAGATAGAAGAATTTCTTCTGATAGATCATTGATCCAAAAACAAGATCAATGATCTTTAATAAAAAACAAAAATAAAAACAGTGCTTTCCACTTTTTATGAACCTCTGGTTCCTGAAATAAGAAAAAGCTTGTTTTTCTTTGATCTAAATTAGATCAAGAAATCAAATAGTGCTTTGCACTTCCTTTATGAACCATTGGTTCTTGAATCTAAAAGATTCTCAAATTAATAGTGCTCTGCACTTGCAAATCTGCACTGTTGCGCTATGCGCTTTAAGATAAAGCTTTGCTCTCTGTAATTGGCGCAACTCACCAGAGCGCGCCACGTGTCAGCAGCGCAAGCGTAGCGCACCAGCGCAGCGCACTGCGCTTGCATGACACATGTCATCACCACAAGCGCTTGCGCTCTTTGATTGGCACAAAGCGCCTGAAAAATGCAATGCATTTATTTTGTTAAAGGGCCAGGCCCAAGTCAAAAAGACCTAGCATGCCAAAATAAATTGCAAAGCAATAAAAAGGGCAGAGCCCAAGTAAAATTGATGCTCTGCATCATTTATAAATGGGCAGAGCCCAAAACAAATTGATGCTCTGCATCCATTATGGGCAGAGCCCAATCCAAAATCGAAAATAATGCAATGCATTATTTAAAAAGGGGCAAAGCCCTAGTAAAGGCCTAACATGCCAAATATAAATAAAAATGTTGAATATTCAACTGGACTTAGCCCAATCATGGCCGTAAGTCCTCAAACTAAATTGACTGAGCAAGGCTGCTCTCCTAAATCAATTTACATCCGGTTCGAGGGTACATCTCCGAACTCCTCTGACCCCTATCGTTGTAATCCTTCAACGACGTCAAAGAGGTGATGGGTCCCGACGACCACATATTAATACGGACTGCGGGGTCCTTAAACTCGTGGATCGAAACGTCCTTAAACTAATATTGGACCGAAACGTCCTTAAACTAATGTTGGACCGAAACGTTCTTAAACTAATGATGGACTGAAACGTCCTAAAACTAATAATGGACCACCACGTCCCTAAACTGGCGATGGACCGAAACGTCCTTAAACTAATATCGGACCGAAACGTCCTTAAACTAATAGCGGACCACCACGTCCCTAAACTGGAATACGGACCACCACGTCCCTAAACTGGAACAATAAAGCCTCCAAATGCTCTTTCGCCGGATCTAAACGATCCCGTTTAAGTTGATCTTAGCCTCAACCACGGCTAACATATCCTTAAACATTCAAACAGACTACATATTCCCTAATCAACTTCGGTTCGAGGGTACATCTCCGAACTCCTCTGACACCTATCGTTGTAATCCTTCAACGATGTTAGAGAGGTGACGAGTCCCGACAGCCGTATATTAAATGGATCACCACGTTAAGTTGATCTTAGTCTCAAGCAGGACTAACGTATCCTTAACGAATGTTTAAGTTGATCTTAGCCTCAATACGGCTAACGTATCCTTAAACTAAAAAACACCAAACCCAAATCTAAGTAAATACGGATTTGGACTAATCCACGTCCTACGGGCGACGACATTACTCAGTCTCCGTATACAATCCACGGGCAACCACAAACAAAACAAACACACACGACACGAAGTGAAATTCTGGAGAAGGAGAAAGTTATTACCGCGATGCGGTAGCGTAATTAACTGCAGGGGCTTGCGCCTGCAGGGAAGAGCGTCCCCACAATCAAAAACCCCTCTAGCGAGGGGGAATCTGACGAAGTCTGCTATATCGGCCGCATCCGTCTAAACCTCCGATACACGGTGCCATAAATCAACTTGGCATCTTCGGAGAGGTAGACGGATAAAACCATATAGCATCTGCCCCGAATCTCAGGCAAGACGCCCTCACGTCGTCTCCGCCGCCATTCGGAGGGGAACAGATTCTGGCACGCCTGGTGGGACCTTTTCCTCTTTCCACTCCACACTTCGTGTGTCGTCTTCGCGAACCAATCGCGGTTTGTTAACGGTTGCCTTTGGATTTTCAAGTTACTAAGATTTGTTCTTTTGTCTGGCACAGAACTCAAGCATCCATGGCCTCTAACTGCACCAACTGCTCGAAGTGCCACTGCAACGGACGCTCCACCTCACCTAGAGGTGTAGCATATGGGCCCCAAGCGGCCTCCTTCCTCGCTCTGCAGGTGGAACAGGTGACCCAGGCCACCACCGGCCTGTTTTTCGGGACCATGATCCCACCTGCAAGCTTCTCTACGCCAATACCCGCACCAGAAGCGAACAAGAAGTCGGTCTTCGACCGGCTCACTGCTACGACGGCCCCTGTCAACGGGTCGTCCATTACCAAGCCAACAGCCTCTGTCTTTACGAGGCTGCATCAAAACTTTGAAGGGCCCGTCAAGAAGCCTGTAAACTCTAAAATGGCTGTCCCAAGAAGGGCAACAGCCGCTGCTCCGGAAGTCGTTAAGGCGGCTTCTCCCGTCAAAGAGTCAGTCTTTTCAAGGTTGACTATTCCCGCTTCAGCCCCTGCACGAGGATCTGTCTTCGACAGGTTGAATATCACCCCTCAAAGGACAACCTCAGTCTTTAAGAGGTTAACACCAGCAGCGCCTCAGCCGGAAAAGGGGCAAAAAGAAGACGTCTTTATCTCCGAGCCAGTCCCAACGGCTCGTCATGCTCGACGTCGCCATTGGCGACGAGTGAGGAAGGCATGAGGAAACTCCCCCTCAGGGCTAACTCCACCTGCTCCAGTGGTGGAGGTTAACGCTGCTGTTCCAACTGGGAACAGCTTTGAACTGCTGAGGAGGGTACGTAAGAACTCTCCAACCGCTACCTTGAAAAGATCTCCTCCACCTGCGGAGAGAGTTACAGAAACGAAGCAGGAACAGCCCCCTCAACGGCTGTCTTCAAGAATTTATAATGTTTGGCGAAGGGTTCAAGACTCCGTGATTGACCCAGATCACTTTCGTCAACAGAAAAAGGCGAAGGTGCAAAAAGAAAAAGACCGTCCTATTAAACAGCAGAGGACAACAATCACCAGGGTATCCACTGCAACGGCCCCTTCAACTTCAACGGCCCACAAAAGAAGGAGGCTAGAGAAAATCCCCGCGTCAGCGGCAAATATTAAAAATGGTGAACCTAAACGCCCTAAGTCTGGGGGCATAACATTTCATACAGTATACATGGCGTCAGGAAAGGAGGACAGCCGTGCATCCACGGGTCACAGACCGCTTACACGGTCAGTGACCAAGGCTCAGGAGCAACAGCAAAAGCTCCAAGAGATGATGAACGCAATGGCCGCACTCACTGGGCCAAAAGAAACCACTGAAACCTCCTCGGATGAACGTCTGGAACAAGAAACTGACGCCGAATTCCTTCGTCGCCTATTAGAGAAGAAGGATAAAGAGGCTGCAGAACAAGCAGCCAGCATAAAAAAAATGGCCCTCCTGTTCCAGGACATGGTGAGCATGATGATTCAACAGGATCCACCCGTTGAAGATCCCCCAATCGTCCTTGAAGACGATAGGGGAGAAACGTCAAATCCTCCACCGGCTCTGTCAATAGCCAAGGAGGAGGCAATCTCAATGCCGATCTGGACGAATATATAGCTCAGCAGATCCGGGTCTATCAAGCGACGGAAGCAGCGGGACAGGTCGTAAAAACGGGACGACCGTATCCAGGCTGGTACGACCAGAACAAATACCCGCCAGGTTATACGATACCAAAATTCCATGTATATAAGGGGACTGGCAATCCCCACCAGTATGTCGCCCAGTTCAGAGTGCTTTGTGGCAATACCGGCGGTGATGACAAATTATTGCTCCGTCAGTTCGTTGGCAGCTTGTCAGATACGGCGTTCGAGTGGTATTCTGAGCTCCCGAACGACTCTATCAAGACCTTTGCTGAGATGGAACTCTGTTTACCCAGCGTTTCGCGAGTGCCAGCGAGCGTACCTCGATAACGGCATTGATCAATGCCAGGGTAAAGCCAGGTGAGACATGGGTCCAATACGCTATAAGGTGGCGGAACTTATGGTCAAAATGCGAGCAGCGCATAGAAGAAACTCCCGCAGTGGGAATGTTTGTGGGAACCCTCGATCCGCAAGCAACCATCTCGCAATTTATGATGTTCTTCAAGCCGACCACCTTCCAGGCACTAATCGACAAGCTGGTGCAAATGGATCAAATGGGCCATAAACCTCCTCTTCCAAAGCCGGACTCCCGAAATGAGAAGGGAAAGGGGAAAGCGATCGTTGTCGATAATGCTCAACAGCAACCAAACAACTCAAAACCGGTCGTTCGTCAAAATAATATGCGGCCGTACGTAGCCCTTGAGGAGAGGATGGGACGTTCTTACTCGTTTCCCCGAGATAAAACGAGAAGGTTATTCGAGTTGGCATTGCGCAACCGACTCATAAATCTGCCAGATCCAAAAAGTACGTCGCAACCAAGTGACGTCAATGAGCCCAACTACTGTCCTTATCATCGAGTACTGGGTCATCCGATCGAGGATTGCTACGTCTTCAAAAATTGGCTTGAAGATCAGTACCGACAGGGCAAGTTTGCATTGTCCGACAAATGGAAGGTGAATCCACCGCAGCCCCACACCTCTAAGGGAGTGAATATGCCGGGGGCAACATGCTCTGTCGTTGAAGAAGCTCCTTGGGAGGTTGTATTATCAGCCAAAACGAAGAGGATGCTAAATGATCTTCAAACATGCCCAGCAATTAAGTGGAAGAACCCGTTGGAGCCGCAGATCATTGAAGGAATGTTGAAGCCTCATCCAACTCAAAAGATCGATGGAAGTGGCCCAAGCATTCATAACCAGCCGTTGAAATCTTCAAAGAAGAAGAAAAAGAAGTCAAAGAAGCCCGTGAAGCCTGGCGACAAGCGCACGGACTTGCAAAAACAAATTGATACGCTGGAGGAATACAACCAAAAGGCACGGACTCCCATTACACTCCAAGAATTCCTCAATCACGTCTTTCAAGAGGAAGATGAGGGAGAAAGTTCATCTGATGAATTCGAAGAATACGTGGCGAGCTGTCATGTGATTTCCCATTTGTTCATGGGCAATGAGGAGACTTCTTGTACTGAAACGCTGGGGGCAGATCCCGAACCAAAAATTCTGGGGCCATCGGATGAAGTAATTGACGCATTCCTCAATGAAGCTATCTTAAAAAGCAAAGCTGATCGGGAGCGCGAGACGGTTATATTCGAAAGGGCCAAACGCCAGCGCCTTGACGAAAGAATTGAGATATTCCCACTGGAGCAAAGTACACCAACTGCAGATAAAATCAAATTCAAGATGAGGAAGAGGTTTGCTAAAGCCGTGTCAATGGGTATGAAGCTACCATCCTCTGAGGGAAGCATTACTGGTGAAGCGGAAACGCAACCCTCCTATTACTTGTATCATCGGAAGATTTTGCACCCCACTGAAGAGTGCAAAGCTTTCGATAGATGGTGGCAAGGATATGTTGCTCACCGGCAGCATTTTAAGCGAGAAAAGCGCAAGACCCGCCGAGAGCAAAACGGTACGACCGAAGGGCTTAACAGAACCACCGGCAATTGTCGCATGGTCAACGCCGGAGGATCACAAGAACTCACATTCGGGAGCGATTCTGATGAGGAGTTGGAGCTTAGCCCCCTCTTTAAAGAGTCCACTTCAGGAAAAGAAGAAGGGCCGAAGATTTGTGAAAATATCCGGCTGCGTAATCGTACGCTGCCCGAAAAGAATCTCGGACCCTCAAACAAAAAAGATAAAGGGAAAGAAAATGTCTCTGAGGACATCGTCCTAGATGACCAAGTCATGGAAGAGCTAACTGCCAAAGACCCGCCGAAGAAAAATAAGGTGGATTACAACGTCTTAGCGCATCTGAGGAGGCTACCCTCGTAGCTCAGCATTCTTGATGCCCTTTTACTATCAAAGGAGGCGAGAGATTCGTTAATTAAGGCACTACAGGACCCGGAGCAGTTCCAAGCTTTCCTGGCCGAAGAAAATATGATGGATGAATTGGAGGAAGTACACACTACCGATGTCACTTTTGGTGATGAAGACCTTCTCCTTGGGACGTGCGAACACAATCGCCCCCTCTATGTCTCAGTATACTGCCATGATATAAAGATAGGCAAAATCCTGATCGATAACGGATCGTCTGTTAATCTCCTCAATGTGCGGGTGTTAAAGGAAATCTGCATGAGCGTCCAGCACCTTGCTCGAGACAAGATCACCATCTCCGGATTCGACTCTCAATCATCAAAGACTCTTGGATCTGTGATACTGACGCTACGCTTCAGACTGCTCATCACGGACATTAAATTCCACCTCATAGATGCCAAGACATGCTACAACGCTCTGCTCGGCCGACCATGGTTACACGAGTACAATATCATCCCTTCTACACAGCATCAGTGTATGAAATATTTTAGGGATGGTCTCGAGTATACCGTGACGGGGGAATTGAATCCGTTTTCCGTGAATGAAGTTCGCAAATATGAAGATGCCAAATACTTCTTGCCGAATTTCGAAGACACGGAAAAGTGTCACAAGCCAGAGAATAAAGCTAACGCTACTATCCCTATCTTCGGCAGTGATACTGAGGAGGAAGAAGAGATAGTTTATTCGGGTCCGCCCCAATACACCAAGCCGGGACCATCTGCTCCTACGTTGATCTTTGGTAGTGATTCGGAGGATGAGGTCAATGCTGTGTGCTCTGCTCGACCATCAATACGAGCCTCCGCTGATGAAGAGCAAAGTCTGCAAGTCGCCATGGTGCCGCTTAAACATTATAAAGAACTGGATGCGCTCGATACCTACAGTGTAGAGGAGCTGCAGACGTTCGATGTCCTGCCCAGGCGAGAAGGCGAGAAGGCAATTCTATTCTACCGCTCTGAAGAAAACAAAGTGGAGAAAGGAATCTGGCACGGGGCGGATCCTACGTTGGACAGGCTTCAACCCATCCGTATACCCAGATATTATACAGAAGGCTTGAAGAGGCTGTTGAAGCGCCAAGGGGTACCCTTCAAACAGACCGTTAGAAAGGCCAAATTCTATGACAGGGTCTGGAACGTCTCCGGAACTCAACGCAAGTTGCCTAGTGGAAGGATGGAGACAATCGGGCTCGGATACGTTCGCTCAAAGAAACGAGAGCTGCTCCGCGACTGTTACGTCGTGCATGACTTCAATGAAGAAGCAGATGCTCAACGGAAGGACGCTAATCCTGAACCAGTAAAAGTTCCTGATGTAAAAGTGCTCAGTCTGTCGTTCGAAGAACAAATGGACAGGCTTATAAGGGAAGCTGGTCAAAAAGTTCGAGATGATCACAATCGTGAAATGGCAATCTACGAGAAAACCAAAACGCAACGCCTCCTTCAACAGACCATGAAAGATGAAAATACCGCCCCCTGTCAACCTGTTATAAAAAAGGCTCGACGCAGAGGCAGAAATAAGTCGAAAAACCAAAAAAGCGCTCAACGCCAACAAAGCGGGGCTAAGAAGCCACGCAAACGGGAGTCGAGCGTTATTGATCTATCCCTCATGAAGAAAATGGGTCGAGCGTACTCGTTTCCTCGGGACAAGACGAAGAAGATACTTGATCTTGCTTTAAAACATCAAATGCTTACACTGCCGGAGTCCAAGCACCCCAACCAAACAGGCGAAGTCTCAGACCCAAAATATTGCTCTTACCATCGAGCAATAGGGCATCCTCTTGAATATTGCTTCACCTTCAAGAATTGGGTGGAAGATCAGTATCGGCTTGGCAAATTCGCTCTGTCTGACAACTGGAGGGTAGCGCCGCCACAGAAGCACGAACCCAAGGCCATGAAAGAAGAACCAGTTCCACATTGGGATTGGAAGCGAATTCGTACTTGTCACGTGATAACAATATTAAAAGAAGAGCCCGAGAACATGGATGACCTTCCCTAGTGCTTCGAAAATAGCGACGATGAGGTGATCTCAGAGTATCCACCAGCGCCGAAAGAGCTGGAAGATGGAATCCATACCACGGCAGATGACCTAAAGAAACTTGAGTTGGGGACAGCAAATGACCCGCGACCAACATTTGTCAGCGAGCTGCTATCTGAAGAAAGGGTGGCTGAGTAAAAAGACGTCCTTGTACAACATAAAGATTTCTTCGCATGGAATTATTCCGAAATGTCGGGACTAGATCCAGAAGTTGCTGTGCACAAATTGGCGATATCCCCGGACGTCAAGCCAGTCAAACAGGCGCCGAGAAGAATGCGGCTCGAGCTTGAGATGAGCATCAATGCCGAGGTCAAGAAGTTAATCGACTCTGGCTTTATCCAGGAGGTTCAATATCCTGAATGGATCGCTAACATCGTCCCGGTGATGAAGAAAAATGGGACGGTGCGCATATGCGTGGACTTTCGGGATCTCAATAAAGCCTGCCCGAAAGATGATTTCCCAGTGCCAGTCACCGAACTGATGATAGACAATACGTCCACTCATGAGGTTTTCTCCTTCATGGACGGCTCATCAGGGTATAATCAGATAAAGATGCATCCCGAAGACCGGAAGCACACCGCCTTCAGGACCCCTTTGGGAATATTCTGTTATAAAGTGATGCCCTTCGGTTTAAAGAATGCCGGTGCCACCTATCAGAGGGCCATGACGAAGATCTTTAATGACCTTATACATGAAATCGTCGAGTGCTATATCGACGACCTCGTGGTCAAGAGCAAATCATATGAGGAGCATCTCGAGCATCAAAAGACCGTATTTCGACGTCTTCGACAATACAACTTGAAGATGAACCCTCTTAAGTGTGCGTTCGGGGTTTCATCGGGTAAATTCCTGGGATTCATCGTCCGACACCGAGGTATCGTAATAGATCCGTCTAAGATCAAGGTGATTATGGAAATGCCTCCGCCAAGAACTCTCAAACAGTTACGGCCTCTCCAAGGAAAGCTTGCATATATTTGGCGATTTATAGCCAACCTCTCTGGCAAGTGCCGCCCTTACAGTCACCTGATGAAGAAGGGGACTCCATTCGTCTGGGATCAAAGATGCCAGGGCGCGGTGGACGAGATTAAACAGTACCTGCAAAATCCGTAAGTGCTGGCTGCTCCGGTCAAGGGAAAGCCCCTTATTCTCTATACAACCGCCCTCGAGGGTTCTTTAGGCGCATTATGGGCACAAGAGAACGATCAAGGGAAAGAAAGAGCACTCTACTATTTAAGTCGAGTTCTACTGGGGGCAGAAAGCAACTATTCTCCCATTGAAAAACACTGTCTGGCATTGATCTTCGTGATAACAAAGCTCAGGCACTATGCATTGGCGCACGAAGTCCGTCTCATCTCGAAGGTGGACCCCCTTAAATATTTGATGTCAAAGGCCATACTGACAGGGAGACTCGCTAAATGGGCCCTGCTCTTGATGGAGTTCTCAATAACCTATCAGCCCCTCAAGGCAGTGAAAGGCCAGGCCATTACCGACTTCCTCGCTGAGCATCCGATACCTGCCGATTCTTCTCTAAATTGCGATCTTCCAGACGAACATGCATTTGATGCGATCGACGGTGGTGATACCCGATGGGAGCTTTATTTCGATGGAGCATCCTCCATGAAGAAGCGTAAGAAAAATACCCCTATAATCAAATCGGGGGTAGGCCTCATCTTCGTGACCCCACAAGGAGGAATAATGCGCTTCGCTTTCTCCTTAACAGAGCCGAGGACGAATAATGAAGCCGAATATGAAGCCTTGATTGCAGGTCTCAAGATCGCCATTGACATGGGAATTGAAAACCTCCTCATATACGGAGACTCCCAACTGGTCGTTAGTCAAGTAAACGGCGACTACCAAACGTGCAAACCGGAGTTGGTGAAGTACGGTGAAAAGGTGCAACAACTGTTGACCCAAATTCCCTCCTATACTTTGGAAAGCATACCGCGCGCGGAAAACAGCAAAGCAGACGCGTTGGCCAAACTTGCTAAAGAACTGGCCGACGAGAACCTCGAAGACGTTAGAATCGTGGTACAAAGCCGTCGGGTGCTTGCCCCAGCAGAAATATCTCCGGAATCATCCGAAGAGAAGGGAGCGACTGAACAGACGACCTTGCAAATAAAAGACTAGGAAAAGGCTGAGGATTGGAGGCAAGTCTTCATAGACTACTTTAAGTCCCACCAAATGCCTGAAGAAGCATCCACAAGACATCAGCTTATGAAACGAGCTCTGTCTTTCGCCTTCGTCAATGATACTCTATACAAGAGGTCATTCGATTCCATGTGGCTGAGATGCTTAGGACCTGACGAAGCAGAAAGAGTCGTTCAGGAAGTCCATGATGGAATCTGTGGTTCTTACCAAGCAGGTGCAAAGATAAAGTTGAAGATCAAACGGATGGGCTGCTACCGGCCTACGATGATTCAGGATTGCCTTGAATATGCGAAGCAATGCCACTCATGCCAAATCCATGGGGACTTCATCCATCAGCATCCAAATCCGCTACACCCGACAGTGGCTAGCTGGCCATTCGAAATATGGGGAACTGACATAGTCGGCCCCATCGAACCAGCATTGTCCAGAGGACATCGTTTCATCCTGGCGACGACTGATTACTTCTCCAAATGGGCAGAAGCAGTACCGCTGAGGGAAGTGAAGACGGAGAATATTCTCCACTTCTTCAAAACGCACGTCATATATCGGTTTAGAACCCCGCGACGGATCATCTCCGATAACGGGCCTGCCTACAGGAGCCACAAGATCAGTCGCTTCGCGCAACAACATAATATAGACTGGAGGTATTCTTCGGTTTATAATCCGCGGGCTAATGGTTTAGCCGAGGCCTTCAACAAGACCATGATGAAGATCATGAAAAAGACGGTGTCCCGAAATAAGAAAGACTGGCAC
Organism: Agapanthus africanus; assembly: GCA_030015575.1. Taxonomy (NCBI): domain Eukaryota; kingdom Viridiplantae; phylum Streptophyta; class Magnoliopsida; order Asparagales; family Amaryllidaceae; genus Agapanthus; species Agapanthus africanus. The sequence continues at coordinate 217,299,194 of CM057338.1, forward strand.
GAGAGACTGCAAGAGGCTCTTTGGGCGTACCGAACTACGTTCAAGACGGCCACGAACACAACGCCGTATGCGTTGGTATTCGGTACGGAAGCAGTACTCTCCCTCGAGATAGAGTTACCCTCTCTGCGAGTAGCAGTCTACTACGAGCTGACGAACGAAGAAAACGCTCACCTTCGGCTTGAGGAGCTCGATGCCCTTGAAGAAACATGGCTCATAGCGCGACGAATCTGGAAGCTTATAGAGCAAAGATGACGCGCTCATATGAAAGATTGACCCGGCCGAGGACATTCCACCAAGGCGAACTCATGCTAGTGGTCAAAAGGCCTATGATTCCCAATCGCGCCAAGCAGGGAAAATTCGAGCCAAATTATGAAGGCCCATACGTTATAGACAAAGTCTACCAGGGTGGAGCCTATCTACTCATAGACATGCACGGTGAAAGGCCTTTTAGGCCAATAAACGGTCGATTCCTAAAGAAATACTGCGCTTAATGAGCCACAGTTTAGGTCAATGATAGATGACGACGACTATGTCCGCTCGCTATCTTCCTAAGCTCAAGCTTTATAAGCAGTAGCCAGCCTTCGAAATGACGGACCGAAACGTCCTTAAACTAATAGCGGACCGAAACGTCCTTAAACTACTACCGCAGCATCCGTAGGCTGACAAGATAAAAAAAAGAAGAAAAATATAATAAATAAAAACGGTATGTCCGTAAGCAAAAAGGGCACGGATGAAAACCCGAAAGGGCTCCGTGAGTAAAAACAGCAGGGCTACCGGCGAGTGTTCGTGAAAACCCGAAAGGGCGCGACCTCGTTAAAAAAAAGAAGAAAATACAATTAATAAAAAAAAACGGTATGTCCATAAGCAAAATGGGCACGGATGAAAACCCGAAAGGGCTCCGTGAGTAAAAACAGCAGGACTACCGGCGAGTGTTTGTGAAAACCCGAAAGGGCGCAATCTCGTTAAAAGACATTTATAGGGTCCTCTCGACCTTGTAAGGAGAAACCACCCGCGTGAGATCCTTACGACTCACAAGGGAGCAACACACTTAGGGATCCCCACGATTATTAAGGAGAAAATAGACTTGCGAGATCCTCACGACTCGTAAGGAGAACTCTCTTATGAGACCCTCACGGCTCATAAGACTTGAAAGTCTTAAGTTACAGAGACCTAAACCTGTGCTTAAGCAACCCCCACAACTTTCGATATTGCCCTACAAGTGGCTCAATATTGTCCTTTGTATACAATCCACGGGCGCGAATAAACATTTCCCTGACCAAGTCCCATCCGTGACTGGGGATATGTTCGCATGGTGAACAACCCTTATAAATCCTCTCGATTTATGAGGAGAAAACCCTCCTGTAGGATCCTTACGACTTACAGAGGAACAAACACCTAGGAATCCTCACGATTCCTAAGGAGAAAATACACCTACAAGATCCTCACGACTTATACGGAGAAATAACTTTGTGAGACCCTTACGGCTCAAGAAGTCAAAAGCCTTAGTCGACAGGACCCTAACCCTGGTCGCTAAGCCACCTTTGGTCAACATCGGAAGAGGCAAATGATGATTCGCTCCTGGTAATATCCCAGTTGTAGCGGTGCTGATGCCGAAATCGGTGTCTAATTTCAGGTTTACGGCGAAAAGCCAGTAGGCCGCACATGCATATGAAATAGCCGAAATGATGGGGCAGCTTGCAATAAAAAGCAGCAAGTAAAAACGTATGCACACGAAATAGCCGAAATGATTCGGCAACTCGCAATAAAAAGCAGCGAGTAAAAACGAAATAAACAGCCGAAATGATTGGGCACCGCGAAAAATAGCCGAAATGATTGGGCAATCGCGACCTTCGCGATATAAAAGTTGAAATGATAGAGCATCGCGGAAATAAAAAAAATGATGATAAAACTTTTGCCCTACAGTTAAGATCACATCGATCCCTGTATACAATCTAAGAGCGCAAACGAAGAGGGAACCATACTTTCCCAGCAGGCTCCGCCAGAAAACGAAGCCAAATCTCGACGGTTCATCCCAAATCCGAAGAAACCAGTGTCTTCAGCAAATACCTCAACTCAGGGAAACAAACAATCCTTGATGAGAGCCTCCTGATTCGCGTCGACTCGCAGAGCAACCAGTGTCTCTGTGGGAAATTCTCGATTCATTTCAACACCAGGGAAACAAATAATCTCTGGCAAATACCTCAACTCAGGGAAACAAACAATCCTTGACGAGAGCCTCCTGATTCGCATCGACTCGCAGAGCAACCAGTGTCTCCGTGGGAAATTCTCGATTCGTTTCAACACCAGGGAAACAAATAATCTCTGGCAAATACCTCAACTCAGGGTAACAAACAATCCTTGATGAGAGCCTCCTGATCCGCGTCGACTCGCAGAGCAACCAGTGTCTCCGTGGGAAATTCTCGATTCGTTTCAACACCAGGGAAACAAATAATCTCTGGCAAATACCTCAACTCAGGGAAACAAACAATCCTTGATGAGAGCCTCCTGATCCGCGTCGACTCGCAGAGCAACCAGTGCCTCCGTGGGAAATTCTCGACTCGTTTCAACACCGGGGAAACAAATAATCCTTGGCAAATACCTCAACTCAGGGAAACAAACAATCCTTGAGGAGAGCCTCCGGATCCGCGTCGACTCGCAGAGCAACCAGTGCCTCCGTGGGAAATTCTCGACTCGTTTCAACACCAAGGAAACAAATAATCCTTGGCAAATACCTCAACTTAGGGAAACAAACAATCCTTGACGAGAGCCTCCTGATCCGCGTCGACTCGCAGAGCAACCAGTGCCTCCGTGGGATATTCTTGACTCGTTTCAACACCAAGGAAACAAATAATCCTTGGCAAATACCTCAACTCAGGGAAACAAACAATCCTTGATGAGAGCCTCCTGATTCGCATCGACTCGCAGAGCAACCAGTGTCTCCGTGGGAAATTCTCGATTCGTTTCAACACCGGGGAAACAAATAATCTCTGGCAAATACCTCAACTCAGGGAAAAAAACATCCTTGACGAGAGCCTCCTGATTCGCGTCGGCCCGCCGAGAAACTAGTGTCTCTGCGGGAAAATTCCCGATTATTCTCAACTTGCAAGATGAAGCCTCAGACAGCAGGGATTAAAAAACTTGCTTCCTGAACAATGGGACCCTGCAAGTCGGTCTAAAACGGTCTCTTGCATACTATTCACCGGTCTCACTCTCCAAAGTCGAATTTCGACAAGGAGGGAAACAACCGTTTACGGGTCCTCTCGACTCATAAGAGGAAAAAAATTCTCTTATAGGATCCTTACGACTTATAAGAGAAAACACACTTAGATTACGTACGCCTCGAGACGTTCGTAGTTTAAGTGCCGGTCATATTCCGTACTTTCGGGACGTGACAAAGTGTCTTTAACAAATCCGCAAGCTGCTCTCGCACTTCCTTCAGCGCCTCCTCCTGAGTGGCTGCCGCGGCCACCTCCGCTTCCACCTGGACCGCTGCCGCAAAAGGATGAGAGTTGCTCCTCGGCCGCCTTCTGGGCTGCTTCCTGGCTAGGTGCATTCCGCTCGACAACGTCAAGCTGTTGCCTCAGTGATAACCCTTCGGAAAGGCATTGCAGGAGGCCCTCAAAGACAACCTTCAGCCGTGCAGCATTGGCCTCCACCCGAGCATGCAGTTGGGCAAACTTGATCGAAGTCTCACCGCGCTCCTTACGCCTTGAAATGACTTCTTGTTCAAGATGGCGGAAGTAAGAAGCGCTCTGCTCAATCCAGCTCTTTGATTACTGGCGGCTAAGGTCTCAGGAGCGGGACGCATCGACTCCAGCTGATGCAGGCGGGCCTCGATCTCCCTGCAATGGTTAACCCAAGATGCGACGATGCCCTCGTCATGGAAATTGGAAAATATCACCAGCATCGGGTTAACCGTCGTAGCGAAGTCCATAGCAGACGTAGGAGCCTCGACGTCGAGTTCCTCGATGTAGTCACCCAATATACGCAGACTATTTGCCGCATCTTTTGAGGACGGACGTCTCTGGGAAGGGCCTGCCGGTATTATAATATGAGACTCAAAGGGCGCCAAGACCGGAACAATAGCTGAAAAGACAAAATGCGATTAGATGATCATTCAATAAATATGGAGAAAGTCATTGATAAGATAGTTTATTATACCAGTCGAAGCAGGTGGCAAGGCCGGAAGGGCCGGTGGTGTGGCCGATCTTTCTTCTCCCCCTTCGATTTGTAGCACTGCAGTCGGGACAAAAAAAAGGGGTTAGAAGTAATTCCATAAATGAAAAAGAAAGATATCAATGCAAACTATACTCACCAGCGCCACCAGAGGGAGAGGCGAGTTCAGATGGGAAGGAGAAGTGTGGGAGCAACACTTGATATAGATGATCAAAGAGCACTCCTGAAAAGACATAGCAGTACGACTTTAGTACACAAATCATATGTCTGAAAGATAAGATTAATAAATTGCAAACCCATACCTTCCAACATCTTCGATGGTATGAGAGAGGGTTGAGAGGTGACCACCGCCAAGGCAGTCATTGAAGGCGCTCCCTCGAGCAGTGGGGCATCAGCGCTGGCTGCACTTGCGTTACGAAAAAGGCGAACTTGTCAGAAAGGATTGTAAGGTAAAGAAAGACAGCAACTTGGGATTTACCTGATGAGCTCCCGGCTGAAACGGAGGCGACTCCCTCCTCCATCAACACGAGGCCACCACCCGTGGCCTCATCACCCGACTCGATGGGGACCGTCGTCGTGCTCGCGCGGCCAGGAGACGGCGGAAGATCGTAGGCGGGGAGGGCAATGATTGGAGCATTGCCGGACTCTTGGGAGAAAGCAGCTAACTCTTCCCCAAGAGTCGTACCCATCTCACCCGCTACTTCTTCGGGCTCCGCGACCTCCATCAGCTCATCCGCCGTCACCACAAGGTCGCCGGCCTCAAGCGCCTCGTCCGCCACCACCCTGGGCTCAGTTATAATGATCATTTCATCTGCCGCCACTCCAGGCTCAGCATCAATGACCTTCTCGGCTACAGATTCCTCAGCCTCTATCTCAGGCTCCGCAGCCCTAGCAACGTTGCCCACCGTCAGCTCGGGTTTGGCAGGTGCCGCCTCCTCTGTTTCCTTGGATCAACGGCCTCCGCTTCCCCCTCGGTCGGACTCGGCCCTGCAGGATAGAACATATAAGAACCGATGGCACTATAATTCTTACAACAAGATTCTGAAAGAAATATTACCTGAAGTGGATTTATCGTTGACACTCCGAACTGCACGCGCCACCTGCCTGCGAGTAGTGGATAGGGCGACGGGTGCCTCTTTTGAAGGAGTATCAGCACAAGGGACAGTGCTTGGGCCCGCTCCAATGGCCAAGGCAGCCCTGCGTGCCTTCGCTTCGCGCCTCGACCGCTTCCTCTCCTCCCGGGCCGTCGCGATAGACCTCTTCGACGCTTCTTTAATCAAAGCGTCGTCGTCTTCGTTCAGAGATGCCTCCAGAGCCTTTAAGGCATCTCTCATCGGCTCTTCAAGACGGACCTCCCGCGGTAGCCCCGAAGAAGCAGGAACGTCGGCAGCTGGAAGAATGTCCGCGTCGCTTGGCGGGAATGACATTGAGGTTCCTGCGATAAAAAAAAGAGAGGTTAGATCGACCATAACACAAGGGAAATGGAAACTTGATGAATTAAAACTTACTAAGGCCCATGGACGCTCTAAGATGTTCCTCCTCTTGGAAAGTCTTGAGGGAAGCGGCAATGGCTTCTTCAGTAGTGATACCTGTTGGAAGAAAAGAAGGAAAAATGTTAGTCGAAGGCAATAATAAAGATATGATACAATAGAAAATGTGACTAGTGATTACCTGATACCACAAGCTTAGCCAGCCACACGTCGCGCCTCACTAACCGCTCCGAAGCTTCAAGGGCGGCCTCCAAGTCGGTGTCATCCGGCGGCATGACTAATCCTTCGTTAGTCCCATATTCACTCAGGCCCTCACCATAAGGAGCGTGGGGTTCCTGACCGAACGCGACGTCTGCGGCGAAGAGTGACTTCTTCTTCTTCTTTTGCTCACCAATCCTAGGTACCCCCCGGGATCGACTTACGCTTAGCAGCCACCTTGGGACGGCGGGTCCCGATGTCCGCACCCACACCAGACTCTAGCGAGGCTACAGCCACTCTCTCCACTGGACCACAGGGCACTGGAGGTGCATCCGCAATATCGGGGAGCGGCGATCCGTGTGGAGGACTTTGCGCACGCGATGGTCCGGCCCTAGCATCTTTTAGAGGGGGGACCACCGAGGTCCTTGGCACTAAGGGAGCGTTACGGTCGGTACCTGGAGGTACATCTTTACGGTCGACCAGCAATCGCCTTTCCTCCTTTATAACGGCTCCCGTCGCATGATTATACCATTCTTTATACACGTTGAGGAGTCGTGGGGCGCAAGCCGGCGCACTGATAAAAAAATGAGAACCCGTGTTCAGGCGCATGAAGTGATGCAGCGCGTTCTCCATCCCTTCTTCAGTGGCAGCAGGTTCCAGTAGGAAAGCTTCCAAGGGTACCCCTTGATCGTAGCCCAGTTGTTGGGCGAAACGATGCGGGTTATATTTCATGAAAATTGCCGCACCGTTCTGCCTGAAGACTAGGAAGCCCGGTCTAATAGAATACAAGTGGAGGGTCTCCCGGACCGTCAAAACTGAGGCTCCATCCTTAAAAGAGTCTTGTAATGGTCGCACCGCAGTGGTGGACGCCTTTCCAATAGTCAACACCTTGTCAATAAAGGACATCCCGGCTCCGACGGTGTGAGGGCGAAGGAGTAAACCCCTGGCGTTCCGTGGTGATGGGGTCATGATTGATGCGCCGATCAGCTGTATAATGCGAGGGAAACCGCACTTGTCGAAGAATGAGGGCCTTTTGTGCATGCCGAAGACACCCGCCGTGTGTAGCTCGAGCTACGATATAAAGTAGTGCATCGGAAAGACCACGTGTTGTACCCCAGGCTCATTAGCATCCGCTGCTCGACTGAGGCCATGATATAAGTGTGCCAAGCCGGCGATCCCTACGGCCACTTTTACCCTGATTGTCATCCGGTGGGCTGGGTAAAAGACAGAGGGCCGCATACGGTGAGAGTGCATTGGGATCGCAAACCAACTCAGCCACAACCCAAGAAATCCTAAGAAAAGGCCTCCTCGTCCATCCTAGGGGCCGCAATTTCTGCAAAAGACATGGTCGGGAAGTCCGGAAGGAAAAAACCCTTTCGGTCTATTTCCCTCGCCGGTAGGTTATCCAAACCTAGACCAAAAGGGCCATCCAGGGTAGCAAACTTGACAGCTTCTGATGAGAGGACGCTTGGGCGAAGGAACCGAGCGATGAAATCCTCAAAGCTAACTCCGCGACTCCCATGTTCGACGAAAAGGGCCTCATAGATGTTCAATACTTTAATTAAGCTTGGGAATTGGTGTTGAACAACATTCTCCGGCGTGACCTCCCTTACCACCGGCTTAGCACCGAAGACATACTCGTCTGTCGGGAGCAACTGCTCATAGTGTTCCCCTATAACCGGTAAACCGGATACCTCCGTGAACTCCTCCAGAGAGATTGACACTTCCCGATCCATGGCGAGGAAAGTGTGGGTAGGAATGTTCCACTGCTCCAAGAAAGCCTTAAACCACCAGGTGGGGAGCGTGGGATACTGGAAGAGGGAGACGTAGACCGCGGTATACAACCCTAACCTTATCAACTGCGACTTCCTCGTCGACAGGATATACCGAGCCCATGGCAGGTAGCCGATCGGGTGGCGGGGGATCAGACCTATGTTGTATGATTGCCCCCAAGGTCTCGCTTCACCTTGACAGATACGGCGTCCTAGGATATCCAAAACCATAGGACGCTGGACCGGGATTGCATCTATGGCGGGATATAGAAAGCCCTTCGATGTCCAATCAACCATCTCCACGGCGTACTGCACCGGGGGTGGGCTGGCGTAATGAATCTCCATGATGAGTTCTGACGGCACTGAGCATGTGAAGCTGCGTCGACCCATAATGATCTGATTGTACCACGACCCCCAAAGGTGGAGACTCGTGCATTCCGGGTCGTGGTCCTTAATCATGGCTAGAACTTCACGGTCCAAGGGCGCTTCAGGAAACCCTTCCTACGAGCGGGCGAACGGGAACGAGGTATCAAGAGACATGGTCACTGCAAAGGAACAAGAAATAGCCGTTAGTGCTGCAATTCCAACGCTTGGCGTTTAAAAATTTTCAATTAACTGAATTTAAGAATTAATTAAATTAAAATTAATCACACCACACTGCAGTGCAGTGGGTAGGGGACCAAATGGGGACCCACAAAATATGGATGAAAATACCTCATTTAATAAGACAACCTCATCATTGGGTGAGACTGTCAGTTAAAGAAAAGATCCCTAAGAGAATATTCTTATAAGTGGGGAATCCCTAGAGATAAGGAGAAAATCTCCACTTTCAGAGCAAAGCTCTGTCACAGAATGACACTTGTCAAATTCTGGTCTCAAAGGAATAAAATTCCTTAAAAGAGCATAGCTCTGGGGTAATAATGGAAAGATCCATCAAAATTTTTTTTTAACACTTAAAAGAATTAAAATTTTTGGAATCTTGAAAAATCCATGAAAACTTATAATAAGTTCTTCATTTTTCAGATCTGAAGATCTACATTTGATCCAAGAGCAAAGCTCTGTTCATGGGTTAGAACCCATGAACAAGATCTCTGTAGATCTATAAGTTTTTTGAGAGCAAAGCTCTGTTTGTGAAACCCCAATGGGGATTTCTTTAGATCAAAAGATCTGTGAGAGCAAAAAGCTCTTTGGTTTAAGATTGGTTTGAATTAATTAAGTTTAATTTAGATTAATTTTACCTAAAGTTTCTAACTTTGGAAATGAGCAAAGCTCTGAAGATCTTAAGCAAGAGCAAAGCTCTGTTGAAATCAAGATCTTAAAAAAGATGGTGAAGATTTTTTTTAAGGGCCATAGGTCCTATTTATAGGGCGCTTGCGCCCCTTCAACTCACCCGTTGATCCAACGGTCAGAACCTTGCCACCGCTGCACTCACGTGCGCGCCACGTGAGCGCAACAGTGGGGGGGCATTTGTTTCCCCCAATCAGAGCAAAGCTCTGTTGAAATTCAAAATTCAAATTTTGAAGTAACGTTTCAAATCTTGGGCGCAACGCGCCACGTGTCAGGCGCTGATACTTCAGCGCAGCGTCCAAGAAGGCACGCCCAATCAGAGCAAAGCTCTATTAAAAAACAAAAAGAAGCAATGCTTCAGTTGCGCAAGCACTGCGCTGCGCGACACGTGTCAGCGCGGTTGCGCTGCGCCTTGCGCTGCGCGACACGTGTCAGCGCGGTTGCGCTGCGCCTTGCGCTGCGCCTTGCGCTGCGCGACACGTGTCAGCGCGGATGTGCTAGCGCAGTTGCGCTGCGCCTTGCGCTGCGCGACACGTGTCACGCGCTGGGGCATTTGCGCCAAACAAAATTAAGATTTTAAAGAAATCTTTCTGTTCTTGTTAAAACAAGAAGATTTTCTTCTGTAAAACAGAAACCCTTGGATCAAAGATCCAACGGTGGGGAAAATTCCCCAAATCACTCAGAGAAAAATCTCGTTAACAAATGCAACAAACTTATGGGCACTATATTATGACCCCTAGATCTCAAATCAAAGGCAGGAACATTCTTTGAGAAATTAAACAGAGAGAACTCTGAGGAAATTCAAAAAAAAAGAAGAAGGTAAAAGACCTTTTAGATAGAAGAATTTCTTCTGATAGATCATTGATCCAAAAACAAGATCAATGATCTTTAATAAAAAAAAAAAAAAGTGCTTTGCACTTTTTATGAACCTCTGGTTCCTGAAATAAGAAAAAGCTTGTTTTTCTTTGATCTAAATTAGATCAAGAAATCAAATAGTGCTTTGCACTTCCTTTATGAACCATTGGTTCTTGAATCTAAAAGATTCTCAAATTAATAGTGTTCTGCACTTGCAAATCTGCACTGTTGCGCTATGCGCTTTAAGATAAAGCTTTGCTCTCTGTAATTGGCGCAACTCACCAGAGCGCGCCACGTGTCAGCAGCGCAAGCGTAGCGCACCAGCGCAGCGCACTGCGCTTGCATGACACGTGTCATCACCACAAGCGCTTGCGCTCTTTGATTGGCGCAAAGCGCCTGAAAAATGCAATGCATTTCTTTTGTTAAAGGGCCAGGCCCAAGTCAAAAAGACCTAGCAGGCCAAAATAAATTGCAAAGCAATAAAAAGGGCAGAGCCCAAGTAAAATTGATGCTCTGCATCATTTATAAATGGGCAGAGCCCAAAACAAATTGATGCTCTGCATCCATTATGGGCAGAGCCCAACCCAAAATCGAAAATAATGCAATGCATTATTTAAAAAGGGGCAAAGCCCTAGTAAAGGCCTAACAGGCCAAATGCAAATAAAAATGTTGAATATTCAACTGGACTTAGCCCAATCATGGCCATAAGTTCTCAAACTAAATTGACTGAGCAAGGCTGCTCTCCTAAATCAATTTACATCCGGTTCGAGGGTACATCTCCGAACTCCTCTGACCCCTATCGTTGTAATCCTTCAACGACGTCAGAGAGGTGACGGGTCCCGACGACCACACATTAATACGGACTGCGGGGTCCTTAAACTCGTGGACCGAAACGTCCTTAAACTAATATTGGACCGAAACGTCCTTAAACAAATGTTGGACTGAAACGTCCTTAAACTAATATTGGACCGAAATGTCCTTAAACTAATGATGGACTGAAACGTCCTTAAACTAATAATGGACCACCACGTCCCTAAAATGGCGATGGACCGAAACGTCCTTAAACTAATATCGGACCGAAACGTCCTTAAACTAATATTGGACCGAAACGTCCTTAAACTAATAGCGGACCACCACGTCCCTAAACTGGAACAATAGAGCCTCCAAATGTTCTTTCGCCGGATCTAAACGATCCCGTTTAAGTTGATCTTAGCCTCAAACACGGCTAACGTATCCTTAAACATTCAAATAGACTACATATTCCCTAATCAACATCGGTTCGAGGGTACATCTCCGAACTCCTCTGACACCTATCGTTGTAATCCTTCAACGATGTTAGAGAGGTGACGAGTCCCGACAGCTGTATATTAAATGGATCACCACGTTAAGCTGATCTTAGTCTCAAGCAGGACTAACGTATCCTTAACGAACGTTTAAGTTGATCTTAGCCTCAATACGGCTAACGTATCCTTAAACTAAAAAACACCAAACCCAAATCTAAGTAAATACGGATTTGGACTAATCCACGTCCTACGGGCGACGACATTACTTAGTCTCCGTATACAATCCACGGGCAACCACAAACAAAACAAACACACACGACACGAAGTGAAATTCTGGAGAAGGAGAAAGTTGTTACCGCGATGCGGTAGCGTAATTAACTGCAGGGGTTTGCGCCTGCAGGGAAGAGCGTCCCCACAATAAAAAACCCCTCTAGCGAGGGGGAATCTGATGAAGTCTACTACATCGGCCGCATCCGTCTAAACCTCCGATACACGGTGCCATAAATCAACTTGGCATCTTCGGAGAGGTAGACGGATAAAACCATATAGCATCTGCCCCGAATCTCAGGCAAGACGCCCTCACGTTGTCTTCGCCGCCATTCGGAGGGGAACAGATTCTGGCATGCCTGGTGGGACCTTTTCCTCTTTCCACTCCACACTTCGTGTGTCGTCTTCGCAAACCAATCGCGATTTGTTAACGGTTGCCTTTGGATTTTCATGTTACTAATATTTGGTCTTTTGTCTGGCACAGAACTCAAGCATCCATGGCCTCTAACTGCACCAACTGCTCGAAGTGCCTCTGCAACGGACGCTCCACCTTACCTAGAGGTGTAGCATATGGGCCCCAAGCGGCCTCCTTCCTCGCTCTGCCGGTAGAACAGGTGACCCAGGCCACCACCGGCCTGTTTTTCGGGACCATGATCCTACCTGCAAGCTTCTCTACGCCAATACCCGCACCAGAAGCGAACAAGAAGTCGGTCTTCGACCGGCTCACTGCTACGACGGCCCCTGTCAACGGGTCGTCCATTTCCAAGCCAACAGCCTCTGTCTTTATGAGGCTGGATCAAAACTTTGAAGGGCCCGTCAAGATGCCTGTAAACTCTAAAATGGCTGTCCCAAGAAGGGCAATAGCCGCTGCTCCGGAAGTCGTTAAGGCGGCTTCTCCCGTCAAAGAGTCAGTCTTTTCAAGGTTGACTATTCCTGCTTCGGCCCCTGCACGAGGATCTGTCTTCGACAGGTTGAATATCACCCTTCAAAGGACAATCTCAGTCTTTAAGAGGTTAACACCAGCAGCGCCTCAGCCGGACAAGGGGCAAAAAGAAGATGTCTTTATCTTCGAGCCAGTCCCAACGGCTTGTCATGCTCGACGTCGCCATTGGCGACGAGTGAGGAAGGCAGGGGGCAACTCCCCCTCAGGGCTAACTCCACCTGCTCCAGTGGTGGAGGTTAACGCTGCTGTTCCAACTAGGAACAGCTTTGAACTGCTGAGGAGGGTACGTAAGAACTCTCCAACCACTACCTTGAAAAGATCTCCTCCACCTGCGGAGAGAGTTACAGAAACGAAGCAGGAACAGCCCCCTCAATGGCTGTCTTCAAGAATTTATAAAGTTTGGTGAAGGGTTCAAGACTCCGTGATTGACCCAGATCACTTTCGTCAACAGAAAAAGGCGAAGGTGCAAAAAGAAAAAGACCGTCCTATTAAACAGCAGAGGACAACAATCACCAGGGTACCCACTGCAACGGCCCCTTCAACTTCAATGGCCCACAAAAGAAGGAGGCCAGAGAAAATCCCCACGTCAGCGGCAAATATTAAAAATGGTGAACCTAAACGTCCTAAGTCTGGGGATATAACAGTTCATACAGTATACATGGCGTCAGGAAAGGAGGACAGCCGTGCATCCACGGGTCACAGACCACTTACACGGTCAGTGACCAAGGCTCAGGAGCAACAGCAAAAGCTCCAAGAGATGATGAACGCAATGGCCGCACTCACTGGGCCAAAAGAAACCCCTAAAACCTCCTCGGATGAACGTCAGGAACAAGAAACTGACGCCGAAATCCTTCGTCGCCTATTAGAGAAGAAGGATAAAGAGGCTGCAGAACAAGCAGCCAGCATAAAGAAAATGACCCTCCTGTTCCAGGACATGGTGGGCATGATGATTCAACAGGATCCACCCGTTGAAGATCCCCCAATCGTCCTTGAAGACGATAGGGGAGAAACGTCAAATCCTCCACCGGCTCTGTCAACAGCCAAGGAGGAGGCAATCTCCAAAGCCGATCTGGACGAATATATAGCTCAGCAGATCCGGGTCCATCAAGCGACGGAAGCAACGGGACAGGTCGTAAAAACGGGACGACCGTATCCAGGCTGGTACGACCAGATCAAATACCTGCCAGGTTTTACGATACCAAAATTCCATATATATAAGGGGACTGGCAATCCCCACCAGCATGTCGCCCAGTTCAGGGTGCTTTGTGGCAACACCGGCGGTGATGACAAATTATTGCTCCGCCAGTTTGTTGGCAGCTTGTCAGATACGGCGTTCGAGTAGTATTCTGAGCTCCCGAACGACTCTATCAAGACCTTTGCTGAGATGGAACTGCTGTTTACCCAGCGTTTCGCGAGTGCCAGTGAGCATACCCCGATAACGGCATTGATCAATGCCAGGCGAGACATTGGTCCAATACGCTATAAGGTGGCGGAACTTATGGTCAAAATGCGAGCAGCGCATAGAAGAAGCTCCCGCAGTGGGAATGTTTGTGGGAACCCTCGATCCGCAAGCTACCATCTCGCAATTTATGATGTTCTTCAAGCCGACCACCTTCCAGGCACTAATCGACAAGCTGGCGCAAATGGATCAAATGGGCCATAAACCTCCTCTTCCAAAGCCGGACTCCCAAAATGAGAAGGGAAAGGGGAAAGCGATCGTTGTCGCTAATGCTCAACCGCAACCGAACAACTCAAAGCCGGTCGTTCGTCAAAATAATATGCGGCCGTACGTAGCCCTTGAGGAGAGGATGGGACGTTCTTACTCGTTTCCCCGAGATAAAACGAGAAGGTTATTCGAGTTGGCGTTGCGCAACCGACTCATAAATCTGCCAGATCCAAAACGTACGTCGCAACCAAGTGACGTTAATGAGCCCAACTACTGTCCTTATCATCGAGTACTGGGTCATCCGATCGAGGATTGCTACGTCTTCAAAAATTGGCTTGAAGATCAGTACCGACAGGGCAAGTTTGCATTGTCCGACAAATGGAAGGTGAATCCACCGCAGCCCCACACCTCTAAGAGAGTGAATATGCCGGGGGCAACATGCTCTGTCGTTGAAGAAGCTCCTTGGGAGGTTGTATTATCAGCCAAAACGAAGAGGATGCTAAATGATCTTCAAACATGCCCAGCAATTAAGTCGAAGAACCCGTTGGAGCCGCAGATCATTGAAGGAATGTTGAAGCCTCGTCCAACTCAAAAGATCGATGGAAGTGGCCCAAGCATTCGTAACCAGCCGTCGAAATCTTCAAAGAAGAAGAAAAAGAAGTCAAAGAAGCCCATGAAGCCTGGCGACAAGCGCACGGACTTGCAAAAACAAATTGACGCGCTGGAGGAATACAACCAAAAGGCACGGACTCCCATTACACTCCAAGAATTCCTCAATCACGTCTTTCAAGAGAAAGATGAGGGAGAAAGTTCATCTGATGAATTCGAAGAATACGTGGTGAGCTATCATGTGATTTCCCATTTGTTCATGGGCAATGAGGAGACTTCTTGTACTGAAACGCTGGGGGCAGATCCCGAACCAAAAATTCTGGGGCCATCGGATGAAGAAATTGACGCATTCCTCAATAAAGCTCTCTTAAAAAGCAAAGCGGATCGGGAGCGCGAGGCGGTTATATTCGAAAGGGCCAAACGCCAGCGCCTTGACGAAAGAATTGAGATATTCCCGCTGGAGCAAAGTACACCCACTGCGGATAAAATCAAATTCAAGATGAGGAAGAGGTTTGCTAAAGCCGTGTCAATGGGTATGAAGCTACCATCCTCTGAGGGAAGCGTTACTGGTGAAGTGGAAATGCAACCCTCCTATTGCTTGTATCATCGGAAGATTTTGCACCCCACTGAAGAGTGCAAAGCTTTCGATAGATGGTGGCAAGGATATGTTGCTCACCGGCAGTATTTTAAGCGGGAAAAGCGCAAGACCCGCCGAGAGCAAAACAGTACGACCGAAGGGCTTAACAGAACCACCGGCAATTGTCGCATGGTCAACGCTGGAGGATCACATGTACTCACATTCGGGAGCGATTCTGATGAGGAGTTGGAGCTTAGCCCCTTCTTTAAAGTGTCCACTTCAGGAAAAGAAGAAGAGCCGAAGATTTGTGAAAATATCCGGCTGCGTAATCGCACGCTGCCCGAAAAGAATCTCGGACTCTCAAACAAAAAAGATAAAGGGAAAGAAAAGGTCTCTGAGGACATCGCCCTAGATGACCAAGTCATGGAAGAGCTAACTGCCAAAGACCCGCCGAAGAAAAATAAGGTGGATTACAACGTCTTAGCGCATCTGAGGAGGCTACCCTCGCAGCTCAGCATTCTTGATGCCCTTTTACTATCAAAGGAGGCGAGAGATTCGTTAATTAAGGCATTACAGGACCCGGAGCAATTCCAAGCTTTCCTGGCCGAAGAAAAGATGAAGGATGAATTGGAGGAAGTACACACTGCCGATGTCACTTTTGGTGATGAAGAACTTCTCCTTGGGACGTGCGAACACAATCGCCCCCTCTATGTCTCAGGATACTGCCATGATATAAAGATAGGCAAAATCCTGATCGATAATGGATCGTCTGTTAATCTCCTCAATGTGCGGGTGTTAAAGGAAATCTGCATGAGCGTCCAGCACCTTGCTCGAGACAAGATCACCATCTCCGGATTCGACTCTCAATCATCAAAGACTCTTGGATCTGTGATACTGACGCTACGCTTCGGACTGCTCGTCACGGACATTAAATTCCACGTCATAGATGCCAAGACATGCTACAACGCTCTGCTCGGCCGACCATAATTACACGAGCACAAAATCATCCCTTCTACACAGCATCAGTGTATGAAATATTTTAGGGATGGTCTCGAGTATACCGTGACGGGGGAATTGAATCCGTTTTCCGTGAATGAAGTTCGCAAATATGAAGATGCCAAATACTTCTTGCCGAATTTCGAAGACACGGAAAAGTGTCACAAGCCAGAGAATAAAGCTAACGCTACCATCCCTATCTTCGGCAGTGATTTCGAGGAGGAAGAAGAGATAGTTTATTCGGGTCTGCCCCACTACACCAAGCCGGGACCATCTGCTCCTACGTTGATCTTTGGTAGTGATTCGGAGGATGAGGTCCATGCTGTGTTCTCTGCTCGACCATCAATACGAGCCTCCGTTGATGAAGAGCAAAGTCTGCAAGTCGCCATGGTGCCGCTTAAACATTATAAAGAACTGGATGCGCTCGATACCTACAGTGTAGAGGAGCTGCAGACGTTCTATGTCCCGTCCAGGCGAGAAGGCGAGAAGGCAATTCTATTCTACCGCTCTGAAGAAAACAAAGTGGAGAAAGGAATCTGGCACGGGGCGGATCCTACGTTGGACAGGCTTCAACCCATCCGTCTACCCAGATATTATACAGAAGGCTTGAAGAGGCTGTAAACAGACCGTTAGAAAGGCCAAATTCTATGACAGGGTCTGGAACGTCCCCGGAACTCAACGCAAGTTGCCTAGTGGAAGGATGGAGACAATCGGGCTCGGATACGTTCTCTCCAAGAAACGAGAGCTGCTCCGCGACTGTTACATCGTGCATGACTTCAATGAAGAAACAGATGCTCAACGGGAGGACGCTAATCCTGAACCAGGAAAAGTTCCTGATGTAAAAGTGCCCAGTCCGTCGTTCGAAGAACAAATGGACAGGCTTATAAGGGAAGCTGGTCAAAAAGTTCGAGATGATCGCAATCGTGAAATGGCAATCTACGAGAAAGCCAAAACGCAATGCCTCCTTCAACAGACCATGAAAGATGAAAATACCGCCCCCTGTCAACCTGTTATAAAAAAGGCTCGACGCAGAGGCAGAAATAAGTCGAAAAGCCAAAAAAGCGCTCAACGCCAACAAAGCGGGGCTAAGAAGCCACGCAAACGGGAGTCGAGCGTTATTGATCTATCCCTCGTGACGAAAATGGGTCGAGCGTACTCGTTTCCTCGGGACAAGACGAAGAAGATACTTGATCTTGCTTTAAAACATCAAATGCTTACACTGCCGGAGTCCAAGCACCCCAAGCAAAGGGGCGAAGTCTCTGACCCAAAATATTGCTTTTACCATCGAGCAATAGGGAATCCTCTTGAATATTGCTTCACCTTCAAGAATTGGGTGGAAGATCAGTATCGGCTTGGCAAATTCGCTCTTTCTGACAACTGGAGGGTAGCGCCGCCACAGAAGCACGAACCCAAGGCCACGAAAGAAGAACCAGTTCCACATTGGAATTGGAAGCGAATTTGTACTTGTCACGTAATAACAATATTAAAAGAAGAGCCCGAGAACATGGATGACCTTCCCTGGTGCACCGAAAATAGTGACGATGAGGTGATCTCAGAGTTTCCACCAGCGCCGAAAGAGCTGGAAGATGGAATCCATACCACGGCAGATGACCTAAAGAAACTTGAGTTGGGGACAGTAAATGACCCGCGACCAACATTTGTCACCGAGATGCTATCTGAAGAAATGGTGGCTGAGTAAAAAGACGTCCTTGTACAACATAAAGATTGCTTCATATGGAACTATTCCGAAATGTCGGGACTAGATCCAGAAGTTGCTGTGCACAAATTGGCGATATCCCCGGATGTCAAGCCAGTCAAACAGGCGCCGAGAAGAATGCGGCTCGAGCTTGAGATGAGCATCAACGCCGAGGTCAAGAAGTTAATCAACTCTGGCTTTATCCAGGAGGTTCAATATCCTGAATGGATCGCTAACATCGTCCCGGTGATGAAGAAAAATGGGACGGTGCGCATATGCGTGGACTTTCGGGATCTCAATAAAGCCTGCCCGAAAGATGATTTCCCAGTGCCAGTCACCGAACTGATGATAGACAATACGTCCACTCATGAGGTTTTCTCCTTCATGGACGGCTCATCAGAGTATAATCAGATAAAGATGCATCCCGAAGACCGGAAGCACACCGCCTTCAGGACCCCTTTGGGAATATTCTGTTATAAAGTGATGCCCTTCGGTTTAAAGAACGCCGGTGCCACCTATCAGAGGGCCATGACGAAGATCTTTAATGACCTTATACATGAAATCGTCGAGCGCTATATCGACGACCTCGTAGTCAAGAGCAAATCATATGAGGAGCATCTCGAGCATCAAAAGACCGTATTTCGACGTCTTCGACAATACAACTTGAAGATGAACCCTCTTAAGTGTGCGTTCGGGGTTTCATCGGGTAAATTCCTGGGATTCATCGTCCGACACCGAGGTATCGAAATAGATCCGTCTAAGATCATGGCGATTATGGAAATGCCTCCGCCAAGAACTCTCAAACAGTTGCGGTCTCTCCAAGGAAAGCTCGCATATATTCGGCGATTTATAGCCAACCTCTCTGGCAAGTGCCACCCTTACAGTCACCTGATGAAGAAGGGGACTCCATTCGTCTGGGATCAAAGATGCCAGGGCGCGCTGGACGAGATTAAACAGTACCTGCAAAATCCGCCAGTGCTGGCTGCTCCGGTCAAGGGAAAGCCCCTTATTCTCTATACAACCGCCCTCGAGGGTTCTTTAGGCCCATTATGGGCACAAGAGAACGATCAAGGGAAAGAAAGAGCACTCTACTATTTAAGTCGAGTTCTACTGGGGGCAGAAAGCAACTATTCTCCCATTGAAAAACACTGTCTGGCATTGATCTCCGTGATAACAAAGCTCAGGCACTATGCATTGGTGCACGAAGTCCGTCTCATCTCGAAGGTGGACCCCCTTAAATATTTGATGTCAAAGGCCATACTGACAGGGAGACTCGCTAAATGGGCCATGCTCGTGATTGAGTTCTCGATAACCTATCAGCCCCTCAAGGCAGTGAAAGGCCAGGCCATTGCCGACTTCCTCGCTGAGCATCCGATACCTGCCGATTCTCCTCTAAATTGCGATCTTCCAGATGAACATGAGTTTGATGCGATCGACGGTGGTGATACCCGATGGGAGCTTTATTTCGACGGAGCATCCTCCATGAAGAAGCGCAAGCAAAATACCCCTATAATCAAATCGGGGGTAGGCCTCATCTTCGTGACCCCACAAGGAGGAATAATGCGCTTCGCTTTCACCTTAACAGAGCCGAGGACGAATAATGAAGCCAAATATGAAGCCTTGATTGCAGGTCTCGAGATCGCCATTGACATGGGAATTGAAAACCTCCTCATATACGGAGACTCCCAACTGGTCGTTAGTCAAGTAAACGGCGACTACCAAACGTGCAAACCGGAGTTGATGAAGTACGGTGAAAAGGTGCAACAACTGTTGACCCAAATTCCCTCCTATACTTTGGAAAGCATACCGCGCGCGGAAAACAGCAAAGCAGACGCGTTGGCCAAACTTGCTAAAGAACTGGCCGACGAGAACCTCGATGACGTTAGAATCGTGGTACAAAGCCGTCGGGTGCTTGCCCCAGCAGAAATATCTCCGGAATCATCCGAAGAGAAGGGAGCGACTGAACAGACGACCTTGCAAATAAAAGACTGGGAAAAGGCTGAGGATTGGAGGCAAGTCTTCATAGACTACTTTAAGTCCCACCAAATGCCTGAAGAAGCGTCCACAAGACATCAGCTTATGAAACGAGCTCTGTCTTTCGCCTTCGCCAATGATACTCTATACAAGAGGTCATTCGATTCTCTGTGGCTAAGATGCTTAGGACCTGACGAAGCAGAAAGAGTCGTTCAGGAAGTCCATGACGGAATCTGTAGTTCTCACCAAGCAGGCCCAAAGATGAAGTTGAAGATCAAACGGATGGGCTGCTACTGGCCCACGATGATTCAGGATTGCCTCGAATATGCGAAGCAATTCCACTCATGCCAAATCCATGGGGACTTCATCCATCAGCATCCAAATCCGCTAAACCCGACAGTGGCTAGCTGGCCATTCGAAATGTGGGGAACTGACAAAGTCGGCCCCATCGAACCAGCATTGTCCAGAGGACATCGTTTCATCCTGGCGACGACCGATTACTTCTCCAAATGGGCAGAAGCAGTACCGCTGAGGGAAGTGAAGACGGAGAATATTCTCCACTTCTTCAAAACGCACGTCATATATCGGTTTGGAACCCCGCGACGGATCATCTCCGATAACGGGCCTGCCTACAGGAGCCACAAGATCAGTCGCTTCGCCCAACAACATAATATAGACTGGAGGTATTCTTCGGTTTATAATCCGCGGGCTAATGGTTTAGCCGAGGCCTTCAACAAGACCCTGACGAAGATCATGAAAAAGACGGTGTCCCGAAATAAGAAAGACTGGCACGAGAGACTGCAAGAGGCACTTTGGGCGTACCGAACTACGTTCAAGACGGCCACGAACACAACGTCGTATACGTTGGTATTCGGTACGGAAGCAGTACTCCCCCTCGAGATAGAGTTACCCTCTCTGCGAGTGGCAGTCCACTACGAGCTGGCGAACGAAGAAAACGCTCACCTTCGGCTTGAGGAGCTCGATGCCCTTGAAGAAACACGGCTCATAGCGCAACAGAATCTGGAAGCTTATAGAGAAAAGATGACGCGCTCATATGAAATATTGACCCGGCCGAGGACATTCCACCAAGGCGAACTCATGCTAGTGGTCAAAAGGCCTATGATTCCCAATCGCGCCAAGCGGGGATAATTCGAGCCAAATTATGAAGGCCCATACGTTATAGACAAAGTCTACCAGGGTGGAGCCTATTTACTCATAGACATGCACGGTGAAAGGCCTTTTAGGCCAATAAACGGTCGATTCCTAAAGAAATACTACGCTTAATGAGCCACAGCCTAGGTCAATGATAGATTACGAAGACTATGTCCGCTCGCTATCTTCCTAAGCTCAAGCTTTATAAGCAGCAGCCAGCCTTCGAAATGACGGACCGAAACGTCCTTAAACTAATAGTGGACCGAAACGTCCTTAAACTACTACCGCAGCATCCGTAGGCTGACGAGATATAAAAAAAGAAGAAAAATATAATAAATAAAAACGGTATGTCCATAAGAAAAATGGGCACGGATGAAAACCCGAAAGGGCTCCGTGAGTAAAAACAGCAGGGCTACCGGCGAGTGTTCGTGAAAACCCGAAAGGGCGCGACCTCGTTAAAAAAAAGAAGAAAATAAAAATAAAAAAAACGGTATGTCCATAAGAAAAATGGGCACGGATGAAAACCCGAAAGGGCTCCGTGAGTAAAAACAGCAGGACTACCGGCGAGTGTTTGTGAAAACCCGAAAGGGCGCAATCTCGTTAAAAGACATTTATAGGGTCCTCTCGACCTTGTAAGGAGAAACCACCCGCGTGAGATCCTTACGACTCACAAGGGAGCAACACACTTAGGGATCCCCCCGATTCCTAAAGAGAAAATAGACTTGCGAGATCCTCACGACTCGTAAGGAGAACTCTCTTATGAGACCCTCACGGCTCATAAGACTTGAAAGTCTTAAGTTACAGAGACCTAAACCTGTGCTTAAGCAACCCCCACAACTTTCGATATTGCCCTACAAGTGGCTCAATACTGTCCCTTGTATACAATCCACGGGCGCGAATAAACATTTCCCTGACCAAGTCCCATCCGTGACTGGGGATATGTTCGCATGGTGAACAACCCTTGTAAATCCTCTCGATTTATGAGGAGAAAACCCTCCTGTAGGATCCTTACGACTTACAGAGGAACAAACATTTAGGAATCCTCACGATTCCTAAGGAGAAAATACACCTACAAGATCCTCACGACTTGTAGGGAGAAATAACTTTGTGAGACCCTTACGGCTCATGAAGTCAAAAGCCTCAGTCGACAGGACCCTAACCCTGGTTGCTAAGCCACCTTTGGTCAACATCGGCAGAGGCAAATGATGATTCGGTCCTGGTAATATCCCAGTTGTAGCGGTGCTGATGCCGAAATCGGTGTCTAATTTCAGGTTTACGGCGAAAAGCCAGTAGGCCGCACATGCATATGAAATAGCCGAAATGATGGGGCAACTTGCAATAAAAAGCAGCAAGTAAAAACGTATGCACACGAAATAGCCGAAATGATTGGGCAACTCGCAATAAAAAGCAGCGAGTAAAAACGAAATAAACAGCCGAAATGATTGGGCACCGCGAAAAATAGCCGAAATGATTGGGCAATCGCGACCTTCGCGATATAAAAGCTGAAATGATAGAGTATCGCAGAAAAAAAAAATGATGATAAAACTTTTGCCCTACAGTTAAGATCAAATCGATCCCTGTATACAATCCAAGGGCGCAAACAAAGAGGGAACCATACTTTCCCAGCAGGCTCCGCCAGAAAACGAAGCCAAATCTCGACGGTTCATCCCAAATCCGAAGAAACCAGTGTCTTCTGCAAATACCTCAACTCAGGGAAACAAACAATCCTTGATGAGAGCCTCCTGATTCGCGTCGACTCGCAGAGCAACCAGTGTCTCTGTGGGAAATTCTCGATTCATTTCAACACCAAGGAAACAAATAATCTCTGGCAAATACCTCAACTCAGGGAAACAAACAATCCTTGATGAAAGCCTCCTAATTCGCATCGACTCGCAGAGCAACCAGTGTCTCCGTGGGAAATTCTCGATTCGTTTCAACACCAGGGAAACAAATAATCTCTGGCAAATACATCAACTCAGGGTAACAAACAATCCTTGATGAGAGCCTCCTGATCCGCGTCGACTCGCAGAGCAACCAGTGTCTCCGTGGGAAATTCTCGATTGGTTTCAACACCAGGGAAACAAATAATCTCTGGCAAATACCTCAACTCAGGGAAACAAACAATCCTTGATGAGAGCCTCCTGATCCGCGTCGACTCGCAGAGCATCCAGTGCCTCCGTGGGAAATTCTCGACTCGTTTCAACACCAGGGAAACAAATAATCCTTGGTAAATACCTCAACTCAGGGAAACAAACAATCCTTGATGAGAGCCTCCTGATCCGCGTCGACTCGCAGAGCAACCAGTGCCTCCGTGGGAAATTCTCGACTCGTTTCAACACCAAGGAAACAAATAATCCTTGGCAAATACCTCAACTCAGGGAAACAAACAATCCTTGACGAGAGCCTCCTGATCCGCGTCGACTCGCAGAGCAACCAGTGCCTCCGTGGGAAATTCTTGACTCGTTTCAACACCAAGGAAATAAATAATCCTTGGCAAATACCTCAACTCAGGGAAACAAACAATCCTTGATGAGAGCCTCCTGATTCGCATCGACTCGCAGAGCAACCAGTGTCTCCGTAGGAAATTCTCGATTCGTTTCAACACCGGGGAAACAAATAATCTCTGGCAAATACCTCAACTCAGGGAAACAAACATCCTTGACGAGAGCCTCCTGATTCGCGTCGGCCCGCAGAGAAACCAGTGTCTCCGCGGGAAAATTCCTGATTCGTCTCAACTTGCAAGATGAAGCCTCAGGCAGCAGGGATTAAAAAACTTGCTTCCTGAATAATGGGACCCTGCAACTCGGTCTAAAACGGTCTCTTGCATACTATTCACGGGTCTCACTCTCCAAAGTCGAATTTCGACAAGGAGGGAAACAACCGTTTACGGATCTTCTCGACTCGTAAGAGGAAAAAAATTCTCTTATAGGATCCTTACGACTTATAAGAGAAAACACACTTAGGAATCCTCACGATTCCTAAGGAGAAAACCCACCTACGAGATCCTCTCGATCCGTAGGGAGAAAAGCCTCTATGAGACCCTCACGACTCATAGAGTTGAAAAGTCTTAGGCTGCAGATCTGAACCTGCGGCCTAAGTCATCGCTATCTCGTGAAGAAATCTAGATGCTTACTCTATTATCGGTCAAATGTGTTTATCAAGACAGTATGCTGATAATAAGAGGAAAGAAAAGGCGGAGAAATGACACAAGACATTACAAAAAATGTGTATCTTTTATTCATAAACTTGATTGGGTACAAGATACATTGTGTTAAAGAATAAAAATATATATATATACATTGTTTTTATTTACAAGTACAAACGATACAAAGAGGGATAGCTACTGAGGAGGAAGTGTGTAACGTTTTGAAAATCGTTGCATTGAAATTTCGAAAAAAACGATAAAATAAGGGGGTTTTCTGTAAAAAGTCAAAATGCAAATATCTTTATTATAAAATTAAATATACATATTCTAGCTATGTAATTGCTAGTATTTGGTGTTTATTGAGCCACCGGTGAAATTTCAAATTTTCTGAAAATTTTTCCGAAATTAATTATTTTAATATTATTTTAAGCCGTCACTAATACATTTAATTAGGAAAAATTATAAATTGGAATGAGTTGAAAAAAATTTTGTGCATCATAAAACATTAAATAAAATTTTATCATGTGGTTTTTGAAATGAAATCGTTTGCCAAAACGGTTTAGAAAATATCGAAGAAAAAGGCTTTTTTTTTAGTGTAAATGGATGTTTGGGGTATTGTATTTATCATTTTTCATCACCCCACACCCATACCCACACTCACACACCCCCATTTATTTCCTCCTTTGGCTGAATTCAGCAGCCCCATCAATTTTCCCAACTTGAATTTCAAAGAAAAGAAAGAAAAGAAAAGAAAAGAAATGAGAATGGATAAAAGTGTTGGT
Organism: Agapanthus africanus; assembly: GCA_030015575.1. Taxonomy (NCBI): domain Eukaryota; kingdom Viridiplantae; phylum Streptophyta; class Magnoliopsida; order Asparagales; family Amaryllidaceae; genus Agapanthus; species Agapanthus africanus. The sequence goes on from CM057338.1 coordinate 217,324,062, forward strand.
GAATATTGTAGCTGCTAGATTCTTTTAAACATCAAGAGGTTGTATTAAAGCAGTTAATTTTGCTTATTAGGTTTTCGGAAAAATACCTTTAAAGAGAATTTGAAGTTTTGGTGATTTTAACCCTATTTTATATATATAATTAAGGTGTTGTGAAACCACGATTGATACGTTTGAGTTTTTCTCGATGGTTTGGTGTTTGTACGCCGACGTCGAGGGTTTTTGGGTTGATTTGTGAAAGCAACCATAGGTTTTGACCTATGTGGGATTCACGTGTCGTTTTGGGTCATGAGTCGAATTTTAATACGACACAGTGCATTATGATATGTAGGTACCCCATGTGGACTTCGAGACGACAAGCAAGCGCGTGGCGACGTCGGCACCGGCTAGCGAGGACCAGGTGAGTAGATTTATATCTACGGGGAGAAGTCGGGTGGATGGCGTATAGCACCCCCGCAGTCCGTAGTGTAGCTCATATATATATGTTTATATAGGTGTTTTATGATACGAGAATGTTTATTCATGTTATGTTTATGTGTTCATGGTTTACCTTTGGGTTAGTTGCGAAACCCTAGAGTAGTTGTTATACCCACATACGCACACACAGACTTGCATACTTTACCTTCTTGTGCGTAGATTGGGATGTGTATATATGTATATATGCGTGGGTATGGGACTATGCATATGTACATTCATATACGCATGCATGGATAATGAGGATAGTACTTGGGATTTATGATGAGTCGATGAGATTTGATTTGAGGCCGTGAGATCGGTGATATAGCAGGGTTCGTATTTGAGATACGACATGACGTTGTAGCGGGTCCTTGACGTAGTGTTTCACACACGTGCATGCATACTTAGGCGGTATCAGTATTGTACTAGACGTAGATCGGTACCCCGATCATGATATTTGATAAAGAGGATACCAGATGAATAGTATGATGAATGTGATATTGACCCGTACCCAGATTTGGGATGCCGTACGACGGATTTACGTACGAGCTATATATTGATGATTGATCCGCACTCTTGACTTGGGATGTCTGATTATAGATATGGTATCGGATATGATATTATTGAGGCGGGATCACCGACTATACATATACAGGTATGTATATGTATCGACTCAGATGATAGGCGGTTTCCTTACCTGTAGTCCAGCTTGTTAGTTCAGCCGTATAGTTTAGTGTAGTTGTTAGATTAGATTAGACTCCTACCTATTTCAAAACTAGCGGATCGTGGGTATTTTAAAAGACAGGTCAAGAGATCTACGGATATTTCAAAAGACGTATCCTTTCTTAAAACTACCGTAGCCCTATTTTCAAAACCCCACGATTCGTGTTATTTCAAATGGCACCATTGTTTAATATTTAGCTCCCGCTCATTTTGGTTGCTCGCTCCGCATCGCATACTTACATTGTTATTTCATATTGCATTGTTGACATTATGCTGTTAGGACACCAGCACCATTACCGATGATGCGTATGTACCACGTACACTTACTTGCCGGCTCACACACATCTTCATCGGTAATTGCCATGTCACGTACACCTTAGAAAATATTATTGCTTAACTTAGCTTGATAGCTAGTAGTTTGACATAATAGTAGTGTACTTACCTTATATGCCAGCTTAGATATTGTAGTTATTACTTGTCACTTCATGCATACTGTTATTCATTGTTATGTCGTATTCATGGATTCTTATGCCTATATTCATGGGTTTATATGCTATTGCTGATTTGGATTCGGATTTCTATGAGATTTTCTGGATTTGGGGGAAAACCGCAAAACTTGTATAAGTTTCTTCCCTCTCTTTTAAATAAAAAGTGCGGTTTTCCCATGATGTATGAGTCGTCCACCATGAGTTTGCTGATGGATTTCGAGACCCGATTCGAGGAGTGGAGGAACCGTTTCGGGTACATGGTGGGCCCGGTGCGGTACCCCAGGGCAAGAGGATCGTGTTGTTGACGTTGAGCCTGGCAGGGGAGCACTACCGACCGGTGATATTACCCGACGCGTCGGATATCCGGAGGATACCGTCGTGGTCTTGAGATGGATGGTAGGGGCCGGTCTGGACTGACGGCGCCCTAGATATTATGATTGAGACATTGAGATTTGAGATATTGAGGTACAGAGACTGTGATACAGAGATATCGAGATATTGGGATTACGTTTTGTGCCGATGCTAGGCACCGTTTTATGCTGATTTCATTATGATGCCTCATTTTAAAAATACAAAGGAAATCTCACTAAATTATGAAAACGGTTTCTTCATTTACATGTATTCTGTTTTCATGCATTCATACCTCATTCATATGATATATCGCTACCTGAGGCACTGACACGGGCACATGAGATTACACTCGGGTTAGATATTTACCCTAGCCTTTGTTATAGGCTGCATATTATATACATATTGGAGGATATATATTGATCGTATGACCTAGGATTGTGTCATACATGCGATTCCTGTTCGTAGATGTATTCTATTCACGAGTTGGCAACTCACCCCCGTTGTGCCCAGTTTCTTGCAGGTTTTGCCGTACAGCTTCATTATGGCTTTGCTGGCACTGCTTCTTTCGGGTGATTTGCTAGTAGGTGGGTTTATTGTATCATACCCATCAATATACATTGTATATTATTATTCAGTTGTATCTAGAAGTTCCATCAACCAAACATGTATATATTTCTGAGATAGAGACCGGTGATGTTATTCTTTCGACCTTAGAGCCGCGCGTTGTATTTCTGTGGATTTCTTGTTGTTTTGCGTTTCCTTTTGAGTTTTGATCCTCGCCCTTGGCGTTGTATATTATATTTCTTGTGTGGTTGTGACCGTCGATTGACGAAGAGCTAGCTCCCGCTTGGGGATGCTTTTTTATTGATTTCGTATACTATTCATGTTGTATCCCGTTTGGGGGCCAGTTTTAAAAAGGAGACTCTGCCGAAATTTTCAGGAAATATTTGATGTTTTTAAAAAGGCATAATTCGGCTTATGCTATTAAAACTACTTGATTTAAATTGGTTTTCCTTCACTCTACTACTTTTCTTGGTTTGGATTTCTGGGTTTTCGGCTTACTTAGATTACATACGCCTCGAGAAGTTCGTAGTTTAAGTGCCGGTCATATTCCGTACTTTCGGGACGTGACAAAGTGTCTTTAACAAATCCGCAAGCTGCTCTCGCACTTCCTTCAGCGCCTCCTCCTGAGTGGCTGCCGCGGCCACCTCCGCTTCCACCTGGGCCCGCTGCCGCAAAAAGGATGAGAGTTGCTCCTCGGCCGCCTTCTGCGCCGCTTCCTGGCTAGGTGCATTCCGCTCGACAACGTCAAGCTGTTGCCTCAGTGATAACCTTTCGGAAAGGCATTGCAGGAGGCCCTCAAAGGCAACCTTCAGCCGTGCAGCATTAGCCTCCACCCGAGCATGCAGTTGGGCAGACTTGCTCGAAGTCTCACCGCGCTCCTTACGCCTTGAAATGACTTCTTGTTCAAGATGGCGGAAGTAAGAAGCGCTCTGCTCAATCCATGCTGCTCTTTGATTACTGGCGGCTAAGGTCTCGGGAGCGGGACGCATCGACTCCAGCTGATGCAGGCGGGCCTCGATCTCCCTGCAATGGTTAACCCAAGATGCGACGATGCCCTCGTCATGGAAATTGGAAAATATCACCAGCATCGGGTTAACCGTCGTAGCGAAGTCCATAGCAGACGTAGGAGCCTCGACGTCGAGTTCCTCGATGTAGTCACTCAACATACGCAGACTATTTGCCGCATCTTTTGATGACGGACGTCTCTGGGAAGGGCCTGCCGGTATTATAATATGAGACTCAAAGGGTGCCAAGACCGGAACGATAGCTGAAAAGACAAAATGCGATTAGATGATCATTCAATAAATATGGAGAAAGTCATTGATAAGATAGTTTACTATACCAGTCGAAGCAGGTGGCAAGGCCGGAAGGGCCGGTGGTGTGGCCGATCTTTCTTCTCCCCCTTCGATTTGTAGCACTGCAGTCGAGACAAAAAAAGGGGGTTAGAAGTAATTCCATCAATGAAAAAGAAAGATATCAATGGAAACTATACTCACCAGCGCCACCAGAGGGAGAGGCGAGTTCAGATGGGAAGGAGAAGTGTGGGAGCAACACTTGATATAGATGATCAAAGAGCACTCCTGAAAAGACATAGCAGTACGACTTTAGTACACAAATCATACGTCTGAAAGATAAGATTAATAAATTGCAAACCCATACCTTCCAACATCTTTGATGGTATGAGAGAGGGTTGAGAGGTGACCACCGCCAAGACAGTCATTGAAGGCGCTCCCTCGAGCAGTGGGGCATCGGCGCTGGCTGCACCTGCGTTACGAAAAAGGCGAACTTGTCAGAAAAGATTGTAAGGTAAAGAAAGACAGCAACTTGGGATTTACCTGATGAGCTCCCGGCTGAAACGGAGGCGACTCCCTCCTCCATCAACACGAGGCCACCGCCCGTGGCCTCATCACCCGACTCGATGGGGACCGTCGTCGTGCTCGCGCGGCCAGGAGACGGCGGAAGATCGTAGGCGGGGAGGGCAATGATTGGAGCGTTTCCGGACTCTTGGGAGAAAGCAGCTAACTCTTCCCCAAGAGTCGTACCCATCTCACCCGCTACTTCTTCGGGCTCCGCGACCTCCATCAGCTCATCCTCCGTCACCACAAGGTCGCCGGCCTCAAGCGCCTCGTCTGCCACCACCCTGGGCTCAGTTATAATGATCATTTCATCTGCCGCCACTCCAGGCTCTAGCTAGGCTCTGATACCACTGTAGGGTCCCTGGGCACACTAATGAGGTCTTACAACAGATCAAACATACCCAATTCAAATTTTTTCATGTGCCTACAAACCCTAATAGGATCGTTAACTAGAGGATAAGGCGATAAAGATGCAAGTAAACAACTTTAACTTAAAGGAAAGTGACTACAACCTTTGTAGATCCGGTCCTCCACCTCTCTAGCTCCGTGATGACGTCCTTCCGCTGTACCCATCGGAATCCTAGACTCTCGCGGTGGTTTCATCGGAGAAAAGATCGGGCTAGGTCGTCGACTTTGATGCCGAAGATGATCTACGTCGAGGCAACTCAAGATCAAGCTCCAATTTCACCAAGTCATGAAACTTGTGAAGAAAACACCCCATACTACTTGGCAAGTGGTTGAGGATGAAGAAATAGGAAGTGGGTTCACTTTAGAATTGGATTTCTCACTCTTTTTCTCATGTTGCCATTGAAGCTAGCAAGCTTTCATAAAGCTTGATGAAGATGAAGATGATGATAGAATAAAAAAGGATTGTTTTTAAAAAGAAAATCCCATTTATTCTTATCATAATGCAACCTTGGTTAAGTGTAGAGAATAAACTAGAGTTAGTTGAATGGTTAGGTTTAGGAGATGAAGACAAAATGGTCACTTAGTCAAAGATGCATGAAGCATCAAGAAACTTCTTGTATCAAAGCAACCATTTAGTTTTCCTTTTTCTTTTAACCAAAATAAATAGATAAATAAATAAAGCAATGGAAACCCTAACCATTAACTAAACATAGTGTATAGCATACACACACCCAAGATTGCATGTATCATCAAATATAATACAAACAAGTGTACAAAAATATATCACATATACAATGTGCACTTCAAGTGAGAAAATCCATTTTAAGTGAACAAATACTAGTTAATGCAAAGTAATATATCAAATATATAATTATACATTAAATCATTAAATCAACACTTGATTTAACGATCCGGTCATATCGCATATGACCGACAAATATCCGATGTATCGACTTATCGAATCAATCCTCGATTCGATAACTAGGTTATATCGCATACAATCAATCGATACATTCATCGCGAGAATAGAATACGGTATCACATACACGCATTATTCTCGGTCCCGCACATATCTCATATGCGCTCCTATTTCATTTTGCTTGAGCCAGGAAACCTCTGTGTAGGACTCTAAAGACTCGTCAATACGCCGGCAGCAGGTGATGATCATATCAAACACCCACAAGCCGCAAGCGGTCTGCTAAACGTAACGGCCACCCGGGTATTGAGCGATCAGAAGATCGACGAGCAAGCCCGCTCACACTCTTGTGAATCCAACCAGTAACACTTACCGTACAGTCCGGTCTGTTCGTCTGATATGTCGCATATCTCGCCTAGGGGTGGTAAACGTCAGACCCCAGTAGCTTGATAAGTCATGCCGATATAAGGTCCATAACATAGCATGAAACTACTGATAACACTTACCAGTAGATCACTGCAACCCTGGCCAGGGATTTCCAGTTATGGCCAGTCGTGCATAGCGCAACATCAACCCCCAATACCGGGAGAGACGAATCCCCTCCTATCGCTCATTGCCTCCATGTGAATCGGGACTGTACCCAAAAACCATCTGTTTGCACGACTCAGTAGAGCTGTGGTAGGGTGGAAATCAAAGCACAATGGGAGACACACAAGACTCTATGACGATCTCGGGTCAACAGACTAAGCTGTACCAGTGTCACCAGAGAACTGCCATCTGACGTGAGGTATAATACCATCTGGGAGTTCTCGGCGAGTCCGTTCAGTGTACCCAGTCTCTACTGAGCACCCTCATACCATCTCTGATGTCAAACACCAATGGATATAGGATCATCCATCGCCCATCACATAGGTCGAGAAGATATATGCTAGTCTACTCTGGAATATCGATGCCTCGTCTCGATATTCCTATGACTAGGAATATTGAAGGATGTACTCATGGACTACCCAGGCCCCACTAGTATGATCTGCATCATAGTGCTGGAAGTCGAGTACACATCCTAAGGGTTTTATCAACATGTAACAGAGAGACAGAAAGTATACATGTTAAGATAAAGAGCAACCAGATAGCGTACTATCATGTCGAGCAAGAAAGTCCTACCTATATATGTCCCAGCATCCACTACAATATACATCCAATGTACAGTAATGGCCTCTAGGGCATACATATAACTAACACTTAGTAGCCTCCCTATCTGCTTTAGCACTCTTTGACACAGAAGCTTCACATTGCTTTATGTCGCAAAGGTTCGTCCGAACTCATGCAATTCCAGTTAAACCTCTCGTATCCAGCTGGAATGTCAGTTCAGGGAATGGCGTTCTAAAAGAAACTCTGAGATACGATCTGTGTCGAGTGGTCGTCTGCAGCAGAGAATTTTATGTTAATTTCAAGGTGCTGGCCATACCGAACTTCGACGTAGTCTTGGGAATGGACTGGCTAGGAACTTTCTTTGCTACCATCGACAGTCGTCAAAGGAGGGTAGTGTTCGAGATACCAGATCATCCAGTCTTTTATTTCAAGAGTGGAGACCGTACCCTGAAATCTAGCACCTACAAGGCTAAACCAAGGAAGGCAATGATTGCAATAATACAAGCGGAAGAAGATAAGCTAGAGGTAGTTCGAGAGTTTGAGGATGTATTCCCTGAAGACATCTCAGGTTTGCCTCCCGATCAAGCTCTTGAATTCAGTATTGATTTAGTACCTTGTGCACAACCGGTGATTAAAGCACCATATCGCTTAAGTCCAGAAGGATTGAAGGAGATCCGTACTCAGTTGGACAAACTTCTTCAGAAAGGTGTCGTCCCAATACTTCAAGTTGGGATCTCCAATTTTGCTTGTGAAGAAGAAAGAAGGTTCATATAAAATGTGCATAGACTACCGAGATCTGAACGAAGTCACGATAAAGAACAAGTATCCACTACCGTGCATCGATGATCTGTTCGATCAGCTAAGTGGGTCTTGTGTTTTCTTAAAACTAGATTTTCGTTCGGGTTATCATCAGGTGAAGGTCAAAGAGTCTTATATTCCAAAAATGGCATTCAGGACTCGCTATGATCATTATGAGTTTCTCGTGATGCCATTTGGAGTGACCAATGCATCAGCCATATTTATGAATGTGATGAACTAGGTTTTCCGAGAGCACCTAGACAGGTTCGTTGTCATTTTCATCGACGACATTCTGGTGTATTCAAAGAACCGGAAAGAACACGCGGAGCATTTACGGATTGTCCTAGAGACTTTGCGACAGCATCAACTCTATGCCAAGTACAACAAGTGCGAATTTTGGCTAGATCAAGTCAGATTTCTCGGACACATTGTTTCGGGCGAAGGAATCTCAGAAGATCCAGCTAAAGTATCAGCAGTAAGCGAATGGCCGACACCAAAGACAGTGAAGGACCAAAAGAAAAGGACTGAGTGCCGGATCTTGGATAGGTGTCCCGACCCAAGCCAGATACAAAATGTGAATCAGCTTCAAAGTTTCTTAGGATTAGCAGGATACTACCGAAGATTCATAGAAAGCTTTTCGAAGATTGCAACACCCCTGACCAAGCTCACACGTAAAGATGAAGAATCCGTGTGGTCAGAAGCATATGAACAAGCTTTTGTAGAACTCAAGTCAAGATTGACATCAGCACCTATTCTCATAATACCGGATCAATCTGAAGGTTTTGTTGTGCATTGCGATGCATTAGGTAAGGTATTATGATGTGTTCTAACCAACATGGAAAGGTTGTAGCTTTTGCATCAAGACAGCTGAAGATTCATCAGCGCAACTATCTAGTACATGACTTAGAGTTGGCAGCCGTTATCTTTGCACTTAATATTTGGCGCATGTTCTCCTCCGAATACAGAGACGCGACCGTGTAGGTTCATCTTGCCAGAATTTGGGGGCAGATGCTATTTGGTTTTATCCGTCTACCTTTCTGAAGATGCCAAGTTGATTTATGGCACCGTGTATCGAAGGTTTAGACGGATGTGGCCGATATAGCAGACTTCGTCAGATTCCCCTTCGTTTGAGGCGTTTTTGATTGTGGGGACACTCTTCCTTGCAGGCGTAAGCCCCTGCAGTTAATTATGCTATCGAATCGTGGTAACCACTTTCTCCTTCTCCAGATGGTCACTTCGTGTCGTGTGTGTTTGTTTTATTTTTGGTTGCCCGTGGATTGTATACGGAGACTAATTTATGTTGTCGCCCGTAGGGCGTGGATTAGTCCAAATCGGTATTTTCTTAGATTTGGGTTTGGGTTGGGTTTAAGGATACGTTATTCTCATTTGAGACTAAGATCAACTTAAACGTTTGTTAAGGATATGTTAGTCTAATTTTTAGACTAAGGTCAACTAAACGGGATCATTTAGATCCAACAAAAGAGCATTTAGGCTCTATTGTTTTAGTCTAGGGACGTTGCGGTCCATTGTTAGTTTAAGGACATTACTGTCCAAGGTTAAGGACATCATAGTCCATGGGTTTAAGGACCCCACAGTCCAAGGTTAAGGACATCATAGTCCATGGGTTTAAGGACCCCACAGTCCATGGAATGTTTGGTTATCGGGACCCGTCACCTCTCTGAAAACGTTGAAGGATTACAACGACAAATATAAAAGGAGTGAAAAGATGTACCCTTGAACCAATTTTGGTTGGGGGATCTGTAGTCCAATTGGGACTAAGATCCGAGATTTATGAGCACATGGGCTCAATTAATCTGAGTGAGGGATTTATGGCCAACTTGGGCTCGACCCACTCAATCAAATGTTAAACATTTGACAATGCTGAGCATTGATTTGGGTTCTGACAGCCTTCCTGTCTTTTATTGAATGCTGAGCATTCATCATAGCTCTAGGGCTTTACTTATAGAACAATTTATGTTCTTTCAGCGCACACGTGAGGAGCACGTGGCGCGCTTTGCGCCAGTCAAAGAGCGCATAGAGCTTCTGCTGGGTAGCGCACACGTGAGGAGCACGTGGCGCGCTTGGCGCTGTGCGCCGGATTTGGAGCGCTAAGGCGCTTCTGCTGAGTAGTGCACATGTGAGGAGCATGTGGTGCGCTTGGCGCTGAGCGCCAGTCCATGAGCGCAAAGCGCTAGTTTATGAGCGCAAAGTGCTATTTGTTCAGTGGTGCACACGTGAGGAGTACGTGGTGCGCTTGGCGCTGAGCGCCAGTCCAAGAGAGCAAAGCGCTATTTGATCAGTTTTAGGATCTGAGAAATAAATTCTCGTTTATAAGAGACTTTGTCTCAAGATTCTAAGAACAAAAGTTCTTATTTTATAGGAGATGTTTCAATCTCTTATTTTGATGAAAAGCTTTGCCTTTATGGATCCGTGATCCTAAGAGAATTGAATTATTCTCCCCCCTCTTTTATAATGAGATGTTCATGATCTCTTTTTGTAAAAGACCTTAGTCTTATAGATCTATGATCTGTGGGAAGAATTATGTTCTTCTTCTTATTTTTTTATGATGAGATCCTTTGATCTCTTTGTGAAAGACCTTGGTCTTATAGATCTATGATCTTAGAAAGGAAGTAAACTCTTCTTTTTATATGAGACGATTCTGTCCTTTTGTTCTTTTTACCTTGAAGAAAAGTTCTTCTTCTTCCGAGGGCTTGCCCTTCTTTCTGAGATTTCTCAAAGTTTTTAGTGGGGGTTCCTCTCTCTGTTTTTTCTATCTGTTTCTGTATCTCTCCTCTTGATACTTGAAGTCTCAGGTCCTTTATATAGGGCAAGTTGATTTGTTCAATCAGTTAAGGAGATCTTTTCTCCAATTGATTTGGGGATTTCCCCACCGTTGGATTTTTTATCCAAGGGCTTCTGATTTACAGAAGGAAATCTTCTTGTTTTGGGAAATTTTCCCATACAGAGTTTATTCTGTATTTTGGTGATTTTTAATCACCTTTGGATCATTGATCCAACGGTGCTCAGATTTACAGAGCACAATCTTCTTGTTTGGAAAGATTTTGAGCAATCTTTCCTTAACAGAATTTTATTCTGGTTAATTGATAATTTATTATCTTTATTGGATCTTTGATATGACGGTGGGGAGATTTTAGTTCCAGCGCTAGCGCGCTCGTGCTTTGCAGGTGGTGCGCTGCTTAGAGTGCAGCGCTAGCGCACACGTGCTTTGCACGTGGTGCGCTGCTTAGAGTGCAGCGCTCTTAGCGCTAGCGCACACGTGCTTTGCACATGGTGCCCTACTTGGGGTGCAGCGCACATGGCGCTGCTATAAAGCGCTGCTTCATTTCAAAATTTGAAATTTGAACAGAGCTTTGCTCTGATTGGGGGAAACAAATTCCCCCCCACCGTTGCGCTTACATGGCCCACACGTGAGTGCAGCGGTGGTAGCATCTGCGCCCTTGGATCAACTCAGAAGTTGAAACGGCATCTCAGTGCTTATAAATAGGACCCTTGGCCTTTGAGATGATTTCTTTTCATCTTCTTTCTTTCTGAGAATTTTTATTCTCGTTTAGAGCATAACTCTTTGTCTTAAGAATTTTCCTAAGGACATAACTCTGTCAAAATTTAGGTAAAGATTAAATCTTTTAAAGGATTATTTAATAATCTAGGGTTTCACCCATTAACAGAGCTTTGCTCTTCATAGATCTTCGATCTAAAGAAAACCTTTTTTAGGGTTTTATTAATAGAGCTTTGCTCTCTTGAAATCATAGATCTGAAGAGATCTTTCTTAGGGTTTCTTAACCCATTAACAGAGCCTTGCTCTTTTCAAATCATAAAGATTTGTTAATCTCTTATGAAGAACTCTTAGAGTTTGTTCATGGATCTTGAAGATCATGGAATTTTAATTAAAATTTTTATTTTAAGTTTTTTGATGGGTTATTCCATCACTTTTTTAGAGCAAGACTCTTAGAATTTTCTTGAGGAATTTTATTCCTTTCATCATCAGAGTTGACAGATGTCACTCTGTTATAGAGCGCTGCTCTCAATGGGAGATTTACTCCTTGGCCCGAGGGCCCTCATTAAATGAGAATCTTTTAAGGATTTCCTTGTTTAATGACAGTCTCATCAAATAATGAGATTGTTTTATTACTGATGAACTGTCATCTAGATTATGTGGGTCCCCTTTGGTCCCTTTTCACTGCATTGCAGTGCGGTACGGATTTAAAGTACCTAGTGATGGAACTTAATCTGTAGCATTGGTGGCTGAAAATTTATTCTTTTCCGCGCAGGTACTATGTTTTTCGACACTTCCTTCCCGTTCATCCATTCGGAAGGCGGATTCCCCGCAGCACCAGTGGACCGAGAAGTTTTTGCACTGATAAAAAACCATGATCCAGAGCACAAGAATCTTCATCTATGGGGAACATGGTACAACCAAATCATCAGGGGTCGACGGAGCTTTTCTTGCGCGGTTCCCTCGGAGCCCATTTTGGCGATCTCTTACGCTGACCCACCCCCGGTGAACTATGCCGTGGAGGAGGTTAATTGGACTTCAGATGGTCTCTTTCAGCCTTCTATGGATGCGATACCCGTACAGCTTCCAATGGCGTTGGATATCCTAGGGTGGCGTATATGCCAGGGTGAGTTATGCCCCTGAGGATAGCCATACAATATAGGCTTAACTCCCCGTCACCCAGCCGGATATTTATAGTGGGCCCGGTACATTCTGTCCGCCAAGAGGTTGCGGTTGCTGAGGCTTGGGTTGTATCCCGCAGTTTACATTTCTCTCTTTCAGTACTCCACGCCCCCTACATGGTGGGTAAAAGCCTTTTTGGAATAATGGAACGTTCCAACTCATACCTTCCTTTTGTTGGATCGAAAAGTCTCCATATCTTTAGAAGAGTTCGCGGAGATTTTTGGCTTGCCTGTTAGAGGGGAGCATTATGAGGAACTACTTCCTCATGATGAGTACACCTTTGCCGCCAAGTCAGTGATGATGGGCCTTACCCTAGACAACGCCATTCAATATCAATCACCAAGTTTGATTAAGGTGTTGAATATATACGAGGGCCTATTTCTCGAGTCTGGGAGCCGTAGGGTTAATTTTACGGATTTTATCGCTCGTTTTCTCCGCTCAGAAGTACTGTCGAAGGAAGCCGCGAAGTTCGCCAAACTTGACGATCCTTTTGGCTTAGGTTTGGGCAACCTGCCGACGGCGGAGGCGGATCAGAAGAGTTTCTTTCTTCCCGACACCCCGGTCGTCCCTTTTGCAGAGCTTGCAGCTCTTGGGATCGACGAAGAAACGTTCTTTTTAGGGTTTCTTGGGCTATGGCTGAGCTGGTTTGCGCTTCCGATACACCATCTGCGTATGAGGCCGTCCGTTTTCTACCCAGCGCATCGAATGGTTATTGGGGTGAAAGTGGCCGTCGGGGTCTCTCGGTTAGCCTATTTGTATCATGGCCTTAGCCTAACGGCAGATACTACTCAACCGGGGGTGCAGCCCGTGAACTTCTCAATGCATTACTTCACCTCGTGGCTCGAGTTGCATGTGCTTGGCGCCTTTGGAATTCACAAAAGGCCCTTTTTTTTATGAAAGATATAACTTTCATCGACTGTTGCGGCTGGTTGACGCTTCTATTTTGGAACCGACTACACGAGAGGCTCGGGGTTTACTCCTTCGCCCGCGTACCGTCAGGGATGGCATGACCTTTGTTGACAAGGTTTTAAGTATCGGCAAAGAATCCGCGAAGGCGGTGCAACCATTGCGGGACACCTTTAAAGATGGCGCCTCTACTTTGAAAGCTCGGGAGATTCTCCACCTATATTCGATCAGGCCGCACTTTCTGGTGTTTAGGCAGAATGATGCGGCGTTGTTTATGAGATATAACCAGCATCGTTTCGCTCAACAATCTAGCTACAATCAGGGTGTTCCGCTTGAAGCCTTTCTAGCTAAGCTGCCCGCCACAGAAGAAGGCATCTGCACCACGCTACACCATTTCATGAGGCTCAACACCGGTTCTAACTTTTTTATCAGTGAGCCAAGCTGCGTCCGAAAGGTGTTGAACATGTACGTGGCGTGGTACCAGCATGTGATGGGTGCTGTCATCAGGGAGGAAAAGAAGTTGTTGCTTGATCGTAAGGGTGCAGCTTCTGCTGGTAATCCAGCTATTCCTTTGAAGCAACGGACCGTCGTTTGTCCTCCTTTGAGAGAGGTTGCTGCGGTTGTGGTCCCGCGCGTTATGCCTGAGCTGCCGCTACCCCATGCTCCCGTTGAAGTGGCAGCTCTGGCGTCTCCTGAGTCCGGCTTGGGTGCGGAGATTGGGACTCGCCGCCCGAAGTTGCCCGCTAAGTGCAAGCTCGTGTTACCGGCGACCGGTACTCGCTCACAGAAGAAGAAAAAGTCGATTCTTTCTGTAGACGTTGTACTCGGCCAGGAGCCTCATGTTCCTTATAGCAAGGGCCTAAGCGAATATGGGACCAACGAAGGCTTATTCATGGCGCCGGATGATACCGACCTCGAGGCTGCTATTGCAGCTTCCGAGCGATTAGCTAGCAACCAAGCAGGACTGGTCATCCTTGCGCAGTCAGGTAGACTTCAGTCGTATCTTTTCGCTGTTATGTTTTTTTTATTATCATGTTTTGGCTGACACTTCTTCTTCCACATGCATCTCCACTGAAGAGGCTCTCGCAGCTTCTCTCAAGACTTTTGAGGAGGAGGAAAGGCTTCGTGCTTCCTTAGGCATCGATATATTTCAGCTCACCGCACCTCCATTCCCATTTCTATGGGTAAACTAACTCTTCTTTTCTATCTTTTTGCAGGGACTACCTCGACTCAGGCTATCCCGAGTGCAGTGCCGACTTCGCAGGACGGTGCAGAGACGCTTCCAAGGCCGACTGCCGAAGTCCCAGCTCCGCTAGTATTACCGAAAGAAGCTTCACTTAAACAACCGATGATGGATGCCACAACGGCTCCAGAGGTAGCTCCTGGATCGGACGATGACGTCTTCTTGACAGAGGTCTTAAGAAGATCAGCTCTCACGGCCCAGACCGAAAGGAAGCGCAAGAGGCGTGCAGCGAGAGGACGTAATGCTGCCCTGACTGTAGGTGCAGGCTCAAGTGCTGCTTCCCCTGTCCCTGTTTCTTCAGAGGGTGCTCCGGTCACCCTGTCTACCACTCATAGACAAGCGGCACACGCGGCTCGGGCAGCAATTGAAAAGCCGATCCAAGGTAACGTAACAGTGGGTCCTTGTATTAGAGTTTTAATCTTCAGATTCTTATATATCATACCCTGCAGGGCCAAGTCCAATTGAGGAGGTGGCAGGCGAGATGACGGCAACTACTGAGCCCGAAACGGCTACTCTTTCTCAGGAGTCCGGGACTGCTCCAATTGTCGCTCTTTCCACCTGTGGTTCCCTACCATCGCCTGTCATTGCGAGTGTCATGACAGCCCTCGTGGAATCAGGGGACGAAGCCACGGGCGGTAAAACCATCCCCCCAAATGAGATCGTAGAAGTCGTGATGCTCGGCGATGCTTCCGTCACTGTTTTGGCTGATGACCTGTCTGGTAGGTCTTAGGTCGCTGCATTCTTTTCATTTTGCAATCCCTTCTGATGACATTTTGTTCCTTTCAAATGTAGGTGTGGTGAGCACTGAGGTTGCGACACCTGAAGAAGCACCACCAGCTGTCGCGCTGGCATGCTGCCCCTTCGTCTCCACTTATATCTTCTCGAATGTTGGAAGGTATTGGTTTGTGATTAATTTAAATTAGGGTCAATATCTTCTGTTTACTGACCGTGTATCATCGTGATCTTGCAGGAGTTCTCTTTAATCACCTGTATCAGGTGCTGAACTCTCACTTCTCCTTCCAGTCGGAGATTAGTCTGCCCGCTGGTGCCGGTGAGTATCTTTTCTAACCGATGTCTTTTCTTTTCTTTAATGGGCAGCCATGTCATTGCTAATTCTTCTTTACACTACTTGTAGCCTTACAAATTGAAGTATGTGACGAGGGTATCGTCGCGCCACCGGTACTCCCAGCTCTGCCCCCTGTTGCAGCCGGTATAGTAGACTCTATTGTTAGTGTCTTTTTTCTTTATTTCTTGAGCCGACTACTGATTATGATTTGTTTTGCAGCGGTCACACCGATTCCAGCTTTGTTTGAGTCTCGCATCATAATGCCGACAAGGCCTTTTTCTAGACGTCCATCTTCAAAAGGCCCTGTGATCAGTCTGCGTATCTTTTTCAGAGCATGTGGATGTGGCGGATTTACCTTTCAGTTTTTGGACAGCGCGAACTTTCCCTGTTGATACTGGTCTTCAACCCAATTTTTGAAGACGTAACAGTCTTCAATCGGATGGCCCAATACTCGGTGGTAGGGGCAGTAACTAGGATCGTTGACATCGTTCGGCTGTAGTAGGTGTCTCGGCTCCGGTAGAGTGATGAGCCCGTTGCGCACTGTTAGTTCGAACAGTCTCCTTATTTTATCTCGAGGAAACGAGTAAGGACGTCTCAACTTCTCATCGAGAGATTGCCGCTTGTTGCTTTGGCGAACAACCGGCCTCGGGCCACTCATTTGTTGTTGAGCGTTGGCGACGAAGGTTGCTTTCTCTATGCCCTTTTCATTCCGAGGCTCCGTCTTTGAAGAGGAAGGCCTATGGAACATCTGGTCGATTTGGGCCAGCTTGTCGATCAAGGCCTGGAAAGTGGTTGGCTTGAAAAACATCATGAATTGGGAAATGGTCGCCTGAGGGTCGAGAGTACCCACGAACATGCCTACCGCAGGCGCTTCATCAATGCGCTGCCCTCACTTCGACTATAGATTCCGCCACCGTATCGCATACTGCACCCATCTTTCGCCTGGCTTCACTCTGGCGTTAATTAACGTGGTGATCGGGGTGCGCTCGCTAGCGCTTGCGAAACGTTGGGTGAACAGCAATTCCCTCCGTAAAAGTTTTGATGGAGTCGTTGGGCAGCTCCGAATACTACTCAAAGGCCGTTTCCGCCAAGCTGCCGACGAACTGACGAAGTAACAATTTGTCGTCACCTCCGGTATTGCCGCAAAGAGCCCTAAACTGAGTGACATGTTGATGGGGATTGCCTGTCCCCTTGTATACGTGAAACTTAGGAATCGTGTATCCTGGCGGATACTTGATCTGATCGTACCATCCTGGATATGGTCGCCCAGTTCTGACGACTTGGCCGTTTGCTTCATTCGCTTAATGAGCTCGTATTTGCTGAGCTATATAATCATCGAGCATGGCTTTGGAGATGGTCTCCTCCTTGGCTGCTGAACAAGCCGGAAGAGGGTTTGATGTCTCCCCTCGGTCGTCTTTGAGGATAATCGGAGGGTCTTCAGCTGGAGGATCCGGCTGTAACATCATCCCGACCATGTCTTGGAATAGGAGGGCCATTTGTTTTATGTTGGCTGCTTGTTCCACAGCCTCTTTGTCTTTCTTCTCAAGCATTCTCCGAAAGAATTCGGCATCCGTTTCCTGCTCATGACGCTGCTCCGAAGATGTCTCCGGGCCTGCTTTTGGTCCCGTGAGTGCGGTCATAGCTGTTAGCATCTCTTGGAGCTTTTGTTGTTGCTGCTCCTGAGCCTTTGTTACGGATCTGGTGAGCGGTCGATGGCCCGTAGAGATACGGCTATCCTCTTTCCCGGATGCCATATAGACAGTATGTACTACTATGTCCCTATGCTTGGGGCGTTTAGATTCAGGGTTCTTGCGATTCGCCGCAGACACCGAGATTTTCTCCAGCTTTCTCCTCTTGTGAGCGGTCGAAGTTGAGGGGGCCGTTGCAGTGGGAACCCAAGTAGTTGTCGCCTTCTGTGGTTTGACAGGGTGGTCCTCTTCTTGCCGAACCTTCATCTTTTTCTGTCGGCGGGGATAGTCTTGATCTACCACTGAGTCCTGGACCTGTCGCCAAACTTTATAAATTTTAGAGGACAGTCGCTGAGGAGGCTGCTCCAGTTTCGCCTTTGTAGCGTTCTCCATTGGTGGAGGAGAACTTTTCAGCACAGCAGTTGGCGAATTCCTGCGCACCCTGTTAAGTAGTTCAAAGTTTTTCCCGGTTGGAATAGCAGTATCAACTTCCACCAATGGAGCTGGCGGAGTCAGTCCAGAAAGGGAATTGCCCCCATCTTTCCTCACTCGGCGCCAGTGGCGACGTCGAGCATGTCGTGCGGCTGGGATCACTTCCACTGTTGGACCAGCTTTTCCATGCCCCCTGTTCTGATGAGAGTCTGTTGTTGGCGCCAGCCTGTCAAAGACAGATGCTTCCTTAGAGGGAATGGTCAACCTGTCAAAAGCCGACCTTCGAGTAGGGGGAGAAGCTTGGATGACCTCCACTGTAGCAGGAGTTGGAGTGTCCTTCTCTGGTATTGCGAGCCTCTTTGCGAGCCCACCCGAGCTTTGACCCAGCCTGTCGAAGACTTAGGCATTAGAGTTAGACGACCCGCTGAGAGGGGCCGTGGTGGTTGCAAGCCGATCAAAGACCGACTTCTTCTTAGCTTCTTGAGATGGCATAGGAGCGCTGAAACTCGTTGGTGGGATCATGGTCCCGAAGAATAGCCCAGTGATGGCTTGGGTCACTTGTTCCACCGGCATTGTGAAAAGGGAGGCCGCTTGGGGCCCGTAGGTTACTCCTCCAGATGAGGCGGAACGGGAGTCGCAGTTGCAGTTGGAGCAGTTAGATGCCATTGATGTTCTTTTTTCTTCACGGGAGTAAAACCAAATCTTAGTACCTCTAACCCAAGGGCAACCATATTAAACCGCGATTCGTTCACGAGTACGATACACGAAGTGTGGAGTGGAAATAGGAAAATGTCCCACCGGGCGTGCCACAATCTGTTCTCCTCCGAATACAGAGATGCGACCGCATAGGTTTGTCTTGCCTGAATTTGGGGGCAGATGCTATTTGGTTTTATCCGTCCACCTCTCCGAAGATGCCAAGTTGATTTATGGCACCGTGTATCGAAGGTTTAGACGGATGCGGCCGATATAGCAGACTTCGTCAGATTCCCCTTCGTTTGAGGTTTTTTGATTGTGGGGACGCTCTTCCCTGCAGGCGCAAGCCCCTGCAGTTAATTATGCTACCGCATCGCGGTAACCACTTTCTCCTTCTTCATATGGTCATTTCGTGTCGTGTGTGTTTGTTTTATTTTTGGTTGCCCGTGGATTGTATACGGAGACTAATTTATGTTGTCGCCCGTAGGGCGTGGATTAGTCTAAATCCGTATTTTCTTAGATTTGGGTTTGGGTTGGGTTTAAGGATACGTTAGTCTCATTTAAGACTAAGATCAACTTAAACGTTTGTTAAGGATACGTTAGTCTAATTTTTAGACTAAGATCAATTTAACGGGATCATTTAGATCCAACAAAAGAGCATTTGGGCTCTATTGTTTTAGTTTAGGGACGTTGCGGTCCATTGTTAGTTTAAGGACATTACGGTCCAAGGTTAAGGACATCATAGTCCATGGGTTTAAGGACCCCACAGTCCAAGGTTAAGGATATCATAGTCCATGGGTTTAATAACCCCACAGTCTAAGATTAAGGACATCATGGTCCATGGGTT
Source organism: Agapanthus africanus (assembly GCA_030015575.1). Classification (NCBI taxonomy): domain Eukaryota; kingdom Viridiplantae; phylum Streptophyta; class Magnoliopsida; order Asparagales; family Amaryllidaceae; genus Agapanthus; species Agapanthus africanus. Next base: position 217,343,339 of record CM057338.1, read on the forward strand.
TAAGGACCCCACAGTCTAAGATTAAGGACATCATAGTCCATGGGTTTAAGGACCCCACAGTCCATGGAATGTTTGGTTATCGGGATCCGTCACCTCTCTGAAGACGTTGAAGGATTACAACGACAAATATCTAAGGAGTGAAGAGATGTACCCTTGAACCAATTTTGGTTGGAGGATCTGTAGTCCAATTGGGACTAAGATCCGAGGTTTATGAGCACATGGGCTAAATTAATCTGAGTAAGGGATTTATGGCCAACTTAGGCTCGGCCCTCTCAATCAAATGTTAAATATTTGACAATGCTGAGCATTGATTTGGGTTCTGACAGCCTTTCTGTCTTTTATTGAATGCTGAGTATTCATCATAGCTCTAGGGCTTTACTTATAGAACAATTTATGTTCTTTCAGCGCACACGTGAGGAGCACGTGGCGCGCTTGGCACTTTGCTCCAGTCAAAGAGTGCATAGCGCTTCTGCTGGGTAGCGCACACGTAAGGAGCGCGTGGCGCGCTTAGCGTTGTGCGCCAGATTTGGAGCGCTAAGGCGCTTCTGCTGAGTAGCGCACACGTGAGGAGCACGTGGTGCGCTTGGCGCTGAGCGCCAGTCTATGAGCGCAAAGCGCCAGTTTATGAGCGCAAAGCGCTATTTGTTCAGTGGCGCACACATGAGGAGTACGTGGTGCACTTGGCGCTGAGCGCCAGTCCAAGAGAGCAAAGCGCTATTTGATCAGTTTTAGGATCTGAGAAATAAATTCTCGTTTATAAGAGACTTTGTCTCAAGATTCTAAAAACAAAAGTTCTTATTTTATAGGAGATATTTCAATCTCTTATTTTGATGAAAGGCTTTGCCTTTATGGATTTATGATCCTAAGAGAATTGAATTATTCTCCCCCCTCTTTTATAATGAGATGTTCATGATCTCTTTTTGTAAAAGACCTTAGTTTTATAGATCTATGATCTGTGGGATGAACTATGTTCTTCTTCTTATTTTTTTATGATGAGATCCTTTGATGAAAGACCTTAGTCTTCTAGATCTATGATCTTAGAAAAGAAGTAAACTCTTCTTTTTATATGAGACGATTTCGTCTTTCTATTCTTTTTACCTTGAAGAAAAATTCTTCTTTTTCTGAGGGCTTTCCCTTCTTTCTGAGATTTCTCAAAGTTTTTAGGGGGGGTTCCTCTCTCTATTTTTTCTATCTGTTTCTGTATCTCTCCTCTTGAGACTTGAAGTCTTAGGTCCTTTATATAGGGAAAGCTGATTTGTTCAATCAGTTAAGGAGATCTTTTCTCCAATTGATTTGGGGATTTCCCCACCATTGGATTTTTTATCCAAGGGCTTCTGATTTACAGAAGGCAATCTTCTTGTTTTGGGAAATTTTCCCATACAGAATTTATTCTGTATTTTGGTGATTTTTAATCACCTTTGGATCATTGATCCAACGGTGCTCTGATTTACAGAGCACAATCTTCTTGTTTAGAAAGATTTTGAGAAATCTTTCCTTAACAGAATTTTATTCTGGTTAATTGATGATTTATCATCTTTATTGGATCTTTGATCTGACGGTGGGGAGTTTTTAGTTCCAGCGCTAGCGCACTCATGTTTTGCACGTGGTGTGCTTCTTAGAGTGCAGCTCACTTAGCGCTAGCGCACACGTGCTTTGCACGTGGTGCGCTGCTTAGAGTGCAGCGCTCTTAGCGCTAGCGCACACGTGCTTTGCATGTGGTGCGCTGCTTAGAGTGCAGCGCTCTTAGCGCTAGCGCACCGTGCTTGGGGTGCAGCGCACCTGGCGCTGCTATGAAGCGCTGCTTCATTTCAAAATTTGAAATTTGAAAAGCGCTTTGCTCTGATTGGGAGAAACGGCGCCATTATCTTCTTTGAGAACGAGTGGACATATACACTGACCACAAGAGTCTGTAATATGTGTTTACTCAGAAGGAGTTGAATATGCGGCAGAAAAGATGTCTAGAACTTATAGCGGACTTCGACATCAACCTACAATATCATCCAGGGAAGGTGAATGTAGTTCCTGATGCACTTAGTCGCCAGCCTCTATCAATGAATCTCACCGCACAGTAGAAGCTTCAACAAGAATTGCACGGGATAGAGATAGAAGTGGTTATGCCAGGTAACACTTGGTATTTGATGAACTTACAAATTCATTTTACTATTGTCAATCAGATCAAAGCAGCTCAAACAGCTCAAGCAAGTGATGCCAAGTTGTAAAAGATCCGAGAACAAGTAGAAAGTGGACTTCGAACCGACTTCATCATCCATGAAGACGGATCTTTAAGATACGGAAGCAGATTGTGTGTACCACAAGGTTATGTTCGGGAAGAGTTGATAAAAGAAGCTCACAGCTCTCCGTACTCAGTACACCCTGGTGGTACAAAAATGTATAAAGATCTACATCAACATTACTGGTGGCATGGAATGAAGCGTGAAGTAGCCAGAAGCGTAGCCAAATGTTTGGTGTGTCAGCAAGTAAATATTGAATATCACAAGACTGCTGGTTTACTTCAACCGTTACCAATCCCAGAACGGAAATGGCAATGCATTACCATGGATTTCGTGACTGCTCTTCCTCGCAGCACGAAAGGTAACGATGTGGTATGGGTTATTGTGGATCGACTCACCAAGTCGGTCCACTTCATTCCATTTCGAGTTGGCCAAGCTATCGAGACACTAGCAAAGAAGTACATGGAGGTAAGTCTGAACCTAAGTAAGATTAACTCTTCATAGTGTACTATTTTTGATACCCATGAACTCATGCAGGAGATCGTGAGATTACATGGAGTACCGGTTTGCATTGTCTCCGATCGTGACACCAGATTACGATACCAGTTTTGGCAGAGTCTGTAAGCTAGCTTGGGAACGAGTCTGAACTTCAGCATAGCTTATCATCCACAAACAGATGGACAGTTTGAGCGAAAAATTCAGATTCTAGAAGACATGCTAAGAGCTTGTGTGCTAGACTTCGGAGGATCGTGGGAAGATCACCTACATCTTATGGAGTTTTCATACAACAACAACTACCAAGCGAGTATTGGAATGGCACCCTTTGCAACTCTTTATGGAAGGAAGTGTCGATCACCATTAAGTTGGGACGACATCGGAGATAGGAAACTCCTTGGACCAAAGATGATCTTCGCAACTGTGGACGTAGTCCGCACGATCAGGAAAAGAATGCGTATAGCCCAAAGCAGACAGAAGCACTGGGCTGATGCAAAGGGCCGACACCTGGAGTTCCAACCGGAAGATCATGTCTTCTTAAAGATCTTTCCAAACCGTGGAGTAATTCGCTTTAGCAAGAGGGGTAAGCTTAGTCCCAGATATATTGGACCACTCGACATACTCGAACGAATAGGAGAAGTGGCATATCGTTTGGCACTGCCACCATCATTGGAATAAGTGCACAACGTGTTCCACATATCTCAGCTTCAAAGATATATGAGTGACCCCAGCCACATCCTTGATCACTCCAAGCTCACTATACAGACAGACCTATCCTGTGAGCAACAACCCGTTGAAATCCTGGACCGAAAAGTAAAGTCACTAAGAAACAAGGAAGTAAACTTGGTCCGAATGATGTGGAGAAAAGATTCGCCAGGAGAATCAATGTCGGAACGTGAGGATGGCATGCGTACAAGATACCCTTTTTTATTTGTAAATTAGTCCTTATGTAATTGTAAATTTCGAGAACGAAATTTTTATAAGGAGGTTAAAATGTAACGACTCTAATTTCACTGTACGAAAATTTTTAAAAGTTAATGTACAGAATGGAGTTTGCAAGCCTGAGTATATTTTAAATGTTGTTTTTATTTAAGAACAACTAGAAACAACTTGTAGCTTAATGGTAAAGCCTTTGCATTGCTGTGACATAGGCCCTGTGTTCGAATCCCATCAGCCACATATTATTTTTTTGAATTTTTCTTTTAAACTTTTTGGACGCCCAAAAGTTTACACGTGCAATACACGTAAGAAATGAAACGACAGAAAAATAAACATGTGCACAATATTGTATGAACAGCTGAGAACACGTGGCATCAATCCAAACCCTCACCCCTTCAACTTGACCGGCGAGAATTGCATATTGGCCAGCACCGCCAGGCCCCACCATAGGGAATGGCCCCATTCTCTGCACACCAGTCTCTTGGCCTACACCCATTACCCCCATACTGTTTATTTTTCCTGCAATTATCCAGAGAATTTGTTTTCATCATAAATCTCATTTTTAATGCATTTTAATTCTCTCTTCAATTCCAAAACCCTAATTTTTACCCTATAAATACAACCCCATACCCCAGCCCTCTTCATTCTGAAATCTCTTGTCAAAAATTCTTAAAATTTCCTAAGTCAAAGAAGAGTACCGGTAGAGTTAGCCCAAGGTAACTTTCTGGCGAGAATTCGAGGCACTTACGACGACCCAGTGACTCCACGAAACTACCAATTTCTTCCTATACCCCTCCTCTAATTTTCCAGCAAGTAAGTCACATCTTTTTTTCTCTCTTCCTGCCTTAAAATGATCTCTTTTCAAAACATCTCAGTAAGTGGAGTTATACCGGCTTTTGTTTCTAAAACTTTGAAAACTATAATTTTTTTTCTTAATAACCACTCATCAATATCATTATACCTTGCTTGTTAATCATTAACTTATATTTTGAAACAAGTTTCCCCTTAAAACTCCATGTAAAACAACTTTATTTAAGCTTTTACAGTTAAATACCATGAAGTTTACATACGACATTCTTTAATACTTTTGCTTAGCATTCCTTTAGAAAACCTCATGAGGTAATGACCTACCTCTCACATACACACATCTTGACATAGCACGATTCTCTTGAAACCAATATCTTGTGACAAAATACGACTTTTCAATAAAATACCTCGAACCATAAAAACCCGTTTTCTTGTAAATAATATTATTTAAATTTCTTGTGATTATACCTCTACAACCCATTTCAGGGAATCCGCTATTGGATGATGCAGATTATTGCGCATCCACGGGCCAGTAGGGCGCGATGCAGACCTTCTCACGGATCATACGATCTCGATGGAATTTTAATACAATTTTCAAGAAAAACGAGAATTTCTATTTAATAATAAAAATTAATTTTTAATAATTATATAAATATTATCAAACCATCTATTTTTAATATATAATAAAATTCTATGTTTTCTAGAAAATAAAAGAATTACAAGTTTCATGAAAATACCATCAAGAATTAATACACGTTAAATTTTACATTAAAATATCTTGAACTATTCAAGTTTTATATATATTCACTAACATACCTCATTCTATAAAATTTACATCCATGAAAACCCTATATAACATAAATAAGTACTTGAGATTTATTTTAAAAGTATAAAAAAATATTTTTTCATAAAAGCCCCTCAAGTTATATAAAATTATATTAAGGACCCTAGTAAATATAGGTTTAAGCGGGACCAATTATCTTGAGCCTCAGGGAGCCAGAGAAAGTGGGTGCTTGTCTATTTAAGGTAGAAAACTAAAACGGGGTTATCAATGGTAATTGTCTTGGAAAAATACACAAATCCTGCCGTCCATGTGCAGCAATTACCGATAACACCAAAATTTAATTCAGGATCCAAATCTGCTTAAGTGTCTGATTCAATCTGAGTCTCAGTCTAATCTGAATACAATCCAAACATGAATCCAATCATAACTCCAATTCAACATGAATCCAATATACCAAACATGAACACTTAAACCTGAACATGAAAACCAGGACAATATCAACATGACTTGACTTGACCGAACTATGGCAATATCTTAAACTTGACTACATGACTATCCGTTTACATCCTGATCCATTTACATGAACAACTTATACCATGGTCTCAGCAAGTCTGATAACTGTTCCCCTCCGAATCACGGAGACGCGATAAACGTCTAGGCCTGAGATTCGGGGCAGATGCTATTTGGTTTTATCCGTCCACCTCTCCGAAGATGCCAAGTTGATTTATGGAAACGTGTATCGGAGGTTTAGACGGATGCGGCCGATGTAGCAGACTTCGTCAGATTCCCCCTCGCTTGAGGGGTTTTTGATTGTGGGGACGCTCTTCCCTGCAGGCGCAAGCCCCTGCAGTTAATTATACTACCGCGTCGTGGTAACAACTTTCTCCTTCTCCAGCTGGTCACTTCGTGTCGTGGGTGTTTGTTTTGTTTGTGGTTGCTCGTGGATTGTATACGGAAACTAATTTATGTCGTCGCCCGTAGGACGTGGATTAGTCCAAATCCGTATTTTCTTAGATTTGGGTTTGGGGTTTTGGTTTGAGGATACGTTAGCCATATTTGAGGCTAAGATCAACTCAAACGTTTGTTAAGGATACGTTAGTATAATTTGAGACTAAGATCAACTTAACGGGATCATTTGGATCCGACAAAAGAGCGTTTAGGCTCTATTGTTCCAGTTTAGGGACATGGTGGTCCATTGAATGTATGGCTGTCGGGACCCATCACCTCTCTGACGACGTTGAAGGATTACAACGACAGATGTCAGAGGAGTTCAGAGATGTACCCTTGAACCAAAGTTGGTTGGGAGATCTATAGTCCAATTTGGGACTAAAGTCAGTTTTGAAGGTTTTGATTTAAGGATACGTTAGCCATATTTGAGGCTATGATCAACTTAAATGTTTGTTAAGGATACGTTAGTCTAATTTGAGGCTAAGATCAACTTAAACGTTTGTTAAGGATACGTTAGTCTGATTTGAGACTAAGATCAACTTAACAGGATCGTTAAGATCCGACAAAAGAGCATTTGGGCTCTATTGTTCCAGTTTAGGGACATGGTGGTCCATCGCCAGTTTAGCGACATGGTGGTCTATTGCCAGTTTAGGGACGTAGTGGTCCATTGTTAGTTTAAAGACATCCCGGTCAAGGTTAAGGACATCGTAGTCCATGAGTTTAAGGACCCCACAGTGCGTGAAATGTGTGGTTATCGGGGCCCATCACCTCTTTGAAGACGCTGAGGAATTACAACGACAAATATCAAAGGAGTGAAGAGATCTACCCTTGAACCAAGGTGTATTAAGTGATCTGTAGTCCAATTTGGAACTAAGATCAGTTAATTAGAATTATGAGCACATGGGCTCAGTTAAATCTGAATTGAGGACTTATGGCCAACTTGGGCTAAGTCCAATTGAGTTTGACCCTTTATTGGACTGCTTGACATTTGTCTGGTTTTAGTCCACATTATTTAGCAATGCTAAATATTTTCATCTTTGATTTCCTCAATTTTGAGATTCAGTTTAAGGGGAGACTTTGCCTCTGGGAAATTAGCCAAATTGGCCAAAAATGGTGTTTAGACAATAGGGAATAGCAGTGTTATACACTGAAAATAGAGCTCTCAGATTAATGTTAAACACTAGAGAATAATAGTGTTAAACACTGGAAGTAAGATTCTCGAATTAGTGTTAAACACTAGAAGATGATCAATGTTAAACACTGGGAATAGGATTCTCGAATTAGTGTTAAACACTAGAAGATGATCAGTGTTAAACACTGGAAATAGGACTCTCAAATTCGTGTTAAACACTAAAAAATAATCAGTGTTAAACACTGGGGACAAAGCTCTTGAATTAGTGTTTAAAATACTTAAAAGAAAAGTCACGTAGGGACACGTGAGGGCGCCCAAAGGTAGGGCCAGATCTCCTTTTCTTCGTTCTGTAAGTAAGCGTTAAACACTTTTTATGTTTTCTTTGGAGCATCACGTGCTGACACGTGAGGAGGATTAGTGCGATGATTGTTAGAGTGCCATCCAAGGGGTCACGTGGGAACACGTGAGAGCGCCCAAGACTCCTATTTCTTTTACGTTTTCTTTCTGTGTTCCGGGGGTCACGTGGAAGCACGTGAGGCCTTGCCTCTGAGCTTTTTCCTCTTTATTTCTGTGGATCTTTACAGGGGTCACGTGACCCTGGTTCTTTGCATACTTGAAGATCTCTTTATCTTTTAAGAATTAAATTCTCTGTAGGGTTAAACCCTGATCATGATTTTGGAGGAATTAAATTCCTATGTATGTGGAAGAATTAAATTCTTGTGTAGGGTGAAACCCTAATTTTATTTTAGGAGGAATTAAATTCCTGTTAATTTGAGAGAATTAAATTCTCAATTAGGGTTAAACCCTAGTTCTGTTTTAGGAGAATTAAATTCTCTAAACTCAATTCCCCCTCTAAGTTTTGGATCTGCATGGCAGGATCTCAACCCGCTGAGAATTAAATTCTCAACTTATGGGGAGATGTGCTCTGTGCAGATCTTCAACCAGAGGAAGAACTAAGTTCTTTTTGTGCAGAAGAGTTAAACTTTTAGATTTGAGAATTAAATTCTCTTTTTTGAAGTTGATCTTTTTCCCTTTTCTCACATAGGGTTTTCTTTGTTGAGAATTAAATTCTCCTTTCTTTTCTCTCTGCAATTTCAAGATCCCAGAATTCTCTCCAAAGTTTTCTCCCACCCAATTCTCTTTTTCCTTCTCTTCTCTTGGCTCCTATTTATAGGTGGAGGAAAAGAATCAATTTGTTTAGCAAATCTTTCATTGAAAGATTTAATTTGTTTTCATATTTAATATGATCCTTTAGATCATTCAGTGAATTTTATTCACCGTTGGATTTTAAATCCAAAGATATTCTGTTTGTTATTTTTGATGAGATTTAGGGAAAATCTTTCATTGTATCAAATCTTTCCATAAATTGGTGATCTTTAATCACCATTGGATTTTTAATCCAACGGTCCCCATAATCCTTTTCCATTTGGAAAGATTTATAGAAATTTAGAATTTTAATTCTATTTGGAAAGATTTAGAGAAATTTAGAATTTTAATTCTATTAAACTGTAAGGTTTTCAAAGCCTGTCACGTGTTGGCACGTGACCCTTGGTCACGTGTGAGCACGTGACCCCCAATTGAGTACTTTTAACAGCCGCTTGTTTATGTTGCTATTTTAACCATCACGTGTCAACACGTGACCATTGGTCACGTGTGAGCACGTGACACCTCGTTGAGGTATTTTCCTGATTTTTAGAATTAAATTCTATTAAGTTGTAAGGCTTTCAAAGCCTGTCACGTGCTGGCACGTGACCCTTGGTCACGTGTGAGCACGTGACCCCCAATTGAGTCATCTTCATCCGTTTGTTTTTATTTATATTTTAACTATCACGTGTCAACACGTGACCATTGATCACGTGTAAGCACGTGATACCTCATTGAGGTAATTCCTGATTTTTAATCAGGGAACAGTGCATAACATATTTGCTCATAACTTTTGATCCCGGATGAATTATGAGGCCCATAATATATCAAATCGAAGGGTTTTTCAAGATGCTTCCAATATCATTAGAATTTAGTTGTTTCTCATTCAGGAGTTTATCAAAATACAGGCCGGAAGATACTGGTTCGCATTTCCTTAAGCGTATCGCTGCCATTTGATACCTTGGACTCTTTTGCGCATAAGTTTTTGGCGAGAACAATAACTACAAATTAATACAATCAATACAATATACATTACAGGGTTTTAATGGGGTAGACTGGTACGGAATGTGTTTAAAGTGGCACGATGATGAACACTAAAAGATACCTACATGAACATCCGTGTCGTTGTCCCGTGGGTTTTGACGGGGCCTTGTACTTTCCGTTTCCCATAGTCCACGGGATAGTTGGACTCCTCTCGTATACACTGATACATTCTATACCAAGCTATAAACAACTACGTTAGCATAACAAACATATAATTTACTTGTTTGCTTCTCTGTCTATTCCATTCTATCTTTTGGGACTTACCGAGCGCTAGTTCGCTGACGACATTCCTTTCTCTTCTATCTTTGGAATGTTGTCAAGAGGACCCGACTCTCAGGAGATCGACCTTAGCTAGAACGATTTGGAGCAGTTTACAGAGGAGTCGGAGTTCTATTTCCTACTTGTACTTACTTTTCTTTTAGTTCATATACCATTTTTTAGGCATCGCTTTCTTTTATTGAACTTTACTTTTCAGTTGTATGTAAAGAATGGTTATCAATAAAAAATTGTTGTTTTATTATATCCCTTGTCATTCTTGTGTTATTTATTTATATTGCTTATTTATACTTAGCGTGTTTATTTTTGAGTAAATACGTCGCGGCCCGCCACGTTTCCTTCCCTGTACACCGGGAAGCGGGGCGTGACACCAGCCACTATCAATGAATCTCACCGCACAGTGGAAGCTACAACAGGAATTGCACAGGATGGATATAGAAGTAATTATGCCATATAATGCTTCATATTTGATGAACTTACAAGTTCAGTCTACCATTGTCAATCAGATCAAAGCAGCACAAACACGTAATGCCAAGCTGCAAAAGATCCGAAAAGTTGACTGCAAGCAGACTTCATCATCCGTGAAGACGGATCTTTGAAATATGGAAGTAGATTGTGTGTACCACAAGGTTCTGTTCTGAAAGAGTTGATGAAAGAAGCTCACAGCCCTCCTTACTCAGTACACCCTTGTGGTAAAAAGATGTACAAAGATCTACGGCAACATTACTGGTGGTATGGAATGAAGCGTGAAGTAGCCAGAAGCGTAGCAAAGTTCTTAGTGTGTCAGCAAGTAAAGGCTGAATATCGCAGAACTGCTGGTTTATTTCAACCGTTACCTATCCCAGAGTGGAAATGACAGCACATCACCATGGACTTCATGGCTGCACTTCCTCACAGCACGAAAAGTAACGATGCGGTATGGGTTATTGTGGATCGACTCACCAAGTCGGCTCACTTCATCCCATTTCGAGTTGGCCAATCTACCGAGACACTAGGAAAGAAGTACATGGAGGTAAGCATGAATCTAATGTAAGATTTAATCTCAAGATGTACTATTTTTGATACCCATGAACTCATGCAGGAGATCGTGAGATTACATGGAGTACCGGTTTGCATCGTCTCCGATTGTGACACCAGATTCCGATCGCAGTTTTGGCAGAGTCTGCAAGCTAGCCTGGGAACGGGTCTGAATTTTAGCACAGCTTACCATCCACAAACAGATGGACAGTCTGAGCGAACAATTCAGATTCTAGAAGACATGCTACGAGCTTGTATGTTAAACTTCGGAGGATCGTGGGAAGATCACCTACATCTTGTGGGGTTTTCATACAACAACAGCTACCAGGCGAGTATTGGAATGACACCATTTGCAGTGCTCTATGAAAGGAAGCGTCGTTCACCACTAAGTTGGGACGACATCGGAGATAGGAAACTTCTTGGACCCAAGATGATCGTGGCAACTGTGGACGTAGTTTGCACGATCAGAGAAAGAATACGGATAGCCCAAGACATATAGAAGCACTAGGCTGATGCAAAGCGTCGACACTTGGACTTCCAACCGGGAGATCATATGTTCTTAAAGATCTCTCCAAACCATGGAGTAATTCACTTTGGCAAGAGGGGTAAGCTCAGTCTGAGATATATTGGACCGTCAGACATTCTCGAACGAGTCGGAGAAGTGGCATATCGTTTGGCACTACCACTTTCATTGGAAGTAGTGCACAACGTGTTCCACATATCCCAGCTTCGAAGATATGGGAGCGATCCCAGCCACATCCTTGATCACTCCGAGCCCACTGTACAAACAGACATATCTTGTGAGCAATAACCCGTTGAAATCCTGGACCGAAAGGTAAAGTCACTGAGGAACAAGGAAGTAAACTTGGTCCGAGTAATGTGGAGAAAAGATTCGCCAGGAGAATCAACTTGGAAGCGAGAAGACGACATACGTGCAAGATACCCTTTCTTATTCGTAAATTAGTCCTTATGTAAATGTAAATTTCGAGACGAAATTTTTATAAGGAAGGTAAAATGTAACGACTCTGTTTTTACCGTACAAATTTTTTTGAGTTAATGTACAAAATAGAGTTTGCAAGCCTGAGTACAAATTATAAATTTAATTTGTTTAAAAACAGCAAGAAAGCACTTGTAGCTCATTGGTAAAGCCTTGCACTACTGTGACGTAGCCCCTATGTTCGAATTCTATCAGCCACATATTATTTTTCTGAATTTTTCTTTTAAACTTTTTAGAAGCCCAAAAGTTTACACGTGCAATACACGTAAGAAATGAAAAGACAGAAAATCAAAAATATGCAAATTAGAGTTATCAGCGAGTAGGACACGTGGAAAGAATCCAACCCCTTACCTCCAACTCTTGGCCGGCTAGATTGTATTTAGGGCCGGCGATGCCGGGCCATCCGTAGGGGATGAGGCCCATGTTTTGCACACAACACCCTTTGGCCTACCCCACTACCTCTGTTCTATTTGTTTTCTCTGCAATTTAACAGAGAATTAAAATTCATCTTTAATCTCATTTTTAATGTTTTTTAATTCAATCTTTCAATTCCAAAATCTTAATTTCACCCTATAAATACAACCCTATACCCTAACCCTTCCTCATTCTGAAATCTCAAGTCAAAATTATCAAAATTTTGTAAGTCCAAGAAGAGTACAAGTAGAGTTAGCAAGAGGTTGACTTCTGGCGAGAATCTACGCAAGTTTTGGCGACCCCACGACGCCACGAAAGCTTCCACATCTTCTTCTACTTTCCCTCTTTCTTCTAGCAAGTAAGTCCCATTTTTTCTACTCTTTCATCTTAAAAAGTCTCTTTTCATAAAACATGTCGGAGGTGGAGTTAATACCGACACCTCTTTTAAAATATTATAAAATCCACTTTTTCTTATATGTTCTTCATGAATATTATCACATCATACTTGCTAATCATTAAACTAACATTTAGAAACAATTTTCACTCTAAAACTCCATGTAAAATAACTTTAACCTAGTTTTTACGCTTAAGTACCATGAAGTTTATATACGTTATCTTTTAAACTCTTACTTAGCATACCTTTAGAAAACTTCACGAGGTAAAGACCTACCTTTCACCTACACACAAATTGACATAGCACGATTCTTTTGAGACATAAATTTTGTAGCAAAATACGACTTTTCATCAAAATACCATGAACTATAAAAAAAAGTTTTCTTCGAACTGTATTATCAAACTCTTTGCAATTATGTCTCTACAACCCATTTTGGGGAACCCGGTATTGGATGGTGCAGATTATCGCACATCCTCAGGACGAGTAGAGAGAGATGCAGACCTCCTCACTGAGCATATGATCTTGAAAGAATTTTAATACGATTTTTAAGAAAAAACGAGATTTTCTACTTAATAAATAAAATTAATTTTTAATAATTATATAAATATTATCAAACCATATATTTTCAATATATAATAAAATTCCATATTTTCTAGAAAATAAAAGAATGACAAGTTTCATTAAAATACCATCAAGTATCAATATAAGACAAGTTACACTAAAATACCATAAACTATTCAAGCTAAGTTACTATTCACTAATATACCTCACTCTATAAAACTCACATCCATGGAAATCCTAAAGAATATAAATAATTACTTGAGTTTTATTTTGAAAGTATATAAAATATTTTTCATAACACCCCCTCGAGATATATAAAATTATATTAAGGAGCCTAGTAAATATAGGTTTAAGCGGGACCAATTCTCTTGAGTCTCAAAGAGCCGGAGAAAGTGGGTGCTTGCCTATTTAAGGTAGAAAACTAAAACGGTATTATCAATGGTAATTGTCCTAGAAAAAGACACAAATCTCGCCGTCCATGTGCAGCAGTTATCGATAACACCCTAATCTAATTCAGGATCTAAATTCTGTTTTAAGTGTCTGACTCAAGTCTTATTCCAAATCAATATGAATCCAATTCAACATGAATTCAATATATCCAACATGTATACTTGAACCTGAACCTGATTACCAGAATATCACCAAACATGACTTGACTTGACCGAACCATGGCTATGACTTGACTACATGCCTACTTGATATATCCTGAAACTGTTTACATGAGCAACTTATACCATGGTCTCGGCAAGTCTGATAATTACCAATTAATACAATATATATTACGGGGTTTAACGGGGTAGACTGGTATGGAATATGTTAAAAGTGGTACGATAATGGACACTAAAAGACACCTACATGAATATCTTGTGCCGTTATCCCATGGGTTTTGATGGGGCCTCGTACTTACATGTTACCATAGTCCACGGGATAGTTGGAATCCTCTCGTATACACTGATACATTCTGTACCAAGCTACAAACAACTACATTAGCATAACAAACATATAATTTACCAGTTCTATTATCTTTACTTGTCTATTTCATTCTATCTTTTAGGACTTACCGAGCGCTAGTTCGCTGACGACATTCATGTCTCTTCTTTCTTTGGAATGTTCGTCAGGAGGACCCGAATCTCAGGAGATCGAGCCCAGTCAGGAAGATTTGGAGCACTTCACAGAGGAGCCAGACTTCTAGATTTTTACTTGTACTTATTTTCTTTTCAGTTCATATGCCACTGTTTAGGCATCGCTTTCTATCATTGTACTTTTCTTTTCAGTTGTATGTAAAGAAAGAATGTTAATAAAAGTTGTTGTTATTATTACATCTCTTGTTATTCTTGTGTATTCATTTTATATTGCTTATTTACGCTTAACGTATTATTTCTGAGTAAATACGTCGCGGCCCGTCGCGTCTACTTCTCCGTACACTGGGAAGCGGGGCGTGACAGTGACCAATTACATTGACACACTAGTGACTGTGGTGCATTGTTGAGTAATAAGCAGTATCGATTGGGTGTGATAAGTACGTCAGTAGAAGTGATTGAAATCGAAAGTGATATAAGTGAAATCGTGATTGAACAGTGAAAATGATGCGTACTTGTAAACAACCAATTCAATACATGAACATATACTGTAACCTGGGAAAATGTGGAAATTAAGGGTGGAATTATTGGGTTATGCCAGCGCCCTGGCCATCTACCATGACCGTTTGCAGAACAAAAATTTTCAAACCTGGCGCTAGAACAACCCTATAACTCGGATCTACCATAAACCTAAAACTAGCAAACTAAAGAGGAGTTTAGAATGGTTATACCGAGTGATCCGAGTCCTTCGGTCTTCTACCATCATCCTAAACTCCTAGAGGCCACCATGATCAAGCTTGATCGCCGGTCTCCCTCCATCGTAGACGATCCACCTGAGGATTTGTAGTTCGAGCTCCAACCTCATAGCCGAGGTAACTAGGGTACATAGTTCGCTAAGTGTTGAGCATGAAGAAACCATAGAAAATGGCTAAGTGTTGTGAACAAGAATCAAGCATCACCAAAAAATCTCACAACACCAAATAAATATCAAGCATGCCACAATAGTGAATCATGATTCACCCCTATGAGTCACCACAAAGCCATGCTTCCATAAATGCCAAATCACACCTCATCCCTCCACCTCATTTAACCATTTAACAAAATGGTTATAAACAAAAATGAGGTGGCGTCTTCTAGAAGCACCTTGTAATAAATTACAAGAATACCCCTTATCCGTATATACATACCCGTATCCGTATTCCGAAAAATACGAATACACAGAGATGAAAATAATCCAATAATATAATATTAGGATCCGGCTTAAACCAAAGCCCACTAGTATTATCCTTCGGAATCATGATAAGTGCACGTATATGATCTAACCCCGCTGTAAAACCATACGGCCTCTATATCGTTTCGCCCGAAGCAGAGAAACCCTCTGTGTGGGACTCTAAAAACTCGTCAATACCCTGGCAGTGGGTTTAAACACAAGCACGTCAGCGGCACTAGCTGTACGTAACGGCTACCCAGGTATTGAGCGAAAGGAAGTCCGACGAGCAAACTCATCCGAACCCTTACTGAGCCTGTCAGTGACAATCTCCGTACAGTCCGGTCTGTTCTTCTAGGAGTATCGCATATCGAGTCTAGGGGGTGGATAAAGTCAGACCCCTAATAACGCGATATTTTGTGTCGGTATGAAGCCCATCACCAACTGAGAAACTACTGGTCCAAATCGGTAATTCCCGTCTACCTTGTACAAGGTTTTCTGGTGATGGCCACCTGTGCACCTCGCGACATCAACCCCCAATACCGGGAGAGACGAATCCACGACGATCCGCTCACTGCCTCCATGTGGCTCGAGACTGTACCTAACTAAAACCTGTTTGCACGACTCATTTGAGCCGTGGTAGGGTAGTAATCAAAGCACAGTGGGAACTCACACGAGATAAATGACGATCTCAGGTCGACAGACTAACCTGTACATATGTCACCTGGAAACTGCTATCTGACAATAGGTATAATACCAACTAGCATGTTCCCGGCGAGTCCATCCAGTGTACTCATAACCCAATGAGCACCTTCATACTATCTTAGGTGACAAACTGACACCAATGGCTTGTAAGACCGTCTACCGCCCCTCGTCGGGGTCTTGATAAGTACACACTAGTCTACTCTGGAGTATGGATGCCCTCGATACTCCCTCGACTAGGGACATTTAAGGATGTGCTTATAGAACGTCCTGCTCTCACGTATATGATCGCTATCATAATGCTGGTAGTCAAGCAAGAATCCTATGGGCTCTATTAATATATAATAGTGATCTGTAATACCATATAATGCATGTACATGATGATAAAGACAAACCGTATAGCATACTATCATTTTGAGTAAGTCTGTTCTATCCGTATAAGTCCTCCCTCAATCATCATAATCACCTACCTGTGATTACAATAATTGCCTTAAGGGCACTGTAGCCAACAATCTCCTACTTGCACTTAAGGCTAATTATTGCGGTGTCGCATACTCACAGCCCGTGTGATACCGAACACCCTACTTCTCTACTAATCAGTCTCGCAAAGCTCGTTTGTGAAACTATTGCATTCGAGAAATAGTCTCAGTGAGTGGATCCGCTCCAGTGTTTCTATCTTTATCTCTCTCTATATCTCAACTTCGCGGAGAAAGACTATCTCCCGAAATGAGCAATACCTGTCTTAGAATTTGTCTTGATATCTGATAGGACCCAGTTCACAAATGAACTCCAAATCCAACAAACTTCTTAAACTATATCAATCACTGAATTTAATCAGTGTCCTTTGCCATGCCTTCCACAGTATCCGCTTGGACCACCAGTCCAACATACTGCCCTTCAAAAGAGGGAAAACTATAACTCTGATAGATACTCTATCATCCAGGTCACTTTGGAAGCCTGAAATGATAACCGCCTCCTGAAAGAGGCTGTCGTTACCATATACCAAGAACATCCACTTATGTTCATAACTGCTTCCCAACGTTTCTCCAGGATTTGATTAATATATACTTATTGCAATCTGTGCAAAATAAATATCTAGTGTTGTACTTGACATCTCATGATTGACTCAATTGCCTAAGCAAGTGATATGCCAATCATGCAAATCCATCTCCTCATCAGTCTGAAAGACATCTCTTTAGAGAGGGTGACTCCATCACCTGCTGATACACCACCACGCCAGGAGTCGTTCATTCTAAAACACTTTAGAATAGTGTCAAAGTAGCTAAATTGGGACACTTCCCAAATCGAGATCTAAAACCATAGATCTAATCACCAGAATCCCTGATATTTTATCCATATCCTATGTGGAGAAACCACCTTGTGACAACCATGGTATAACCAATTGTAGTATAGGAAGATCTCTTCCAATCAAGTGCATGTCATCCAAATACCAGGATATCACTCGCTACTACCTTCTTACCAGATCCATCTCTTATTCTGATGAAGTCAAACTCTATGACTATCACATCAAAAATAGATGATCTATCTCCGCTATACCTGCTTTAGTCTATAAATAGATACAAGCTACTTGTCCACCATGCTTCCACTACTCCCACTGACTACAACAACCTTCTGGCAGAGTCATATACAAGTGCACTTCTAAAGCTAGTTTAAAACGATGTTATACTCATCCTTCTGCCAGATCTCATACTTTAGAACAACAGTAGTGGCAAGTTTGGGTAATCAAAAACCTCGCTGTCACCGTCTTTGAGGAGATCGAAGTACCTCTCGGATGCCTGAGGTTACCCACCAAATCTGCAGAGTGGCTGATGGATCTTCGAAACCAATTGAATTCTCAGGTTCTACTAAATTTTCAGTAATCGTTTGTGGTTCTAATCACTTCCAGTTCTATCATACTCGCACTAATGTTTTCTGAAAAGATACCATTTTACTAAAACTGGTGGCGAGTCAAGAACAATATAACTATTGATCTTCCAGATGGTAGAAAGTTAACTCTCGTCAAAGCCCGAGATAACCCACAAACTGCTATTACTGAAACATGTCTTGAGTTTGTCCAGATTCTAGTTTTAAGCATCAGCCGGACAATTCCTTATACCTTAACATCGTTAAGATATGAATCCATTCTATATCCACTATAGAAATAAAGGCACTAATTTAATTGGAACTAGATTCAAAAATCATGCAGCTGTTTCCAGTGCATATCAACCAAATAGAAGGAGGCCATACAACATTACTCATCCAGGAATACATCCACGTATGAGTAACCTGAAAGAGAAGCAAGTTCTCAAAACTATTACTTACAACGGAATACCAAACACAAGTATCTACATCTTCGATCACCTTGAAGAATCCTAATATTTGTAACATATGGTTCTCTACTTTATTCTTATACCTATAACTTCTCAAAATTTGGACCCTGTATTTCAACGAAATACTTATCTAAAACCAGAGAAGTCATGAGTAAACAGAATATAGTACGAGTACCAACCCCTTTATCCTAACGGACATCGGACAACATACACTAATTTGTATAAGTACTCTGAGTTTAATAACTCAAACCCTGTGCGTCGTAGGTTGAAAACTGTACTACAGTTAAGAAGAATTACACCGTTGTTGAATGCACTTTACCTAACCATCAACTGATATAGGTAAATATCATAGACATAATTTCAAGAAGCTATATCTCACTTTATAAAATAAACGTACAGATATATCAGTTTGAAATTGGTCCATGACAACGGATATTCAAAACCAAATATTTGCCGTCAAGCAAAACCCAGGTGATTTTCTCAAATATCACCAATTATAAATATTCCGATATATAGAGGATCTAATCACCCAATTCCTAATATTTTACTCCCACTCACCATCTGTAACTCCATACAGATGTGAGAATCAAATCTGTAAATACATACCCTGGAGTTAGAATCTAATCGGGAAAACAGTTTTCAATTAACACCGCACAGTAAAACTGAAACATGAAAATGTTTCGATGGGGTAGCCGGGTATTCCTAGTAATGCCTCTTCCACTATCCAGATTCATGACTGTAACCCTATATTTCCTTACCCTCACTCCAATCCCTTTATATGTCTTTACTTATTACCATATGTACACCATTCTTAGTCTAATTGATTTTCTTCCTTCCCTACCCTTCGGCACCAGCCTAAGATTTGGAAGAAGACTATCCAATAAGCGTAATAGGTGTACTCTCCTAATACTAGGAGCTCTCGCAACCTGAGAGAAGGTAAATGGAAAAAAAACAACTGAATAATGCTTATTCTATTTCTTCAGAACCAGAAACCATTCTCGAACTGGAACAAGTTCCTTTGGGTTCATATGTAACTATACGATGGAATATCCAAGAAATGTGGATCTTCGTATTGATACGGAGTGTTCTGGAGATGTCACGTCCCGAAAGTACGGAACGCGACTGGCACTTAGATTACGAGACGTCTAAAGGCGTACCGTAACCTAAGTCAGCCAAAGCCCAGAAGAATCTAAACCAAAATCAAAAGAGAGTGAAGGAAAACCTTTAATGAAGACGATTTTCAAATCAATTAAGTTGCAAAGAATCCCTTTTTAAAAACATCAAAGATTTCCAAAAATTTCGGCAGAGTTTCCCCTGTATTTTCTATCCCCCAAAATGGGTACAACAAGATAATAAACCTGTAATCATAAAAATGACATCCCTAAGCGGGAGCTAGCTCTTCGCCCAAGGCGGATCACAACCACATGCAATATAATAGTAATATCAAGAAAAGAGTCATAAAGAAACGCAAAATACCAGAAAACACACGTCGGCTCAAGTGAGCTCGACCCAAAAGAAACCACAAATATACAAATCTCTCAGTCTCATCACTAGGTCGCATATACAATATAAGGTGGTAGATGGAGAATACTAGATACAATGATAAAGCAAAAAGAAATAAAGTATACTCGCAACCCACCTACGGGCGATGTCGCGAGTCTGAGCAAAAGGAACTGATGATAAGACAGCCCGCCGCTACAAGACTGACGGGTCCGACCTGCAAGACACTGTGGCACAACGGGGGTGAGTTGCCAGCTCGTGAGTAAATATAACATCTAATAAGGCAATCGTAAGAATGCACGCAATGCACCACAACATGCATGTCCATATGTGATATAATATCTCTAGTATGCATGCACAGGTATGCAATGTCATTATTAAGTTTTTAAGTGTTTTAAATGCTAAGGGTATTGAATTCTTGACTTTAGAACATGAATATCTGTATAATAGCTAAATACCATCAAGAAATCATCTGAAAACCCGTGTCAAGCATCGACACCAAATAGGAATCATATCTGTCTCAATATCGGGCTCCGTCAGTCCGGATCGGCCCATATCATAAATCTCACGACGACGGTCGGTATCCTCCGGATATCCACCGCGCCAGACATCACCGGTAGGTAGTCTTCCCCTGCCAGGCTCATCATCTACAACTCGATCTTCTTGCCCCGGGGTACCATACCGGGCCCACCATGTACCCGAGACGGTTCATCCACTCCTCGAATCGGGTCTCGAAATCCAACAGAAAACATGAAAACTCATGGTGGACGATACATACATCACGAGAAAACCGCAACTTTGTTTTGAAAATAATAAATATAAGGTTTTGTTAAATTCTTGCGGTTTTCCCCAAAAATCCAGAAATCGCAGCAATCCTGAAATCCTCAAGAAAATCATAATGCCCACATGTTATATATGATAAATGTCTATGATATCAATGCATAGGATGTGAATTTTGCTAGAAATCTATATAAATATGATGATGATGCGAGGTATACGTATGCTATGCAATTTCATATATCAAGTATGAATGCAAGTGGCGATATTATGTTAAACAGGTTCTATAGTGCACGTGGCATGGCAATTACCAAAGGCGTGTGTGTCACATGAATAGTGCGCGTGCAACAGATGCCAATGGTAATGGTGTTCGTGTCCTACAAAGTGATATCGCATAAGTATGGATGAATGTCCATGCAATCTAATATATTGTTCGCTATAAGGGTATGCAATGTCAATGAAGGGGTAAGCTAGCTAATAACATGAATCTTACAAGAGATAAGGAAATCCTAACTAGGGGGCGCATCGCGCCATCCAGACGATTCCCCCATAGATGAATACATCTACTCACCTGAAATCCCCGCTAATCCGTTCCGGCCACCGCCTTGCCTTTTCGCGCCGTGTCCGATGTTTCCCCGACCGATCCTATATTTGCACAATATCAAGCATAAGATTACAAAACCTAACACAATTCAAGTCACAACATACAATTATCCACGCTCTCGTATTAAACATAACATACACTCGGTGCGCGGGAAAACGCACGAAAATCGCTAATCGTTAACTAGAATCGTCATTTCGGGGAAATCGGCAAAACTAAAACCCGACTAGACGAAACCCCGCGTTCGCACACTCTAATAGTCCTATACGAAGCTAATTATATCGCTAACATAATGCAATTTGGTCGCATTCTACTTTTCGTAAAAATCTAGTAAGCAAATTCAATACCGATTCGATGCAAACATCGAAGTTTATCGATTTAGCGAGTGTATCATTTCACAATTAACCATTCTAATCAATTAGATAACCAAAACCCTAACTTAATTTTTACAACCATGTTTCAAACCCTAACTCAACATCAAAACCCATTCTTGATTTTTCATGAACAAGGATTTACACTAAATTAATACTTCCAAATTAGATTTTTGCACAAATAAACTACTAGTTAGCAAACTAGTTTAGAATTTTTACCTCACCAATTGAATCCTAGCATGATCAAGTCACCAAGAAAGCCTCCTTTCATCAAGTTTTTTGAATTAATTTGGGTTGAGAGAGAGTGGATTAGGGTTTAGCTTTGAATGGTTTAATGAAATTGTGGATTTTTATTGAATTTTTAGCAAGAAAAGAAGCAAAAATGAAGTGGGAAAATGGGGAATTCTGCAGCAAGGGGGTCGGCTGCAGCAAGGAAGAGGAGATGAGGGAATTTTGGAGAAGTTTCTAGGTCAAGAAAACATCACATGTTATCATTTAATGCTTTTCAAATCAACTTTTTCCAAAAAAAACCCTTTTTTCATCATTTTTTTCATAATTTTCCCACCAAAAAACTAAAAGTTTGCAAGCCATGATATAAATTTATTAACACCATATTTTAGCTTATAAAGACTCCTAATTATGAAATTTACCCAATTAAATTTGTATTTATCACTAATTTAATGTATTTAAAAAGGCTTAAAATAATAAAAAAAATAATTAATTACGAATTTTTTTTTATTTAACTAGAAAATTATAAGTGACATTTTAGTGACAAAATTATAGTAATATCTTATCTAAATTTTGTATAATTAGGTCTACAATGAAAAATACCTATTTTGACTTTTTACGGAAAAATCCGAAAAATTAGCCGATTACCGAAAAACTGCCTAAACGATTTTCGAAGGGTTACAGGAGAAATGCAAAGGTGATATAGGAGTGGCAGGGGTATATGCTGTTTCGTCGTGAATGATAGCAGTCGCAATTTCCTTTGCCCTTAATCTAATCCCTTTATATGTCTTTACTTATTTCCTTATGTATACCACACTTAGGCTAATTGGTTTTCTTCCTTCCCTACCTTTCGGCATTTGCCTATGGTTTGGAAAAAGACTATCTAATAAGCGCAATAGGTGTACTCTCCTAATACCAGGAGCCTTCGCAACCTGAGAGAAGGTAAAGATAAAATACAACCGAATAATCTTATTCAATTTCTCCAGAACCAGAAACCATCGTCGAACTGAAACAAGTTTCTTCGAGTTCGTATGTAACTATACGATGGCATATCCAAGAAATATGGATCTTCGTAGTGATACGGAGTGTTCTAGAGAAATGTAAAGAGGATGTAGGAGCAGCAATGATATATGCGACTAAATGACAATCCAAAAGCCAAAGTGTTTTTAAGAAGGTTTGGTTAATTTGGTTCATGAGTTTTTTAAGGTCGGGCCATGGTCGCTGCCAAAGAGAGAGAGAGAGAAAAGAAACACTCAGCGTGCATTCTAACCTAAATCAGATTGGTTAATCACTTTATCTAATCAGGATGGCTCCCACTGTTTTCTCGAATTCTCCTTCAAACCCAAAAAGGAGAATTAGTCGGGATCATCTAAAATCACCCGAGGAGTAACACCTACTCATCAGTGGGAATCGGGATCCAACTATCATCTCATGATAACTTGATGGAATCCACTCAAGTCACCACACTCCATAAGGTATGCGTATGCCTGGCAAGTTTGCTGTATGTTTGAAACTTCCGATGTGATTGTTCCCTCATATTAAAAAAAGATGAAATAAAAGGGGGGAAATTCCTCACTGTTCAAGTCTCACGCGTTAAACACGTGAGCGCCTATATGCAAAGCATATGGGTGCTGCATCAAGTCTCACGTGTTAAACACGTGAGCGTATATATGCAAAGCATATAGGCGCTATAATTAAAACAAACTGGCTAAAAGAGCCACACGTGTTAAACACGTGAGCGTCTATATGCAAAGCATATGGGCGTTGCATTTAAATAATTGGCAGGCTAAACAGGCCTCATGTGTTAAACACGTGAGTTTTCTTGCTGCATTCTAATGCGAGATAGAATTAAATTCGATATGGGAAATATTTTCCCTGATCTTTCTAATATAGAAAGATTTTTCTCTAACAGAGAATTTTGGATTTAAAATCCAATTGTGATAAAATATCACCAAATGAACTATGTGATAGAATTAAATTCTATGTGGAAATATTTTCTCGATCTTTCTCAAACCAGAAAGATCCTCTCTGTTAAACAGATGACCCTTGGATCAACGATCCAATGGTGATTATAAAATCACCCACCGACCATCTGATAGAATAAAATTCTATCCTAGAAAAAATATTTCCTAAATCTTGTTAAAAAAACAAGAAAACTTATTTGTTAAACAGAGAACTTTTGGATTAAAAATCCAACGGTGAATGAAATTCACCAATTGATCCAAAAGACCACTTTGGATTGATCATGATCTCTAGATTCTCCTAACAAATTGATCTTTTCTTTTCTCCTATAAATAAGAGCAAGGAGATTAAAGGAAAAAAAAAAAGGAGAGGCATGGAAAGAATCCCACACAAGCTTTTGCAAAAAAAAAGGCACAGTGAGATCTTGAGAGAACAAGAGAATTTAATTCTCAAAGAAGAAGACTTTCCCCATTGAAACCAGAGGTAAAAAAACAGAGATCGTATTGTCTCTCCTTTACCTATCTAAGGGTTTAACCCTTCATTTAAGAAACTCAGTTCTTTTCCGGTTGAGATTTACAGAAGCAAATCTCCCCACAAATTGAGAATTTAATTCTCATCGGGAAGATTTTGCTCTACAGATTCAAAACCTGGGGGAAAAGAGTTAAGTTATAAAAAAAGAGAAGAAGAACGGGAATATGTAGAAATTTAATTCCTCCAAAAATTAGGGTTTAACCCTACATAAAAAACTTAGTTCTTCAATATAAAAATAAGAAACAAACAACAACAGTGATGATGGTCCAAGATCTTCAAAACCAAAATCATTAGTGCTTAGCACTATCTTGAAGCCTCACGTGTTTTCCCACGTGAGTGCTTCAAATGAACAAAGAGAACAACCAAAGCCGCTTCACGTGTTTCCCACGTGAGTGTTAAAAAGCACCTCGGTATAAAAAAAGAGACAGCCACGTGGTTTGCACGAGAACTCTAGCCAAGTGCTTAGCACTTACATAAAAAAGGGGAAATAAAGCCATATGGGCAGCGCCCATATTTGTGATGCCTCACGTGTTTCACACATGAGTGCCACAAGAATCAAGTGCTTAGCACTTATATAAAAAGATGGGGAATAAAACCTAATGGGTAGCGCTCGTATTTGTGGTGCCTCACGTGTTTCATACGTGAGCACCACAAAATTTTAGTGTTTAACACTAATCCAGTGCCCACGTGAAATGCACGTGCTTAACACTATTGGGTAATTATGGAGACTCAATCTCGGCCTAAATTGGCTAAAGTTTCTCGAAGGGTTCTAAAACAGCCGAGCCCATATTGCTCATGTTTTCCCAAACTGATCTTAGTCTCAAAAATGACTAGTGGTGTCTTATTGATGATATCCTAAATGATATTCATCTTATATCTCCTAAAGATAATTTTAGTCTCAAACATGGTTAACATTTCTTAGGTCTACAACAGCCCCTTTCTCCCTTAATTACGGGATTTGGTTTAAGGGTGTATCTCTTCACACCTCTGATATATGTCATTATAATTCTTCAACGTTTTCAGAGAGGTGGCAGGTCCCGACAACCAACAACACTTTGATACACTTCCAAACTGACGTGCACGCCTCAAATCGGATCGTACCCCAAATTGGGTGTATTCCATATCACCATTGTTCGCTTCATCAGGTAACAAATACACGTGTGCGCAAGATGGATAATGGACCGAAATGACCCTAAACTAATATTCGCCTCCAAAATGACGATAATGGACCGAAACTTCTTTAAACTAAAATAATAGAGTCCAAACGCTCTTTTGTTGGATCCTAAATAAAAATGATCCTGAAACCTCGTTAGGTAGATCTTAGTCTCAAATTGGACTAATGTATCCTTAAGAAAAAAAATCGAGCCCCAAATGCTCATATACATTTAAGTCGATCTTAATCTCAAAATAGATTAACGGTCCTTAAATAAAAACCCCAAATCTAAGATATACGGATTTGGACTAATCCACGCCCTACGGGCGACAACATAAATTAGTCTCCGTATACAATCCACGGGCAACCTAAACAAACAAAAACACAAATGACACGAAGTGAACTTCCAGAGAAGGAGAAAGTGGTTATCACGATGCGGTAACGTAATTAACTGCAGGGCTTGCGCCTGCAGAAAATAGCGTCCCCACAAAAAATAAAATACCCTCACAAAATGAGGGGGAATCTGATAAGTCATGCTACAATGGCCGCATCCGTCCAAACCTCCGATATACTGTGCCATAAATCAACTTGGTATCTTCGGAGAGGTGGACGGATAAACCCAAATAGCATCTGCCCCTAAACTCAGGCAAGACGATCCATCCGAGTTCGTCTCTGTTTTCGGCGGTGAACAGATTCTGGCACGCCTGGTGGGACCTTTTCCTCATTCTACTCTACACTTCGTGTGTCGTGTTTCGTGAACAAAATCACGGTTCGCTATGGTTGCCCTTGGATTAGAGGTACTAAGATTTGGTGTCTTTTTCCCGTGCTAGGAAGAAAAAAATATATCAATGGCATCCAGCTGCATAACCGGCAACAACAACTCCCGCTCCGTCCCAACTGGAGGAGTGACTTATGGGCCCAATGCGGCCTCCATCTTTTCAATACCGGTGGGGCAAGTAACTCAAGCCACTACGGGATTGTTCCTCGGGACCATGACCCCACCAACGAGTTTCAGCGCCCCAGCGCCGCAAGAAGAAGCTCCCAAGAAGTCGGTTTTCGATCGACTTGCAACCACAACAGCCCCTCTCAACGGGCCATCCAAATCTGATGCCTCAGTCTTCAACAGGCTGGGCTGAAGCTCAGATGTCTCAGTCTTCAACAGAACAGGTAAGAACCAAAACGGGCCCGTAAAGAGGCTCATGATATCTGAAAGGGCTGCCCCAAAACGGATAGCCCTCCCAACTCCTTCTGCAGGTGAAGTTGTCAAAGGTGCTTCCCCTTGTAGGGATTCCTTAGCACTATGCCTAGGGTTTGCAAGCATCACACATGCCACAACAAAAAATTTAGTGGGTGCTAAACAATCATCCTAGGAATCGAACAAGAAAACTAGGGTAACAAAACTTGTAATCAAACATTACAATGAGAAGTGAATAAGAAATACAACCTTTGTAGATCGGTCTTTCAGTTCTAAAGCTCCGTGTAGTCGTCCCTTCGCTCTAAGTATCGATCTCCCGGACTCAAGTTGGACTCCACAAAGCGTAGTGAGCAAGCTTGCTAGATGTCTTCGAGGCCGAAGATGATCTACGTCGAGAAAACTCAAGCACAAGCTACCTCTTCACAAAGTGATGAACTTTATGATGAAAACACCCTAAACTAAATGGCAAGTAGTAGAGGATGATGAAGTAGGAATTTTGCTCACTTTGGATTTGATTTTCTCACTTGGATTCAATATCTCTTGAAACCCCAGAAAGCTTGAAAAGATGAAGAAGAAGATGAACAAGAGAATGACAAATGAATGAGATGTGTAAGAATAGAAACCATGGTGAGATAATATCTCATATTAAGCTCTTGTAGAGAATAAACCATGGACAAGGATAAGAGTAAGGTTAATAAATATCTTAAGTAATCCAAATCAAGTGGACTAAGTCGATGGTTTATTCAAGCATCTACATGCTTCTAACCATGATCAATTTCCAAATCATTTTGAATTACTTTAAATAAGTAAAACCCTAATTTATCCAAACCATGGTGTGAGTCTCATACACCCATGTTGCATATATCAACAACCATGACACAAACTAATGTACACAAATATATATCTCATATACACTTTGTGCACAAGCAAGTGAGAAAAGCAATCTTAAGTGAGCTAATACTAGTCAATGTAAATTAATATATCAAATATATAATTATACATTAGATTATCAAATCAACACTTGATTTAATAATCCGGCTATATTACATATAACCAACTAATATCATGTGTATCAATTTATCGAATCAACACTTGATTCGATAACCCAGCTATATCACATATAACCGACCGATGACACAAATTGCGAGAATAGAATACGGTATCACATACTCGTATTAATCTCAGTCCCGCACATATCTCATATGTGCTCCTACTTCGTTTCGCTTGAGTTAGGAAACCTTTGTGTAGGACTCTAAAGACTCGTCAATATGCCGGCAGTAGGTGGTGATTATATCAGTCGCCCACAAGCCGCAAGCGGCCTGCTTAACGTAACGGCCACCCGGGTATTAAGCGATCAAAAGATCAATAAGCAAGCCTGCTCACACTCCTGCGAATCCAATCAGTAACACTACCGTACAGCCCGGTCTCTTTGTCTGATATGTCGCATATCAGGTCTAGGGGTGGTAAACGTCAGACCCCAGTAACTTGATAAGTCATGCCGATGTAAGGTCCATAACGGTTCGAGAAGCTACTGATAACACTTACCAGTAGATCTCAGCAAACCTGGCCAGGGATTTCCTGTTATGGCCAATCGAGCATAGAGCAACATCAACCCCCAATACCGGGAGAGACGAATCCCCTCCTATCGCTCATTGCTTTCATGTGACTCGGGACTGTACCCAAAAACCTCCTGTTTGCACAACTCAGTAGAGCTGTGGTAGGGTGAAAATCAAAGCACAGTGGGAGACACACAAGACTCTATGACGATCTCGGGTCGACAGACTAACCTGTACCAGTGTCACCAGAGAACTGCTATCTGACGTGAGGTATAATACCATCTAGGAGTTCTCGGCGAGTCCATTCAGTGTACCCAGTCTGTACTGAGCAACCGTATACCATCTCTGATGTCAAACACCGATGGATATGAGATCATCCATCGCCCATCACATAATTCGAGAAGCTATACGCTAGTCTATTCCGGAGTATTGATGGCCTGTATTGATATTCCCTCGACTATGAACAATTAAAGGATGTACTCACAGACTATCCAGACCCCACTAGTATGATTTCTATCATAATCCTGGAAGTCAAGTACACATCTTAAGGGCATTATCAACATGTAACATAGAGACATCAAGTGTACATATTAAGATAAAGTG
Organism: Agapanthus africanus; assembly: GCA_030015575.1. Classification (NCBI taxonomy): domain Eukaryota; kingdom Viridiplantae; phylum Streptophyta; class Magnoliopsida; order Asparagales; family Amaryllidaceae; genus Agapanthus; species Agapanthus africanus. Next base: position 217,372,316 of record CM057338.1, read on the forward strand.
CAACCAGATAGCATATTATCATGTCGAGCAAGAAAGTCCTCACTATGTATGTCCAAGCATTCACTATAATATACATCATATGTACAATAATGGCCTCTAGGGCATACATATAACTAACAATCTCCCACTTGCACTAGGGCCATATATTGTAGTATCCAATACCCAACAATCAGCAGTGGTTGTAGTATCACATACTCAACCATCTCATAATAGTCTCTCTTGGGAAAAGGCCTTTGTGAGTGGATCCGCCGTGTTGTCCTTGTTCCCTGATTAAAAATTAGGAATTACCTCAATAAGGTATCACGTGTTCACACGTGACCAAAGGTCACGTGTTGACACGTGATCTCTTTATAGAATTAAATTCTAATCAAACAAAAGTGTAAACAAACGGCTAAGGAAAGACTCCAATGTGGCGTCACGTGCTCACACGTGACCAAGGGTCACGTGTTGACACGTGATGGTCCTTTAGCCCAGTTAAAAGACAGAATTAAATTCTGAATGAGGGAGGGTCACGTGCCAACACGTGATAGGCTTTGAAAGCCTTATAAGTTGATAGAATTAAATTCTAATTAAGGAAAATCAAAGACCTTAACTGGGAAAGTATCTCTTTAAATCTTTCCAAACAAAAGAGGATTGTGCTCTGTAAACTGGAGCACCGTTGGATTAAAAATCCAACGGTGATTAAAAATCACCAATTTATGGAAAGATTTTAGACAAGGAAAGATTTCCCTAAATTTCACCAAAAATAACAAACATAATATCTTTTGGATCAAAAATCCAATGGTGAATAAAATTCACTGAGCGATCTAAAGGATCATATTAGTTATGAAAAACAAACAAAATCTTTCAATGAAAGATTCACTAAACAAATTGATTCATTTCCTTCTCCTATAAATAGTAGCGAGGAAGAGAAGAGATATATAGAATTTTTGGATCTTGAAATTTTCTGAAGGAAAATAGCAGAGAGAAAAGAAATGAGAGTTTAATTCTCAAGAAAAGAAGCCCTAGGTGAGAAAGGGGAAAGAGATCAAAACTTCATAAAGCAAAAAAGAGAATTTAATTCTCAATCTAAGAGTTTAACTCTTCTCCAAAAGAACTTAGTTCTTCCTCTGGTTGAAGCTCTGCAGAAGCAAATCTCCCCACAGGTTGAGAATTTAATTCCCATCGGGGAGATTCTGCCATGCAGATCCAAAACATAGAGGGAGAATTGAGTTTTGAGAATTTAATTCTCCCAACAGATAAAACTAGGGTTCAACCCTATATGAGAATTTAATTCTCCCAAATTCACAGGAATTTAATTTCTCCAAGATAAAACTAGGGTTTAACCCTATGTGAGAATTTAATTCTCCTAAAATTATAGAAATTTGATTCCTCAAGACAGACAAAGCTAGGGTTTAACCCTATATGAGAATTCAATTCTCCCAAATTCATAAAGAATTCAATTCCTCTAAATGAAATTAGGGTTTAACTCTACATAAGAATTTAATTCTTCCACACGCATAAGAATTTAATTCCTCTAAAAAACCATAATTAGGGTTTAACCCTACAGAGAATTTAATTCTTAAAAAAAGAGAGTAAAGAGACTTGAAAGATCTCCATGCATCTGAAGAACTAAGGTCACGTGTCCCCACGTGACCCCTGAAAAGATTCTCCAAAATAAGAGGGAATTATCCCTGAGGCAATGCCTCACGTGCTATCACGTGACCTCCAAAACAAAGAGAATAAAAGCAAAGGCAATACTGGCTTTGGGCGCTCTCACGTGTCCCCACGTGACTTCTAATAGACATTCTAACAAATCAGGGCATGAGTTCCCATCACGTGCCCACACGTGATGGCCAGAAGATCAGAAGTGTTTAACACTTATTTGCAGAACAAAGTAAAGGAGATCTGGCCCCACCTTTGGGTGCCCTCACGTGTTCCCACGTGACCCCTTCCTCTCTAGTGTTTAACACTAATTTGAGCGATTTATTTCCAGTGTTTAACACTGTTGTCCTCTAGTGTTTAACACTACTTTGAGCATTTCATTTCCAGTGCTTAACACTGTTGTCCTCTAGTGTTTAACACTATTTTAAAGCCAATCTTAGCCAAATTGGCTAAGTTTCCAGAGGCAAAAACCTCTCCTTTAACTAAACCTCAAAGTTGAGTAAAACTCAGAACTACAATGTTTAATGCTCAGTCAAAGACAAAAATGTTATCAGAGCCCTCAAATTCTTGTTTAGCATTGCTAAATGATAGGGGGCTGAACCCAGACAAATGTCTAATGGTCCAATAAAGGGCCAATATTTCAAACTTAATTGGACTTAGCCCAAGTTGGCCATAAGTCCTCAATTCAGATTTAACTGAGCCAATGTGCTCATAATCTAATTAATTGATCTTAGTTCCAAATTGGACTACAGATCCCCAATCGACTTTGGTTCAAGGGTACATCTCTTCACTCCTTTGATATTTGTCGTTGTAATCCTTCAACGTCTTCAGAGAGGTGACGGGTCCCGACAACCACACATTTCACGGACTATGATGTCCTTAAACTTGACTGTGAGGTCTTTAAACTCACGGACTATGATGTCCTTAACCTCGACCGTGATGTCTTTAAACTAACATTGGACTGTGGGGTCCTTAAACTCATGGACTATGATGTCCTTAACCTCGACCGTGATGTCTTTAAACTAACATTGGACTGTGGGGTCCTTAAACTCATGAACTATGACGTCCTTAACCTTGACTGTGAGGTCTTTAAACTTACGGACTATGATGTCCTTAACCTCGACCGTGATGTCTTTAAACTAACATTGGACCATAATGTCCTTAAACTAACAATCGATCGTGATGTCTTTAAACTAACATTGGACGTCCTTAAACTAACATTGGACCACCATGTCCTTAAACTGGTAATCGACCGCAATGTCCCTAAACTAAACAATAGAGTTCAAATGCACTTTCGTTGGATCTAAATGATCCTGTTAATTTGATCTTAGTCCAAAATTAGACTAACGTGTCCTTAACAAACTTTGAGTCGATCTTAGTCTAAAATTAGACTAATGTATCCTTAACAAACGTTTAAGTTGATTTTAGTCTCAAATGAGGCTAACGTATCCTTAAACCTAAACCAAAACCCAAATCTAAGAAAATACGGATTCGGACTAATCCATGCCCTATGGGGGACAACATAAATTAGTCTCCGTATACAATCCACGGGAAACCACAAACAAAACAAACACCCACGACACGAAGTGACCATCTGGAGAAGGAGAAAGTTGTTACCGCGATGCGGTAGCGTAATTAACTGCAGGGGCTTGTGCCTGCAGGGAAGAGCGTTCCCACAATCAAAAACCCTTCAAATGAGAGGGAATCTGATGAAGTCTGCTACATCGGCCGCATCCGTTTAAACCTTCGATACATGGTGCCATAAATCAACTTGGCATCTTCGGAGAGGTGGACGAATAGCACCAATTAGCATATGCCCCGAATTTCAGGCAAGACGGACCCGCGCAGCCGCGTCTCCGTGTTTTCGGAAGGGAACAGATTCTGGCACGCCCGGTGGGACCTTTTCCTCTTTCCACTCCACACTTCGTGTGTCGTGTTCGCGAACGAATCGCGGTTTGATAATGGTTGCCCTTGGATTCAAGGTACTAAGATTTGGTGTCTTGCTGGGTGCAGAAAACAATGGCGTTTACTTGCATGAAGTGTTCCAGCTGCAGTTGCAACTCGCGTTCTGTCTCATCCGGAGGCATAGCTTATGGACCTCAGGCAGCCTCCCTGTTCACAATGCCGATAGAGCAGGTGACGCAGGCTACCACCGGTTTATTCTTCGGGACCATGCTCCCGCCAGTGAACATTAATATCCCGCTACCGCAAGAAGTGCAAAAGAAGTCGGTCTTTGATCGGCTCGCTACTACCACGGCCCCTCTCAACGGGTCGTCCGATGTCAAGCCAACAGAATCAGTCTTCAATAGGCTGAACCTGAACTCCGATAGGCCTGCCAAGAAGCCCATGATACTTGAAGCGGCCATCCCAAAGCGGATAGCCATTCCTGCTCTTGAGATCACTAAAGAAGCTTCTCCCATCAAGGGATCGGTCTTTACGAGGCTGGACACTCCGGCTCCCGTTCCTCCTCAAAGGTCTGTCTTTGACAGATTGGATACTGCTGCTCAACGGACGTCGGTCTTCAAGATGCTGGTACCAGCAGCGCCTCACCAGAATAGGGGGCACAACGAAGCCATCCCCATCACTGAACCAACACCATCTGCACGACATGCTCGCCGTCGTCACTGGCGCCGAGTACGGAAGGCTGGGGGCAACTCCCCCTCTGGGCTAACTCCACCAGCCCCAACGGTGGAGGTCAATGCTGCTGTTCCAACTGGAAACAGCTTCGAATTGCTGAACAAGGTACGCAGGAACTCTCCTACCGCCGTACTGAAAAGATCTCCTCCACCCGTGGAGAATGTTACAGAAACAAAGCCGGAGCAGTCCCCTCAGCGGCTGTCCTCCAAAATTTACAAAGTCTGGCGACAGGTTCAAGGGTCGGTAATTGATCAAGATTACTCTTGCCGGCAGAAAAAGGTGAAGGTTCAGCAGGAAGAAAACCGTCCTGTCAAACCACAAAAGGCAACAGCTGTCTGGGTGCCCACTGCAACGGCCCCCTCAACGTCAACTGCTCAAAAGATAAGGAAGCCAGAGAAAGCCCTTGTGACTACGGCAGATTGCAAAGACGCTGAGCCCAAACGCCCCAAGTCTGGGGGCATAACGGTGCATACTGTTTACATGGCTTCCGGAAAAGAGGAAAGCCCACTTCGATGGGCCACCGAACGCTTACCCGATCAATAACAAGGGCTCAGGAACAACAGCAGCAGAAGCTTCAGGAGATGCTGACTGCAATGGCCGCACTCACCGGACCAAAAGAAAGCCCGGAGGCGTCATCAGAGCAGCGTCATGAACAAGAAACCGATCCTGACATCCTCCGCAGAGTCCTCAAAAAGAAGGACAGAGAAGCTGCAGAACAAGATGCCAACATAAAACGAATGGCGCTTCTCTTCCAAGACATGGTCGGGATGATATTACAGCCGGATCCTCCAGCTGAAGACCCTCCGATCATTATTGAAGACGACAGAGGGGAGACATCGAACCCACCTCCGGCTCTTTCAGCAGCCAAAGAGGAAACTATTTCCAAGGCCGCTCTGGATGATTATATTGCTCAGCAAATACGAGCTCACCAGGCGAATGAAGCGGCCGGCCAAGTCGTTAAAACTGGGTGACCGTATCCAGACTGGTATGACCAAATAAATTACCCGCCGGGATATACAATCCCCAAATTCCATGTGTACAAGGGGACATGCAATCCCCATCAACATGTCGCTCAGTTCAAGGCTCTTTGCGGCAACACCGGGGGTGATGATAAGCTTTTGCTCCGCCAATTCGTCGGCAGCTTGTCGGAGACGGCATTTGAGTGGTACTCTGAACTTCCAAACGACTCCGTCAAGACTTTCGCAGAAATGGAGTTGTTATTCACCCAGCGATTCGCGAGTGCTAGTGAACGCACCCCAATAACGGCATTGATCAATGCTAGGGTGAAGCCAGGAGAGAGGTGGGTTCAATACGCAATCCGATGGTGGAATCTGTGGTCGAAATGCGAATAGCGCTTCGAAGAAGCACCAGTGGTGGGCATGTTCGTGGGCACCCTAGACCCTCATGCAACTATTTCACAATTCATGATGTTCTTCAAACCGACCACGTTCCAAGCCTTAATCGACAAGCTAGACCAGATGGACCAGATGGGTCATAGGCCGTCTCCTCCGAAGCCGGAGCCGCGGAACGAAAAGGGTAAAGGGAAGGCGACCTTCGTTGTGAATACCCAACAGCAGCCCAGTACCCCAAAACTAACGGATCAACTGGAAGAGAGATGGCGCTATTATAATGAGAAAATGAAGCGTCCTTACTCGTTCCCTCGGGACAAAACGAAGAGACTATTCGAACTGGCGATGCGCAACATGCTCATCAATCTGCCAAATCCTAAGCGACCATTGCAACCCGGCGAGGCTAATAGTCCCAATTATTTCCCTTACCACCAAACGGTAAGCCATCTAATCGAAGATTGCTTCGTCTTTAAGGGATGGATCGAGGATAAGTACCAACAAGGCAAGTTTGCGCTGTCTGAGAAGTGGAAAGTAAGCCCACCATAACCGCACACTCCTAAGAAGACGGACACACCGGGGGCATCGTGCTCTTTTGTTGAAGAAGCTCCATGGGAGGTCGCTCTTTCAGCCAAAACCAAAAGAATGCTGAACGATCTCCAGACGTGCCCGGCGACAGGTGGAAGAATCCGCTGGAACCCCAGATCATCGAGGGGATGCTGAAGCCGCGCCCAACTCCAAAGATTGATAGTGATTGCCAAAGCGTTCACACCCAGCCATCGAAGTCTTCGAAGAAGAAGAAGAAGAAGACCAAAAAGCCCATGAAGCCTGGTGACAAGCGCACGGACCTGCAAAAACAGATTGACGCGCTGGAAGAGTATAACCAGAAAGCGCGGACTCCAGTCACACTCCAAGAATTTCTCAGCCACGTCCTTGAGGACGGATATGATGGAGAAGATTCGTCGGATGAATCTGAGGGTTATGTAGCAAGCTGCTATGTGATCTCTCACTCGTCGATAGACGATAAAGAAGCTCTTTGCACCGAGAAACTGGGGGCAAATCCTGAACCGGAACTTCCAGGGCCATCAGACGAAATGATCGACGCATTCCTAAACGAATCTCTTTTAAAAAGTAAAGCTGATCGGGAGCGTGAGATGGCCATATTTGAAAAGGCCAAACACCGGCGACTGGACGAAAGGGTTGAAACACTCACACCAGATCAAAGTGCCTCCGTTGCAAATAAAAACAGGTTTAGGATGAGGAAAAGGTTCGCTAAAGCTATATCAATGGGGATGAAACTACCACCCTCCGAAGAAACATTCATGGCAAAGCAGAAATGCATCCTAACTACTGCTTATATCATCGAAAGATTGCGCACCCCACCGAAGAGTGCAACGTTTTTAAAAGATGGTGGCAGGGATATGTTGCTCACCGGCAAAATTTTAAGCGGACGAAACGCAAAACTCGTCGGGAGCGAAGAAGTACGACCGAGGGGCTTAGAGGAACTACCGGCAACTGTCGCATGGTTAACGTCAGAGGATCGCAAGTTCTCACCTTCGGGAGCGACTCTGACGAAGAAATGACTCTTGTCCCTCTCTTCAAAGAATCCACCTCGGGGAAAGAGGAAGAACCAAAGACCTGTGAAAATATTCAGCTGCGCAATCGTACGCTGCCCGAAAAAAATCTCGGACCCACGAATAGAAAAGATAAGGGAAAAGAAAAAGTCCCTGATGATATCGCCCTAGATGACCAAGTCGTCAAAGAGCTGACCGCCAAGGACCGGCCAAAGAAAAGTAAGGTGGACTACAACATTCTGGCACACTTAAGAAAGTTACCTTCGCAGTTAAGCATTCTCGACGCCCTTCTGCTATCAAAAGAAGCAATAGATTCTTTGATCAAGGCACTGCAGGAGCCCGAGCAATTCCAAGCTTTCCTCGCCGAAGAAAAGATGAAAGGCGAGCTGGAAGAAGTACACACGGCCGATATCACCTTCGGCGATGAAGATCTCCTCCTCGGGACGTGCGAGCACAACCGTCCCCTTTATGTCTCCGGATACTGTCACAATATCAAGATAGGAAAAATCCTGATTGATAATGGGTCTTCCGTTAATCTCCACAACGTGCGAGTGTTGAAGGAAATCTGCATGAGCGTTCAGCATCTCGCTCGTGATAAAATCACCATCTTCGGTTTTGACTCCCAGTCATCACGGACTCTCGGGTCTGTGATATGGACGCTGCGCTTCGGGCTACTCGTCACGGATATTAAATTTCACGTCATTGACGCCAAGACTTGCTGCAATACTTTGCTCGGCTGGCCTTGGTTACACAAGTACAACATCATCCCTTGTACACAACACCAGTGTATGAAGTATTTCAAGGATGGTCTCGAGTACACTGTGACAGGGGAGTTGAACCCATTCTCCGTGAACAAAGTCCGAAAGTACGAGGATGCAAAATACTTCTTACTAGATTTTGAGGACACGGAAAGATGTCACAAACCGAAGAACAAAGCTATCACCACTATTCCAGTCTTCGGGAGTGATACCGAGGAGGAAGAAGAGATAGTTTATTCAGGGCCGCCACAACGCAACAACCCGGGACTGTCTGTCCCTATGTTGATTTTCGGCAGCGACTCGGAAGACGAGGTTAACGCTATATTTTCCGCTCGGCCATCAATACAAGCCTTCGCTGGCGATAATCAGAGTTTGCAAACCACCATGGTTCCACAAGAGCATTACAAAGAGCTCGATGCACTTAAAACTTATAGTGTGCAAGAACTGCAGACATTCTACGCCCCTCCCAAGCGAAAAGGTGATCCTATTCTACCGATCCGAGGAAACCAAAGCGGAAAAAGAAATTTGGCATGGCGCCGATTCTACGCTCGATAGGCTCCAACCCATCTGTCTGCTTAGATATTACACGGAAGGTTTGAAAAGGCTATTGAAGCGTCAAGGGGTACCATTCAAACAGACTACTCGACAAGCTCGATTCTACAATAGGATTTGGGATGTCCCCGGAACTCAGCGAAAGTTGCCTAATGGGAGAATGGAAACGGTCGGGCTTAAATATGTCCAATCCAAGAAACGGGAGTGAGTCCATGGTAGCTACGTCATACATGACTTCGATGAAGAAGGAGACGTCCTGTTAGAAAACGCTGACCCTGAACCAAAACGATATCCTACCACCAAAATGCCGAGTCCGTCGTTTGAAGAACGAATGGACAAGCTTATAAGGGAAGCGGGTCGAAAGGTCCGGGATGACCATAACCGTGAAATGGCCATTTACGAGAAAGCCAAGACGCAGCGCCTCCTTCAGCAGGCCGCGGAAAATGACAATGCTCTTCCTTATCAACCTGTCATACAAAAGGCCCGACGCAGAGGAAAAAATAAATCAAAGAGTGGGAAAAGCGTTCGAGAGCGACAAAGCGGGACCAAGAAGCCACGCGATCGGCAATCGAGCAATCCAGATTCGCCTCTTATAAAGAAGATGGGTCGAGCATACTCTTTTCCTCAGAACAAAACACGGAAGATACTTGATCTTGCCATAAAACATCAAATGATTACACTTCCGGAGTCCAAGCACCCCGAGCAAGCGAGCGAGGTCTCCTACCCAGACTATTGCTCTTATCACCAAGCAATAGGGCATCCCCTCGAAGACTGCTTCACCTTCAAGAACTGGGTCGAAGACCAATATCAACAGGGAAGGTTCGTGCTATCCAGCAGTTGGAGGGTAAGCCCGCCACAGAAGCATGAACCGAAAGCCACGCGAATAGAACCAGATCAACATCGGTCTTGGAAGTGATCTCGTACATGTCACATGATAACGCTGTCAAAAGAAGAGCCCGAGGATATGGATGACCTCCCCTGGTGCTTCGAAAACGATGATGGCGAGGTGATCTCAGAGTTTCCACCGGCGCCAAAAGAGTTGGAAGATGGAATACATACTACTGCAAATAACCTCAAGAAAATTAATTTGGGGACGGCAAGTGACCCGCGGCCGACATTCGTCAGTGAGCTGCTGTCTGAAGAAAGGGTGGCTACGCTAAAAGACGTGCTCATGCAGCATAAACATTGCTTCTCATGGAACTATTCCGAGATGCCAGGATTAGATCCAGAAATTGCTGTGCACAAATTGGCAATATCTCCGAACGCCAAGCCAATCAAACAAGCACCGAGAAGAATGAGGATCGAACTGGAAATGAGCATCAACGCCGAGGTCAAGAAGCTAATCGACTCTGGCTTCATCCAAGAGGTTCAGTATCCTGACTGGATCGCCAACATCATCCCGGTGATGAAGAAAAATGGGACGGTGCGCATATGTGTGGACTTTAGAGAACTCAATAAAGCCTGTCCAAAGGACAACTTTCCAGTACCATTCATTGAGCTGATGATAGATAACACATCCACCCACGAATTCTTCTCCTTCATGGACGGATCGTCAGGATACAATCAGATAAAGATGCATCCCGAAGACCAGAAGCATACCGTTTTCCGGACCCCTTTGGGCATATTCTGTTACAAGGTGATGCCCTTCGGTCTAAAGAACGCTGGTGCCACCTATCAGAGGGCCATGACGAAGATCTTCGACGACCTCATACATGAAATCGTCGAATGTTATATCGACGACCTCGTAGTTAAAAGCAAATCATACGAGGAACATCTAGAGCATCTGAAGATCATATTTCAACGCCTTCGGCAATACAACTTGAAGATGAACCCTCTCAAATGTGTGTTCAGAGTTTCCTCGGGAAAATTCCTAGGATTCATCGTCCGACACCGAGGCATCGAGATAGACCCGTCGAAGATCAAGGCGATTATGGAAATGCCTCCGCCAAGAACTCTCAAACAGCTGTGGTCTCTCCAAGGAAAGCTCACGTATATCCGGCGATTTATAGCCAATCTCTCCAGCAAGTGTCGTCCTTACAGTCACCTAATGAAGAAGGGAACTCCGTTCGTCTGGGATCACAAATGCCAAAGTGCACTAGATGAAATCAAGCAATACTTGCAGAATCCGCCAGTGCTGGCCGCTCCCGTTAAAGGAAAACCTCTCGTCCTGTATACAACAGCCCTCGAAGGATCGCTAGGCGCATTATGGGCACAAGAGAATGACCAAGGGAAAGAGAGAGCCCTTTATTATCTGAGTCGAGTTCTCCTGGGGGCAGAAAGCAATTATTCTCCCATCGAAAAACACTGCCTGGCATTGATCTTCGCGATAACAAAGCTCAGGCACTATGCGTTGGCGCATGAGGTCCATCTCATATCAAAGGTGGATCCCCTCAAATATTTGATGTCAAAAGCCATATTAACAGGATGACTCGCTAAGTGGGCCTTGCTCTTGATGGAGTTCTCGATAACTTATCGGCCTCTCAAGGCGGTGAAAGGTCAGGCAATCGCCGACTTCCTCGCTGAACATCCGATAGCTGCCGATTCTCCTTTGAACTGCGAATTTCCAGACGAACATGCGTTTAACACGATCGACAGGGGTAACACCCGGTGGAAACTTTACTTCGATGGAGCATCTTCCAAGAAGAAGCACGAACAAAGCACCCCCATAATCAAATCAGGGGTAGGCCTCATCTCCGTGACTCCACAAGGAGGGATAATGCGATTTGCCTTCTCCTTAACAGAGCCGAGGACAAACAATGAAGCCGAGTATGAAGCTTTGATAGCAGGTCTTGAGATCGCCATCGACATGGGAATTGAAAACCTCCTCATATACGGAGACTCCCAACTGGTCGTTAGTCAAGTAAACGGCGACTATCAAACGTGCAAGCCTGAGTTGGTGAAGTACGGCGAGAAAGTACAACAACTGCTGACTCAAATTCCTTCCTACACCTTGGAAAGTATACCACGTGCGGAAAATAGCAAAGCGGGTGCATTAGCCAAGCTTGCTAAAGAATTGGCCGATGAGAACCTCGATGACGTAAGAATCGTGGTACAAAGCCATCGGGTTCTTGCACTGGCAGAAATATCTCCGAAGTCGTCCGAGGAAAAGGGAGCGACTGAGCAAATGGCTCTACAAGTAAAAGACCAAGAAAAGGTTGAGGATTGGAGAGAAGTCTTTATAGACTACTTCAAATCCCGTCGAACGTCTGAAGATGCGTCCTCAAAACATCAGCTCATGAAGTGAGCCCTATCTTTCGCCTTCGTCAATGATACTCTGTACAAGAGGTCATTTGATTCTCTGCGGTTAAGATGCCCGGGACCTGAAGAAGCAAAAAGTGTTGTCTAGAAAACTCACGATGGACTCTGCGGTTCTCACCAAGCCGGGCCGAAGATGAAGTTGAAGATCAAACAGATGGGTTATTATTGGCCCACGATGATCCAGGACTGTCTCGAGTATGCGAAGCAATGCCACTCGTGCCAGATCCATGGGGAATTCATCCATCAGCATCCGAATCCACTACATCCAACGGTGGCTAGCTGGTCGTTCGAAATGTGGGGAACCGACATAATCGGCCCCATCGAATCTGTAGGGTTCCTAGGCATTCTAATGAGGTCTCACAAGGCATCAACCATGCCAATTTCAAATTTTACGGGTGCCGAGAAACCCTAATACGGATCGTTAACTAGATGTCTAGGCGAAACAATGAAACTAGTTTACAACTAAACTAAAAGAAAGGAAATACAACCTTTGTAGATCCGTTTCTCCACCTCCATAGCTCCATGATGAAGTCCTCTCCGCTGTCCAAATCGAACCATGACTCTAGCATCGGCTTCATCGGAGAAAAAGCGGGCTAGGTCATCGACGACGATGCCGAAGATGATCTACGTCGAGGCATCACAAGATCAAGCTCCACCTTCACCAAGCCATGAAAACTTGTGAACGAAACACCCTATACTACTTGGCAAGAGGTAGAGGATGAAGAAATAGGAAGTGGGTTCACTTTAGAATTGGATTTCTCACTCTTTTTCATCAATCACCATTGATGAAGTCAAGGTTTCTTCAAGTAGAAGATGAAGAAGAAGAAGAAAGAATATCATAAGTATTTCCAAAATAGAAAATAATATGAATACTTATCATATCCTAACCTTAGTTAAGTGTAGAGAATAGACCATGGTTTGTTTAAATGGTTAGGGTTAAGCATGAAGACAAAATGGTTACAAAGTCAAACCTTCATGAAGATTCAACTACAAACAAAGAAAGTCACCATTTTCTCTTTATTCTTTCCAAACTAAATAAATAAATAAATAAGAAAGAAAAGCAAAACCCTAATCATTAACTTAACCATGGTTTAATCTTTACACTTAACCAAGTTAACATGTATCATCAAACATGATACAAACTTGTGTACAAAAGTATATCACATATACAATGTGTACAATCCAAGTGAGAAAATCCATTTAAAGTGAACCAATACTAGTTAATGCAAAGTAATATATCAAATATATAATTATACATTAAATCATTAAATCAACACTTGATTCAATGATCCAGTCATGTCGCACATAACCGACTAGTATACAATGTATCGACTTATCGAATCGATTTTCGATTCGATAACTAGGTTATATCGCATACAACCAATCGAAACATTAATCGCGAGAATGAAATACGGTATCACATACACGCATTATTCTCGGTCCCGCACATATCTCATATGCGCTCCTATTTCGTTTTGCTTGAGCCAGGAAACCTCTGTGTAGGACTCTAAAGACTCGTCAATAAGCCGGCAGCAGATGATGATCATATCAAGCATCCACAAGCCGCAAGCGGTCTGCTAAACGTAACGGCCACCCGGGTATTGAGCGATCAGAAGATCGACGAGCAAGCCCGCTCACACTCCTGTGAATCCAACCAGTAACACTTACCGTACAGTCCGGTCTGATCGTCTGATATGTCGCATATCTCGCCTAGGGGTGGTAAACGTCAGACCCCAATAGCTCGATAAGTCGTGTCGATATGAGGTCTATAACAATTCTAGAAACTACCGGTAACACTTACCAGTAAATCTCAGCAACCCTGGCCAGGGATTTCCGGTTATAGCCAATCGAACACAGCGCAACATCAACTCCCTATACCGGGAGAGACGAATCCCTTCCTATCGCTCATTGCCTCCATGTGATTCGGGACTGTACCCAAAAACCACCGTTTTGCACGCCCTCTTGGACGTGGTAAGGTGGAAATCAAAGCACAGTGGGAACCACACAAGACTCTATGACGATCTCGGGTCAACAGACTACTCTGTACCAGTGTCACCAGAGAACTGCCATCTGACGTAAGGTATAATACCATCTGGGAGCTCTCGGTGAGTCCGTCCAGTGTACCCAGTCTCCACTGAGCACCCGTATATCATCTCTGATGTCAAACACCAATGGATATGGGATCATCCATCGCCCATCTATATGGGTCGAGAAGGTATACGCTAGTCTACACTGGTATATCGATGCCCCGTCTCGATACACCCACGACTAGGGACTTTGAAGGATGTACTTATGGACTACCATGTCCCCACTAGTATGATCCGCATCATAGTCCAGGTAGTCAAGTACACATCCTAAGGGCTTTACCAACATGTAACAGAGAGACAATCAGTGAACACGTTAAGGTAAAGAGCAACCAGATAGCATACTATCATGTCGAGCAAGAAAGTCCTCCCTATATATGTCCAAGCATCCACTACAATATACATCCTATGTATAGTAATGGCCTCTAGGGCATACATATAACTAACAATCTCCCACTTGCACTAGGGCCATCTGTAGCAGTGGTTGTAGTATCTCATACTCAACCATCCCATAAAAGTCTCTCTCTAGGAATAGGCCTTCATGAGTGGATCCGCCGTGTTGTCCTCTGAGTCTGTTCTCCTAACCTCGATCAGCCTGGAGATCAACCATCTCCATGATCAGGTGATACTGCCTTAGAATTTGTCTGGGTCACTGATGGGACCGGGGTTCCCGGGCATAAGCCACAACTCCATTGTCTCACAATGGTAGGAACGAAGTTCATCTCATGAACTACCCAAACAGCCTCTTTGGTAGCATCTTAAGTAGCGATGTATCGAGCCTTTATCGTCTAGTATGTCACGGTATCTATCTTGGAACTCTTCCAACATACCGTCCCTTCCACTGAGGGTAAAGACAATGCCTGTGACTGACATTCAGTCGTCCTTATCACCCTGGAACACTTCCAGTGATTCTCCTCAGGACCAATTGATACCATCTCACTGCTACTAGTGAGAATCCTAACACCCAATTAGATCTATCTCATAGATCCAAAACCCAGGATTTAGGAGGTATCACTTTGATCCTGTAGAGAATCATTGTGATAAACGGAGATTGGCCGAGCGTAGCATAGGAAACTCCTTTCTTATCAAGAGTATGTCATCCACGTACTCTACGAGGATCAGCACCATACTCCCTACTACCTTTTTGTTTATACAAGGTTCATCTACCATTTTGATGATTTCAAACTTTTTGACTAACACATCAAAACAGATGTTCCAACTCCGCGATACCTGCTTTATCTTATAAAGCATCTTGTACACGTTTCCGCTGCTCCCACTGTCTACGAAGCCCTCTGGCTGTGTACTTATAGACGTTCTATTCTAAAACATCATTTAGAAAAGCAGTCATGGCACCCAACCGCCAGATATCGTAGTCATGGTATGTAGCCGTGGCAAGTAGGATCTGGATGGACTTAAGCATACCCACTTGAAAAGGTTTCATCATAATCCATGCCTGGTCGATGACGAAAAGCTTTAACAAGTCTAGCTTTGAAAGTCTCAACCTTTCCATTTACACCAAGTAATCTTCTCAAGATATACTTGCTCCTGATGGGGATTTAACCCTTCAGATATAGCAACCAAAGTCCATACTTTGTTGGTGTATAAGGATTCCATCTCGGATCGCTAAGCATCCAGCCATTCTTACAGAGTCCCACTCCTGATGGCCATCTCGAAACTAGTTGGGTCATCATCTCATGATGCAATCCTCCCTCCCACTGTCATAGAGAAACCGAAGTATCTCTCAGGTGGGTGAGGAACCCTACTAGATCGGCGGAGAGGCTGAGGTTCGTTGGAATCTACTGAATCCTTTGGTTCAATCAAATCATCTGCTGTAGTTTGTATAGCCGGAACCTTTCCAGTTCTACATTACAGATCTTGCCTCGAGCTTGTCCGGATTTTGCTTTTAGACATAGCTCAGACAACCCCAAATCTTAACTAACTTAAGATATGGGCTCTTCCCTTATCATATCACATATGAAATGGTAGGCAACTGATTTGATTTGAACCCTATTCAATAGGTATGCAGCTTCTCAAGTGCATAACTCCCAAAAAGGAAACAGGTAACTCAGTATTACTCATCATAGAGCACACCTTGTCACATAGGGTGTGATTGCTCCGCCCCGATATACCATCGTGCTATGGTGTATACGGAGGAGTAATGCCGAGAGAGAATCTCATTCTCTTTTAGAATAGTCCAGGATTCCCGTGCTCAAGTATTCTCCTCCCTGATCTCATCATAGGACATAATACTTATACCCGTATTTTGGTTCTCTACTTCTAACTTATATTCTGTGAATATCTCAAAAGGTTCGGACTTGTGTTTCAACATGAACATATGTCTGAATCTTGAGAGATTATTAGAGAACTAATGAAGTATAAAGAACCAGTCCTGGCATATGTAGACAGGGGACCTTACATACATCAACATGTATCATCCCAAGAGTTTACTAACTCTTTCTCTGTTTCCAGTAAACGGAGCTATGGTCATTATATCTTTATGACATGACTGGCAAGTTTCACAAGATGTAAATTCAAACTGATTTAAATATGCATCTAAATGTAACTTCAGCTAGTCAGGTCGCATTGATATGACCTAGTCTACAATACCTTAAGAAGGATTCGTTCATTTCTGAACTCTTCCTCTTTTGTGTGTTCAGTATACTAAAGAACTGTAGTTTGATTTAGAACATCAATGCTTTTAGATAATGTGCCTGAACCGATCAACTTTTGATATAGGAAATGTTCAAAACATTATCCAATAATACAAAATTATATCCTTTCTTTACTAATAAAGAGACTGATATGATTTTGTATATCAGGTTCGGTATCTAATAACATTCGTTCAGAATCAATGTATTTGGAATACAGGGTGACAGTGTCCAACAGACTTGGCTGCAACACTCGCCCCGTTTTCTGTCTCATGAAACTTATCACCCGTTCTCAGTTCTCTACCTATCTGTAGCCCTATGTAACAGATTACATATCTGGGATCCTGATCCGGTATCATATACCCAGGACGTAAAGGATACTGAGAAACAGTTCTGTATAATGAACACACCCGAAGATGATGCATCAGCATGCACTCTCTTCGTTTGGGCGGCACGGGAATTCTGGTATTCCTCAATTTCCTGCTCTGTCTTATAACAATTATAAGTTGGAGCGGGACTAACGTTCCCCAGCTCAGTATAATAAGCGGGTTCGGTCAATATTCCGTATTATTATCTTGATTAAGGCGTGATATGGTCGCTACCTGGAAAGAGAGAGAAGAAAACACTCAGCGTGCGCTCTTGCAAGAATAGATTGGTTATTATTTTATCTAATCAGGATGGCTCCCACTGCTTTTCATCAAATCTTCTTTCAAACCCTAAAAGGAAAGACTAGCCGGGATTAATTACACACTACAAGTTCGCCAATCTTTCAGCCAGGCCAGTGTCGGTACTTTGAGGGAGGTCCCCCGTGCTTTCGCACGAACCTAATTAATGTAAACCTCGTTTTCCCAGAGGCATAACCCCGTTGACACCTTTCTAGACACCTACTTGATCGGCTAATTGTAATGTGTAAAACTCTCCCAGGAGTAACTCTTACTCGCAGTGGGTATCGGGATCCAACTATCTCATAGAAGGTATGCAATCTCATTGCAAATTTCAACACTTGAAATCCCCGATAATATTTTACCCCTAACCTCCTATGACCTTGACAAAGGCCAACAAACCATAGGATGCTAGTCAAGTTCAACCCGTCATTTCCTGATTGAATTAAACCCACCCGCACGACCCTTGACAAAGGCCAACAAGGTCATACGACTACCCTAACCCAATCTGCATCATATGCATAAGCAGATAAGCACCAGTTAGCTACCGCACACTGCGCCTTGACAAAGGCCAACAAACGCAGCACGAATACTAACTACTACTTATCTGAAATGACGGAGGGCTACGACAGGTTTTTCTGAAAACCTATTGCGTAATGAACTTGATATCGTTGTAGGATCGAATGATTTTAAAATGGAGTGTTTTTGAAGCTTTTCTAGTTTTGCTAAAGGAGTCACTCCCGGTGAAGGGATCGTCGGTCCTTTCCTCGTCGAATGAGGTGCGGGATATATCATATATATCACTGTGCAAAGCAAAAACTCTTAAATGCAATCAAAAGACAAACCGAGTATGTAGCATCTGCCAGTTATTGCTAAAGGAGTCACTCCCGGTGAAGGGATCTCGGTCCTTTCCTCATCGAATAAGGTGCAGGATATATCACATATACCGCTGTGCAAAGCAAGAACTGTAGCTACCTGTTTTATTTTGAAATTCGATTCTACAACATCTTAGGTTTCTTTTATTTCATTAATCACATTAATGAAGTCCCATCATTTAAGTTACCTAAACATCACAGATAAATACGACGTACGCTTATGCCATCCGCATTCGCCTCGATGTCCCCTCGTGCACCGTTAGGTTAGGTAACTAACGGCAGAGCAGGGCAGGGCTAGCGCGGGTGTAAAACATAAGTAACGTCTATATAATATATACTATATAAAGTATCCATCACAGAACATATCACATGATCACATCACAGATATCGCAGCAGAAGAAACATATGAAATATTGGATATACTAGGACGTCCGTGTTTTCAATACGAGCCAGTATAAAACACGGATTCCACGGTCGTGATGAATAGCCAAACCCACACCCCTAGACCCCTACGAGAGCGGCAAGCAACCCTACCAATTCTAGGGTTAGGAGACCCGGACTCGACTCCTCGAGTTGGTCTCCCACTGGGCCCCAGAACCCGGTTACTTGTGCTCCCCTCCTTGGGTCTATCCTAGTGCGGAAAAGTAAATAATATACAAAGGGTGACATCTTCCGCAACCTGGAAGTGCCCCAATAAAAGAATATTACATACAAGTTTTTACATGAATGAAAATGAAAAACACTCATCTCACATAAAAACCCCCGGCTATTCAAACACGATGATCCAATATAACATATCCAGCAACACATAACATCACATGTCATCAACGTAAGTAAATATGCGCATCCCAATTGTCGTTGACATATAGCAACGAAACCGGCGATATCACATATTACACTTACGGTCGTAGAAAAGAAAGTGTAAAACTACAACAGTTGGAATCCGCAACCTCCTCAGACATCGCATGCCTGACCAAATGAACTCCTTAGACATCGCATGCCTAACAATTATTAACCCCGCATTTTAGTCTCATTATCGAAAACTCTTTTCAATATCAAGTCGGGTAATTCAACAAGATTCCCGACATCCTGATCGAATGCTCGTCGCAAACTTTAGTAGGCGGCCGCACCCCCGACGCCGTCGACGAAGTGCACCAAGGCGGAACACCGCTGCCGCGAGCACCCGAACGGATGCTTTCGGCGACGGGGTTCTCCTACAGTCACTTGGTCGGGGCTATGGAGTGATGCTGTCTATTAAGTTTACCCGGCGAGTATCCGCGTACGCTACGTGATTGCGACGGACTTTTGATCACATCAAAATTCCGTAGCAACCGATCAAGTGAGACTAAACTGCTATGTTTATAATATTCATTTAGTTATCTCATAACTTATTGTGAATTCCAATTATTGTATCCCATTCCAGAAAAATAGAAAATGTTAAACTTTTCGATCGAACAGACAAACACCCAAGTTTTCCCGATACAGCTCAACACATGAAATAAGTCTAAAAACATTCAGTTCGTGCCTCAGTACCAACGGTCCAGCCGTAGAAGGGTCAAGCCAACGCCTCACATGTGGCACGCCGTACTGCCCCAAACCCGAAGGTTCAAAGGGCAGTTCAAGACGGTCACATAATCGAGTTAAGGTTTGTTGTCTTCTAGAGGGACCATCGCGTTACTTGCACTACTTAGAACGTCGTTAAACTACGGAAAAATCCAACACTTGGAAATTTCCCGACAAGGGAAAAATTGGGTATTTATATCCGGTCGAACTTTTTAACATATTCAAAAATTATCCGGAAGCCACATAGACAAAATTTGATAATTCGATCGAACATTCGAATCCCCAAAACAACCCAGAAAATTCAACTCTTGAATATGTTACGCCACGGCAGCGCCCCGGCCGTCTATCCGAGGCCAAAATGCGGAATCAAAATTTTTCTTAACTTTAAACTGGCGCTACCGCGGACAATAAACCCGGATCGTAACCATTAACCGATACTAGCTATCAAGAGAAAAGGTGAGAGATATACCGAGTGATCCGAGTCCTCCGGTCTTCTCGTCATCGTCCCGATCTCCCGTGGAAACTCCGGTCGTCGCCTCGTTGCCGGAAGGGCACCACATCGTCTGCATCTTTTACGGGCTCCCACCTCAATACCGAGGCAACTCGGATATGAAGCTGGCAAGTCGACGTGCCCAAGGTTTGCTGTAGAATGTAGTGTAGAATGCGCTTGGTCTCAATGGGGTTTGTAGTTGCCTTGATGGAGGAATGGAGTTAAGGAAAAATGGTGCTTTCATTTTTCCCAAAACAAGAAGAATGAGGTGAAGAAATATGTGCCACACAAAAATGGAAATTTCTCTCATCCTCCTCTCAAATGTGGCCGGCCATTCATCCAAGGAAATGGTGGAGGGAAATCAAAACTAATACATTGGGAGGTGAGTGTAGTAAAAGGTAAGAGGTGACCATATCATAAAGCAAAGCTCACATCATTAACCAAATCAATCACTTCACATTACCGTCATGAATAATGCAAGTGATGTAAAGAGAATGATGATGGTCATATCATAATCCCACATATGCAAGAAACCCCCTCCCCAAATGTAATTTGCAAAACTGCAAATTACCCCCTCCATCGGAAAAGTCCGGCCGGGAAAGAACAAAGGAAAACCGGCCGGAACGGAATGCAAACTGGCAACTCCAGGAAACTGGTCCCGTAATAAATTACAGGAAAACCCCGATACTGTGCATACACACCCGCATCTGTATTCCGACCGGATACAAATGCAATGAGACAAAATCTACACTGTACTAAACTAGGATCCGGCTTAAACCAAAGCCGGCTAGTAATATCCGTCCGATCCTGATCCGTGCAATACCGCACGTATCTGATCGGACCCTGCCATATCTCCATACAGCCTCTACAGCGTTTCGCCCGAAAGCTTGAGTAACTGAAAGTGTGGTGGACTCTAAAGACTCGTCAATACTATGGTTGTGGATTTAACCACTAGCACGTCAGAGGTATAAGCCAATACGTGACGGGCCACTAGCTATTGACCAAAAGGGGCGTCGATGAGCGAACTCATCCTGACACCCTACTGAGCCTGTCAGTGACAATATCCGTACAGTCTGGTCCGTTCGTCTATGAGCATCGCATGTCGGGCCTAGGGGGTTGGTAAAAGTCAGACCCCCAAAAGCGGTACAAGTCGTGTCGGAATGTAGCCCAGAACACCCTGAGATACTACTGGAATACCTACCAGTAAATCTCCTGCCTCGGCCGAGGGCTTTGTGTAATGGCTCTCCTAGACACAGCGCGACCTCACCCCTAATACCGGGAGAGACGAACCCCTGAAGATCCGCTCACTGCCTCCATGTGGCTCGGGACTGTACCCAACTAAAACCTGTTTGCACGACTCATTTGAGCCATGGTAGGGTATTAATCAAAGTACAGTGGGAACTCACACGAGACAAATGACGATCTCAGGTCGATGAACTAACCTGTACACATGTCACCAGGGAACTGCTATCTGACGTCAGGTATAAGACCAACTAGCATGTTCCCGGCGAGTCCTGTCCGGTGTACTCATAACCCAATGAGCACCTGTATACATCTTAGGTAAACCAACTGACACCAGTGGCTTGTGAGACCGGCCAACGCCCCTCGTCGGGGTCTCGACTGTATACACTAGTCTACTCTGGAGAATCGATGCCCTGTCTCGAAACTCCCACGACTAGGGACCTTTTAAGGATGTGCTTATAGACCACCAGCTCTCACGTATATGATCGCCATCATACTGCTGGCAGTCAAGCAAGAATCATAGGGGCTCTATCAGCGTGTAATAGCGACCTGTAAGGTCACCTGAAGCAGTACACGATGATAAAGGTAAACCAGATAGCATACTATCATCTCGAGTAAGACTGTCCTACCGGGATAGGTCCTCCCTCAATCATTGCAATCACGTGCCTGTGATCCAATAATTGACTCTGAGGGCACTATCTCCAACAATCTCCCACTTGCACTCAAGGCTAATTATTGCGATGTCGCATACTCACAGCCCGTGTGATACCGAACACCCAACTCCTCTACTGGTCAGTCTCACAAAGCTCGTTTGCGAAACTATTGTGTTCGAGGAATAGCCTCAGTGAGTGGATCCACTGTGATGTCTCTTTCTATGTCTCTTTATATCTCAAGTTCGTAGAGAAAGCCATCTCCCGAAATGAGCAATACCTGTCTTAGAGTATGTCTGGATATCTGATGGGACCTAGCTCATAAATGAACTCCAAATTCAAACTTCTTAGACTTTATCGATAACTGATCTTAATCAGTACCCAGCGCCATGCCACCCTCAGTATTGCCTTGGACCACCTGTCCAAAATACTGCCCCTCGTCAGAAGGAGAAACTATAACTCTGACAGCCACTCTGCCATCCATGTCACCTTGGAAGCCTGGAATGATAACCGTCTCCTAAAAGAGGCTGTCGTTATCACATCCCTAGAACACGCACTTATGTCCTAAAACTGCTTCCGATTGTTTCTCCAGGATTGGATTAATATCAACTTATTGCATCTACTGCAAGAACAACATCTGGTGTGGTACTTGACATCTCATGATTGACTCAATTGCCTAAGCAAGTGATCTGTCAATCATGCGTATCCCTCTCCCCTTTAGTCTGTAAGACACCTTTAGAGAGGGTGACTCCATTACCTGCAGGTGTACTACCGTGCCAGGAGTCGTCCATTCTAAATACTCATAGAATGCCGTCAAGGTACCCAGATTGGGAAACCACCCAAATCTAGATCTAAAACCATAGATCTAGTAACCAGTATGTCTGATATAATGTCCAAGTCCTTTGTGGAGAAACCACTGTGTGACGACCAAAGTATAACCGATCGTAGTATAGGAGTTTCTTTTCCTACTCTGTGTATGTCATCCAAAACCAGGACATCACACCCTACTACCTTCTCAACAGATCCATCCCCTATTTTGATGAAGTCAAACCTATGACTGTCACGTCAGAAATAAATGATCTATCTCCGCCACATCTGCTTTAGTCTATAAGTAGACATAAGCTACCTTTCCACCAATGCTTCCGCTGCTCCCACTGACTACGTCAACCCTCTGGCAGAGTCATATACACGTACACTTCTGAAGCTAGTTCAGAACGACGCTATACTCATCCTCCTGCCGGGTCTCGCAGCCTGGAACAACAGCAATGGCAAGTGTGGGTAAACAAGAACTTCCCTGTCACCGTCCTTGAGGCTACCGGAGTACCTCTCGGGTGCCTGAAGTTACCCACCGTATCTGCGGAGCGGCCAATGGAATGTCAAACCAGATTGAATCTTTAGGTTCCTTATCAAATCTTCAGTAATCGTTTGCGGTTCTGGAATCACTTCCAGTTCTACCATACTCCCACTACTGTTTTCTGAAAATCCATTTTTATTAAAACTGTGGCGAGTCTAGAACAATATTACTATTGATCTCCCAGATGGTAGAAAGTCAACCCTCGTCATAGCCTGGGTCAACCCACAAACAGCCATTACAGAAACGTGCCTTGAGTTGTCCAGTGTCTGGTTTTAATCATAAGCCGGACAACTCCCCGTACCTTAACATCGTTAAGATATGAACTGTTCTATATCCAATATAGAACCAGAGGCACTGATTTAATTGAACCAGATTCAAATCATGCAGCTGTCTCCAGTGCATGTCAACTGAATGGAAGGAGGCCGATCAGCGTTATTCAACTTAGGAATGCTTCCAATTATGAGTAACCTGAAAGAGAAGCAAGTTCTCTCAATCATTACTATCAACTGAACACCATGCACAAGTATCTACATCTTCGATCACCTTGAAGAATTCCGATACTTGCAATACCTGGTTCTCTACTTTATTCATATACCCATAACTTCTCAAAACATGGACCCTGTGTTTCTACGAAACACTTGTCCAAGTACTAGAGAAGTTATAAGTAAGCAGAATATAGTACGAGGACCAACCCCTCTGTCCTAATGGACACTGGACAATACACAATACTCTGTATAAGTCCCATGAGTCTAATAACTCATTCACTGTGCGTCGTAGTTTGAAAACTGTACTTATGGTTAAGAAAAATTACACCGCTGTTCAATGCTCCTTACCTAACCATCCACTGATATAGGTAAATGTCATAGACATAATTTCAAAAAGGTACATCTCACTCTATAAAAATAGACGTACAGATATATCAATTTGAAATTGGTGCATAGCAACGGATATTCAAAACCAAATATTTGCCGACCGGCAAACAACCCAGGTGGCTTCCTCAAATATCACCAATTACAACGAATCCCGATATAATGAGGATGGTCACCTAATTCCCAATAACTTACTCCCACTCATCATCTGTAAAACCATACAGATGTGAGAATCCAACCTGGTAAATACATACCCTGGAGCAAGTGTCTAATCGGGAAATCAGTTTTCTTTTAACAGTATACAGTTGAACTGAAACATTGAAATGTTTCGATGGGGTATCCTGGTATTCCTAGTAATGCCTCTTTCATTATCCAGATTCACAACTGTAACCGTATAATTCTTTGCCATCTCTCCAAATCCCTTTATATGTCTTTAGTCATTACCTTCTGCACACCCCTTAGGCCAAATGGTTTTCTTCCTTCCCTACCGTTCGGCACCAGCCTATGGTTTGGAAGAAGACTATCCAATAAGCATAATGGGTGTACTGTCCTAATCCTAGGAGCACTCGCAATGCGAGAGATGGTGAAGAGAAAAGACAACCGAATAAACTGTATTCCTATTTCTCCTGGACCAGAATCCATCCCCGAACTGGAACAATTTCCTTTCGAGTTCGTATATAACCATACGATGGAGTATCCAATAAACTGTGGATCTTCGTAGTGATACGGAGTGTCCTGGAGAAATACAAAGGTGATTTAGGATTGGCGAAGAAATACTTGGTATGATCGTGAATAGCAGTCACAATTTACTTTGCCCTCTTACTAATCCCTTACTTTGTCTTAACTTAATACCTTCTGCACACCATCGTTATGCTAATTGGTTTTCTTCATTCCCTACCGGTCGGCAGCAGCCTAAGGTTTGGAAGAAGACTATCCAATTTGCGTAATAGGTGTACTATCTCCTAAACAAAGGAGTACTCGCAACCTGAGAGAAGGTAAAAGGAAAAGACAACTGAATAATCCTATCCATTTTCTCCAAAACCGGAAACCATCCTCGAATTCCTTCGAGTTCGTATCTAACCATACGATGGTTTTTTCCAATGGAAGTGGACGTTCGTAGTAATACGGGGTGTCCTGGAGAAAAGGGTAAAAGTAGGAGTGGCAATGAGGTTTGCAACTCTGACAATCCAAAAGCCAGTGTTAAGAAGGTTCGGTCAACTTGGTCACTGAGTCATAGTCCAGGGTCGGGTCAATGGTCGCTGCCAAAGAGAGAGAGAAAAGAAACACTCAGCGTGCACTCTAACCTAGATCAAAATGGTTATCACTTTATCTAATCTGGAAACCTCCCACTGTAACCTCAAATTCTTCCCCAAACCTGAAAGAAGAATTAGTCGGGGTCACCCGAAGAGTAAACCAACTTATCAGTGGGAATCGGGATCCAACTATCATCGCATGATAACATGACGGAATCCACTCACGTCACCACACTCCAGAAGGTATGCGCATGTCTGGCAAGTTTCAGTTCTTTTGAAACTCCCGATGTGATTTTTACCCCTAGGACCCAAGTGACCTTGACGAATAATCAACAAATCAAAAGGTCCTAGTCAAGTTCAGCCCGTCATTATCTTGATTGCGTTAAACCCACCCGCACGACCCTTGACGAATAATCAACAAAGTCGTACGACTGTCCTAACCAATCCACATATCCATGCGACAGAATAGCACAACAAAGCTACCGCACACTACGCCTCGGCGAATAGCAACGACAAACGCAGCGCGAATACTAAGCAATACTGATGTGAAATGACGGAGGGCTACGACTGGTTTTTGGTGAAAAACCTTTAACGTAATGAACTTGATATCGTTGAAGGAACTGGATAACTTTTTATAAAAATATAGTGACGAAAACCTTTACTAAAGAGGTCACTCCCGGTGAAGGGATCTCGGCTCTTTCCCCGTAGAATGAGGTGCAGGATATTCCAACTGAATACCACGATGCAAAGCAAAAGTAATCGGCTATAGTGAAGTTAATGCCCTGACGCAAACTTCTGTCCAAGGGGTCACTCCCGGTGAAGGGATCTCGGCCCTTGCCTCGTCGACTGAGGAGCAGGATATTCCAAATGAATACCACGATGCAAAACAAAAGTGAACGTCCTTGCAATAACAGCTTTTTGAAAAGTGTTCCAACAACATCAGAATAGGTTTGTTTATCTTGCATTGATCCGAATCAACGCAGTCCCATCAATTGATCACACCACAAAGAACGAAAATATACTGATGTACGTATATGCCATCCGCATTCGCCACTGGGTCCCGTCATTACCCGTTAGGTTAGCTAACTAACGATAGAGCGGGGACTGGACTAGCGCGGATGCAAAACATATACAACATCAACTAATATATATACCAATATATAATTTTCGTTCAAGGCGTGATAAAATGCAACATCACAGAAATATGCAGCATCACAGAACAATACAGATATCTGGAAGCCCCGGGTTTCACAGAGCCGCTGCTGAAACCCGACGTTCCCCTGGTCGTGTGGATAGCCTGTGCAATGAAAACCTAGACCCCTACGGGCGCGGCAAGTCACCCGCCAAAACCTGAAGCGAGGCAGCCCCCTTCAGCGCCGTGAATGGACCACCCAGCACTTCATGGAATCCGGTAACTTAGGCACCCCTCCTGGGTCAACCTGTACCCCCTACGAGTGCGGCAAATAGCCTGCCAATCCTAGAGTGAAGCCCCCTCCGTCTCAATGCCATGAGATGCGGGCCCGTTGCCCTTTAGAACCCGGCTATCCGTGCACCCCTCCGCGGGGTAATCCTAGTACAGAAAGTAAAATATACATACAACGGGTACATCGACCGCAACCAGGTCGTGCCCCAAAAGAATAATACAAACAGGCAGTGACGGCAGTCCACATGTCGGACGCTCGCCCCGCAATATCAAATGTACATAATACAACAAAACTGTACTACCACTGCAACCAGGCTATCCCCACGACCGATCCGCAACATCACAGCATAAACACAGAACATCAACGTGAAAGTCACGTTCGCAAATCCGTCTAACCGGGCTATAGCAGTTAGACAGGATTTACCGATCAAGTGACATTCACGGTCGCAGATATAATGTAAATACTGTGAACCAATGTGTTTAAAATATCCGATCGATCAAATTTTAACAAGTGGGCCCCCAAGTACTCCTGTAGCACATCAAGAAATTCTGGGCCCAAAATTAATGTTCCAAAACCCCTAAAATCAGCCCAGAAAGCAACTGAAGAAAAACGACACGGTGATCTGACCATAGTGCGGCGGAACCGCGGCCCAAAGGGGGGTTTGGCCGCGGTTCCGCGCTCTCACTAAGGAATCACTCTGTCGAATTTATACAGTAGCCTTAAATTTTCCAGTACATCACTTTTCTGCAACCTGAAAAATTTTTTGAGCAAGGAAAAAATCAACAGAAAACTGATGTAAAGAAAACGCGTATTTTTGGAATTTTGGTCGATCGGAAATGTAAAACACATTAGACAAAGCTAGACAAGGTTAATGGCGTGTCTCTGATACCATGTTGCGCCACGGCAGTGCCCCGGCCGTCTATCCGAGGCCAAAATACGGAATCAAAATTTTTCTTAACTTTAAACTGGCGCTACCGCGAATAATAAACCCGGATCGTAAACATTAACCGATACTAGCTATCAAGAGAAAAGGTGAGAGATATACCGAGTGATCCGAGTCCTCCGGACTTCTCGTCATCGTCCCGATCTCCCGCGGAAACTCCGGTCGTCGCCTCGTTGCCGGAAGGGCACCACATCGTCTGCATCTTTTACGGGCTCCCACCTCAATACCGAGGCAACTCGAGCACGAAGCTGGCAAGTCGACGTGCCCAAGGTTTGCTGTAGAATGTAGTGTAGAATGCGCTTTGTCTCAATGTGGTTTGTAGTTGCCTTGATGGAGGAATGGAGTTAAGGAAAAATGGTGCTTTCATTTTTCCCAAAACAAGAAGAATGAGGTGAAGAAATATGTGCCACACAAAAATGAAAATTTCTCTCATCCTCCTCTCAAATGTGGCCGGCCATTCATCCAAGGAAATGGTGGAGGGAAATCAAAACTAATACATTGGGAGGTGAGTGTAGTAAAAGGTAAAAGGTGACCATATCATAAAGCAAAGCTCACATCATTAACCAAATCAATCACTTCACATTACCATCATGAATAATGCAAGTGATGTAAAGAGAATGATGATGGTCATATCATAATCCCACATATGCAAGAAACCCCCTCCCCAAATGTAATTTGCAAAACTGCAAATTACCCCCTCCATCGGAAAAGTCCGGCCGGGAAAGAACAAAGTAAAACTGGCCGGAACGGAATGCAAACTGGCAACTCCAGGAAACTGGTCCCGTAATAAATTACAGGAAAACCCTGATACTGTGCATACATACCCGCATCTGTATTCCGACCGGATACAAATGCAATAAGACAAAATCTACACTGTACTAAACTAGGATCCGGCTTAAACCAAAGCCGGCTAGTAATATCCGTCCGATCCTGATCCGTGCAATACCGCACGTATCTGATCGGACCCTGCCATATCTCCATACAGCCTCTACAGCGTTTCGCCCGAAAGCTTAAGTAACTGAAAGTGTGGTGGACTCTAAAGACTCGTCAATACTATGGTTGTGGATTTAACCACTAGCACGTCAGAGGTATAAGCCAATACGTGACGGGCCACCGGCTATTGACCAAAAGGAGCGTCGATGAGCGAACTCATCCTGACACCCTACTGAGCCTGTCAGTGACAATATCCGTACAGTCCGGTCCGTTCGTCTATGAGCATCGCATGCCGGGCCTAGGGGGTTGGTAAAAGTCAGACCCCCAAAAGCGGTACAAGTCGTGTCGGAGTGTAGCCCAGAACACCCTGAGATACTACTAGAATACCTACCAGTAAATCTCCTGCCTCGGCCGAGGGCTTTGTGTAATGGCTCTCCTAGACACAGCGCGACCTCACCCCCAATACCGGGAGAGACGAACCCCTGAAGATCCGCTCACTGCCTCCATGTGGCTCGGGACTGTACCCAACTAAAACCTGTTTGCGCGACTCATTTGAGCCGTGGTAGGGTAGTAATCAAAGTACAGTGGGAACTCACACGAGACAAATGACGATCTCAGGTCGATGAACTAACCTGTATACATGTCACCAGGGAACTGCTATCTGACGTCAGGTATAAGACCAACTAGCATGTTCCCGGCGAGTCCTGTCCGGTGTACTCATAACCCAATGAGCACCTGTATATATCTTAGGTGAACCAACTGACACCAGTGGCTTGTGAGACCGGCCACCGCCCCTCGTCGGGGTCTCGACTGTATACACTAGTCTACTCTGGAGAATCGATGCCCTGTCTCGAAACTCCCACGACTAGGGACCTTTTAAGGATGTGCTTATAGACCACCAGCTCTCACGTATATGATCGCCATCATACTGCTGGCAGTCAAGCAAGAATCATAGGGGCTCTATCAGCGTGTAATAGCGACCTGTAAGGTCACCTGAAGCAGTACACGATGATAAAGGTAAACCAGATAGCATACTATCATCTCGAGTAAGACTGTCCTACCGGGATAGGTCCTCCCTCAATCATTGCAATCACGTGCCTGTGATCCAATAATTGACTCTGAGGGCACTATCTCCAACAGAATAAATATTAAAAATTCCCAGAAAATCCAACACCAGAAAAGAGGAATTACTGTGCAAAAATAGGAAGCTGACGTCATCATACGCCCGCGGAACCGCCGCAGAAGCCAGGCTTCTGCCGCGGTTCCGCCGCACTTTGGTGTATTCATGGGTACGGGCTTCACAGTAATTCTTACAATTCCCTGATGATTTTTCTGCATATTTTTATTATCAAAAAACTCCAGATTTTGGAAAAAGTCCAGAGAGCATGTTTGTGTTAGGGTTTCGGGTTCGTTCGGGTTTTAAACTTCGTCTACGCATCGCCTAAGGCTCTAGCTAGGCTCTGATACCACTGTAGGGTTCCTAGGCACTCTAATGAGGTCTCACAAGGTATCAACCATGCCAATTTCAAATTTTACGGGTGCCGAGAAACCCTAATACGGATCGTTAACTATATGTCTAGGCGAAACAATGAAACTAGTTTACAACTAAACTAAAAGAACGGAAATACAACCTTTGTAGATCCGTTTCTCCACCTCCATAGCTCCATGATGAAGTCCTCTCCGCTGTCCAAATCGAACCATGACTCTAGCATCGGCTTCATCGGAGAAAAAGCGGGCTAGGTCATCGACGACGATGCCGAAGATGATCTACGTCGAGGCATCACAAGATCAAGCTCAACCTTCACCAAGCCATGAAAACTTATGAAGGAAACACCCTATACTACTTGGCAAGAGGTAGAGGATGAAGAAATAGGAAGTGGGTTCACTTTAGAATTGGATTTCTCACTCTTTTTCATCAATCACCATTGATGAAGTCAAGGTTTCTTCAAGTAGAAGATGAAGAAGAAGAAGAAAGAATATCATAAGTATTTCCAAAATAGAAAATAATATGAATACTTATCATATCCTAACCTTAGTTAAGTGTAGAGAATAGACCATGGTTTGTTTAAATGGTTAGGGTTAAGCATGAAGACAAATGGTTACAAAGTCAAACCTTCATGAAGATTCAACTACAAACAAAGAAAGCCACCATTTTCTCTTTATTCTTTCCAAAATAAATAAATAAATAAATAAGAAAGAAAAGCAAAACCCTAATCATTAACTTAACCATGGTTTAATCTTTACACTTAACCAAGTTAACATGTATCATCAAACATGATACAAAATTGTGTACAAAAGTATATCACATATACAATGTGTACAATCCAAGTGAGAAAATCCATTTAAAGTGAACCAATACTAGTTAATGCAAAGTAATATATCAAATATATAATTATACATTAAATCATTAAATCAACACTTGATTCAATGATCCGGTCATGTCGCACATAACCGACTAGTATGCAATGTATCGACTTATCGAATCGATTTTCGATTCGATAACTAGGTTATATCGCATACAACCAATCGAAACATTAATCGCGAGAATGAAATACGGTATCACATACACGCATTATTCTCGGTCCCGCACATATCTCATATGCGCTCCTATTTCGTTTTGCTTGAGCCAGGAAACCTTTGTGTAGGACTCTAAAGACTCGTCAATACGCCGGCAGCAGATGATGATCATATCAAGCATCCACAAGCCGCAAGCGGTCTGCTAAACGTAACGGCCACCCGGGTATTGAGCGATCAGAAGATCGACGAGCAAGCCCGCTCACACTCCTGTGAATCCAACCAGTAACACTTACCGTACAGTCCGGTCTGATCGTCTGATATGTCGCATATCTCGCCTAGGGGTGGTAAACGTCAGACCCCAATAGCTCGATAAGTCGTGTCGATATGAGGTCTATAACAGTTCGAGAAACTACTGGTAACACTTACCAGTAAATCTCAGCAACCCTGGCCAAGGATTTCCGGTTATAGCCAATCGAACACAGCGCAACATCAACTCCCTATACCGGGAGAGACGAATCCCCTCCTATCGCTCATTGCCTCCATGTGATTCGGGACTGTACCCAAAAACCACCGTTTTGCACGCTCTCTTGGACGTGGTTAGGTGGAAATCAAAGCACAGTGGGAACCACACAAGACTCTATGATGATCTCGGGTCAACAGACTACTCTGTACCAGTGTCACCAGAGAACTGCCATCTGACGTAAGGTATAATACCATCTGGGAGTTCTCGGCGAGTCCGTCCAGTGTACCCAGGCTCCACTGAGCACCCGTATATCATCTCTGATGTCAAACACCAATGGATATGGGATCATCCATCGCCCATCTGTATGGGTCGAGAAGGTATACGCTAGTCTACACTGGTATATCGATGCCCCGTCTCGATACACCCATGACTAGGGACTTTGAAGGATGTACTTATGGACTACCATGTCCCCACTAGTATGATCCGCATCATAGTCCAGGAAGTCAAGTACACATCCTAAGGGCTTTACCAACATGTAACAGAGAGACAATCAGTGAACACGTTAAGGTAAAGAGCAACCAGATAGCATACTATCATGTCGAGCAAGAAAGTCCTCCCTATATATGTCCAAGCATCCACTACAATATACATCCTATGTATAGTAATGGCCTCTAGGGCATACATATAACTAACAGAATCAGCATCGTCCGGAGGACATCGATTCATTTTGGCGACAACTGATTACTTCTCCAAATGGGCAGAAGCAGTACCGCTGAGGGAAGTGAATACGGAGAATATCCTCCATTTCTTCAAGACACACGTCATTTATCGGTTTGGCACTCCGAGACGAATCATTTCCGATAACGGGCCGGCCTACAGAAGCCACAAAATCAGCCGCTTCGCACAACAGCATAACATAGACTGGAGATACTCCTCAATCTATAATCCTCGAGCTAACGGTCTAGCTGAAGCTTTCAACAAGACCTTGACGAAGATCGTGAAAAAGACGGTGTCTCGAAATAAGAAAGACTGGCATGAGAGATTGCATGAAGCTCTCTGGGCGTATCGAACTACGTTCAAAACGGCCACGAACACAACGCCGTACGCATTGGTATTCGGTACAGAGGCGGTACTCCCCCTCGAGATAGAGCTACCCTCTCTACGAGTGGCAGTTCATTACGAGCTAACGGATGAGGAGAATGCTCACCTTCGTCTTGAGGAGCTCGATGCCCTTGATGAAACCCGGCTCATAGCGCAATAAAATCTGGAGGCTTATAAAGCAAAGATGACGCGTTCATATGAGAGATTGACTAGGCCGATAACGTTCCGCCAAGGCGAACTCGTGCTTGTGGCATGATCCCCAACCGTGCCAAGCGGGAAAAATTCGATCCAAACTATGAAGGCCCGTATATCATAGACAAGGTCTACCAGGGTGGGCCCTACCTACTCATGGACATGCATAGTGAAAGACCTTTCAGGCCAATAAACGGTTGCTTCCTGAAAAAATACTACGCTTGACGAGTCACGACCTAGGTCAATGATAGATGACGACGCCTATGTCCGCTCGCTATCTTCCTAAGCCCAAACTCTATAAGTAGTAGCCGGTTTTCAGATCGAAATGTCCTAAAACTAACAACGGACCGAAACGTCCTTAAACTAACTACGGACCGAAACGTCCTTAAAACTAACCACGGACCGAAACATCCTTAAACTAACGATGGACCATTATGTCCTAAAATTGGCTGTTGACCGAGACGTCGATAAACTACTGTGGATTGCAGCATCCCAAGGCTGGCACAAAAAGAATAAAAGAAGAAAAAAAAGAAGAAAAAAAAGAGAGAAAAACGGTATGTCCATAAGCAAAAAGGGTACGGATGAAAACCCGAAAGGGCTCCGTGAGTAAAAACAGTAGGGCTACCGGCGAGTTCTATGAAAACCCGAAAGGGCGCAATCTCGTTAAAAGACACTTGCAAGGTCCTCTCAACTTTGTAAGGAGAAACCACCTGTGTGAGATCCTTACGACTCACAAAGGAGTAACACACTTAGGGATCCCTACGATTCCTAAGGAGAAATTACACTTGCGAGATCCTCACGACTCGTAAGGAGAACCCTCTTATGGGACCCTTACGGCTCATAAGATTCAAAAGTCTTAAGTTACAGGGATCTGAACCTGTTCTTAAGCAACCACCACAACCTCCAACACTGCCCTACAAGCGGCTCAATACTGACCCTTGTATACAATCCACGGGCACGAATAAACATTTCCCTAAAAAAGTCCTATCCGTGACTAGGGATATGTCTACACGGTGAACAACCCTTATAAGTTCTCTCGACTTAGAAGGAGAAAATGCTCTTGTAAGTTCCTTACGACTTATAAGAGAACACACACTTAGGAATCCTCATGATTCCTAAGGAGAAAACGCACCTACGTGATCCTCACGACTCGTAGGGAGAAACACCTTTATGAGATCCTTACGGCTCATAATGTTAAAAGCCTTAGTCGATAGGATCTTAACCCTGTTGGCTAAGCCACCTTTGTTCGACATTGACAGAGGCAAATGATGATTCTCTCATGGCAATATCCCAGTTGTAGTGGTGCTGATGCCGAAATCAGTGTCTAATTCCAAGCTTGCAGCGAAAAAAAGCTAGCAAACCATACATGCATACGAAATAGCCGAAATGATGGGGCAACTTGCAAACAAAATCAGCAAGTAAAAATATATGCATGCAAAATAGCCGAAATGATTGGGCAACTCGCAATAAAAAGCAGCGAGTAAAAATAAAAAAAATAGCCGAAATGATTGGGCAATCACGACCTTCGCGATATAAAAGCTGAAATGATAGAGCATCGCGGAAATAAAAAAAATGAAAAAATGAAATTTTTGCCCTACAGGTGATATCACATCAATCCCTGTATACAATCCAGGGGCGCAAACAAAAAGGGAATCATACATTTCCTCCCCAGGCTTCATCAGAAAAAAAAGCCAAATCTCAACGGTTCACAGATAGCCTGGAGATCATCTCAACATCCGTCTCATTACGACAGACACGACATCAGACAAAGCGGAACCGCGGCAACTCCCAGTTCCATGACTCGGCGGTGCACAGATGACCGAGAGTCAAACCCCGACTCCGTGAAATGCTGATAAAGTCAAAAATTCCTGGTCACGTAGAACGCGGATAATGTCAATCCTGACCCCGTGGGAAACGTCCAGAGCGGATCCTGGTCCTCGCAGAGCACGGCAATGACCCCGTGTGAAGCATCCAGAGCGGAGCCTGGTCCTCGCAGAACACGGCAATGACCCCGTGGGAAGCATCCAGAGCAAAATTCCTGGTTACGTGGAACGCGGCTTATGTCAATCCTGGCCCCGTGGGAAATGTCCAGAGCGGATCCTGGTCTTCACAGAGCACGACAATGACCCCGTGTGAAGCATCCAGAGCAGAGCCTGGTCCTCGCAGAACACGGTAATGTCCCCGTGGGAAGCATCCAGTGCAAAATTCCTGGTTACGTGGAACGCGGCTTATGTCAATCCTGACCCCGTGGGAAACATCCAGAGCGGATCCTGGTCCTCGCAAAGCACGGCAATGACCCCGTGTGAAGCATCCAGATCAGAGCCTGGTCCTCGCAGAACACAACAATGACCCCGTGGGAAGCATCCAGAGCAAAATTCCTGGTTACGTAGAACGCGGCTTATGTCAATCCTGACCCCGTGGGAAACGTCCAGAGAGGATCCTGATCCTCGTAGAGCACGGCAATGACCCCGTGTGAAGCATCTAGAGCGGAGCCTGGTCCTCGCAGAACACGGCAATGACCCCGTGGGAAGCATCCAGAGCAAATTCTTGTTTACGTGGAACGCGGTTTATGTCAATCCTGACCCCGTGGGAAACGTCCAGAGCGGATCCTGGTCCTCGCAGAGCACGGCAATGACCCCTTGTGAAGCATCCAGAGCGGAGCCTGGTCCTCGCAGAACACGGCAATGACCCCGTGGGAAGCATCCAGAGCAAAATTCCTGGTTACGTGGAACGCGGCTTATGTCAATCCTAACCCCGTGGGAAATATCCAGAGCGGATCCTGGTCCTCACAGAGCACGGCAATGACCCCGTGTGAAGCATCCAGAGCGGAGCCTGGTCCTCACAGAACACGACAATGACCCCGTGGGAAGCATCCAGAGAAAAATTCATGGTTATGTGGAACGCGGCATAAGTCAATCCTGACCCTGTGGCAAACGTCCAGAGCGGATCCTGGTCCTCGCAGAGCACGGCAATGACCCCGTGTGAAGCATCCAGAGCGGAACCTGGTCCTCGCAGAGCACGGCAATGACCCCGTGGGAAGCATCCAGAGCAAATTCCTGGTAACGTGGAACGCGGCTTATGTCAATCCTGACCCCGTGGGAAACGTCCAGAGCGGATCCTGGTCCTCGCAGAACACAGCAATGACCCCGTGGGAAGCATCCAGAGCAACTCCTGACTCCGCAAAATGCGGATAAGGGTAACCTCACCCATCACTTGCGGGTCCTCACGACTCGTAAGGAATCAAATTCTCTTGTGAGATCCTTACAACTTGCAAGAGAAAACACACTTAGGAATCCTCACGATTTATAAGGAGAAATTACACCTACGGGATCCTCTCGACCGGTACGGAGAAAATTCTTTATGAGACCCTCACAGCTCATGAAGTTGAAAAGTCTTAGGAGGCAGATCTTAACCCTGAATTCTAAGCCATCATTGTCCTGCAAAGAAATCGAGATAGACTATCCACAAAATACATTTACTAAAATGGACACACCATCGTGAAGAAAAATATGTCTTTTATTCATGAATCAAAATAAATACAAAGTACAATTCAAAAAAAAAATGTACTTTCATTCAGGAGTATGTATAAAGGAAGAATAAAAAAAATATACATATACAATTCTTCAAGTCGACGGGCGATTTAATAGATTGGCCAGTTCGTCCCTTTTTCGCTGGGCCTCGCCTTCATGGTTCAGTATTGTCAGGAGACGGGCCTCCACTTGAGCCTGTTGGGCCTGGTATGAAGTAAGCCGGCCTTCAAGCTCTTTTTCAGTAGCCTTATGGGCCCCAACCATTTCACGAGTGAATACGGCGGCCTTATCAATGGCTACCACCTCCTTGATGGCCTCTTGGAGCACTCTCCAAAGTTCGTATGCTTTAGTGGCCTTGGCCGTAAGGTTGGCTTGAAGCTCCCTCAGCGCTTTAGAAGCCAGCTCCCTCTCCGAAAACTTGCGTCTCAGCCTTTTCTCAAACGAATTCATGTTCGCAGCACACCATTTAATCAGCCCCTGTAAACTCGCCTTACCTCTGAAGGAAGGCGTGTGCATTCAAGAACATGCAAGCAAGTCTCCACCTGCCGACAAAATTCAACCCAAACTTGCACCACTATTTCACTATGGTAAGTGGCAAGAAAGGGAAGAGAGCCGTTAGCTTCAGCGGCAAACGCTTCGGCCGTGATTAGGTTGCCAGCGCGAAGCTCCTCAATTAGGGATGACAAGGAGTCCAGGCTTAACTTAGCCATCCGTTCTAAGGCGCGCAGAGCATAGGGCCGGGTGGCATGGCGATGCGAGACTCTAGCGCGGTGAGAACTGGCAGAGCTATTCAGATTTATAAAATGTCAGCTAAACGTGTAAGCAAAAGAACAAATGGAACAACGTGGGACTTTACTTACCCACAGTCATGCAAGAGGGATCTGAAGGCTCCCCAGGCCCTTCAAGAATCTCAACCTCGTCGTCGGCCTCCAAAACTGTAAAAGATATCAATGTCATTTTATGAAATAGTAATAATGCTGTGAAAAGAGGGTAAACAACACTAACCTTGCCCAGAAGAGAGGACGATTCGCTGATGAGATATCGCTTGCGGAGCAGCCATCTCCAACAGGCGCTGAAAAGACTGCCTGGGAGACAGGTCAGCAATAGATGCCGCCAATCCGCGCAATTCTGAAAAGATAGAAGGGCTCAGATAATGGAAAGATTACTAATTTAAAATATAGAAGGCTACCTTCGATGCTCCTCCCATTCTGAGCTGGAAGGATAGCAGCTTCAGCGGCCTCCTCCGTGACCTCGGGCACATCATCGAGGACGCGGACTAGTATAGCGGCTTCTGAGCGAGGAGCAGCGGCTGCCACTGCAGGCTCCAACGAAAGGACGGTAGCCTCGACTACCTATACCCTAGTCTCCGGGTCGCCCTCAGGAAGATCCATTGGAGCGGCGACCGACAATGATGCCTCCCCCGAGGGAGCAAGTGCTTCGGGAGCGGGAACCATCGAGGGAGACTCTATCGCAAAAGCAATAGTTGCATCGACCCCCTCCACACTGATTTGTGTTTCACTGGGGATATCAGCAGAATCTACGGTCAAAGCGCGACTCAGAGCCTCCGCCACCGCCGAAGTCCCTGCAAAGTTTGTACAAGGATAAGGATACATATATATGTATGCAAGCAATATGAAATATACAAAGAAATACATGAACATACCGATGCGCAAGGGAGCTTCTAGTATGTCTTGTTCAAGCCGACGCTCCTTCCTGAGGAGGTGTGCTCGCAGAGGTCCGAGGGTGGACTCATGGCCACCGGTCCACAGTGAAAGCGCGTCCTCGGCGTCTGCCGAAACAGCCTGTTTAAGGGCCCTTTCTCCCCATTCTTCCAAAGGGCCTATGAATCCTCGCCGTATCCACGGAGGGTCTTCGTAAAAGATGACGGTAGGGTAGGGCTTCTTCGGAATCCTTACGTTCTCTGATTCATCTTGCGAACGTCTTATAGCCTCAGCCAATTATGCGGCTTCCTCGGAAGATGAACTCGTGAAAAGTAGGCCCCCATCCGATTCTTGCATAGCCAACGGTTCATCCTGAAGAATAGGCTCAGACTCTATTAAAGAGTCGAGCAGATTGGTAGCCGTCTTCCTCCTCCTCTTGGACCCAGAACCAACCGTCGAAGACGATCGTTTCCTCCCCCGTGGAACTTTGGCACGACGCTGACCCACTTCACCTTCAATGCCCTCGCTTGGCGGTGCTACCGAGGACGACACGGCCATTGTCGATGCTGCGGACGATGATACTACTACCGGCGCCCTATTAGCCCTCGATTGAGCCCGAGTACCTAGTGGCATACCGGCTGTGGGAGTGAAGTCCACTTCCGCCGCCTCCAGAATAAGAGCAAAACTGGTGTCCCTCAGGGGAAAGCGAACCGGTGCACGCGGTCGCGGCGGAACTCCCGTGGCTTGAATCGGAATGGGAGCGCTGTATCCAAGAAGCACCCTCTTCTCCTCAGCAATAATTGAACTGACCCGATAAAGGTACCAGCGCATGAAGGACCCCACACATCGGGGAATATGGTCAGCTTCAGGAATCATGAAGCGAGAACCAGTGTTCAGCATCACAAAGTGATGAGCAGTGTCATGAACAGCTTCAGGTGATGGGCTGGGTGCAACTGTAAATGCCTTGAAGGGGACGCCCTGATCATATCCAAGTTGCCGGGCAAAGCGGTGTGGGTTATACTGCATAAAAAGGGCCGCACTGTTCTGAAGAAATTCCAGATAACCTGGTCTGATCGCGTACAGGTGCATGGCTTCCCTGGGCTTCAGAGAAGGTACCTCCTCTTTCGACAAGTCACAGAGTTGTTGAATCGGACCTGAAGGAGCAGATAGGGCCCGATCAATGAATACCATTCCGCCCGTATTAGCATA
This sequence comes from Agapanthus africanus, assembly GCA_030015575.1. Classification (NCBI taxonomy): domain Eukaryota; kingdom Viridiplantae; phylum Streptophyta; class Magnoliopsida; order Asparagales; family Amaryllidaceae; genus Agapanthus; species Agapanthus africanus. The sequence goes on from CM057338.1 coordinate 217,411,748, forward strand.
GGGAGCGATCAACACGCGAATAGCCCTAGACTGAGTCGGGTCAGGAGCAAAAGCGTCCACCAGCCGCATGAGTCGCGGAAAAGTGTAGGCGTCATAAAATTTGGGTCTCTGGTGCGCAGCAAAGGCCCCCAACACGTGCATCTCAATCCAAGATGTGAAGTAATGAAGAGAGAAATTTACCACATCTACACCTGGAGTTGAGGTATTAGCCGCGGCGCCTAACCCATGATAAAGATGCGCTAGCGCTGGGATGCCCACAGCTAGCCGTGTTCCCTCAGCAATGCGATGAGCAGGGTAGATAACCCAGGCTCTCATGAAACGGCAATGCATGGGAATGACGAACCAGCTAAGCCAAACGCTGATGAAGCCCATAAAGAAAGTCTCCTCATCCATACTAGGAGTTGCAATCGATTCGAAAGATACCGCCGACATGATAGGAATGTAATACTGCGGCAAGTCCTCTTCCTTAGTCGGCCGCCTGTTTAAACCAAACCCAAAAGGGTCATTAATGTTCGTGAACTTCGGAGTCGTTTTCGATAGGATACCCTCGCGAAGGAAGCAAGAGATAAAACTTTTAAAAGTGACGCCCTTCTCCACTGACTCTATGAACAGCTTGTCAAAAATACCCAGGGTCTTGATCAAACTCGGACGCTTATGGCGGACGGCGTTATCGGTAGACAGGCTGTCAAGCATTGCAGGCTTGGTTTCGAAGACATACTCATCGGGAGGCAGCAATTCTTCATAAAGTGTCCCCCTGACCGGCAGCCTCGAGATCTCGCGAAATTCTTCCAAGGAAATCGAAACTTCGCGGTCCCCTAGAAGGAAGGTGTTGGTGGGAAGATTCCATTGGTTCAAGAAGGCCTTAACCCACCAGACATGAGGAGATTGGTAGTGGAAGAGGGATGCATATATCGCCTGATAGAGCCCAACCCTCTGCAGTCGCGTGCGATGGGCGGACAGGATGTAACGAGCCCAAAGAAGGTAGCTCGTGGGGTGTCGAGGGGTAAGCCCTATCTCGTAAATCTTCCCCCATGGATGGGCTTCACCCTGGAAAATGCGGCGCCCCCAAATATCTATAGCGGGTACCGGATGGTTCGGAATACCAGTTGTTGAAGGCTCAAGCCGTCCCATAGGGGTCCAATTCGGCATCTCCACAGCAAAGACAGTCCGTGGAGGATCCATCGACAGGAATGGATAGGTAGGCTCCGTCGGTATCTCATAAAGAAAATTGCGGTGACCGCGGATGATGTGACCGTACCAAGTCCCTCACAAAAGCAAGTTAGTGCGATTCGGGTCATGAGCCCTGATCATAGCCATTACTTCCTCGTCAGATGGTGACTGAGGAAAAGCAGCTTCCGAGCGAGTGAAAGGGAAGTATGGAACAGAAGTCATTGTGCCTGAAATAAAAGAAGGGGAAACTGTTAAAGCGAAGCCAACAGTGTATATATATATGTTTATAAATGTATATATATAAAAAGACAGTGGAAGAAAGCGACATGGGACTCATTTTATGGGACCATTGGTTACAAAACACATGGGTCCTATAAAATCAAGATGGCGGCTTGCTAATGATGAGGCAAAGCAATTATAATGAGACAAAAAGAAGATTCTCAATAAATGAACAGTGGATTTCAAATAACCCTACGCATTCCCCAAAAAGAAATCCATCTTGGACTCTGCGAAGAATCAAACAGAGCAAGGGAATTAAATTCCCAGAAACCCTATTGCAAATCTCTTATTTTTGGTTGCAAAGAAATAGCTCAGGGCAAGAAAACCCCAAGGAGTTCTCTGGGAAGAACTAAGTTCTTCAGAGGAATTAAATTCCTTTTGAAAAGGGGAATTAAATTCGCAGAAACATTTTTTCAGAGCCGAAGCTCTTTGAGGTGGAATTAAATTCCAGAGACAAGACAAGCATCGTCATCGATCCCTGAAGATCATAGAAACCCTAAAGGGTCTGTTGATTAAAGAATGAATGGTTTTCTTTTTAAATAACTTAAGAAAAAAAGTGGGTTCTTGGTAAAGGGGCAAACCCTTGGTATGGATTTAAAATCCAACGAAGATTTCTGCGAAAGTTCTTCAGTCGTTCAAGATCCTTACCTGAAAAAAGGGAAGTCTTGTTGACAGAGTTAAACTCTGAAAATTTTTCTGAATCAGAGAGCTAAGCTCTGGAAGAGAGAATTAAATTCTCGGAAGAAGAAGCAAGAAAGAAAGAAGATGAGCAAAGTGGAGGCGCTTCTGAAGGGACACTGGCATTTATAGGATGTGATGGGAAACGTTTCATCTCCCCTATTCCCTAGACAGATCCAACGGTCACAAAGGTGATAGCGTTGCACTCACGTGCAGACACGTGAGAGCAACGCTATGGGGGCATTTGTTCCCCGATTAAAAATTAGGAATTACCTCAAAAAGGTATCACGTGTTCACACGTGACCAAGGGTCACGTGTTGACACGTGATCTCTTTATAGAATTAAATTCTAATCAAACAAAAGTGTAAAAAAACGGCTAAGGAAAGATTCCAATGTGGCGTCACGTGCTCACACGTGACCAAGGGTCACGTGCTGACATGTGATGGTCCTTTAGCCCAGTTAAAAGACAGAATTAAATTCTGAATGAGGGAGGGTCACGTGCCAACACGTGATAGGCTTTGAAAGCCTTATAAGTTGATAGAATTAAATTCTAATTAAGGAAAATCAAAGACCTTAACTTGGAAAGTATCTCTTTAAATCTTTCCAAACAAAAGAGGACTGTGCTCTGTAAACTGGAGCACCGTTGGATTAAAAATCCAACGATGATTAAAAATCACCAATTTATGGAAAGATTTTAGACAAGGAAAGATTTCCCTAAATTTCACCAAAAATAACAAACAGAATATCTTTTGGATCAAAAATTCAACGGTGAATAAAATTCACTGAGCGATCTAAAGGATCATATTAGTTATGAAAAACAAACAAAATCTTTCAATGAAAGATTCACTAAACAAATTGATTCATTTCCTTCTCTTATAAATAGTAGCGAGGAAGAGAAGAGATATATAGAATTTTTGGATCTTGAAATTTTCTGAAGGAAAATAGCAGAGAGAAAAGAAATGAGAGTTTAATTCTCAAGAAAAGAAGCCCTAGGTGAGAAAGGGGAAAGAGATCAAAACTTCATAAAGCAAAAAAGAGAATTTAATTCTCAATCTAAGAGTTTAACTCTTCTCCAAAAGAACTTAGTTCTTCCTCTGGTTGAACTCTGCAGAAGCAAATCTCTCCACAGGTTGAGAATTTAATTCTCATCGGGGAGATTCTGCCATGCAGATCCAAAACATAGAGAGAGAATTGAGTTTTGAGAATTTAATTCTCCCAACAGATAAAACTAAGGTTCAACCCTATATGAGAATTTAATTCTCCCAAATTCACAGGAATTTAATTCCTCCAAGATAAAACTAGGGTTTAACCCTATATGAGAATTTAATTCTCCTAAAATTATAGAAATTTGATTCCTCAAGACAGACAAAGTTAGGGTTTAACCCTATATGAGAATTCAATTCTCCCAAATTCATAAAGAATTCAATTCCTCTAAATGAAATTAGGGTTTAACCCTACATAAGAATTTAATTCTTCCACATGCATACGAATTTAATTCCTCTAAAAAACCATAATTAGGGTTTAACCCTACAGAGAATTTAACTCTTAAAAAAAAGAGTAAAGAGACCTGAAAGATCTCCATGCATGTGAAGAACTAAGGTCACGTGTCCCCACGTGACCCCTGAAAAGATTCTCCAAAATAAGAGGGAATTTGCCCTGAGGCAATGCGTCACGTGCTACCACGTGACCTCCAAAACAAAGAGAATAAAAGCAAAGGCAATACTGGCTTTGGGCGCTCTCACGTGTCCCCACGTGGCCCCTAATAAACAATCTAACAAATCAGGGCATGAGTTCCCATCACGTGCCCACACGTGATGGCCAGAAGATCAGAAGTGTTTAACACTTATTTGCAGAACAAAGTAAAGGAGATCTGGCCCCACCTTTGGGTGCCCCCACGTGACCCCTTCCTCTCTAGTGTTTAACACTAATTTGAGCGATTTATTTCCAGTGTTTAACACTGTTGTCCTCTAGTGTTTAACACTACTTTGAGCATTTCATTTTCAGTGCTTAACACTGTTGTCCTCTAGTGTTTAACACTATTTTAAAGCCAATCTTAGCCAAATTGGCTAAGTTTCCAGAGGCAAAAACCTCTCCTTTAACTAAACCTCAAAGTTGAGTAAAACTCAGAACTACAATGTTTAATGCTCAGTCAAAGACAAAAATGTTATCAGAGCCCTCAAATTCTTGTTTAGCATTGCTAAATGATTGGGGGCTGAACCCAGACAAATGTCTAATGGTCCAATAAAGGGCCAATATTTCAAACTTAATTGGACTTAGCCCAAGTTGGCCATAAGTCCTCAATTCAGATTTAACTGAGCCAATGTGCTCATAATCTAATTAATTGATCTTAGTTCCAAATTGGACTACAGATCCCCAATCGACTTTGGTTCAAGGGTACATCTCTTCACTCCTTTGATATTTGTCGTTGTAATCCTTCAACGTCTTCAGAGAGGTGACGGGTCCCGACAACCACACATTTCACGGACTATAATGTCCTTAAACTTGACTGTGAGGTCTTTAAACTCACGGACTATGATGTCCTTAACCTCGACCGTGATGTCTTTAAACTAACATTGGACTGTGGGGTCCTTAAACTCATGGAGTATGATGTTCTTAACCTCAACCGTGATGTCTTTAAACTAACATTGGACTGTGGGGTCCTTAAACTCATGGACTATGACGTCCTTAACCTTGACTGTGAGGTCTTTAAACTCACGGACTATGATGTCCTTAATCTCGACCGTGATATCTTTAAACTAACATTGGACCGTAATGTCCTTAAACTAACAATCGACCGTGATGTCTTTAAACTAACATTGGACCGAGATGTCCTTAAACTAACATTGGACCACCATGTCCTTAAACTGGTAATCGACCGCAATGTCCCTAAACTAAACAATAGAGTTCAAATGCTCTTTCGTTGGATCTAAATGATCCTGTTAAGTTGATCTTAGTCTAAAATTAGACTAACGTGTCCTTAACAAACTTTGAGTCGATCTTAGTCTAAAATTAGACTAATGTATCCTTAACAAACGTTTAAGTTTATCTTAGTCTCAAATGAGGCTAACGTATCCTTAAACCCAAACCAAAACCCAAATCTAAGAAAATACGGATTTGGACTAATCCATGCCCTACGGGCGACAACATAAATTAGTCTCCGTATACAATCCACGGGCAACCACAAACAAAACAAACACCAACGACACGAAGTGACCATCTGGAGAAGGAGAAAGTTGTTACCGCGATGCGGTAGCGTAATTAACTGCAGGGGCTTGCGCCTGCAGGGAAGAGCGTCCCCACAATCAAAAACCCCTTAAATGAAGGGGAATCTGATGAAGTCTGCTCCATCGGCCGCATCCATTTAAACCTTCGATACATGGTGCCATAAATTAACTTGGCATCTTCGGAGAGGTGGACGGATAGAACCAATTAGCATCTGCCCCGAATTTCAGGCAAGACGGACCTGTGCGGTCGCGTTTCCATGTTTTCGGAGGGAAACGGTCCTCTGAGTCTACTCTCCTAACCTCAATCTCCCTGGAGATCAACCATCTCCATGATCAGGTGATACTGCTTTAGAATATGTCTGGGTCTCTGACGGGACGGGGGTTCCTAGGCCAAAACCACAGCTCCATTGTCACACAATGGTAGGAACCTTGTTCATCTCATGAACAAATATACGCTCAGACCACCTCTTTGATAGCATCTTTGGTAGCGATGTATCCAGCCTTTATCTTCTAGTTTGCCCCGATATTTAGCTTGGAACTCTTTCAACATACCGTCCCCCCATTAAGGGTAAAGACAATGCCTGCGACTGACATTCAGTCGCCCTTACCACCTTGGAAGCTATCCAGTGATTCTCCCCAGGATTAATTGATACCATCTTACTACACCAAGTGAGAATCCTAACATCCACATAGATCTATCTCATAAATCCAAAACCCAGGATTTAGGAGGTATCACCTTGATCCTATATGGAGAATCCTTGTGATAAGAGGCGATTGACCGTGCATAGCATAGGAAACTCTTTTCCTATCAAGAATATGTCATCCACGTATAATACGAAGATGACCACCTTACTCTCTACTACCTTTTTGTATATGCAAACTTCATCTACCATTTTGATGAAGTCAAATGCTTTGACTACCACATCAAAACAGATGTTCTAACTCCGCGATGCTGGCTTTAACATGTAAAGCAACTTGCACACTTTTCTGCTGCTCCCACTGTCTATGAAGCCCTCTGGTTGTGTACTTATAGATGCTATCTTCTAAATCAATATTTAGAAAAGTAGTCATGACACCCAATCGCCAGATATCGTAGTCATGGTATCTAGCAATGGTAAGTAGGATCTGGATGGACTTAAGCATAGGTACTGGAGAAAAGATTTCATCAAAAACCACACTTGGTCGATGACGAGAACCTTTCACAACAAGTGTAGCTTTGAAAGTCTCAACTTTTCCATCCAAGTAATCTTCTCAAGAAATACTTGCTCCTGATGGGAATTTAACCCTTCAGATAAAGCAACCAAAGTCCATACTTTGTTGGTGTACATGGATTCCATCTCAGATCGCTTAGCATCCAGCCATTCTTATAGAGTCCCCACTCTTGATGGCCTGCTCGAAACTGGTTGGGTCATCATTTTATGATGCAATCCTCGCTCCCTCTGTCTTCGAGGAAACCGAAGTATCTCTCAGGCGGGTGAGGAACCCTACCAGATCGGCGGAGAGGCTGAGGTTCGTCGGGAACTATTGAATCCTCTGGTTCTATCAAATCATCAGCTGTAGTTTGTATAGCTGGAACTCATTCCAGTTCTACCTCATGACCAGAAATTTCTTTCCCTAAAAAATTCCTTTTTTCCCAAAAAGGTGGCATGCCGAGAAATAAAACACATTTTATTCCTCGGTGCGGTAGAAGATATTCCCTTGCGAATGCTTAGGATATCCAACAAACTTCCACAGAACTGATCTTGCCTCGATCTTGTCCGGATTTTGCTTTTGACATAGGCCGGACAACCCCAAATCTTAACTTGCTTAAGACATGGGCTTTTCCCATTCCATATCTCATATGGAGTGGTAGGCACCTGATTTGGTTGGAACCCAATTCAATAGGTATGCAGCTTCTCAAATGCATAACCCCCAAAAAGAAAACAAGTAACTCAGTAGTACTCATCATAGAGTACACCATATCAAATAGGGTGTGGTTGCTCCGTCCCGATACACCATTGTGCTGTGGTGTATACAGAGGAGTAATGCTGAGAGAGAATCTCATTCTCCTTTAGAATAGTCCAGGATCTCCGTGCTCAAGTATTCTCCTCCCTGATCACATCTAAGGACTTAAATACTTATACCCGTTTTGGTTCTTGACTTCGCATTTATATTCATTGAGTTTCTCAAAAGCTTCAGACTTTAGTTTCAACAGGAACATGTGTCCGAATCTTGAGAGATCATCAGTGAATGTAATGAAGTACAAAGAACTAGTCATGGCATGTGTAGATAGGGGACCACATACATCATCGTGTGTCAATCCCAAGAGTTCACTAACTTTTTCTCTATTTCCAGTAAACGAAGCTATGGTCGTTTTATCTTTGTGACATAACTGGCAAGTTTCACAAGATGTAAATTCAAACTGATTTAAATATGCATTTTAATGTAACTTTGATAGTCGGGTCGCATTGATATGACCTAGTCTACAATGCCTTAAGAAGAATTCGTTCATTTCTGAACTCTTCCCCTAGTATGTGTTCTGTGCGTTAAGAACTATGATTTGATTTAGAACGTATATGCTATTAGATAACGTGCCTGAACCGATCAACTCTTGATATAGGAAATGTTCAAAACATTATCCAGCAATACAAAATTATATCCTTCTTTAGTAAATAAAGAGTCTGATATGATGTTGTATATCAGGTTTGGTATCTAATAACATTTGTTCAGAATCAATGTATTTAGAAATACAGAGTAATAACTGCCAACATCTTGGCTGCAACAATTGCACCGTTTCCAACTCTTAAAACTTATCACCCATTCCCAGTTCTCTACCTGTCTGTAGCCTATGTAACAGATTACATATGTGGGATCCTGATCCAGTATCTCATACTCAGGACATAGAGGATACTGAGAAACAGTTCTCGGTAATGAACACACCCGAAGAAGATGCATCAACATGTATTTTCTTCATTTGGGCGTCATGGGAATCCTGGTAATCCCTTATTTCCTGCTCGATCTTATAACAATTATAAGTTGGAGTGGGACCAACGTTTCCCAGCTCGGTATAACAAGCGGGTTCGGTCAATACATCCATATTATTATCTTGATTAAGGCGTGATATGGTCGCTACCTGGAGAAAGAGAGAAGAAAACACTCTGCGTGCGCTTTTGCAAGATTAGATTGGTTATATATTTTATCTAATCATGATGGCTCCCACTGTTTTTATCAAATCTTCCTTCAAACCATAAAAGAAAAGAGTAGCCGGGATTAATTACACCCTACAAGTTCGCCAATCTTTCAGCCAGGCCAGTGCCGGTATTTTGAGGGAGGTTCTCCGTGCTTTCGCACGGACCTAATTAAAATAAACCTCATTTTCCCAGGGGCGTAACCCCATTGACACCTTTCTAGATACCTACTTGATCGGCTAATTATAAAGTGCAAAACTCTCCCAGGAGTAACAATTACTCGCAGTGGGTATCAGGATCCAACTATCTCATAGAAGGTATGCAATCTCATTGCAAATTTCAACACTTGAAATTCCCGATAATGGTTTTTACCCCCAGTACTTATGACCTTAACTATGGTCAACATATCATAAGCACTAGTCAAGTTCTATCCGTCATTTCATGATTAATTAGACCCACCCACATGATCCTCAACTATGGTCGACATAATCACATGTCTATCCTAACTAATCGCATCATAGGCTGTGTAGGAAGACATCACTTAGCTACCATACACTACACCTCAATTATGGTCGACATACACAGCACGAATACTAAGTACTCTACTTCCTAAAATGATGGAGAGTTACGGATGGTTTTTATAAAAACCTTTAACACTTTGAACTTGATATCGTCGCAGAATCAAAATGATTTAAAATGGAGTGTTTTTTAGGCTTTTACTAGTTTTGCTAAAGAGGTCACTCCCGGTGAAGGGATCTCGGCTCTTTCCTCGTCGAATGAGGTGCAGGATGTTCACAATACCACTATGCAAAGCAAGAACTAGAAAAGCAATCAAAAAACGAAACCGATGGTTGTAACATTTGCCAGTTACTGCTAAAGAGGTCACTCCCGGTGAAGGGATCTCGACTCTTTTCTTATCGAATAAGGTGCTGGATATTCTACAAGGAATACCGCTATGCAAAGCAACAACTAGAGCTACTTGTTTTAGAAAATTCGATTCCACAATATCTTTAGGTTTATTTTATTTCATTAATCTCATTAATGAAGTCCCATCATATATGCTTCCTGAGCATTACAGAAGAAACGAAAGCATCAATATTTAATATATATTATATATATATATATATATAATATAAGCATTCGTCTCAATATATCAAATGATCACATCACAGATATCAGCAGCGGAAAAGAACATATGAAATATTGGATATACTAGGATTTCTGTATTTTATATCAAGCCAATAAAAAACATGGATTCCACGTTCGTGATGAATAGCCAAACCCACATCCCAAGACCCCTACGAGAGAGGCAAGCAACCTTGCCAATTCTAGGGTTAGGAGACCCGGTCTCGACTCCTCGAGATGGTCTCCCACTGGACCCTAGAACCCGACTACTTATGCTCCCCTCCTTGGGTCTATCCTAATGCAGAAAAGTAAATAATATACATCAATGGTGTCATCATCCTCAACCCAGAAGTGCCCCAATAAAAGAATATTATATACATTGAATTTTACATGAATGAAAATGAAAAACTCTCATCTCACATAAAAACCTCCGGCTATTCAAACACGACGATCCAATATAACATATCACAGCAACACATAACATCGTATGTCATCAACGTAAGTAAATATGCGTATCCCAATTGTCGTTGACGTATAGCAACGAAACCGGCGATACACCGCATATTACACTTACGGTCGCAGAAAAAAAAGTGAAAACTATAACAGTTGGACTCCGCAACCACCCTAGACATCATAAACCCGATGTATCACATACTTTGGATTTCATGCCTAACCAAATGAATTCCTTAGACATCGCATGCCTAACAAGTATAAACCCCGCATTTTAGTCTTGATATTGAAAACACTTTCTAATAACCTGTCGGGTAATTCAACAAGATTCCCGATAAACTGATCGAATGCTCGTCGGAAACTTTAGTAGACGGCCGCACCCCAGATGCCGTCGACGAAGTGCACTAAGGCGGAACACCACAGCCGCGAGCACCCGAACGGATGCTTTTAGCGACGGCGTTCTCCTGCAGTCACTTGGTCGGGGCTATGGGGCGTGGCTATCTATTAAGGTTATCCGGCGAGTATCCGCGTACGCTACGTGATTGCGACGGACTTTTGATCCACATCAAAATTCCGTGGCAACCAATCAAATGAGACTAAATTACCAGATTTATAAAATTCAAATATTGTGGATTCCAAGTATTGTATCCCATCACAATCAACAAGACGATGTTAAACGTTTCGATCAAATCAACAAACACCCTCATCTCCTTAAGAACTCAACACTTGAGCAAAGTTGAAATACCCAAAACGTGCCACAGTACCTATGGACCAACCGTAGAAGGGTCAACCAATGCCTCACCTATGATACCGCGGAACTACGACAAACCCTAGGGTTCGATCGCGGTTTCGTAGGCATAGAATCGAGTTAAGCTTCTTGTTCTTCTAGAGGGTCCATAGACTCACTTGCACGACCATTGAATATACTCAACTTAGAAAATTCCAACTCTTGGAGAATTTCAGAAGGGGTCATGGGGTGATATTTGAAGATCGTTCAAAGTGTTAAACATCATCTAGGTTACCATTACAATGTTAAAAATATACGACTACGAAACACTCCGTATTAATCCTATATCAAAATTTACATCACATGAAATTTTGGACTAAACAAACAATACCTGAAACCCCAAAATAAGCAGACCAGAGCACAGAACAAAAATGAGCCAAAGAGGAGATGATGGTGCCGACCTCCTCGGTTTTTGGAGGAGAGTGCTCAGATGAAATCCGAGCAAATGGTCTCATTTTTGTTCTGTGCACTATATATATCACATTCATGATTCTGCAGTTGTTTAAATAATTTTTACAGACCTTTGAAAAATAGACATAGAGAAAATTTGCAGGGTTTCAGAAATCGTGTTTTACGGAATTGTTTCGGTTTCGTAATGTTTCTAATATCGTCTAAGTTTCTAGTTTGGCTCTGATACCACTGTAGAGATTCCTTAGCACCATGCCTAGGGTTTGCAAGCATCACACATGCCACAACAAAAAATTTAGGGGGTGCTAAATAATCATCCTAGGAATCGAACCAGAAAACTAGGGTAACAAAACTTGTAATCAAACATTACAATAAGAAGTGAATAAGAAATACAACCTTTGTAGATCGGGCCTTCACTTCTAAAGCTCCCTGTAGTCATCCCTTCGCTCCAAGCATTGATCTCCCGGACTCAAGTTGGACTCCACAAAGCGTAGTGAGCAAGCTTGCTAGATGTCTTCGAGGCCGAAGATGATCTACGTCGAGAAAACTCAAGCACAAGCTACCTCTTCACAAAGTGATGAACTTTGTGAAGCAAACACCCTAAACTAAATGGCAAGTAGTAGAGGATGATGAAATAGGAATTTTGCTCACTTTGGATTTGATTTTCTCACTTGGATTCAACATCTCTTGAAACCAAAGAAAGCTTGAAAAGATGAAGAAAAAGATGAACAAGAGAATGACAAATGAATGAGATGTGTGAGAATAGCAACCATGGTGAGATAATATCTCATACTAAACTCTTGTAGAAAATAAACCATGGTCAAGGATAAGAGTAAGGTTAATAAATATCTTAAGTAATCCAAATCAAGTGGACTAAGTCGATGGTTTATTCAAGCATCTACATGCTTCTAACCATGATCAATTTCCAAATCATTTTGAATTACTTTAAATAAGTAAAACCCTAATTTATCCAAACCATGGTGTGAGTCTCATACACCCATATTGCATATATCAACAACCATGACATAAACTAATGTACACAAATATATATCTCATATACACTTTGTGAACAAGCAAGTGAGAAAAGCAATCTTAAGTGAGATAATACTAGTAAATGTAAATTAATATATCAAATATATAATTATACATTAGATTATCAAATCAACACTTGATTTAATAATTCGGCTATATTACATATAACCGACTAATATCATATGTATCAATTTATCGAATCAACACTTGATTCGATAACCCGGCTAAATCACATATAACCGACCGATGACACAAATCGCGAGAATAGAATACGGTATCACATACTCGTATTAATCTCAGTCCTGCACATATCTCATATGTGCTCCTACTTCATTTCGCTTAAGCCAGGAAACCTTTATGTAGGACTCTAAAGACTCGTCAATACGCCGGCAGTAGGTGGTGATCATATCAGTCACCCACAAGCCGCAAGCGGTCTGCTAAACGTAACGGCCATCCGGGTATTGAGCGATCAGAAGATCAACAAGCAAGCCTGCTCACACTCCTGCGAATCCAATCAGTAACACCACCGTACAGTCCGGTCTCTTCGTCTGATATGTCGCATATCAGGTCTAGGGGTGGTAAACGTCAGACCCAGTAACTTGATAAGTCATGCCGATGTAAGGTCCATAACGGTTTGAGAAACTACTGATAACACTTACCAGTAGATTTCAGCAACCCTGGCCAGGGATTTCCTGTTATGTTCAATCGAGCATAGAGCAACATCAAGCCCCAATACCGGGAGAGACGAATCCCCTCCTATCGCTCATTACCTCCATATGACTCGGGACTGTACCCAAAAACCACCTATTTGTACGACTCAGTAGAGCCATGGTAGGGTGGAAATCAAAGCACAGTGGGAGACACACAAGACTCTATGACGATCTCGGGTCGACAGACTAACCTGTACCAGTGTCACCAGAGAACTGCTATCTGACGTGAGGTATAATACCATCTAAGAGTTCTCGGCGAGTCCATTCAGTGTACCCAGTCTCCACTGAGCACCCATATACCATCTCTGATGTCAATCACCAATGGATATGGGATCATCCATCGCCCATCACATAGGTCAAGAAGTTATACGCTAGTCTATTCCGGAGTATCGATGCCCTGTCTCGATATTCCCTCCACTAGGAACAATTAAAGGATGTACTCACAGACTGCCCAAACCCCACTAGTATGATCTCTTTCATAATCCTAGAAGTCAAGTACACATCCTAAGGGCTTTATCAACATGTAACATAAAGACATCAAGTGTACATGTTAAGATAAAGTGCAACCAGATAGCATATTATCATGTCGAGCAAGAAAGTCCTCACTATGTATGTCCAAGCATCCACTATAATATATATCATATGTACAATAATGGCCTCTAGGGCATACATATAACTAACACCCCTATCCGAAATTCGTCCTTTGAAAGATTGGCCGGCCATTCTCAAACCCTGCCAAGAACGTCAGTCTTCAACAGGCTGACACCGGCAACAGTCCCTCACCAAAGCCAGGAATATGAAGAAGTCGCTTCCCAAATTGAGGCGGTCCCGTCTGCAAGACACGCTCGACGTCGCTACTGGCGCCGAGTGAGAAAAGCTGGGGGCAACTCCCCCTCTGGATTCACTCCGCCGGCTCCAATGGTGGAAGTTGATGCTACTATTCCAACCGGGAACAGCTTTGATCTACCTAGGAAGGCACGAAAGAACTCTCCAACAGCAGTGCTTAAGAAATCTCCCCCGCCTGTAGAAGACATAATGCAGACAAAGCCGGAGCGCTCCCATCAACAGCTCTCTTCCCAAATTTACAGGGTCTGGCAGAAAGTCCAGGACTCCATGATTGATCAAAACTACTCTCATCGACCGAAGAAATCGAAGGCTCGGCAAGAGGAAGACCATCCCTCCACCATACAGCGAGGGACTTCTTCCACACGGGTGCCAGTTACAACGGCTCCTTCAACTTTGACCTCCCATAAAAGGATGAGGTCGGAGAAAATCCCACCGCCAGCAGCAAATTCCAAAGGCGTTGGACCCAAACGCCCCAAGTCTGGGGGCATGATCGTGCATACGGTCTACATGGCTTCTGGGAAAGAGGAAAGTTATGCTTCCGTAGGTCATCGGCCGCAAACTCGGTCATTGACAAAAGCTCAGGAGCAACAACAATAGCTCCAGATAATGCTGATCAAAATGTCAGCACTTACCGGACAGAAAGAAAGTCCGGAATCAGCATCTGAACAATGCCAAGAGCAGGAGACCGATACAGAGTTCCTGCAAAGGGTGCTTGAAAGAAAGGACAGGGAGGCCGCGGAACAAGCCGATAACATAAAGCAGATGGCTCTTTTGTTCCAGGACATGGTTGGAATGATGATCCAGCCAGAGCCTCCAGCCGAAGATCCACCGATAATCGTTGAGGACGACAGAGGGGAAACATCAAACCCCTTCCGGCGCTATCAGTGACCAAGGAGGAAACAATCTCTAAGGCTGCTCTTGATGATTATATAGCTCAACAAATACGAGCTCATCAAGCGAATGAAGCAGCTGGCCAAATTGTCAGAACTGGACGACTGTATCCAGGCTGTTATGATCAAATCAAGTACCCGCCGAGATATACAATCCTTAAATTCCATGTGTATAAGGGGACAGGCAATCCACACCAGTACGTCGCTCAGTTCAAAGGTCTGTGCGGCAATACTGGAGGCGATGATAAGCTGCTGCTTCACCAGTTCGTTGGCAGTCCGAGACGACTTTTGAATGGTACTCGGAGCTCCCAAATGACTCCAAAAAGACATTTACAGAGATGGAGCTGTTGTTCACACAGTGGTTCGCCAGTGCAAGCGAGCGCACCCCGATCACGGCTTTAATTAATGCCAGGGTAAAGTCAGGAGAAACCTGGGTCCAATACGTGATCCAGTGGCGGAACCTATGGTCAAAGTGTGAACAACGCATTGAAGAATCCCCTGCCGTGGGCATTTTCATCGGGAATCTTGATCTTCAAACGAATGTGACCCAGTTCATGACGTTCTTCAAGTCGACCACCTTCCAGGCTCTAATCGACAAACTGGTCCAAATGGAACAGATTGGCCACGGGCCTTCCTCCTCAAAAATGGACCCTCAAAATGCCAAGGGTAAAGGGAAAGCGGCCTTCGTTGTCAACACTCAATAGCAACCGAGTGACTCAAAACCGGTTGCTCGCCAAAACAACATGCGTCCGCGCATATCCCTGGAAGAAAGGTTAGGACGCGCTTACTCGTTTCCCCGTGACAAGACGAGGAGACTGTTCGAACTGGAAGTGCGCAACAAACTCATTACATTGCCAGACCCGCGACGTCCACCACAACCTGGTGACGTCAACAACCCCAACTACTTCTCCTATCACAGAATGGTGAGCCACCCAATTGTGGATTGCTACCTCTTTAAGAACTGGGTCGAGGACCAGTATCAACAGCGGAAATTCACGCTGTCTGAGAAGTGGAGGGTGAACCTGCCTCAGAAGCACGCTCCGAAAAAGGTGGATACGCCGGGGGCATCATGCTCGCTCGTAGAAGAAGCTCCATGTGAAGTCGTTTTTCAGCTAAAACCAAAAGAATGCCGAAGGATCTCCAAGCATGTCCAGCAGTCTGGTGGAGAAGCCCACTTGAACCGGAAATCATTAAAGGGGTGCTGAAACCACGTCCTGTACCGAAAACCGTCGACAAAGGGCAAAATCCCCAAGTCAAGCCTTCAAAGTCTTCGAAGAAAAAGAAGAAGACCAAGAAGCCTGTGCAGCCTGCCGAGTATGACGACAAGCGCACAAACATACAAAAGTACATTGATGCGCTGGAGGAGTACAACCAGAAGGCGCATACACCGATCAGTCTCGAAGAGTTCCTCAAGCATATTCTTGAGAACGAAGATAGTGACAACGATGAGGAAAATGACTCATCAGAAGAAACCAAAGACTATGTAGCAAGTTGCCACGTGGTCTCCTATTCATCGTTAAATGTCGAAGAAGCTCCCTCGGTGTCAGAAGGCAACGCGGAGGAACTGGAGGCAGGATTGGCACCAAAATCCCTGGAATTGTCGGAAGACCCAATCGATAGGCTGTTAAACGAAGTCTTTCGAAAAAGCAAAGTTGACCGAGAACGCGAAACAACCATATATGAAAAAGGCTAAACGTCAGCATCCGGATGAACAAGCTGCGGAAAGGAGGAGTCATAAAGTACTCCAACCAGACCAAAGCACACCTGTGGCAAAGAAGAGCAGAATAAAGACAGAGAAGCGGTTCGCCAAAACCCTAGCAGTGGGAATGAAGCTGCCACCTCTCAAAGGAAACACGTCTGGGGTCATGAGCCTCAACGGAGAGGACTCATATCCGAACTACTGCCTATATTATCGGAGGGTTACTCATCCCACCTAAGAATGCAGTGCCTTCAAGAAGTGGTGGTAAGGATACGTTGTCCATCAACAACACTTCAAGAGGATGAAACGTGAAGCTCTTCAACAGCAAAAAAGTGCGACGAATGCACGTGAGAAATGACTGACATCTGTCATATGTTTGATACCGGTTCGGAAAAGGAAAAACTCCAAGTTCTTACCTTAGAGAGCGATTCCGAGGAAGAAACGACCCTCGGCCCTCTCTTCAGGGACTCTACCTCCGGAAAAGAAGAGGAGGAGAAGAACTGTGATAACATTCAGCTGTGTAACCGCACGTTTCCTGAAAAGAACCTCGGACCTACAAACAAAGGTTCGAACAAAAGAGACAAAGGGAAAGAGAAAATCCTTGAGGAAATTGCCCTCGATGATCAAGTTGTCAAAGAGCTCGCAGCCAAGGACCCACCCAAGAAAAACAAGGTAGATTACAACGTCTTGGCACATCTGAGGAAAATACCCTCACAACTAAGCATATTGGATGCTCGCCTCCTGTCACGCCCCGCTTCCCAGAGTACGCTAAGATAGGCACGTGACATAGCCAACCATGCTACCTGTGGATAGGAAAAATCCTTCCACAGTCACATTACGGCTGTAGAGATATCAAGAACAGGAAAGTAAACCAAACTATCTAGTACATATCCATAAGCCAGAGTAATTGAGTCAAGAAATAATATACTATGCGGAAGCAAAAGATCCAATAAATAAAACACCGGGAATAGTAAAACTAGATACCAACAGGATACTCACCGCTCGGTCTAACAGCGGCAGTACTCCTGATCAGTCTGCAACAAAGGTAGAGGATCTGGGCCATGCAAAACCCAGACGCCAGTGCGTCATAATATCAAGCAATACTATAAACAGGGGTAGCAAGACATACAGGTATGTGTAAGATCAGTAAAACAGGTATAACAGTAATATAAATGAGGACAGTGAGGGTAATGTGTAGTGAGTGACCTAAACTGGTCTATTGGGTTAACTACTCTCAAGTCTTTGAAATCAATTTGATGAATCATCGATGTAACTCAATAGTATCCCGTGCGTGCCCGGGATCACGGTGAAGATTCTCGGGCTGAAACCGAGACATGCCGCTAGGCACTAAAGAAAAAGGGTAACGATGAATGATGTCAACAGTATCATCCCAAGGCTGGCCTAGCCTCTAAAAAGGTAGTGGGTAACGATGGATGATATCAGCAGCAGCATCCCAAGGCTGGCCTAGCCTCTAAAACTGATCAGTAAAGATATCGAACTGTTGAGTTACAAGTCAGGTTTCATCATTGATTCCCCTATACCCCCAAGTTGTGTATTCAAGTCAAGTATTAAATAATCTGGAGCTAATGCCAACACAGGATCAGGCAGGTACAAGTTTGTCTGGATAGACAACAGGAAATGTCCGTAGGGACAACAGATCAGGTTTGTTGGCATTAGTAACAAGATCAGGTAACAGGTAAAGCCATGGTACATCAGGTCTAGTCAAGTAGTACATTGGTATCATGTCATGTCAAGAGGTGCGCGGCACCATGTAATGTCAAGCAGTAGGTGTAACAAGTCATGTCAGGGGTGCACAAAATGTGGGTGCTCATAATCAAACTAAAATAAGCAGGGGTATACAAAACAAGTATAGGGTACTAATGTAACAATAAAATGGAACATTGTAATGTGGTATGCAAATAGGTACAGATTAAAATATATGGGTGCACGGTTATCGATTAGAGTTAAGGTTATGGTTCCAACATTAAGAAAATACACTTAAACAAGTATGGAATGTTAAAATCTAATTATTATGGGTTAAATGATCTAGGGATGCAAATATATATAAAAATAGGTTAAATGGATGCAAACGAGTGACCGATAGGGTAGAAACTATTAAAAGGGTACTAGGGGCTATGCAAATAATTATTATGTGATTTGAATACGGATGTGGGTACTATGTATAGTAAAACAAAATGCAACATGGTAGGTTTCAAGTTGTAAATCTAAAATGATATAAATGGACATCGAAATGTAAAAAAATGGAAACAAATGGCCTTAGGTTTAATTTACAGGTTTAATCATGCAATTAAATATGTATAAAAATAATATAATAGCATGTAGCAAGTTTTACTTTCCTCGAACGGATCACGATACGGGATGCGCACGCAGCGTCCAATGTCGGCAAATGTTGCAACATCCACACACGCACACGGGACAGGTCCAGGCACAGCAAGAAGGTAACCACGCAAGTAGGGGAAGTCCGCAGGGTTGTTCGGATCGTCGGCAGCGGCACGGCTCCGGCGATCGTCGGAAAATAGAATCAAGAAACAAGAGAACAAGAAGAGATGGAAAAACAAGAAGAAGAAGAAAGAGAAGAAAGAAGAGATGAGGTTGTGGCTGCTCTGTGGTTGGTATTTGGGGACAGAAGCGAGGCAAGGGAAACGAAGGCGATGATGATGGGTTTCCGGCGATCACCGGAAAAGTACAAGATCAAGAAAGAGGAAGAGAAGAGAAAAGAAGAAGAAGAAGAAGAAGAAGAAGAAGAAGAAGAGAGGAAGTGGGTGATGGTGTCCTGGGGTCTGGGGTTCTGGGCCGAGAAGGTGACAAGGAGGTCGGCGAAGGCAAGGTGGAGATGGGTGTAGTGGCCGGAACTTGGGGTGCAGGGGGGTTTGCTCGGGGGAAGAAGGCGAGGAGATGAGGAGTGAGGTGAGGAAGATGAGGAGAAGGAGAAGGTGATGAAGATGGAGGTGGTGGCGACGGGGATACGACGACGAGGTCGGAGCTACGGTGATGGGGTGCAGGCGAGGTCATAGCGTCGGGATCTTGGGTTCTCGTGGGGTTTGCAGCGGGGAGGAGAGAAAGAGAGAGGTGAGGTGGTCGAGGAGATGAGTGGAGACGACGAAGAAGGTGGTGAGACGGCGAGGGGTCGTCGGCGGCGAGGGCGACGCGAGGCGCGGGCGACGGCAGTCGAGGTTCTTAGGTTTGCCGCATCTTGTCGTCGGGGATGCAGTGGAGAGAGAGAGATGAGCGAGATAAGGTTGAGGTTGAGAAGTGGATAGGGTTGAGGGTGAGACGGCAACGGCGGTGAGACGAGCGAAGGCTAGGGCCTGGGTTTGGGTCTCAAGGTGGTGCTCGGTGAAAGGGTTGATCAACGGCGAGGTGATGGAGATGGTGGTCGAGTAGATGTGGTGGAGGTAAGAGTCTAGGTCGAGGGTGCAGACGAGGGTTAGGGACGGTCGACGACGTGAGGGTCGACGGCGACGCGAGGCAGGGGCACAAGGCTTCGGAGGGAAGGAAGTAAAGAAGGAAAAGAAGAAGAGAGAGAGGGGAGAGAGAGAGTACGTAAATAATGAAAGGAAATATAAAAATTAGAGGGGGAGAGAGAAACTGAGAGAGAAAGAGAGAGAGAGAGAGAGAGAGAGATAGGGAGGCAGAGAAAGAAAGGGGGAGAGATAGAGAGAAGAGAGAGATCGAGAGGAGAGAGAGAAAGGGAGGCAGAGAGAGAAAGGGAGAGAGATAGAAAGAAGAGAGAGATCGAGAGGAGAGAGAGAGAGAGTGGAATGAATACGGAGGAGAAATAAACTTGGCATCTTGTGGAAGAGAGAGAAGGAGAGAAAGAAAGAAAAGGAGAAAGAGAGAGAGAGACGCTCTGATTGGTTTTGGGAGTTAGGATTTAAAATTTGGAAAAGATTTTAGTTAGGTGAAATATTTTCTGTTAACGAAGAACAAAGGATGTGGATTAAAAATACAAAGATATTAATTTTAATAAAATTTGAATTTTGGCGGGATACAAAATATTCCAAAACGCGCACGGGCCGGGTCTAAAAATTCATATTTAAAATATGAAAAATATATGCGACTTTCAAAAATCAAAATGAATGCTCAGGTAACGAAAAAGCATACCCCCAAGAACGGACGCACGTATGTGCACGTAGCCATCCAAACACGTCCGTTTCACTGAACGGGACGAGAACAAGATGTGCGGATGCTACCACGGGATTAGGGGTATCAAGCAGGCCATGTTATGCAATTTTAAATAATTTTCTGTGACCTAGAAATGTTATATGATAAAAGATGCAATACCAGATAAAATGCCAGTAAGCGATAAAGTTGAAAATGCACAAGTCTACATAACAAGTCAGGGTGATTCATAAACGTGAATCAAACAAGTTTCAAGCAAGCGGGTCAGGTCGAATGCAATGTAAAAGGTAAAATACCATTCGTACCCAAAACACGATAAATCAGGAAAATACCAATAAGAAAATACTAGAACTGGAATAGGTATAAATAAACTAGGTTGTTACATTATACCCAACTACAAAAAGAATTTCGTCCTCGAAATTCCAAGAACAAGAAAGGATAATCAATCAAGAAACTACAAGAATAGAGGTGGAAACTTCTGTCGGATCTCATCTTCTCATTCCCAGGTTGATTCTCCATATGAGCGATTTCCCCAAGAAATAAGTACGAAAGGAATAACCTTGTTTTTAAGAACCTTTTCTCTTCGATCCACAATCGATATCGGTCGCTCCTCAAAAGTCAAATCTTCTCGGACAGTCAGCTCCGAATGATCCAGCACGTGTGTTTCATCTCGAACATATTTACGGAGTTGAGATACGTGAAACACGTCATGAACATTCGCCAAGGATTACGGTAACGTCAATCGATACGCCATTTCTCCACCACGCTCCAAAATCTCAAAAGGTCCAACAAATCGAGGACTAAGCTTTCCTCGACTTCTGAAACGAATCACCCCTCTAGTCGGTGATATCTTCAAGAATACCAAATCACCAACGGCGAACTCTAGAGGTCTTCTCGATGTATAGGCCCAACTCTTCTGCCGATCTTGCGCTGCCTTCATCTAATTCCGGATAGTATTAACTTTCTCCATGGTTTGCACGATCAAATCTGATCCCAACAATCTTCGTTCTCCAACATCGTCCCAACAAACAGGTGAACGACACTTGCGACCATATAATGTTTCGAATGGAGCCATCTGAATAGTCGCTTGGAAACTGTTATTGTAAGAAAACTCCACCAAATGTAGATGATCCTCCCATGAACCCTTGAAGTCTAACATGCAAGCTCTCAACATGTCTTCAAGAGTTTGGATCGTTCTCTTCGGCTGGCCATTTGTTTGAGGATGATAAGCTGTGCTAACTTCAATCAAGTCCCCAAACTTTCCTGTAAACCCCTCCAGAAATGTGATAAGAAACGGGTGTAACGGTCGGACACGATGCTCACCGGTACTCCATGCAATCTTACAATATCCTGCATGCACCGTTCTGCCAAAGCTCCTGTTGGTTGACCAACTCGAAATGGTATGAAATGAGCTGCCTTGGTCAATCGATCAACAATCACCCAACTGTATTATTGCCCTTTAGACTCCGCGGTAAAGCCGTCACGAAATCCATGGTTATATGTTCCCACTTCTATTGAGCAATCGGAAGTGGTTGCAATAAAATAGCTACCCTTTGATGTTCAGACTTAACTTGCCGACACACCAAGCACTTCGTTACAAAGCGAACAATCTCCCTTTTCATGCCTTCCCACCAGAAATGCTGTCGTAGATCACGGTACATCTTCGTGCCTCCTGGATGTATGGAATATGCGGAACTGTGCGCCTCCTTCATAGGTTTTTCGTGAATACCTCCCTTTGGCACACACAAACGGCTACCATATCGCAACGAACAATCTTCATGAATCAACTTGTCCGTTCGAAGTCCAGCTTCAACCTGTTCTCGAAACTTTTGTAATCTAGGGTCCTGCAATTGAGCTGCTTTAATATTCTCGATCAACGACGACTGTACTTGCAGCTGCATCAATTGTCCCGAAGAATGCGGTAGCACAACCTCCAAATCAAATCTTCAAATGTCTTCAATAAGTTCCTTCTGTGCAGTCAACATGTGAATTGCTGGAAACCGACTAAGCGCATCTGGCACAACACTAACTTTCCCCGGATGGTACTTGAGATCAAGATCGTAGTCAGCCATCAGCTCCAACCATCTACGCTGCCTCATATTAAGCTCCTTCTGTGTGAACACATACTTTAGGCTTTTTTTATCGGTGAAAACCTCGACCCTTTCGCCTAATAAGTAGTGTCTCCAAATTTTCAAAACGAAAAACACAGCTGCTAGCTCCAAGTCATGAGTTGGGTAATTCTTCTCATGGGTCTTCAACTGTCTCAATGTGTAAGCTATAACCTTCCTATGCTGCATTACAACACATCCCAATCCTTTCCCAGATGCGTCGCTGTGAATCACCAATCCTCCGGAATTGTCTGGCCCGGTCAAAATAGGAGCGGTTATCAACCTCTATTTCAACGCCTCAAAAGCTTACGCACACCTATCTGTCCACACAAATGGTACTTCCTTGCGCGTAAGCTTGGTCAGAGGCTCAGCCAAACGAGCAAAATTCTCCACGAACCTTCTGTAATACCCAGCAAGTCCAAGAAAGCTTCTGATCTCCGCAACGTTCTTCGGAATCGGCCAATCTCGAACTGTTGCAATCTTTTCGGGATCAACGGAGATTCCATCTCCAGACACAACATGTCCCAAAACTTCACTTCTTGAAGCCAAAACTCGCACTTGCTCATCTTTGCATACAATTTTTCTTGCCTCAACGTCTGCAGTGCGATCTTCAAATGTTCTGCATGCTCTTTCATACTCTTAGAGTAGACCAGAATATCATCAATGAACACCACCATAAACTTGTCCAAGAATGGTGAAAAGATTCGGTTCATCAAGTCCATGAATATCGCCGGTGCACTCGTTACTCCGAAGGGCATCACTAATTACTCGTAATGTCCATACCGAGTTCGGAACGCAGGCTTGCAAATATCTTCTGATTTAACTCGGACCTAATGATATCCGGATCGCAAATCCAGCTTCGAGAATACCCTCGCGCTATAAAGCTGCTCGAACAATTCGCCAATGCGAGAGATCGGATACTTGTTCTTAATAGTCACCCGGTTTAATTCTCGATAATCGATGCATATTCTCCTTGTGTCATCTTTCTTCTTGACTAGAAGAACTGGAGCTCCCCAAGGCGAGTTACTGCTGCGAATCCAACCCTTCTCAAGTAATTCAGTAACCGCTTCTTGACTTCTTCCAACTCCACTGGTGCCATTGGATAGTACGCTTTAGAAACTGGCGCTGCACCAGGAATAAGGTCAATCGCAAACTCCACATCTCGTTTCGGCGCTAAACCTGAGATATTCTCGAACACGTCCATGAAATCTTGAACAACAGCTGGCGCTTCATCTTATCAACCTCCATCTATGAAAGAACACTAGTTGTCGGCCTAGCCCTAAACTCGACTGGCCCGACAGAACTGCTTCCTCCAGCAAGACAAACTCCGGATGTCCGGGAATCTGGAAATTCGCTTTCTTTGCTCTACAATCAATGTGAGCGTGGAAAGTGCCGAGAAAATCCATTCCCAAGACAACAACAAACAAAGGGATGCACCAGAATTGAATAATTCTAATGCGGGGAAAACATGAACAAGTAAGATACCAAGATGACTTCATCCGAAGTCAAGATACTGAGAAGGATTAAGCACGGTAAACATAATTCAACCTGGCGATAAAACAATAACTGGTAAGTAATGAAACCAAGAGAAACAAGGTAATATAATGACCATGGAACAAGGAAGTGAATCAAGACCAGAACTCCAAGTTACTTAAATAGAGTACCGCATTGTAACCATGCTGCAGTTCATGGGTACAATTACATAACTCCACTCAAGTCGCCCAAATCCTAGTATCAGAATCAAGGAATCAGGGAGAAACAATATTGAACCAAAAAGGTTTCAAGTCGAGATGCAAAGTGGTTTGCATATCGTCAAGGCGAAAGATAAAAGAAAGATATGATTCAAGAATCCTGATAGCAATGTGGCAGGACATGTTCCTAATCACGAATATTCCGATTCGTGTATTGGGTCCAATACCCAACTACAAAAAGAATCAAACTCGATTAACCTATATCCTATGGCTCTGATACAAAAGAAATCATGTCACGCCCAGCTTCCCAGAGTACACTAAGATAGGAACGTGACATAGCCAACCATGCTACCTGTGGATAGAAAAATCCTTCTACAGTCGCATTACAGCTGTAAAGATATCAAGAACAGGAAAGTAAACTAAACTATCTAGTACATGTCCATAAGCCAGAGTAAATGAGTCAAGAAATAATATAATATGCGGAAGCAAAAGATCCAATAAATAAAACACCTGGAATAGTAAAACTAGATACCAACAGGATCCTCACCGCTCGGTCTAACAGCGGCAGTACTCCTGATCAGTCTACAACAAAGGTAGAGGATCTGGGCCATGCAAAACCCAGATGTCAGTGCGTCATAATATCAAGCAATATTATAAACAAGGGTAGCAAGACATACAGGTATGTGTAAGATCAGTAAAACAGGTATAACAGTAATATAAATGAGGACAGTGAGGGTAATGTGTAGTGAGTGATCTAAACCGGTCTATTGGGTTAACTACTCTCAAGTCTTTGAAATCAATTTGATGAATCATCGATGTAACTCAATTGTATCCCGTGCGTGCCCGGGATCACGGTGAAGATTCTCGGGCTGAAACCGAGACATGCCGCTAGGCACTAAAGAAAAAGGGTAACGATGAATGATGTCAACAGTATCATCCCAAGGCTGGCCTAGCCTCTAAAAAGGTAGTGGGTAACGATGGATGATGTCAGCAGCATCATCCCAAGGCTGGCCTAGCCTCTAAAACTGATCAGTAAAGGTATCGAACTGTCGAGTTACAAGTCAGGTTTCATCATTGATTTCCCCATACCCCCAAATTGTGTATTCAAGTCAAGTATTAAATAATCTGGAGCTAATGCCAACACAGGATCAGGCAGGTACAGGTTTGTCTGGATAGACAACAGGAAATGTCCGTAGAGAAAACAGGTCAGGTTTGTTGGCATTAGTAAAAAGATCAGATAACAGGTAAAGCCATGGTACATCAGGTCTAGTCAAGTAGTACATAGGTATCATGTCATGTCAAGAAGTGCGCGGTACCATGTCGTGTCAAGCAGTAGGTGTAACAAGTCATGTCAGGGGTGCACAAAATGTGGGTGCTCATAATCAAACTAAAATAAGCAGGGGTATACAAAACAAGTATAGGGTACTAATGTAACAATAAAATGGAACATTGTAATGTGGTATGCAAATAGGTACAGATTAAAATATATGGGTGCACGGTTATCGATTAGAGTTAAGGTTATGGTTCCAACATTAAGTAAAATACACTTAAACAAGTATGGAATGTTAAAATCTCGTTATTATGGGTTAAATGATCTAGGGATGCAAATATATATAAAAATAGGTTAAATGGATGCAAACGAGTGACCGATAGGGTAGAAACTATTAAAAGGGTACTAGGGGCTATGCAAATAATTATTATGTGATTTGAATACGGATGTGGGTACTATGTATAGTAAAACAAAATGCAACATGGTAGGTTTCAAGTTGTAAATCTAAAATGATATAAATTGACATCGAAATGTAAAAAAATGGAAACAAATGGCCATATGTTTAATTTACAGGTTTAATCATGCAATTAAATATGTATAAAAATAATATAATAGCATGTAGCAAGTTTTACTTGCCTCGAACAGATCATGATACGGGATGCGCATGCAGCGTCCAATGTCGGCAAATGTTGCAACATCCACACGCGCACACGGGACAGGTCCAGGCACAGCAAGAAGGTAACCACGCAAGTAGGGGACGTCCGCAGGGTTGCTCGGATCGTCGGCAGCGGCACGGCTCCGGCGATCGTCGGAAAACGGAATCAAGAAACAAGAGAACAAGAAGAGAAGGAAAAACAAGAAGAAGAAGAAAGAGAAGAAAGAAGAGATGAGGTTGTGGCTGCTCTGTGGTTGGTATTTGTGGACAGAGGCGAGGCAAGGGAAACAAAGGCGACGATGATGGGTTTCCGGCGATCACCGGAAAAGTACAAGACCAAGAAAGAGGAAGAGAAGAGAAAAGAAGAAGAAGAAGAAGAAGAGAGGAAGTGGGTGATGGTGTCCTGGGGTCTGGGGTTCTGGGCCGAAAAGGTGACAAGGAGGTCGGCGAAGGTAAGGCGGAGATGGGTGTAGTGGCCGGAACTTGGGGTGCAGGGGGTTTGCTCGGGGGAAGAAGGCGAGGAGACGAGGAGTGAGGTAAGGAAGATGAGGAGAAGGAGAAGGTGATGAAGATGGAGGTGGTGGCGACGGGGATACGACGACGAGGTCGGAGCTCCGGCGATGGGGTGCAGGCGAGGTCGCAGCGTCGGGATCTTGAGTTCTCATGGGGTTTGCAGTGGGGAGGAGAGAGAGAGAGGTAAGGTGGTCGAGGAGATGAGTGGAGACGACGAAGAGGGTGGTGAGACGGCGAGGGGTCGGCGGCGGCGGCGGCGGCGGCGAGGCGCGGGCGACGGCAGTCGAGGTTCTTAGGTTCGCCGTGTCTCGTCGTCGGGGATGCAGTAGAGAGAGAGACGAGCGAGATAAGGTTGAGGTTGAGAAGTGGATAGGGTTGAGGGTGAGACGGCAACGGCGGTGAGACGAGCGAAGGCTAGGGCATGGGTTTGGGTCTCAAGGTGGTGCTCGGTGAAAGGGTTGATCAACGGCGAGGTGATGGAGATGGTGGTCGAGTAGGTGTGGTGGCGGTAGGAGTCTAGGTCGAGGGTGCAGACGAGGGTTAGGGACGGTCGACGACGTGAGGGTCGACGGCGAGGCGAGGCAGGGGCACGAGGCTTTGGAGGGAAGGAAATAAAGAAGGAGAAGAAGAAGAGAGATGGGGGAGAGAGAGTACGTAAATAATGAAAGGAAATATAAAAATTAGAGGGTGAGAGAGAGACTGAGAGAGAAAGAGAAAGAGAGAGAGATAGGGAGGCAGAGAAAGAAAGGGAGAGAGATAGAGAGAAGAGAGAGATCGAGAGGAGAGAGAGAGTGGGATGAATTGGGAGGAGAAATAAACTTGGCATCTTGTGGAAGAGAGAGAAGGAGAGAAAGAAAGAAAAGGAGAAAGAGAGAAAGAGAAAGAAGGGGGAGAGAGAGACGCTCTGATTGGTTTTGGGAGTTAGGATTTAAAATTTGGAAAAGATTTTAGTTAGGTGAAATATTTTCTGTTAACGAAGAACAAAAGCTGTGGATTAAAAATACAAAGATATTAATTTTAATAAAATTTGAATTTTGGTGGGATACAAAATATTCCAAAACGCGCACGGGTCGGGTCTAAAAATTCAGATTTAAAATATGAAAAATATATGCGACTTTCAAAAATCAAAATGAATGCTCAGGTAAAGAAAAAGCATACCCCCAAGAACGGACGCACGTACGTGCGCGTAGCCATCCAAACACGTCCGTTTCACTGAACTGAACGAGAACAAGATGTGCGGATGCTACCACGGGGTTAGGGGTATCTAGCAGGCCATGTTATGCAATTTTAAATTATTTTCTGTGACCTAAAAATGTTATATGATAAAAGATGCAATGCCAGATAAAATGCCAGTATGCGATAAAGTTGAAAATGCACAAGTCTACATAACAAGTCAGGGTGATTCATAAATATGAATCAAACAAGTTTCAAGCAAGCGGGTCGGGTCGAATGCAATGTAAAATGTAAAATACCATTTCGTACCCAAAAAACGATAAATCACGAAAATACCAATAAGAAAATACTAGAACTGGAATAGGTATAAATGAACTAGGTTGTTACACCTCCTGTCCAAAGAGGCACGAGATTCTCTGATCAAGGCATTACAAGAGCCCGATCAGTTCCAAGCTTTCCTTGCAGAAAAGAAGATGAAGGACGAGTTGGTAGAGGTTCACACAGCTGACATCACATTCAGCGAAGAGGATCTCCTCCTCGGAATGTGCGAGCACAACCATCCTCTATACGTCACCGGGTATTGCCACGACATCAAGATAGGCAAAATCCTTGTCGACAACAGGTCCTCTGTCAACCTCCTCAACGTGAAGGTGCTGAAGGAGATTTGCATTAACATTCAGCACCTAGCCCGGGACAAAATTACCATCTCTGGGTTCGATTCACAGTCGTCGTGGACGCTTGGGTCCGTAATTCTGACGTTACGCTTCGGCTTGCTCATCACTAACATCAAATTTCACGTCATTGACGCCAAGACTTGCTATAATGCTCTGCTCGGCAGGCCTTGGTTACACGAGTATAACGTCATCCCTTCTACACAACATCAGTGTATGAAGTATTTCAAAGATGGCTTGGAATACATCGTTACGGGGGAACTAAACCCCTTCTTGGTAAACGAAGTCCGAAAATATGAAGATGCAAAGTCCTTCTGATCAAACTTCGAGGATATGGAAAGGTGTCATAGGCCGGAGGTTAAACAGAAGCCCATCGCCACCATCCCAATTTTTGGGAGCGATACCGAGGAAGATGAAGAAATAGTCTACTCGGGGCAACCCTAAGGAAACAGGCCCGGACCATCTACCCCTATTCTGGTCTTTGGCAGCGACTCTGAGGACGAGGCCAACGCAGTGTTCTCAATCCGCCCGTTGGTGCAAACCTTTGCCGGAGCCGATCAGAGTTTACAAATCACAATGGTTCCACCTCGGCATTATAAGGAACTCGATGAGCTCGATACATACAGCGTATAAGAGCTACAGACTTTCTACGTACCTCCCAGACGAAGAGGTGAAAAGGCGATCCTCTTCTACCAATCTACGGACACCAGAGTAGAAAAAGAAGTCTGGCATGGTGCCGATTTTGCATTTGATAGGCTTCAACCAATCCGTCCGCCAAGATACTATGCGGAGGGACTGAAAATGTTGTTGAGATGTCAAGGTGTAACCCTCGAACAGACTGTTAGATATGTAAGTCGATGTACAACACCCCACGACTTGCGGGGAGACGGAAATATGAAAAACGATCTTGTTCTTTGCTTAAACATCGACTAACCGCAAGAATCGAAGCTAAACGATAACTAACATCAAACATAGAAGTTAACAACTACTATGTAAAAGGATTATACCTAAAGAACCGTGTCCTTCGTCTTTACGAACTCCACCTCCTCCTCGGCTTTCTCGAAGTAGTAGACGATCCACCCGAGAGCTTTACTCCAAGCTTAGCCTCTAAACTTGAGGCAACTAAACTTCTTTAAGTGCTAATCAAAGAAGCTAGGTGAAATAGAGTGAGGGTTATAGTTTAATAAGTCTAACTAATCTTTGTACTCAACACATGAGAGGGGAGGATTAGGGTTTGAAGAGGGAGAGCATGAGGAGAGAGAAGGTGAACATAATAATGAAGTGAGAATAATGAGTTATGATAATATATATCAAGCATTTCTTTTTATCAAGAAAAGAAAATAAATCAATTTAACAACCATGCTTGATAATATCTAGTGATGATTCATCTCCATGAGTCATTAAGCATTTATGATGAATTAATGACATGGATGAATCATCCATATGACTCACTAATCATATTCATTGTATATGCCACCTAAAACCCCTTAGTCACCACCTTCTAGAAGCTTCTCGCGCAATTACGAGAACGCCCCTCCTTTCCGCAAAAATACGGAAAAACTTTAGACTGTATAAATCCAATAACCGGATACCAGTAACTGGCTTAAACCAAAGCCGACTGGTAAAAACTGTCCGAAAGCCGTACGTGCGTAAACACACGTATGCGTCCGAACCCTTGTCATAAAACCATACGACCTCTATATCGTTTTGCCCGGAGTAGGGAAACTCTCTGTGTGGGACTCTAGAGACTCGACTACTACGCTGGCAGTGGGTTTAACCACAGACCGCAAGCGGCACTAGCTGTACGTAACGGTCCCCAGGTAGATGTCGATAAGAAGGCCGATGAGGAAACCCATCTGAACTTCTACTGAGTCTGATGTGACAATCTCCATACAGTCCGGTCCGTTTGTCTAAGACTATCGCATATCGGGCCAAGGGGGCGGCAAGCGTCAGTCCCCTAATAGCGGTATAAGTCGTGTCGGAGCGAAGCCCATTACACCCTGAGAAACTACTGGAACCTACCAGCAAATCTCGCTTGCTCTGGCCAGGGACTTTGCGTAATGGCTCTCTGACACAGCGCGATATCAACCCCCAATACCGGGAGAAACGAATCCTGTCTAACCGCCACTGCCTCCAAGTGCTCGGGACTGCACCCAACTGCTACCTGTTTGCACGACTCCTTTGAGCCGTGGTAGGGTAGCAATCTAAGAACAGTGGGACACACTCGAGGCGAAGTAGCAGTGTCAAGTCTGCGGACTATGCTGTACTTATGTCACCTGGGAACTGTTCACTGACGACTGGTATAAAACCAACCAACAGTTCCCTGTGAGTCCTGTCCGGCGTACCCGTAACCTAACGAGCACCTGCATACTATCTCCAGTACGACGTACTGACAGCTGTGGGACAGACCATCTCCCTAACTGGGATGAGAAGCGTACACACTAGTCTACTCCGGAGTATCGATGTCCTGTCTCGATAATCCAACGACTAGGGACCTGAATAAGGATGTGCTTGTAGACTATCCAGCCCCCACTAGTGTGACTGCCATCACAACGCTGGTAGTCAAGCAAGATCCTAAGAGCTCTATCAATACGTATACTCACATATTAAGATAGAAAAACCAAGTAGCATACTACCATGTTTAGCAAGACTGTTATATACATGTGAATATCCCAAGCTTCCGTTAAGTAATATACAAACTAGTATGATACAATAATGGCCCCTAGGGCATATGCACTAACAATCTCCCACTTGCACTAGGGCCATGTACTGGCATATCGAAGACCGATGATCTCGAGTAGCCTCTCGAACTGAATCTGAGGTATGGCCTTTGTGAATGGATCAGCAATGTTCTCTTCAGAAGCAACTCTCCGAACCTCGATCTCCCGACGATCAATGATCTCCCTAATCAGGTGATACCGCCTTAAGATGTGTCTGGACTTCTGATGGGACCTTGGTTCCTTCGCTAAAGCTATAGCTCCGTTGTTGTCGCAATACAGAGGTATTGGATCAACTATGGTAGGAACCACCTGAAGTTCTGTTAGGAACTTCTTCATCCAGAATGCTTCTTTTGCGGCATCGCAAGCAGCTATATACTCTGCTTCCATCGTTGAGTCAGCAACGGTGTCCTGCTTGGAGCTCTTCCAGTACACCGCCCCTCCATTGAGGGTAAAGACATAACCCGACATGGACTTGGAATCGTCCTTATCACTCTGAAAACCGGAATCAGCAAAGGCCTCCAACCTGAGGCCTTTTCCGCCGTAAACCAAGAACATCTCCTTAGTCCTCCTCAGGTACTTGAGAATGTTCTTTACTGCTATCCAGTGCTTCTCCCCTGGGTCTGATTGATACCGGCTTACCACACTCAGTGCGTAAGCTACATCTGGTCTGGTGCACAACATCGCATACATTATAGAGCCTACCGCAGAAGCGTAGGGTATAATAGACATGCGTTCCCTTTCCAAATCAGTCTTGGGAGACATCTCTTTGGAAAGGGTGATTCCGTGACAAGCCGGTAGATTACCGCGCTTAGAATCTTCCATACTAAATCTTTTCAGTACAGTGTCAATATACCTGGACTGCGAAAGTCCCAAAATCCTCTTGGATCTATCACGATAGATCCGGATCCCCAGAATGTAAGAGGCATCACCCAGGTCTTTCATGGAGAACCTGTGTGACAAGAATCCTTTGACAGATTGTAGCATAGGAATGTCATTTCCTATCAATAGAATGTCATCCACGTACAAGACGAGGAATACGACACTTCTTGCTACAACTTTACTATATATGCACGGTTCATTTGGATTTTTGATAAAGTCATATTCTTTGACTGTCTCATCAAAACAGATGTTCCAACTCCGCGATGCTGCTTTAGTCCATAGATGGACTTAAGCAGCTTGCACACTTTCCCGCTGCTCCCACTCTGATTGAAACCCTCTGGCTGATCCATATAGACGCATTCTTCTAAATTTCCATTCAGAAAAGCCGTCTTTACGTCCATCTGCCAGATTTCATAATCATGGAAGGCAGCAATAGCAAGAAGGACCCGAATGGATTTGAGCATAGCCACTGGAGAAAAAGTTTCGTCATAGTCCAAACCAGGTCTTTGACGAAAACCCTTTGCAACAAGTCTAGCCTTATAGGTTTCCACCTGTCCATCTATACCAATCTTTTTCTTGAAGATCCATTTGCATCCCATGGGTTTTACCCCATCTGGAGCAAAGTCCAAAGTCCATACTTTGTTGGTGTACATGGACTCCATTTCGGTCCGCATTGCATCTAGCCATCGTACCGAGTCGCCGCTCTGGATGGCCTGCTGGAAGTCAGTAGGTTCATCATCATCTATGATGCAATCCTCTCTATCCCCATCTATGAGAAAACCGTAGTATCTCTCAGGCGGATGAGACGGCCTACTACTCCTGCGGAGGGGTGCGGGAATGTCCTGTTCTTCTTGAACTACCGGTTCTACCAAACTTTCAGTATTGGTTTGTGGTTCTGGAATTTCTTCCAGTTCTATTTCGCTCCCACTTGATTCTTTTTCTAAAAACTGATGTTCTAGAAAATGGGCATTACGAGAAACAAATACCTTTTGTTCCTCTGCGTAATAGAATAGATATCCCCTGGAGTTCTTTGGATATCCCACAAACTTACACTTTACTGATCGTGCCTCGAGCTTGTCCACATGCTGCTTTTTAACAAAAGCTGGACATCCCCAAATCTTTATATACTGTAGATGGGGTTTCTTCCCGCTCCACATCTGATATGGAGTGGTAGGCACAGTCTTGGTAGGAACATTATTCAAAAGATATGCTGCTGATTCTAGCGCATAACCCCAAAAAGATCGCGGTAACTCAGCATTACTCATCATGGATCGTACCATATCCAATAGGGTTCGATTCCGTCTCTCCGATACACCGTTGTGCTGTGGAGTGTATGGAGGAGTAAGCTGAGAGAGAATTCCTTTCTCTTTTAGGTAACCTAGGAACTCGGCACTCAAGTATTCACCACCTCGATCAGATCTAAGTGTCTTGATACTTTTGCCGGTTTGGTTTTCTACTTCATTCTTATACTCTTGGAATTTCACAAAAGCCTCGGATTTATGTTTCATCAGATAAATGAATCCGTATCTTGAGTAATCATCCGTGAAAGTAATGAAATAGGAAAAACCACCTCTTGCATGTGTAGACATTGGACCACATACATCACTGTGTATGAGTCCTAAGAGCTCGCTCGCTCTTACTCCTTGTCCAGTAAATGGAGTCTTTGTCATCTTTCCTTTGAGACAAGATTGACAAGTGTCATAAGTTTGATATTCGAACGAGTCCAAATATCCTTCTCTATGCAACTTAGTCAACCTTCTCTCATTGATATGACCCAGTCTACAATGCCATAAGAAAGCTTTATTTAAATCTGGAGACTTTCTTTTAAGTGTGTTCTGGACATTGAAAATTTGGAGTTAGTTTAAAACATATATACCGTTATTTAGTGTACCGGACCCAATCAAACCATGATTAAGGTGGATGTTAACAACATCTCTTACAAACGTGAAATCATAACCTTTATTTGATAACAAGGAAACTGATATGATATTACACGTTAAGCTTGGTACAAAAAAACAGTTATGTAAAACCAAAATATGTCCACTCGTCAATCCCAGGTGATAATCCCCGACGGACGCAGCTCCCACGCTAGCTCCGTTAGCAACCTTTAGGGTCATATCACCTTCCTTCAGCACTCTACGGTTTCTCAGTGCCTGCAATGAATTGCAAATATGAGATCCTGATCCGGTATCCAATACCCAGGAAATAGAGTTAATTGACAGACAATTCTCAATTACAAACACACCTGAAGTCGAAGCCACAGCTTGCTTCGGTTCCTGGTTCTTGGCGTTCCACGCCTTGCAATCTTTCTTCCAGTGCCCTTTCCTGTGACAATGGAAGCACTCATCCTGGCCCACTACCGGTACTGCAAACTTTTTCTTTCCCTTCCCTCCCACCTTACTAACACCTCCTCTAGGTTTGGTGGCGGCCTTCTTCTTCCTTCCTTTGGCCCTAGCCTTGGACCCGGAAGAAGATGCACCGCTAACAAACATAGCGGGTGTTTCCCTTGTCTTCTGCAAGGTGCCATCTGCACTCCTTAACATGTTTAGGAGTTCCGAAAGTTCAACTTCTTTTCTTTGAATGTTGAAGTTCAGGATAAACTGGGCGTAGGTGTGAGGAAGGGACTGGAGAATAAGGTCTGTATAGAGCTCATTATCCAAAGTCGTCCCAAGGTCTGCGAGCTCTTCAATATAGCCGATCATCTTTAGGACATGTTCTCCTACCGATGACCCGACAGCCAACCTCGCTCGAAACAAGTTCTTAGAGGTCTCGTATCTTGCTATACGAGATTGCTCTCCATAAAGTTCCTTTGTATGGAGAAATATGCCATCTAGGTCCATATCCTCGTGCCTCCTCTGATGTTCATTGTTCATCGAGGCAAGCACGATGCACTTGGCTTTCGCGCAATCTAAATCCCAGGTTTTGCGGATTTCCTTATCCGCATTACTGGATTTGGGACCAGGGACAGCAGGTGCCGTAGCGGTGAGGACGTACCCCAATTTGTCATAGGTCAAAGCCATTTTGACATTCTGCAGCCAATCTTTATAGTTTGGCCCTGTCAGTATATTTTTCTCTAAAAGTAACTTAAGTCCAGTCATTTTCAGGGTCGCTGCAATTAGGAGAGAGAGAAGAAAACTCTTTAGCATGATGCTCTTGCAAGTTTAGAGTGGTTTTTAGTTTATCTAAACTGGATGGCTCCCACTGTTTCTCGAATCCTTCCTCAAACCATAAAAGAAGAATTAGCCAGGACTATTCTCACCGTACAATTCTTGCTTAATCGTTCAGCCAGGCTAGTGTCGATACTTCGAGGGAGGTTTTCCAACGCTTTCGCGAAGTTCCTTAATTAAATAGCCTCTTTTCTCTGGGGGCGTAACCCCGCTGACACCTTTCTTGACACCTACTTGGTTTATAGCATTGATCGTTAAGTGACGAATATCCTGATAAGTAGCGTATACTCACAGTAGGATCGGGATCCAAATATCATCGTATGATAATGTTGAAGGAATCCTACCAACATTCATCAAACTCCAAATGGTATGCAACTCTTTGCAAATTTCAGTTTCTTTAGAAATTCCCGATATATATTTTTTTTTTGCCCCATGCTCTTATGACCTTGGCGTTCGGTCAAAATGTCATAAGTCACATGTCAAGTTCTACCCATCATTATCTTGTCAATTTGAACCCATCCGTATATATCCTTGACGTTCGGCCAAAATGATAATACGACTGTCCCAAACTAACTCATCTATCTATGTAACAAATGAATACCCAGTAGCTACCAAACACTATGCCTTGGCGTTAGGTCAAAATACATAGCTTGAATACTACTGAATACCCAGATGAAATGATGGAGGGCTACGAATGGTTTTGGCGAAACCGTGAACGTAGTGAACTTGATATAACCGAAGGAACCTGATAGCTTTTAAAAGGAGTGGTTAAAGCTCCACATTTAAAAATATCTGTTTTTAAAATTAACCGAGTGGTTTCTTTTAAATTGTTCCAACGATTAAACTTTTTGGTTTATTTTCTTTGCATTATAAATAATGCGTCCCATCATTAACCTATCATTGCAGAAAACAACGAAAATACAACGTCCTCTTACGCCATCTGCATTCGCCACGGGGTCCCGTCATCACCCGTTAGGTTACTTAACTAACGACAGAGCGGGGGCTGGGCTAGCGCAGGTGTAAAATATAAGTGACGTCTAAATAGCTATCATATATAGATATTGTACATTCGTCAGACGCAATAATAGGCATTCCAGATCACAGATGAACTTTATTGGATTTGCAAGTAATCCGTGTTTGTTTTGAGCCTGCAACAAAAGACGGATTACACAATTGTGATGAATAGCCTTACCCCACCCAAGACCCCAACGGGTACGGCAAACTACCCACCCGGCAGTTTGTGCTCCCCACCTTAGGTCTGTCCTAGGAGCAAAAACAGTAAAATGAAATAATACAACGGTGGCTACAACCGCAACCTGGATGTGCCCCGCAAAATAATATTACAACAAATTACATTTACATCAAATGAATTAAATAATAACCCATCACATAACCCCGGCTATACATCACAACAGTCCAACACAGTTCATATACACAAACAGATAAAATCCATTACAGAAATATGCAACCCCCTGCCAACCGACATACTAGCAGTTAGGGGAGGTTTACGAACACATTATACAAACACAGATATAATCCAACAAGAAAATACCGTATAATTTCGATCGATTAAACACCTTTAATTTTGCTCCAATACTTCTCTATAAAACTGAAACCTGAGCAAAAATTAAAAATTCCAGAAAATACCAAATATCTCAGAGAACCAACACAGAAAAATTGGGTTCCTGAATCGCCAACTCGGCGGCGGAATCGCGGCGGATCGGTGGTATCCACCGCGGTTCCACGGCGCTTTAGGCGATTCAGGGGCCCAATTTTCTTGGGTGTTCTTCTACTGTCTTTTCAAGCTTTCTGAACATCCCTGAAAAATTTTTGGACTTCATTTAAAAATCGACAGAAACCTATGATTTCGGGCTTTTCCGGTTTCGTTTTTTCCGTTCGAAATTCATACAAATTTGCAGGTAAGTTATTTATTGTTTAGCGAGGCTCTGATACCACTGTAAGTCGATGTACAACAGCCCACGACTTGCGGGGAGGCGGAAATATGAAAAACGATCTTGTTCTTTGCTTAAACATCGACTAACCGCAAGAATCGAAGCTAAACGATAACTAACATCAAACATAGAAGTTAACAACTACTATGTAAAGGGATTATACCTAAAGAACCGTGTCCTTCGTCTTTACGAACTCCACCTCCTCCTCGGCCTTCTCGAAGTAGTAGACGATCCACCCGAGAGCTTTACTCCAAGCTTAGCCTCTAAACTTGAGGCAACTAAACTTCTTTAAGTGCTAATCAAAGAAGCTAGGTGAAATAGAGTGAGGGTTATGGTTTAATAAGTCTAACTAATCCTTGTACTCAACACATGAGAGGGGAGGATTAGGGTTTGAAGAGGGAGAGCTTGAGGAGAGAGAAGGTGAACATAATAATGAAGTGAGAATAATGAGTTATGATAATATATATCAAGCATTTCTTTTTATCAAGAAAAGAAAATAAATCAATTTAACAACCATGCTTGATAATATCTAGTGATGATTCATCTCCATGAGTCATTAAGCATTTATGATGCATTAATGATATGGATGAATCATCCATATGACTCACTAATCACATTCATTGTATATGCCACCTAAACCCCCTTAGTCACCACCTTCTAGAAGCTTCTCGCGCAATTACGAGAACGCCCCTCCTTTCCGCAAAAATACGGAAAAACTTTAGACTGTATAAATCCAATAACCGGATACCAGTAACTGGCTTAAACCAAAGCCGACTGGTAAAAACTGTCCGAAAGCCGTACGTGCGTAAACACACGTATGCGTCCGAACCCTTGTCGTAAAACCATACGACCTCTATATCGTTTCGTCCGGAGTAGGGAAACTCTCTGTGTGGGACTCTAGAGACTCGACTACTACGCTGGCAGTGGGTTTAACCACAGACCGCAAGCGGCACTAGCTGTACGTAACGGTCCCCAGGTAGATGTCGATAAGAAGGCCGATGAGGAAACCCATCCGAACTCCTACTGAGTCTGATGTGACAATCTCCATACAGTCCGGTCCGTTCGTCTAAGACTATCGCATATCGGGCCTAGGGGGCGGCAAGCGTCAGTCCCCTAATAGCGGTATAAGTCGTGTCGGAGCGAAGCCCATTACACCCTGAGAAACTACTGGAACCTATCAGCAAATCTCGCTTCCCCTGGCCAGGGACTTTGCGTAATGGCTCTCTGACACAGCGCGATATCAACCCCCAATACCGGGAGAGACGAATCCTGTCTAACCGCAACTGCCTCCAAGTGCTCGGGACTGCACCCAACTGCTATCTGTTTGCACGACTCCTTTGAGCCGTGGTAGGGTAGCAATCTAAGAACAGTGGGACACACTCGAGGCGAAGTAGCAGTGTCAAGTCTGCGGACTATGCTGTACTCATGTCACCTGGGAACTGTTCACTGACGACTGGTATAAAACCAATCAACACTTCCCTGTGAGTCCTGTCCGGTGTACCTGTAACCTAACGAGCACCTGCATACTATCTCCAGTACGACGTACTGACGGCTGTGGGACAGACCATCTCCCTAACTGGGATGAGAAGCGTACACACTAGTCTACTCCGGAGTATCGATGCCCTGTCTCGATAATCCAACGACTAGAGACCTGAATAAGGATGTGCTTGTAGACTACCCAGCCCCCACTAGTGTGACTGCCATCACAACGCCGGTAGTCAAGCAAGATCCTAAGAGCTCTATCAATACGTATACTCACATATTAAGATAGAAAAACCAAGTAGCATACTACCATGTTTAGCAAGACTGTTATATACATGTGAATATCCCAAGCTTCCATTAAGTAATATACAAACTAGTATGATACAATAATGGCCCCTAGGGCATATGCACTAACAAGATACGCCCAATTCTACAAGAAAATTTGGGATATCCCTAGGACCCTGCAAAAGATGCCCAACAGAAAGATGGAAACATCCGGGCTCGGATACGTTCGGTCTAAGAAACGGGAGCGATTCCACAGCTGCCGCGTGATAAAAAACTCTGGTGAAGAAGGGAATGCTCTTCCAAATAGATGTGACGTTGAAACAGAGCAAAATCCCGCTCTAAGAATGTCAAGTTCATCGTTCGAAGAACAAGTTGACGGGCTAATACAAGAAGCTTGTCAAAAGTTCCGGGACGACCGCAGCCGCGAAATGGCTATCTATGAAAAGGCCATGACGCAACGTCTCAAGCAACAATCCATGGAGAAAGAAGACTATAATGTCCGTCATCTCCAGCCCACTGTACGTTCTCATACAAAAAACAAGGTGAAGAACATGAATAACGTTCGGAAGCAGCGAAGCAGATCCAAGAAGCCATATAGTCAAGAAAAACATGGTTGGAACCTGTCCTTTATCAGGAAGATGGGTTGGGAATACTCTTTCCCTCGAGACAAGACAAGGAAAATATTCAACCTTGTCATGAAGTATCAAATGATGAAGCTTCCGGAGTCTCGGCATCCCGAACAAGTAAACGAGGTCCAGCATCCGGATTATTGCTCCTATCACCGACCAATCTGTCATCCCCTTGAAGACTGCTTCACCTTCAAATACTGGATCGAAGACCAGTATCAACAAGGCAGGTTCGCTTTGTCCGACAATTGGAGGGTAACCCCACCGCAAAAGTATGAGCCAAAGAGGAACTATACCGTGAGGACAGGACCAGTTCAACGTCAAGAAGGGAAGCAAACTCATACCTGCCATGCGGTAACACTCTCAAAGGAGAGAGGGCATAAGATTATAGATGACCCCTTCAAGTGCTTCGCAAATGAAGACGAGGACGAGATGATCTCAGAGTTTCCACCAGCACCAAAAGAACTGGAAGATGGGATACACACTATGGTGGATAGCCTAAGGAAAATTGACTTAGGGACGGAAAACGATCCGAGGCCGACGTTCGTCAGTGAGCTGCTATCTAAAAAGCAAGTGGCCACTTTAAAAGATGTACTCATGCAGTATAAAGATTTCTTCGCATGGAACTATTCCGAAATGCCATGTCTAGATCCAGAAGTAGCAGTACATAAACTGGCCATATCGCCGGACATAAAGCCCGTCAAGCAAGCGCCAAGAAGAATGTGGCTCGAACTTACGATGAGCATCAATGCTAACTTCAATAAGCTAATCGACTCTGGCTTCATCCCGGAAGTTCAATACCCTAACTGGATCTCTAACATCGTTCCAGTGATGAAGAAAAATGGGACAGTGCGCATCTGCATGGACTTTCGGGACATCAACAAAGCTTGCTCGAAGGGTGACTTCCTAGTACCTGTTACCGAGCTGATGATCGATAACACGTCTACCCACGAGGTTTTCTCTTTCATGGATGGATCTTCAGGGTATAATCAAATAAAAATGCATCCTGAATACCAAAAGCATACTGCCTTTCGGACTCCGCTGGGCAAATTCTGCTACAAAGTGATGCCTTTTGGTTTAAAGAACGCTGGCGCTACCGACCAGAGGGCCATGACGAAGATCTTCGATGACCTCATCCATGAAATTGTCGAATGCTACATCGACGACCTGGTGGTGAAAAGCAAGTCTTATGAGGGACATTGGAAACATCTAGACATAGTGTTCCAACATCTTCAAAAGTATAATCTGAAGATGAACCTTTAAAATGCGCGTTTGGAGTCTCCTCAGGCAAATTCCTATGATTCATCATACGACACCGTGGTATCAAAATCGACCCTTCGAAGATCAAGGCGAATATAGAGATGCCTACGCCAAGGACTTTCAAGCAGTTGCGATCCCTTCAAGGAAAACTCGCGTATATCCGATGGTTCATAGCCAACTTCTCGGGAAAATACCGTCCCTACAGTCATCTAATGAAGAAGGGGACCCCATTCATCTTGGATAAAAAATACCAGAATGCACTAGACGAGATTAAGCAGTACCTGCAAAATCCACCAGTACTGACCACCCCGGTTAGAGGAAGGCCCCTCATCCTATACACAATGGCCCTTGAAGGTTCTCTGGGTGCGCTATGGGCACAAGAGAATGACCAGTGAAAGGAGAGAGCTCTGTACTATTTGAGTCGAGTTCTGCTGGGGGCAGAAAATAACTACTCCCCATCGAAAAGCATTGCCTGGCACTGATCTTCGCGATAACGAAGCTCAGACATTACGCCTTGGCACATGAGGTCCATCTCATATCAAAGGTGGATCCCCTCAAATATCTAAAGTCAAGGGCCATTCTAACAGGAAGGCTTGCCAAATAGGCCCTCCTATTAATTGAGTTCTCGATAACATATCGACCCCTCAAAACAGTGAAGGGCCAGGCCATCGCCGAATTTCTCGCCGAGCATCCGATACCAGCTGACTCCCCCTTAAATTGCGAGTTACCGAATGAACATGCGTTCAACACAAAGAAAAAAGAGAATGATGCCCGATGGAAACTCTACTTCGATGGAGCATCTTCCATGAAAAGGCGAAAGCACAACACCCCCATAATCAAAACTGGGGTGGGCCTTATCTTCGTGACTCCGCAAGGAGGGATACTACTCTATGCCTTCTCTTCAACGGAGCCAAGGAGTAATAATGAAGCTAAATATGAAGCTTTGATAGCAGGTCTCGAGATCGCTGTTGACATGGGAATCAAAGATCTCCTCATATACGGAGACTCCCAGCTGATTGTTAGCCAAGTAAATGGTGACTATCAGACGTAGGGGTGAGCAAAAAAACCGACCGAACCGGAAAACCGATCGAACCGAATTAAAAAAAACCGATTTTCCCTGTTCGGGTAGGTTCTTCGGTTCGGTTTCGGTTTAAAATATTGGTAAATTTCGGTTTTTGGTTCGGTTTCGGTTATTGGCAAAACCGAACCGAGAACTGACCCGAACCAAACCGAGGTACATATTATATTAAAAAAAATTGTAATGTATATATATCATTGTCTCTCTTGAGAAACCCTACCTCTTTTTCTCTTTTCTCAGTTCTCACTTCTCATTATATTGCGCCGCCCTCTCTCTCGTTTCTCCTGCTCCATGGCTCTCGACTTCTCTCACTCTCGATCTGGACTCCTCCTCCCTCGTTTCTCCTGCTCTGGACCTCGCTCCCTCGCTCTCTCTCTCGTTTCTCCTGCTCTCGACCTCGCTCCCTGGCTCTCGACCTCGCTCCCTCGCTCGCGATCTCGTTCCCTCGCTCGCTCCCTGGGTGTCGATCTCGACTCCCTGGGTGTCGATCTCGACTCCCTGGCTCGTGATCTCGACTCCCTCCTCTCCCCTGTTGCCTTCGATCTAAATTCTCGCTTCTCAGTCTCGGATCTCGCTTTTCATCAAAATCAGCGGCATGGGTACTTCAACTTCGCAGCCTTCAAATCCTAATGGACCAAATCCAGAGATTACGCCTATTATTGTGAACGATGAGGTTTGTTTCTATTTTTTTTATTTGGGTGAAATGAAATTGATTAGATTTCAATGACAGCAGCCCTTGGACTAAAAGTCTACAACTGTTATTCTGCATTTGATATTCAACTACAACTACAACTGTTGTTGCTGCATTTGATATTCAACTACAACTACTTCTTTGTCACCGATGTTTGTTTGATCTGAACCGCATAAATGTCATATTAATCATGTCTTGCTGTTGAATAATGTCTCGTGTGCATGTATAATTCTTCTTTTTCTTTAATAAATTTGGTTGTATATTGATGCTGAAACTAGTTTACTGATCAATGCAATTTTGAAGGGCTATGAATCTGAAATGCATGCTTAAGGTAGGAATCTACGTACATTAACAAAGCAGCCTTATATAGTGATATCAATTATCATTTCAGCAATCAACTTTTTACATAATGATATCTATATCTAGTATATTTTTTCATGAAATCAGCCAATTTCATTGGTATTCAATTAAAAGTATTGTAACTAGGCTCTACCGTTTGAAAATTTTCCTAGGAATAACTATTTCTTCGCTGCTCGATTATCGTTGAATATTTACCCACTTAGTTTTCATGGTCATCAATATTTCTGGAAAATAGAATCTTCTATATCTAGATTTTTAAAACTTCGTTTCGGATGGTAAACATTTCCTTTCGAAGTTTCTATTGTATGAAACCATGGTTTAATACCAAAACCTGAGCTTTGAATACTAGTAGCTTTTATAGTATTCTAAAAGCTTAATTTTCCCCATTTTGTTTTTTCTTCGAAGAAAGAGCTGGAACCAAAAAAGTTCAACTCATGCAGATTTTATTGTATTGGAATCAACCGGCACAACTAGCTACAAATAATTAATGAATGAATATTTAACATACACAATCTCTAAATTTTGTAGATAAGTCAAGCTGATCCACTGAATGAAAGCACAAAGCAATCAGTCGCATCCTCTTCTTTACCAAAAACGAAGAACAGGTCTAGAGCTTGGGATCATTTCACGCCGTTGAAAGATAATCCTGATATGGCAAAGTGCAATTACTGTCCTAAGCAGTATCATTGTAATAAAATGAGAAATGGCACAAAAGCATTACTTACACATATGGAAAAGTGCCGATTTAACCCTCATTTTAGAGATACAATGCAAGCTCAGCTGTCTTTTAAACGTGGTGAAGGTGGGCAGATTGCATCCGTTGGCACATGGGCTTTTGATCAAGCCGCGGTGAGAAAAGCTCTTTCATATTTCATTATTATTGATGAACTTCCTTTTAAATTGGTGGATGGTTTAGGGTTAAAGCACTTTATGTCCATTGCTTGCTTTTCTTTTTTATTCCATCTCATTTCACAATTCAAAGAGATATCTTTGAGATATATTTGGAAGAGAGAAACAAACTAAAATTAATGCTGCGAGACCAAAAGGTGTGTCTCACCACCGATACATCGTCAATCCAACGTATTAATTATATGTGTCTTACGGCACATTGGATTGAGGATAATTGGATCTTAAGAAAAATGATATTAAACTTTTGCCATATTGATAGTCATAGGGGTGAAGATCTTGGTAGGGCGGTTGAGAAGTGTTTACTAGATTGGGGTATTGAAAATGTCTTCACCATTACCGTCGATAATGCAAGTTCAAATGATGTGATGGTTAATTATTTAAAAAAAGGATTAATAATTGCTTGGTGGGAAATTTCTTCATATACGTTGTATTGCACACATTCTCAATTTAGTTGTTAGCGATGGCATTAAGGAGTCGGGAAAATCGGTAGCCCGTATCCGTGGGGCCGTGCGATATGTTAGGCAATCTCCTATGAAATTTAAAAATTTCAAACAATGTGT
Organism: Agapanthus africanus; assembly: GCA_030015575.1. Lineage (NCBI taxonomy): Eukaryota > Viridiplantae > Streptophyta > Magnoliopsida > Asparagales > Amaryllidaceae > Agapanthus > Agapanthus africanus. Next base: position 217,456,406 of record CM057338.1, read on the forward strand.
AGAAATTGAAAATTTGAAATACGAAAAAGGATTGGTTTTGGATGTTTGCACTCGATGGAACTCAACATACTTAATGTTAAATGCCGCCCAACAATATGAAAATGTTTTTGATACGTTTTCTACTCAAGATCGTTTTTATATTAGTGAACTTGAGAATGGGGATAGAATTCCTATGGAGAATGATTGGCAAAATGTTAGAAGATTGTGCACATTTCTAAAAAGTTTTTTTGAACTTACCAATTTCGTGTCGGGTTCTTCCTATGTTACAAGTAACAGATTTTTTCCTAAAATTTCTGTTGTTGCAAGTGATTTGATCAAGCATCAAGCAAGTAATGATATTGAGTTGAGCATGATGACAAAGAAAATGAAGGAGAAGTATGATAAATATTGAGGGAATTAGGAAAAAATGAACTTCTTGATTTACATTGCGGTTATTCTTGACCCTCGAGAAAAAATGGGTTTTATGGAGTTTGCTATCCAAGATTTATATGCAAATGACAATTATGTTAATAAAATTCAAATGGTGAAAAATGCATTATTTGCTTTGTTTAATGAATATCAAAAGAAATATGATGGCATATCTTAATCTAGTGGTGCTACGAATCCAAATGTTGAAATAGAATGAGAAGATTTGAGATCTCGTTATAAAAGGATGAAAGCAGCAAGAGAAGGTGGTGATTCAAAATCGGAATTGGAGAAATATTTAAGTGAATCGCTTGAAAGAGATACTCCAAAATATGATATATTGAATTATAAGAAAAATGCACGTTCAAGATTTCCTATTCTTTCAAGAATGACTCGCGACGTGTTAGCCGTTCCTATCTCTACAGTAGCTTCGGAGCCTACATTTAGCACAAGCGGAAAAGTTCTTGATACATTTCAAAGCTCATTGACTCCACGAATTGTGCAAACTCTTATATGCACGGAAGATTGGCTTCGGGCTTCGATGGGCTCGAAAAAGAAAATGAATATCGAGGAGGATTTAGAACATCTAGAGACATTAGAAGTTGGTAAGAATTTAGAAATTAAAGCTTCAAGTCTTTATATTTTATAGCATTTCATAATATATATCATTGTTTTTATGTTATATTAAAATTAAATTCTTTTTTATATTTCAGAGTTTGACAAATTATCTATCGACTATGACTGATCTTTGAATTGTTGATTACTGGAATTTCAGCTGAATCCGCCAAGGTAAGTTTCCTCATAAATTCGAAAGTTATTTTTGAATGTGAAATATCTATGTAGGATTTCATTATTTTTAAAACGATAATTAGTAACTAGCTAGATTTTCAAGATGGCTAGCCATACAGTTCCTAAGTACCCACTCTTGGCTGTCTTCCATGCTAGATATTTGGTTATGAATAGACAAGTGAATCAAAATCTGTACTGAAAAAATATGAGCTAAGTAGGAAATGTTTAAAGATACCACCAATATAGAACAATAAGAAAGTCTGAGACTCTGAAAGCACCTCTTCAACATTTAAGAAAGAAGAAAAATATTCAAAGCACAATTATAAGAGTTTTGGTTTCTTGTACTAATCATTTACTACTCATCACTTATCTATTCCTTTATTTTACTCTACTGTTTAAGCTTGTGAGAACATCCTCTGACAAGTTATGCACTTATTATACAGGTATACTCTATTTGTGCTCTTTCATATCACCGTTTTGACATCATACTGCTCAAAAAAAATTTAAGATTCACATGACCGAAATTGCAGCAACAAAGTTTCTGTAATTATCATGCTCAAATGGTTGATTTTCAAAAATCTTAAAGTAGAATATTTACCACCCCAAAATGCATGATATAATATAAGGAAATCAAGTCATCAGGTGCATCTAGTATACTGGTGATAACCTTATAGGCCTTGAAGATCAACTTCGGATGTTGATCTTCTGACTAAAGTACAAAAAAGCAATTTTTTTTGTACCACCATATGAGAAACGATATGCTAACATACCTTTTAGTGTCTATAAAATATTAGAAATTTTCATGAGTTTACATTTTTATATGACTGCTTTTTAATAGCTTCACTGATTCTGTGTGTTCCATTCTCTTGCTACTTTAGCTATTTCATGTAGTTTGAATTGGTTTATAGTTATTATTTAATTCCACCATGGGCATTGGATGGTTCTAGAATGGAAAATTGGTGCACTTTGGGTATCAAATCTAAGAAAATGGAAACTCTACTGATCAAACAAATCGTCCATAGAGTTATTTTGAACAAAGTTTTCTAACGCCTAACATGCCAACCAAATGCAAGCTAAACTTCAACACAGATCTATTACTAAAGTTCATCTTTCTAGCATTGCTGTAGGAAATATACGCTATTATCTTAGACGCCCTTCACAATGTAATGGGATTGCATTTGAAACACATGCACCATCGAAGACTTACCAAGGACACTATGGTCAAGAAAGAAACTTGCCATAAGCCCTAAAGGGCAGTTTGTGGTCGGAGTACATCTAATAGATCGTGCAAAACTCATGATATTATGGAAAAAACTGCTGGTGTCATGATAAAAGAAGAATGAATAAGTTATAACTTGAGACAAAAGCACAGCCTGGATCAACAGCTAATTTTACTAAAAGCTTAATAAATAAAAAAAATTTGACAGGATGATGCATATCAACTATATAATTTATTAAGTTTAATGGTGTTCCCCTCCGAACGACGGCGCGACGGCGGACGTCTCGTCTGAGGTTCGGGGCAGATGTTAATTGGTGCTATCCGTCTACCTCTCCGAAAATGCCAAGTTGATTTATGGCACCGTGTATCGAAGGTTTAGACGGATGCGTCTGATGTAGCAGACTTCGTCAAATTCCCCCTCGCTTGAGGGGTTTTTGATTGTGGGGACACTCTTCCCTGCAGGCGCAAGCCCCTGCAGTTAATTACGCTACCGCGTCGCGGTAACCACTTTCTCCTTCTTCAGATGGTCACTTTGTGTCGTGTGTGTTTATTTTGTGTTTAGTGGCCCGTGGATGGTATACGGAGACTGAATTATGTCGTCGCCTGTAGGGCGTGGACTAGTCCAAATCCGTATTATCTTAGATTTGGGTTTGGGGTTTGGGTTTAAGGATTCGTTAGCCTCATTGGAGACTAAGATCGACTTAAACGTTTGTTAAGGACACGTTGGTCTATTTTTTTAGACTAAGATCGACTTAACGGGGTCGTTTAGATCCAACAATAAAGCCATTAAGGGAGCCCTGTTGTTTAGTTTAGTGACGTTGCGGTCAATAGGTAGTTTAAGGACATTGCGGTCCAGTGTTAGTTTTAAGACGTTGCGGTCAAGGTTAAGGACGTCTTAGTCCGTGGATTTAAGGACTCAACAGTCCGATATTAGTTTTAAGACATCACGGTCAAGGTTAAGGACCTCATAGTCCGTGGGTTTAAGGACTCCACAGTCCGGCGTTAGTTTTAAGACATCACGGTCAAGGTTAAGGACCTCATAGTCCGTGGATTTAAGGACTCCACAGTCCGGCGTTAGTTTTAAGACATCACGGTCAAGGTTAAGGACCTCATAGTCCATGGATTTAAGGACCCCACAGTCCGTATCAATATGTGGTCATCGGGACCCATCACCTTTTTGAAGACGTTGAGGAATTACAACGCCGAGTATCAAAAGAATGAAGAGATATACCCTTAAACCAAGCTAGATTGAACAGTCTTTGGCCCAATTTGGAACCAAGACCAATTAATTATATTATGAGCCCATTGGCTCAGTTGAATTTGAATTGAGGACTGATGGCCAGCTTGGGCTAAGTCCAATCATGTTTAGGATATTGGCCCTCTGTTGGTCCATTAGAGAAGAGGCTTTGCCTCTAGACACTTAGCCAATGGGGCTAAAGTTAGTGTTAAACACTAAAGATCAATCAGTGTTGAACACTGAGAATGAGATTGACAAGTTAGTGTTTAACACTAAAAGATAGTTAGTGTTAAACACCAGCAACAGGGCTTTCAAATTAGTGTTTATACACTAAAACAAATCAGTGTTAAACACTGGCAGTGGAGATTTCAAATTAGTGTTTAACACTAAGGCAGATCAATGTTAAATACTGGAAACAGGGTTTTCCAAGTTAGTGTTCAACACTAAGAAAGTCAGTGTTAAACACTGTAAATAGAGTTTTCCAAATTAGTGTTTAAACACTAAGAAAATCAGTGTTGAACACTGGATATAGAGGTTTCAACTCGAGTGTTAAACACTAAGGCAAGAGGGGTCACGTGGTAGCACGTGATGGCGCCCTCAATTCATTTTATTCTGTCAAAAGTATTGAATACTTCAGAGCATCACGTGCTGTCATGTGATGGGCATTTTGGTGCTTGTCCGTTAAAGCTTCAGCCAAGGGGTCACGTGGTAGCACGTGATAGCGTCTTGTTTCCCTTTATTTTGTTCTACAGATAAGTGTTTAACATTTTTAATTCTAAAATCCATCACGTGTGGGCACGTGATGGGGGCTTACGCTTTGATCTGTTAGAATGTTCATTAGGGGTCACGTGTCGGCTCGTGAGTGCGCCCTAAAGCTCTTTTCTGTTTCTTTTTCTTTTGTGTGCTTTAGAGATCACGTGGGGCACGTGAGGCATTGCCTCAAAGTTCTCTTTTAGGAGTCACGTGGTAACACGTGAGGTGCCTACTTCAGAGTTTTATTCAGCAGGTCTCTGTATGCGTTAAAGTTCTGTTGATAGGGTTAAACCCTAAACTTCTGAAGAATTATATTCTTGATAGGGTTAAACCCTAGTTTCTTTTCTTAAAGGAATTAGATTCCTATGAGTTTGAGAGAATTATGTTCTCAGTTAGGGCTAAACCCTAGTTTGTTCATTTTGAAGGAATTAAATTCCTATAACATAGGGTTAAACCTTAACTTTAATTCAAAGGAATTAAATTCCTATAATTCTATGAGAATTAAATTCTCAAATTTCCATTCCCTCTCTATACTTTGGATCTGCATGGCAGGATCTCAACCCAATGAGAATTAAATTCTCAATTCATTGGGAGATGTGCACTGTTAGTTGTATGTATGCCCTAGAGGCCAGTATTGTACAGATGATGTATATTATATTGGATGCTTGGACATATATAGAGATGACTTTCTTGCTCGATATGATAGTATGCTATCTGGTTGCTCTTTATCTTAACATGTACACTTGTCTCTTTAAACTGTCTTATAGTTACATGTTGATAAAGCCCTTAGGATGTGTACTTAACTACCTGGACTATGATGCAGATCATACTAGTGGGGACATGGTAGTCCATAAGTACATCCTTCATGGTCCCTAGTCGTGGGTGTATCGAGACGGGGCATCGATATACCAGTGTAGACTAGCGTATACGCTTCTCGACCCATGAGATGGGCGGTGGATGATCCCATATCCATTGGTGTTTGACATCAGAGATGGTATACGGGTGCTCAGTGGAGACTGGGTATACTGGACGGACTCGCCGAGAACTCCCAGATGGTATTATACCTCACGTCAGATGGCAGTTCTCAGGTGACACTTGTACAGGTTAGTCTGTAGACCCGAGATCGTCATGGAGTCTTGTGTGATTCCCACTGTACTTTGATCTCCACCTTACCACGTCCATGAGGGCGTGCAAAACGGTGGTCTTTGGGTACAGTCCCGAGTCACATGGAGGCAATGAGCGATAGGAGGGGTTTCGTCTCTCCCGGTATTGGGGGTTGATGTTGCGCAGTGCTCGATTGGCCGCAACAGGGAAGTCCCTGGCCAGGGCTGATCAGAGATTTGCTGGTAAGTGTTACCAGTAGTTTCTCGACCCGTTATGAGCCTCACATCGGCACGACTTATCGGTTATTGGGGTCTGACGTATACCACCCCTAGACTTGATATGCGACATATCAGACGAACAGACCGGACTGTACGGTAAGTGTTACTGGTTAGATTCACAGGAGTGTGAGCGGGCTAGCTCGTCGATCTTCTGATCGCTCAATACCCGGATGGCCGTTACGTTTAGCAGACCGCTTGCGGCTTGTGGGTGCTTGATATGATCATCATCTGCTACCGGCGTATTGACGAGTCTATAGAGTCCTACACAGAGGTTTCCTGGCTCAAGCGAAACGAAATAGGAGCGCATATGAGATATGTGCGGGACCGAGAATAATGCGTGTATGTGATACCGCATTTCATTCTCGCGATTAATGTTTCGATTGGTTGTATGCGATATAACCTAGTTATCGAATCGAAGATCGATTCGATAAGTCGATACATTGGATACTAGTCGGTTATGTGCGACATGACCGGATCATTAAATCAAGTGTTGATTTAATAATTTAATGTATAATTATATATTTGATATATTACTTTGCATTAACTAGTATTGGTTCACTTTAAATGGATTTTCTCACTTGATGTGCAAGAAGTATATGTGATATACTTTTGTGCACATTTTTGTATCATGTTTGATGATACTTGATCCTTTGGTTAAGTGTAAAGGATTAAACCATGGTTAAGAGATGCTTAGGGTTTTGCTTTTTCATTTATTTATTTATTTATTTATTCATTTTGGATATTATTAAGAATGGTGGCTTATTTTGTTTCTATGTTGAAGCTTCTTGAAGCTTTGACAAAGTCCACCATTCTTATCTCATCCTTAACCCTAACCATTCCAACTAACCTTAGTTTAATCTCTACACTTGACCATGGTTAGTATATGATAAGTATTCATATTAGTTTCATTTTTAAAATAAGAAACTTATCATATTCTTTCTTCTTCATCATCTTCTTCTTCAAAAAAAGCTTGATGCCATCAATGGCAACTTGAGTTCTAAAGTGAGAAATCCAATTCTAAAGTGAACCCACCTCCTATTTTTTCACCCTCTACCTCTTGCCAAGTTGTTTTGGGTGTTTTCTTCACAAGTTTCACAAATTTGTGAAGTCGGAGCTTGAACTTGTGATGCCTCGATGTAGATCATCTTCGGCACGAAGCCGACGACCTAGTCCGCCCATTTCTCCGATCAAGCCGACGATTGAGTCCGGGATTCGAGATGGACAGCGAGAGGACGCCTACGTGGAGCCAAGGAAGTGGATATCCGGATCTACAAAGGTTGTACCTTCTTATCTTTAGTTAAGTTGTTAACTAGATTCGTATATCGCCTAAACTTCTAGTCAACGATCCGTATTAGGGTTTCTCGGCACCCATAAAATTTGAAATTGGCATGGTTGATGCCTTGTGAGACCTTGATAGTGTACCTAGGAACCCTACAGTGGTATCAGAGCTTAGCTAGAGCCTTAGGCGATACTTAGACGATATTTGAAATCCGATCGAACCCGAAACCCTAACTTTTTCATGCTCTCTGGACTTTTTCTAAAATCTGGGATTTTTCCATATTAAAAATACTTAAAAAATTCAGCAGGGAATTCTAAGAATTACGGTGCAAATTTTTTCACATGAACAGTACATAGTGCGGCGGAACCGCGGCATAAGCATGCCTTATGCGGCGGTTCAGCGGCCTGATGATGACGTCAGCCCTCCTCGTTTGCACAGTAACTCCTATTTAATTATGCTGAGTTTTCTGGGAATTTTTAAATTGACTCAAGAGTTGAGTATTCTGGGGTTGCATTGGGAATCGTAGATTCGATCGGAAAGTTAAACTTCGTCTATGTGTTTTTCTGGATAACTTTAGAATATGTTAAAAAGTCCGACCGGATATAAATACCCAACTTTTCCCCTGCCGGAAAATATCCAAGTGTTGGATTTTTGTGTGGTTTAAGGACGTTCTGAGTAGTGCAAGTAACGCGATGGTCCCTCTAGAAGACAACAAACCTTAACTCGATTATGTGACCGTCTTGAACTGCCCTTTGAACCTTCGGGTTTGGGGCAGTACGGCGTGCCACATGTGAGGCGTTGGCTTGACCCTTCTACGGCTGGACCGTTGGTACTGAGGCATGAAGTGAATGTCTTTTAACCTATTTCATGTGTTGGACGGTTTCGGGAAAACTTGGGTGTTCGAATGTTCGATCGGAAAGTTTAATATTTTCTATTTATCCGGAATGGGATACAATAATTGGAATTCACAAACAGTTATGAGATAACTGAATGTATGTTATAAATCTAGCGGTTTAGTTTCATTTGATATTGAAAAGAGTTTTCGATAATGAGACTAAAATGCGGGGTTTATAACTGTTAGGCATGTGATGTCTAAGTATTTCATTTGATTAGGCATATGATGTCTAAAGAGATTGCGGATTCCAACTGTTGTAGTTTTACACTTTCTTTTCTGTGACCGTAAGTGTAATATGCGATATCGCCGGTTTCGTTGCTATATGTCAACGACAATTGGGATGCGCATATTTACTTACGTTGATGACATGTGATGTTATGTGTTGCTGGATATGTTATATTGGATTGTCGTGTTTGAATAGCCGGGGGTTTTTATGTGAGATGAGTGTTTTTCATTTTCATTCATGTAAAAAAAAAACAAAAAAACTTGTATGTAATATTCTTTTATTGGGGCACTTCCAGGTTGCGGAAGATGTCACCCTTTGTATATTATTTACTTTTCTGCACTAGGATAGACCCAAGGAGGGGAGCACAAGTAACCGGGTTCTAGGGTCCAGTGGGAGACCATCTCGAGGAGTCGAGTCCGGGTCTCCTAACCCTAGAATTGGTAGGGTTACTTGCCGCTCTCGTAGGGGTATAGGGGTGTGGGATTGGCTATTCATCACGACCGTGGAATCCGTGTTTTATACTGGCTCGTATTGAAAACACGGACGTCCTAGTATATCCAATGTTTCATATGTTTTTTCTGCTGCGATATCTGTGATGTGATCATGTGATGTTCTGTGATAGATACAGTATATAGTATATATGATATATTATATAGACGTTACTTATGTTTTGCACCCGCACTAGCCCTGCCCTGCTCTGTCGTTAGTTACCTAACCTAACGGTGCACGAGGGGACATCGAGGCGAATGCGGATGGCATAAGTGTACGTCGTATTTATCTGTGATGTTTAGGTATTTAAATGATAGGACTTCATTAATGTGATTAATGAAATAAAAGAAACCTAAGATGTTGTAGAATCAAATTTTAAATAAAACAGGTAGCTGCAGTTCTTGCTTTGCATAGCGGTATATGTGATATATCCTGCACCTTATTCGATGGGGAAAGGACCGAGATCCCTTCACCGGGAGTGACTCCTTTAGCAATAACTGGCAGATGCTACACACTCGGTTTGTTTTTGATAGCTTCTATGGTTTCTGCTTTGCACAGTGATATATATGATATATCCTGCACCTCATTCGACGAGGAAAGGGCCGACGATCCCTTCACCGGGAGTGACCCCTTTAGCAAAACTAGAAAAGCCTCAAAATCACTCCATTTCAAAACTTCATTTGATTCTACAACGATATCAAGTTCATTACGCAATAGGTTTTCAGAAAAACCTGTCGTAGCCCTCCGTCATTTCAGATAAGTACTAGTTAGTATTCGTGCTGCGGTTGTTTGGCATGCGTCAAGGCGTAGTGTACGGTAGCTAACTAGTGCTTATCTGCTAGCATACGATGCGATTGGATTAGGGCATTCGCACGGCGTTGTTTGGCATGCGTCAAGGGTCGTGCGGGTGGGTTTAATTCAATCAAGAAATGTACGAGTTGAACTTGACTAGCGGACTATGGGTTGTTTGGCATGCGTCAAGGTCATAGCACGCTAGGGGCAAAATATTATCGGGAATTTCAAGTGTTGAAATTTGCAATGAGATTGCATACCTTCTATGAGATAGTTGGATCCCGATACCCACTGCGAGTAAGAGTTACTCCTGGGAGAGTTTTACACATTGCAATTAGCTGATCAAGTAGGTTTCTAGAAAGGTGTCAACGAGGTTACGCCTCTAGGAAAACGAGGTTTACATTAATTAGGTTCGTGCGAAAGCACGGGGGACCTCCCTCAAAGTACCGACACTGGCCTGGCTGAAAGATTAGCGAACTTGTAGTGTGTAATTAATCCCGGCTAGTCTTTCCTTTTAGGGTTTGAAGGAAGATTTGATAAAAAGCAGTGGGAGCCATCCTGATTAGATAAGATAATAACCAATCTGATCTTGCACGAGCATACGCTAAAGTGTTTTCTTCTCTCTCTCTCCAGGTAGCGACCATTTCATGCCCTAATAAAGATAATAATATGGATGTATTGACCGAACCCGCATGTTATACTATGCTGGGGAACGTTGGTTCCGTTCTTTCCTATAAGAGTTATAGGACTGAACAGGATATAGGGGAATACCAGGATTCCCATGCCACCCGAATGAAGAAAGTACATGTTGATGCATTTTCTTCGGGTGTGTTCATTACAGAGAACTGTTTCTCCATTTGCCCTACGTCCTGGGTATTAGATACCGGATCAGGATCCCATATATGTAATCAGTTACATGGGCTTAGGAAAGGTAGAAAACTTGGAGAAGGTGATAAAGACATTAGAGTTGGAAATGGTGCAATTGTTGCAGCTAAGACTGTCGAGGAATATCACCTTGAATTACCAACTGGTAATACATTGGTTCTGAACGAATGCTATTACATGCCGAACCTGATATGCAATATTATATCGGTTTCTTTATTGAGTAAAGAGGGATATAATTTTGTATTACAGGATAATGTTATGAACATTTTCCGTAACCAAAAGTTGGTTGGATCAGGCACGTTGTGCAATGGCATTTATGTTCTAAACCAATCAACAGTTCTGAGCATAACAAACACACACAAAAGGAAGAGTTCAGAACTGAACGAATCCTTCTTGTGGCATTGTAGACTGGGTCACATCAATGTGACACGACTGGCGAAGTTGCATAAGGATGGATATTTAAATCCGTTTGAATTTTCATCTTATGACACTTGCCAGTCATGTCTCAAAGGCAAGATGACCAAAACTCCGTTTACGGGACACGGAGAAAGAGTTACCGAACTCTTGGGACTGATACATAGTGATGTATGCGGTCCCATGTCTACACATGCCAGAGATGGTTCTTTGTACTTCATTACATTCACTGACGATCTCTCTAGATTCGGATATGTGTTCCTGATGAAACACAAATCAGAAGCTTTTGAGAAATTTAGAGAATATAAACAAGAAGTCGAGAACCAAACCGGAAAAAGTATTAAAATCCTACGATCTGATCGAGGGGGGGAATACTTGAGCAATGAATTCCTGGACTTCCTAAAAGAGAATGGGATTCTCTCTCAGCTGACTCCTCCATATACACCACAGCACAACGGTGTATCTGAACGGAGAAACCGCACCCTATTAGATATGGTGCGCTCAATGATGAGTACAGCTGAGTTACCTATTTCCTTCTGGGGATATGCGCTTGAGACAGCCATGGACCTATTGAATAGAGTTCCTACCAAATCAGTGCCTACCACTCCATATGAGATATGGAAAGGGAAGAGACCACATCTTAATTATATTAAGATATGGGGTTGTCCAGCCTATGTCAAAAGACAAAATCCGGACAAACTCTAGGCAAGATCTGTCTTATGTAAGTTTGTAGGATATCCCAAAAATTCACAAGGGTATATCTCCTACCACCCCGAGGAACAAAAGGTGTTTGTTTCTCGACATGCCACTTTCTTAGAAAAAAGTTTTCTTATGAAACAGATAAGTGGCATTGAGGTAGAATTGGAAGAGGTTCCAGCGACACAGACTACAACAGAAGATTTGGTTGAACCAGAGGATTCAGTAGTTCCCGATGAACCCCAGCCTCTCCGCCGATCTAGCAGGGTTTCTCGTCCACCTGAGAGATACTACGGTTTTCTCATGGATGGTGGGAGCGAGGATTGCATCATGGAGGATGATGACCCAACTAGCTTCGAGCAGGCCATCACGAGTAGGGACTCAGTGAAATGGCTGGATGCTATGCGGTCCGAGATGGAATCCATGTACACCAACAAAGTATGGACTTTGGAAGTTGCTCCTGAAGGGGTAAAACCTATTGGGAGCAAGTGGATCTTCAAGAAAAAACTTGGTGCAGATGGGAAAGTGGAGACTTTCAAAGCTAGACTTGTAGCAAAGAGTTTTCGTCAAAGACTAGGTGTGGACTATGACGAAACCTTTTCTCCAGTAGCTATGCTTAAATCCATCCGGATCATGCTTGCCATCGCTGCATATCATGATTACGAAATCTGGCAAATGGATGTTAAGACCGCCTTTCTAAATGGTGATTTAGAAGAGTGCGTGTACATGACTCAGCCAGAGGGCTTCGTAGACAGTGGGAGCAGCGGGAAGGTGTGCAAGCTGCTTAAATCTATTTATGGATTAAAGCAAGCATCGCGGAGTTGGAACATCTGCTTTGACGTCGTTATCAAAGAGTTTGATTTCGTCAAAAATCCAGATGAACCTTGTATCTACATGAAGGTGGCAGAGAGTAAGGTTGTCTTCCTCGTATTGTACGTGGACGACATACTCTTGATAGGAAATGATATTCCTATGCTGCAATCGGTCAAGCTCTTCTTATCACAAAGATTCTCAATGAAAGATCTTGGTGATGCCTCCTGCATATTGGGAATTAGGATCTATAGAGATAGATCCAAACGGATATTGGGATTGTCCCAATCCAGGTACATTGACACCATACTAAAGAGGTTTAGTATGGAAGAATCCAAGCATGGGAACTTGCCCACGATCTCTGGAGTCACTCTCTCCAAAGAGATGTCTCCCAAGACTGATTTGGAGAGAGCTCGCATGCAAGGGATACCCTATGCTTTGGCTGTAGGCTCTATCATGTATGCGATGCTATGTACCAGACCCGATGTAGCATACTCACTAAGTGTAGTGAGCAGGTATCAAGCTGATCCTGGAGAGAGTCACTGGACAGCTGTGAAGAGCATTCTCAAGTACTTGCGAAGGACTAAAGAGATGCTCTTGCTGTATGGTAATGGAGAACTCCAAGTGGAGTCCTTTACCGATTCGAGCTTCCAGAGTGATAAGGACGACTCTAAGTCGCAGTCGGGATTTGTCTTTACCCTTTACGGAGGGGCGGTTAGCTGGAAGAGTTCCAAGCAGGAAACCGTGGCAGACTCGACGATGGAGGCTGAATACATCGCTGCCAACGATGCTGCCAAAGAGGCTGTCTGGATCAAGAAGTTCATTACTGAACTTGGAGTGGTTCCATCCATTGAGCATCCAATACCTTTGTATTGCGATAACAATGGAGCGGTGGCTTTGGCCAAGGAACCTAGGTCCCATCAGCGATCCAGGCATATTCTGAGGCGGTATCACCTGATCCGGGAGATAGTTGATCGCCGGGAGATCGAGGTCAGGAGGGTTGACACGAAGAACAACACGGCGGATCCACTCACGAAGGCCATTCCCCAGATACAGTTTGAGAGACTCTTCGGGATGCTCGGTATGCGATACTACAGCAGCTGGCCCTAGTGCAAGTGGGAGATTGTTAGTTGTATGTATGCCCTAGAGGCCAGTATTGTACAGATGATGTATATTATATTGGATGCTTGGACATATATAGAGATGACTTTCTTCCTAGATATGATAGTATGCTATCTGGTTGCTCTTTATCTTAACATGTACACTTGTCTCTTTAAACTGTCTTATAGTTACATGTTGATAAAGCCCTTAGGATGTGTACTTGACTACCTGGACTATGATGCAGATCATACTAGTGGGGACATGGTAGTCCATAAGTACATCCTTCATGGTCCCTAGTCGTGGGTGTATCGAGACGGGGCATCGATATACCAGTGTAGACTAGCGTATACGCTTCTCGACCCATGAGATGGGCGGTGGATGATCCCATATCCATTGGTGTTTGACATCAGAGATGGTATACGGGTGCTTAGTGGAGACTGGGTACACTGGACGGACTCGCCGAGAACTCCCAGATGGTATTATACCTCACGTCAGATGGCAGTTCTCAGGTGACACTTGTACAGGTTAGTCTGTAGACCCGAGATCGTCATGGAGTCTTGTGTGATTCCCACTGTACTTTGATCTCCACCTTACCACGTCCATGAGGGCGTGCAAAACGGTGTTCTTTGGGTACAGTCCCGAGTCACATGGAGGCAATGAGCGATAGGAGGGGTTTCGTCTCTTCCGGTATTGGGGGTTGATGTTGCGCAGTGCTCGATTGGCCGTAACAGGGAAGTCCCTGGCCAGGGCTGATCAAAGATTTGCTGGTAAGTGTTACCAGTAGTTTCTTGACCCGTTATGAGCCTCACATCGGCACGACTTATCGGTTATTGGGGTCTGACGTATACCACCCCTAGACTTGATATGCGACATATCAGACGAACAGACCGGACTGTACGGTAAGTGTTACTGGTTGGATTCACAGGAGTGTGAGCGGGCTAGCTCGTCGATCTTCTGATCGCTCAATACCCGGATGGCCATTACGTTTAGCAGACCGCTTGCGTCTTGTGGGTGCTTGATATGATCATCATCTGCTACCGGCGTATTGACGAGTCTTTAGAGTCCTACACAGAGGTTTCCTGGCTCAAGCGAAACGAAATAGGAGCGCATATGAGATATGTGCGGGACCGAGAATAATGCGTATATGTGATACCGCATTTCATTCTCGCGATTAATGTTTCGATTGGTTGTATGCGATATAACCTAGTTATCGAATCGAAGATCGATTCGATAAGTCGATACATTGGATACTAGTCGGTTATGTGCGACATGACCGGATCATTGAATCAAGTGTTGATTTAATAATTTAATGTATAATTATATATTTGATATATTACTTTGCATTAACTAGTATTGGTTCACTTTAAATCGATTTTCTCACTTGATGTGCAAGAAGTATATGTGATATACTTTTGTGCACATTTTTGTATCATGTTTGATGATACTTGATCCTTTGGTTAAGTGTAAAGGATTAAACCATGGTTAAGAGATGATTAGGGTTTTGCTTTTTCATTTATTTATTTATTTATTTATTCATTTTGGATATTATTAAGAATGGTGGCTTATTTTGTTTCTATGTTGAAGCTTCTTGAAGCTTTGACAAAGTCCACCATTCTTATCTCATCCTTAACCCTAACCATTCCAACTAACCTTAGCTTAATCTCTACACTTGACCATGGTTAGTATATGATAAGTATTCATATTAGTTTCATTTTTAAAATAAGAAACTTATCATATTCTTTCTTCTTCATCATCTTCTTCTTCAAAAAAAGCTTGATGCCATCAATGGCAACTTGAGTTCTAAAGTGAGAAATCCAATTCTAAAGTGAACCCACCTCCTATTTTTTCACCCTCTACCTCTTGCCAAGTTGTTTTGGGTGTTTTCTTCACAAGTTTCATAAATTTGTGAAGTCGGAGCTTGAACTTGTGATGCCTCGACGTAGATCATCTTCGGCACGAAGCCGACGACCTAGTCCGCCCATTTCTCCGATCAAGCCGACGATTGAGTCCGGGATTCGAGATGGACAGCGAGAGGACGCCTACGTGGAGCCAAGGAAGTGGATATCCGGATCTATAAAGGTTGTACCTTCTTATCTTTAGTTAAGTTGTTAACTAGATTCGTATATCGCCTAAACTTCTAGTCAACGATCCGTATTAGGGTTTCTCGGCACCCATAAAATTTGAAATTGGCATGGTTGATACCTTGTGAGACCTCTATAGTGTGCCTAGGAACCCTACAGCTTTGCAGATCCTCTGCTAAAGAGAGAACTAAGTTCTTCTTCTTAATATCAGAGTTAAACTCTTTTGAGAATTAAATTCTCTTTTTAAAAAAAAACCTCTCCTTTCTTACCTAAGGTTTTCTTTTGCAGAAGATCCAAATTCCCCCAAAGTCTCGAGGCTCTATTTTCTCTCTATATATATCTCTGTCTTTCTGTATATCCCTCTCTTTGTATTTCCTTGTATGTATTCCTGTTGGGTCCTATTTATAGGAGAAGGAGCAGAATCAATTAGTTTTAGTGAATCTTTCATTGAGAGATTTGATTTGCATTCATTCAGAGATTTGATTTGCAGTCATCATTCATCTGGTCCTTTGGATTATTAGGTGAATTTTATTCACCATTGGATTTTAAATCCAGAGATTTCTCTATGTTATTTCGGTTAGATTTTAAGGGGAAATCTTTCTAAGTTCAAGATTTTTCCATAGATAGGTGATATTTAATCACCTTTAGATTTTTAATCCAATCGGTTCCAAATAATCATTCTCCTTTGGAAAGATTCGAATGCTGTTCAGAATTTAATTCTGTTAAATAGATGGGCTTTGATAGCTGGTCACGTGTGGGCACGTGACCCCTGGTCACGTGTAGGCACGTGACCCCTTGGAACGAGTTTTCTTCTGCTTTCTGCGCTCTGTCTTCTGGCCGCTGTTCAACCGTCACGTGCCAACACGTGACCCCTGGTCACGTGTGAGCACGTGACCCTTTCTGGAGCCTTTTCTTTGATTTAATCAAGGAGCTGACTTCGCCTTTGCCGCTGCTTTTAAATGTCATGTGCCAACACGTGACTGCTGGTCACGTGGTAGCACGTGATGCCTCTTCCGTAACTTTCCTGATTTTAAATCAGGAAACAAATGCCACCACAGCGTTGTTCTCACGTGTCTGCACGTGAGTGCAACGCTGTCACTTTTGTGACCGTTGGATTCCTCTAGGGATTCGAGGAGATGAAGCGTCTCCATCACATCCTATAAATACCCATGTCCTTTCAGAAGAGCCTCCGCTTTGCTCATCTTCTTCTCTTGCAAACTTTTTTGAGTATTTAATTCTCTTCTTCCAGAGCTTAGTTCTCTGCCTTGAAACCTTTTCAGAGTTTAACTCTGTTCAGAAAGACTCTTTTCCTCAGGTAATGTCTT
This sequence comes from Agapanthus africanus, assembly GCA_030015575.1. Taxonomy (NCBI): domain Eukaryota; kingdom Viridiplantae; phylum Streptophyta; class Magnoliopsida; order Asparagales; family Amaryllidaceae; genus Agapanthus; species Agapanthus africanus. The sequence continues at coordinate 217,473,184 of CM057338.1, forward strand.
TGAACAAACGATGAACTTTCACATTCCTCTGGATTTTAAATCCAAAACAAGGGTTTTTACCCTTTAAATATGAACCCATGAAACCAATTAATCTTCAGCAGTAAATCGCTTTTAGGGTTCATCTGATCCTCCAAGGAGATGATGATGACAGTTCAAATCCATGGAGTTTAATTCCGTTCACAGAAAAAGTTTCTGGGGATTTAATTCCCCTTTCTAAAAGGAATTCAATTCCTGTGAAGAACTAAGTTCTTCCCCCATAGAGACTTCTTAGGGTTTCCTTCGCCCCAGGTTGTCCTTTTGTGATCAGTGAAGAAGACGGTTGCAATAATGTCTTTTGTGGGAATTTAATTCTCCTGATCTTGTTTGATTTGTTGTAGAGCCCAAGGTAGATTTGTCGTTTAGGAGAAGGTGTAGGGCCACTTGAAACCCACTTTTTATTTAATGAGGGTATCCCCTTTGTCTCATTACAACTGCTTGGTCTCACTATTAACGAGCCGTCATCTTGATTCCGTGGAGCCCATGTGTTTTGTAGCCAATGGTCCCATGAAAAGAGTCTGTTGTTGCTTTCTTCAACTTGTCTTCATGTTCATGCATGTATATATTGCTGGCTTTGCTTTTGACAGTCTTCTTTTATTCAATTTCAGGTGCGATGGCTTCTGCTTCGTGCTTTCCCTTTACTCGTTCGGAGGCCGCTTTTCCTCAATCACCATCTGACGAGGAAGCGATGGCGATGATCCGGGCTCATGACCCGAACTGCACCAACTTGCTTCTGTGGGGAACTTGGTACAGTCATATTATCCGGGGTCGCCGGAGTTTCCTCTGTGAAGTGCCGACAGAGCCCACTTTCCCATTTTCGCCGATGGATCCTCCGAGGACGGTTTTTGCTGTGGAGATGCCCAACTGGAATCCAACGGGACGACTTGAGTCTTCAACAACAGGTATCCCGAACCACCCGATCCCCGCTATAGATATCCTGGGGCGTCGCATTTGTCAGGGTGAGGCCCACCCATGGGGGCAGATTTATAAGATAGGGCTTACTCCTCGACACCCCACGGGCTACCTTCTCTGGGCTCGCTATATCCTTGCCACTCATCGTGCGCAGCTGCAGAAGGTCGGGCTTTATCAGGCAATATACGCGTCACTCTTCCATTATAAGTCCCCGCATGTCTGGTGGGTTAGGGCGTTCTTGAATCAATGGAATCTCCCCACCAACACTTTTATTTTAGGAGATCACGAGGTTTCGATTTCTCTGGCAGAATTTTATGAAATCTCGGGATTGCCAATCAGGGGTACACTGTATGAGGAGTTGTTGCCTCCTGACGAGTACGTCTTCGAGCCCGAGCCTGCACCGGTTGACGGCTTGTCTGTTGAGAACGCCGTTCGCCACAAGCGTCCAAGCTTGATCAAGGTGCTAGATATCTTTGACCGATTGTTCATCGAATCTGAGGAGCAGGGCGTCACTTTTAAGAGCTTCATTGCCTGCTTCCTTTGCGAAGATGTCGTGTTGAAGATAGCTCCGAAGTTTGCCAACGTCAAAGATCCCTTTGGGTTTGGTCCGAAGAAGCTGCCGACCACTGAATCGGATCTACCTCAATACTATATCCACATCATGTCGCCGATGTCTTTTGAGTCCATTGCAGCACCCGGTATGGATGAGGAGACTTCTTCGTGGGGTTTGTCAGTGTCTGGCTCAGTTGGTTCGTTATCCCCATGTATCGCCGCTTCATGAGAGCCTCGGTTATCTACCCGGCTCATTCTATTGCTGAGGGGACGCGATTGGCTATCGGCATCCTGGCGCTGGCGCATCTTTACCACGGGTTGGGCGCTGCGGCTAACACTTCCAGCCCTGGCGTAGACGTAGTGAATTTTTCGCTTCATTACTTCACATCTTCGATCGAGATGCACGTGTTGGGGGCTTTCGCTATGCATCAGAGGCCCACATTTTACGATGCCTACCCCTTCCCGCGACTTATGCGATTAGTGGATGCTTCTGCGGCCGACCCGACCCAATTTGGGGCTATTCGGGTGCTGATTTCTCCTTACGCTGCCGCTGGGGGGATGGTTTTTAATGATCGGGTCTTGTCTACTCCCTCAGGTCCAGTTCAACAACTCTGGGACCGGTCAAAAGACAACGTATCTTCCTTGAAGCCCCGAGAGGCCGCGCACTTGTATACAATTAGACCGGGCTACTTGGTGTTTCGCCAGGACAGTGCAGCTCTCTTCATGCGGTACAACCCGCATCGATTCGCTCGACAGTTTGGATACGACCAGGGTGTTCCTTTCGAGGCTTTCATAGTCGCACCGATCCCTTCGCTCGATGTCGTTCGCGATGCCGCTCATCATTTCATGAGGCTAAATACCGGCTCCCACTTCATGGTCCCTGAAGCTGAGTACATGCCCCGATGCGTGGGATCATTCACGGGTTGGTATCTCCACCGGGTCAGCCCAATTATTCTTGAAGAAAGGAGTGTGCTTCTTGGTCATGATGCCCCTCCTCAGGTTCCGGGGGCTAAGCTACGACCGAGGGCTCCGGTCTGCTTCCCTCTGAGGGAGATTGGTACCGCGCTCATTCCGAGGGAGTCAGGGGTGGATCTTACTCCGACAGCTGGTATGCCTCTAGGTTCCCGATCGCGGGGTAAATGGGCCCCAGTAGTAGCACCACCGCCAGTGGCAGCACCGCCCCCCGTGGCGTCGACAACGGCGGTGTCATCCTCGGTTGTGGCACCGAGCGAGAGTAATAGGGATGAGGGTGTCGAGGGCGATGTGGGTCGGCGCCGCCCTAAGGCATCGTGGGGGAGGAAACGGTCATCCTCGGCGACCGGCTCTGGGTCTAAGTGGCGAAGGAAAGCGGCCACCAATTTGCTCGATTCTTTGTCGGAGTCTGAGCCTATTCTTGAGGACGAATCATTGGCCTTGCAAGAGTCAGACGCTGGACTTCTCTTCCCGAATTCGGCCGATGAGGAAGCCGCACAGTTGGCCGAGGCCATACGGCGTTCCAAAGACGCGTTTCATAACGCCAGGGTTCCGAAGAAGCCCTATCCCGCTGTGATCTTTTACGAAGACCCTTCGTGGATTCGGCGGCGGTTAATCGGTCCTTTGGAGAAATGGGGGGAAAGGGCCCTGAAGCAGGCCGCTTCAGAAGACGCAGTGGACGCACTTTCTTTATGTACCGACGGCAATGAGTCTACCCTTGAACCCCAGCGAGCACGCCTCCTTGAGAAGGAGCAGCGGCTTGAAGAAGCCATATTGAGGGCTTCTTTGCGCATCGGTGCGTTTTTGTTCTTCTTTGTTGCTTTTCAGATTGTTTGCACCTGTGTGCATGTATCCTTATTCTTGTGCGGATTGTGCAGAATCTTCAATGATTGGGGAGGTCCCTATGGGCTCGTTGAAGCTAAAGCCTGTCGAAATTCCCGATGAAGCGTTGCTCGATGTGGAGGGGGCTGATGAGGCTGCTCCTCTTGCAATAGAGCCTCCCATGGCAGTTCCTGATCACGAAGCGCTTGCTCCTTTAGGGGAGGCTCCTTTGGTGGTTACCGCCCCAATGACTCTTCCTGGGGGTGGCCCAGAGGCTGAGAGAGAGGTAGTCGGGACTACCCTCCCTTTGTTGGAGCTCGACGTCACGGCGGAGGTCGTTGAAGCTGCAATCCCCCCGGCTCAGAATGGGAGGAGTGTTGAAGGTAACCTTCTGAATTTTAAATTAGCAACCTTTCCGTTGTCTGAACTCTTTTGTTTTCTTAAAATTACGCGAGCTGGCGGCCTCTATTGCCGATCTGTCTCCCCGGCAATCCTTTCAGCGCCTGCTGGAGATGGCAGCTCCGCAGGCGATATCTCCCCAACACATCGTCCTCTCATCCGGACAAGGTTGGTGTCGTCCATCATTTCTCATAGCATCGTTGTTATTTTGCGTATTGACATTGATGTTTTCTACAGTTTTAGAGGCCGATGACGAGGTTGAGGTCCTCGAAGGGCCGGGGGAACCTTCAGCTCCTACTTGCACGACCGAAGGTGAGTGACATTTCGGTATAGTCTGACTTGTTCCTTTGCTTAAGAGTTTTACTGACATTTTTCAAATCTGAACAGCCTTGCCAGCCCCCATAGCGTTGGAATCGCGTATCGCCATGCCGCCCGGCCCTTATGCTTTGCGAGCTTCAGAACGCTTGGCCCAATTGAGCCTTGTCTCCCTGTCGTCTTTGATCGAGGAGCTTCGTGCTGGCAGTACAACCATAGCTGAAGCATTTGCTGCCGAGGCTAACGGTTCTCTTCCTTATATTGCCACCTACCATAGCGAAGAGGTGGTGCGAGTCTGGGTGGAGTTCTGTCGGCAGGTGGAGGCTTGCTTGCACGCACTTGAATGTTCCCGTCTTTCCTCGGAGGTCATGGCTGCAAAGGCGGACTTGCGGGGTCTGATAGCCCGGTGCACGGCAAATATGACGTCATGCGAGAAGAGCCTTGGCCGCAAATTCTCGGAGAGGGAGCTAGCTTCCGAGGCGCTGAGCGAGCTTCACGCTAATCTTACCGCCAAGGCCAACAAAGCATACGAACTCCGGCGGGTGCTTCAAGAGTCTATCAGGGAGGTAGTGACTCTTGATAAAGCTGCTACGTTCACTCGTGAGAGGGTCGAGGCTCATAAGGCCACCGAGAAAGAGCTTGAAGTTCGGCTTGCTTCATATCAGGCCCAGCAGGCTCAGGCGGAGGCCCGTCTTTTGGCGATCTTAAATCATGAGGCCGTGGCCCAGCAAAAGCGGGATGAGCTGACCAAGCTGCTAAATCGCCCACCGGCTTGAAAACTTGTATCTTTTCCTTTCTTTTCTGTTTTTGTACATACTCATGACTGAGAGTGTCTTCTTTTTGCTCTTTCATGAATTGTACTTTGCATCCATTTTGGTTTATGAATAAAAGATACATTTTTCTTCTCAATGGTGTGTCTCTTTCATTGAATGAGTTTTGCGGACAATTTATCTTGATCTCCTCGTAGGTCAGCGATGGCTTAGGATTCAGGGTTAAGGTCTGCTTCCTAAGACTTTTGCGCTTTATGAGCCATGAGGGTCTCGTAAAGAGTTTTTCTCCTTACAGGTCGAGAGGATCCCATAGGGGTAAGTTCTTCTTAAGAATCGTGAGGATTCTTAAGCGGGTTTTCCCTTGAGAGTCGTAAGGATCTCACAAGAGAGTTTTCTTCCTTATAGGTCGTGAGGACCTGCAAGTGCTGGATGTGGTCGCCCTTATCCGTGTTTCACGGGGTCAGGGGTTGCTCAAAATATCGTAGTTTAAAGACGTCGCGGTCAAGGTTAAGGACGTCTTAGTCCGTGGATTTAAGGACTCCACAGTCCGATGTTAGTTTTAAGACATCACGGTCAAGGTTAAGGACGTCATAGTCCGTGGATTTAGGGACTCCACAGTCCGATGTTAGTTTTAAGACATCACGGTCAAGGTTAAGGACCTCATAGTCCATGGATTTAAGGACTCCACAGTCCGATGTTAGTTTTAAGACATCGCGGTCAAGGTTAAGGACCTCATAGTCCGTGGATTTAAGGACTCCACAGTCCGATGTTAGTTTTAAGACATCGCGGTCAAGGTTAAGGACCTCATAGTCCGTGGATTTAAGGACTCCACAGTCCGATGTGTGGTTGCGGGGACCCATCACCTCTTTGAAGATGTTGAGAAATTACAACGCCAGGTATCAAAGGAGTGAAGAGATGTACCCTTAAACCGAGGTGGAATCAATATAGAATCAGGGTGGTTGATTGTTAGTTTTAAGACATTATGGTCGAGGTTAAGGACGTCATAGTCCGTGTATTTTTAAGGACTCCACAGTCCGGTATTTGCTCTGGATGCTTCACACGGGTTCACTGCCGTGCTTGGCGAAAACCAGGCTCCGCTCTGGGCGTTTTCCGCGGGGTCAAAGAGTGACATTATCCGCGTTCCACGTGACCAGGAATTTTGCACTAGATGCTTCACACGGGTTCACTGTCGTGTTCGGCGAGGACTAGGCTCCGCTCTGGATGCTTCACACGGGTTCACTGCCGTGCTCTGCGAGGACCAGGATCCGCTCTGGACGTTTTCCACGGGGTCAAAGAGTGATGCTATCCGCGCTCCACGTAACCAGGAATTTTGCACTAGATGCTTCACACGGGTTCACTGCCGTGTTCGGCGAGGACTAGGCTCCGCTCTGGATGCTTCACACGGGTTCACTGCCGTGCTCTGCGAGGACCAGGATCCGCTCTGGACGTTTTCCACGGGGTCAAAGAGTGACGTTATCTGCGTTCCACGTAACCAGGAATTTTGCACTAAATGCTTCACATGGGTTCACTGCCGTGTTCGGCGAGGACTAGGCTCCGCTCTGGATGCTTCACACGGGTTCGCTGCCGTGCTCCGCGAGGACCAGGATCTGCTCTGGACGTTTTCCATGGGGTCAAAGAGTGACGTTATCCGCGTTCCGCGTAATCAGGAATTTTGCACTAGATGCTTCACACGGGTTCACTGCCATGTTCGGCGAGGACTAGGCTCCACTCTGGATGCTTCACACGGGTTCACTGCCGTGCTCTGCGAGGACCAGGATCCGCTCTGGACGTTTTCCATGGGGTCAAAGAGTGACGTTATCCGTGTTCCACATAACCAGAAATTTTGCTGATTGTATCCGCATTTCACGAAAGGGAGGTTTGGCTGTTGGTGATATGTATATTGCCGAGCCATGGAGCTAGGGGTTGCCACTGCTCCGCTTTGTCTGAAGTTGTGTCCGTTGTTACGAGACGGGTGTTGGGATGATCTCTAGGTCACTTGCGGCCCGTCGAGACTTAGCTTCTCTCTTTGATGAGACCTGGGGGGAAGTATGATCACTTCTTTGTTTACGCCCTTGGAGTGTATACGGGGTGTGATGGAACATCACCTGTAGGGCATAAATTAAAACTTTTTTCTCTCTTTTTTTTATTTTATTTCTTTTTCCGCGATGCTCTATCATTTCAGCTTTTATATCGCGGAGGTCGCGATTGCCCTATCATTTCGGCTATTTTTCGCGGTGCCCAATCATTTCGGCTATTTATTTCATTTTTACTCGCTGCTTTTTATTGCGAGTTGCCCCATCATTTCGGCTATTTTTCATGCATACATTTTTACTTGCTGTTTTTATTGCAAGTTGCCCCATCATTTCGGCTATTTCGTATGCGTGTGTGGCTTGCTGGCTTTTCGCCGTAAATCTGATATTAGACACCGATTTCGGCATCAGCACCGCTACAACTGGGATATGGCCAGGAGCGAATCATCATTTGCCTCTGTCGATGTTGAACAAAGGTGGCTTAGCAAACAGGATTAGGGTCCTGTCAACTAAGGCTTTTGACTTCATGAGCCGTAAGGGTCTCACAAAGGTGTTTCTCCCTACAAGTCGTAAGGATCTTGTAGGTGTATTTTCTCCCTAGGAATCGTGAGGATTCCTAAGTGTATGTTCCTCTGTAAGTCGTAAGGATCTTACAAGAGGGCTTTCTCCTTATAAGTCGAGAGGACTTATAAGGGTTGCTCATCATACGGACGTATCCCTAGTCACGGGTGGGACTTTGCTGGGGAAATGCTCATTCGCGCCCGTGGATTGTATACAAGGGTCTGTATGAGCCGCTTGTAGGGCATTGTCAAAGGGTATGGGGGATTTCGCTTAAGCACAGGTTTAGGTCTCTGTGACTTAAGACTTTCAAATCTTATGAGCCGTGAGGGTCCCATAAGAGAGTTCTCCTTACGAGTCGTGAAGATCTCGCAAGTGTATTTTCTCCTTAGGAATTGTGAGAACTCCTAAGTGTGTTGCTCCTTTGTGAGTCGTAAGGATCTCACGCAGGTGGTTTCTCCTTACAGGGTCGTGAGGACCCCGCAAGTGTCCTTTAACGAGGTTGCGCCCTTTCGGGTTTTCACAAACACTCGCCGGTAGCCCTGCTGTTTTTACTCACGGAGCCCTTTCGGGTTTTCATCCGTGCCCTTTTTGCTCATGGACATACCGTTTTTTTTCTTTTTATTTTATTATTATTTTTTTTACGAGGTCGCGCCCTTTCGGGTTTTCACGAATACTCGCCGGTAGCCCTGCTGTTTTTACTCACGGAGCCCTTTCGGGTTTTCATCCGTGCCCTTCTTGCTTATGGACATACCGTTTTTTTTATATTTTTTTTTATTTATCTCGTCAGCCTTAGGATGCTACGGTAGTAGTTTAAGGACGTTTCGGTCCGTCGTTAGTTTAAGGACGTTTCGGTCCGTTGTTAGTTTAAGGACGTTTCGGTCCGTCGTGGAGAAGGCCAACCACTACTTATAGAGCTTGAGCTTAGGAAGATAGCGAGCGGACATAGTCGTCGTCATTTATCGTTAACCTAGGCTGTGGCTCATTAAGTGTAGTATTTCTTTAGGAAGCGGCCGTTTATCGGCCTGAAAGGCCTTTCACCATGCATATCCATGAGTAGATAGGCTCCACCCTGATAGACCCTGTCTATGATGTACGGGCCTTCATAGTTCGGCTTGAATTTTCCCCGCTTGGCGCGGTTGGGGATCATAGGCCTCTTGACCACTAGCATGAGTTCGCCCTGGCGGAATGTCCTCGGTCGGGTCAATCTTTCATATGAGCGCGTCATCTTTGCTTTATAAGCCTCCAAGTTTTGTTGTGCTACGAGCCGTGTTTCATCAAGGGCATCAAGCTCCTCAAGCCGAAGGTGAGCATTTTCTTCGTCTGTCAACTCGTGGTGGACTGCCACTCGTAGAGAAGGTAGCTCTATCTCGAGAGGGAGTACCGCTTCCGTACCGAATACCAATGCATATGGCGTCGTGTTCGTGGCCGTCTTGAACATAGTTCGATATGCCCAAAGAGCCTCCTGCAGTCTCTCGTGCCAGTCCCTCTTATTTCGGAACACCGTCTTTTTTATGATCATTGTCAAGGTCTTATTAAAGGCCTCGGCCAGACCGTTAGCTCGTGGATTTTAAACTGAGGAGTATCTCCAGTCTATATTATGTTGTTGCGTGAAGCGGCTAATCTTATGGCTTCTGTAGGCTGGCCCGTTATCGGAGATAATCCGCCGTGGAGTTCCAAACCGATAAATGACGTGCGTCTTGAAAAAGTGGAGGATATTCTCCGTCCTCACTTCCCTCAGCGGTACTGCTTCCGCCCATTTGGAGAAGTAATCAGTCGTCGCCAGGATGAAACGGTGTCCCCTGGACGATGCCGGTTCGATGGGGTCGACTATGTCAGTTCCCCACATTTCGAATGGCCAGCTAGCCACCGTTGGATGTAGTGGATTCGGATGCTGGTGGATGAAATCCCTATGGATTTGGCATGAGTGGCATTGCTCCGCATACTCGAGGCAGTCCTGGATCATCGTGGGCCAGTAGTAACCCATCCGTTTAATTTTTAACTTCATCTTCGGGCCTGCTTGATGAGAACCACAGATTCCGTTATGAACTTCCTGAACGACTCTTTCTGCTTCGTCAGGTCCTAAGCATCTCAACCACAGAGAGTCAAATGACCTCTTGTATAAAGTATCATTGACGAAAGCGAAAGATAGAGCTCGTTTCATGAGCTGATGTCTTGAGGACGCTTCTTCGGGCATTCGGTGGGACTTAAAGTAGTCTATGAAGACTTCCCTCCAGTCCTCAGCCTTCTCACGGTCTTTTATTTGTAGAGTCGTCTGTTCAATCGCTCCCTTTTCTTCGGATGATTCCGGAGATATTTCCGCTGGGGCGAGCACTCGACGGCTTTGTACCACGATTTTGAAGTCGTCGAGGTTCTCATCAGCCAGTTCTTTAGCGAGCTTAGCTAACGCGTCTGCCTTGCTATTTTCCATGCGTGGTATGCTCTCCAAAGTATAGGAGGGAATTTGGGTCAACAGTTGTTGCACCTTTTCACCGTATTTCACCAACTCCGGTTTGCACGTTTGGTAGTCGCCGTTTACTTGACTAACGGCCAGTTGAGAATCCCCGTATATGAGGAGGTTTTCAATTCCCATGTCAATGGCGATCTCGAGGCCTGCTATCAAAGCTTCGTATTCGGTTTCATTGTTTGTCCTCGGTTCCGTTAAGGAGAAAGCAAAGTGCATTATCCCTCCTTGTGGCATTACGAAGATGAGGCCTACCCCTGATTTGATCAATGGGGTACTTTGTTTGCGCTTCTTTACGGAGGATGCTCCATCGAAATAAAGTTCCCATCGGGTATCACTACCGTCGATCGCGTCAAATGCATGTTCGTCCGGCAAATCGCAGTTTAGAGGTGAACCGGCAGGTACTGGATGCTCAGCAAGGAAGTCGGCGATGGCTTGGCCTTTCACCGTCTTGAGAGGCTGATAGGTTATTGAAAACTCCATCAAGAGTAAGGCCCATTTAGCGAGCCTCCCCGTCAATATGGCCTTTGACATTAGACATTTTAGGGGGTCCACCTTTGATATAAAACGGACTTCATGTGCCAATGCATAGTGCCGGAGTTTTGTTATCGCAAAGATTAGTGTCAGGCAATGTTTTTCGATTGGGGAGTAATTGCTTTCTGCCCCCAGCAGAACTCGACTTAAGTAGTAGAGCGCTCTTTCCTCCCCTTGGTCGTTTTCTTGCATCCATAATGCGCCTAAAGAACCTTCTAGGGCGGTTGTATAAAGAATGAGAGGCTTTCCCTTGACTGGGGCAGCTAACACCGGCGGGTTCTGCTGGTACTGCTTGATCTCATCTAGCGCGCTCTGGAATTTTTGGTCCCAGACGAACGGGGTTCCCTTCTTCATCAGGTGGCTGTAAGGACGGCACTTGCCTGACAGGTTGGCGATAAACCGCCGGATGTACGCAAGCTTCCCCTGGGGAGACCGCAGCTGTTTGAGAGTCCTTGGGGGTGGCATTTCAATGATCGCCTTGATCTTAGATGGATCTATTTCGATACCTCGGTATCGGATGATGAATCCCAGGAATTTACCCGAGGAGACTCCGAACGCGCATTTGAGGGGATTCATCTTCAAATTATATTGCCGAAGGCGTTGAAATACGGTCTTTAGATGCTCTAAATGCTCTTCGTATGACATGCTCTTCACTACGAGGTCATCGATATAGCACTCGACGATTTCATGTATGAAATTATCGAAGATCTTTGTCATAGCCCTTTGATAGGTAGCACCGGCGTTCTTTAGACCGAAGGGCATAACTTTGTAGCAGAATATACCCAAAGGAGTCCGAAAAGCGGTATGCTTCTGGTCTTCGGGATGCATTTTTATCTGATTGTACCCTGATGAACCGTCCATAAAGGAGAAGACCTCATGAGTGGACGTATTGTCTATCATCAGCTCGGTGACCGGTACCGGGAAATCGTCCTTCGGGCAGGCTTTATTGAGATCTCGGAAGTCCACACATATGCGCACTGTCCCATTCTTCTTCATTACCGGGACGATGTTGGCGACCCAATCAGGATACTGTACCTCCTGGATAAACCCGGAATCGATTAGTTTCTTGACTTCGGCGTTAATGCTCATTTCAAGCTCAAGCCGCATCCGTCTCGGCGCCTGCTTGACTGGCTTGATATCCGGGGATATTGCTAATTTATGCACAGCTATCTCTGGATCTAATCCCGGCATCTCGGAATAGTTCCACACGAAGCAATCTCTATGCTGTAGAAGCACGTCTCTTAACGCCGCCACCCTTTCCTCAGATAGTAGCTCGCTAACGAATGTTGGTCGCGGATCGTCTTCCAATCCCAACTCAATCTTTTTGAGGTTATTTGCAGTCGTATATATGTCATCTTCCAGTTCTTTCGGAGCTGGTGGAAATTCTGAGATCACCTTATCATTGCTGTTCTCAAAGCACCAGGGAAGGTCATCCATGTTCTCGGGCTCTTCTTTTAATATTGTAATCATGTGACAAGTGCGAATCCGCTTCCAAGACTGATGTGGATCTGGCTCTGCTCTTGCGGCTTTGGGTTCGTGCTTTTGTGGCGGCGTTACCCTCCAGCTGCTTGATAAAGCAAATATTCCTTGCTGGTACTGGTCTTCGACCCAGTTCTTGAACGTGAAGCAGTCTTCGATAGGGTGTCCTATGGCTTGGTGATAAGAGCAATAGCTCGGATGAGAAACCTCGTTAACTTGCTCAGGGTGCTTAGACTCCGGAAGCGCGATCATTTGATGTTTTATAGCGAGCTCGAGTAGCTTCTTCGTCTTGTCTCGAGGGAAGGAATACGCTCGACTCATCTTCTTCATGAGGGACAAATCCGGACCGCGCAATGCCCGATCACACGACTCTCTAATCCTGCGTCGCTGTTGTCGACTTCTTTTTCCGCCTCTTGACTTACTTCTGCCTCCGCGTTGGGCCTTTTGTACAACGGGTTGACAGGGAGGAGTACCTTTGTCTTTCGCAGCCTGTTGAAACAGACGTTGCGTCCTGGCCTTCTCGTAGATGGCCATCTCGCGGTTGTGATTTTCCTGAGCCGTTTGACCCGCCTTCCTGATAAGCCTGCCCGTTCGTTCTTCAAATGATGGACTCGGCATTTCGCTCGTAGGATCCAGTTTTGATGAGGGGTTGGCATTGCTGGGCAGGGCGTTTTCCTCCTCATCGAAGTTATATACGGCGTAACTACCGTGGATTCGCTCCCGTTTACCGGATCTCACGTATCCAAGGACGAGCATTTCCATTCTCCCGTTGGGCAATTTGCGCTGAGTTCCAGGGACATCCCAAATCCTGTTATAGAATCGAGCTTGTCGAACAGTCTGTTTTAAGGGTACCCCTTGGCGCTTCAATAGCCTCTTTAGTCCATTTGTGTAGTATCTGGGCAAACGGATGGGTTGGAGCCTGTCAAGCGTAACATCCGTGCCATGCCATATCTCTTTATCCACTCTCGTTTCTGTGGATTGGTAGAATAGGATCACCTTTTCACCCTTTCGCCTGGGAGGGACGTAAAACGTCTGCAGGTCCTGCACATTGTGAGCCTGAAGTGCGTCGAGATCCTTGTAGTGTTTTCGCGGCACCATGGTGATTTGCAAACTCTGATCATCGCCAGGGGATGCTTGTATCGACGGCCGACTGGAGAACACGGCATTAACCTCATCTTCCGAGTCACTTCCGAAGATCAATATGGGGGCGGACGGTCCCGAGTTGTTGCGTCGGGACGGACCCACGTAAACTATCTCTTCTCCTTCTTCGGTATCTCTCCTGAAAACAGGGATGGTGGCAGCGGCTTTGTTCCTCGGCTTGCGACACCTTTCTGTATCCTCGAAATCTGGCAAAAAGTACTTCGCATCTTCGTACTTGCGGACTTCGTTCACGGAAAATGGGTTCAGCTCACCTGTTACGGTATATTCGAAGCTATCCTTAAAGTACTTCATACACTGATGCTGTGTAGAAGGGATGATGTTGTACTCATGTAACCAAGGACGACCGAGCAAGGCGTTGTAGCAGGTCTTGGCGTCAATGACGTGAAATTTGATGTCTGTGACGAGTAGTCCAAGGCGTAATATTAGTATCACGGATCCGAGAGTCCGTGACGACTGGTTGTCAAAACCGGAGATGGTAATTTTGTCACGAGCGAGGTGCTGCACGCTCATGCAAATTTCCTTCAACACCCGAACATTAAGGAGATTGACGGAGGATCCATTATCAACCAGGATTTTGACTATCTTGATATCGTGGCAGTATCCGGAGACGTATAGGGGACGGTTGTGGTCGCACGTCCCGAGGAGAAGGTCTTCGTCACCGAAAGTGATGTCGGCCGTGTGCACTTCTTCCAGTTCATCCTTCATCCTTTCCGCGGCGAGGAAGGCTTGGAATTGCTCGGGTTCTTGTAACGCCTTGATTAATGAATCTCGCGCTTCTTTTGATAATAGGAGGGCGTCAAGAATGCCGAGCTGAGAAGGTAGCTTTTTTAGGTGCGCTAGGATGTTGTAGTCCATTTTACCCTTCCTGGGAGGATCTTTGGCAGCCAACTCCTTCGTGACATGATCATCTAAGGTGATATCCTCAGTGGCCTTCTCCTTTCCTTTATCTTTTCTATTCGCGGGTCCGAGATTCTTTTCCGGGAGCGTGCGATTGCACAGCTGAATGTTTTCGCAGGCCTCTTGTTCTTCCTCTTTCCCTAAAACGGATTCCTTAAAGAGAGGGCCCAGAGCCATTTCTTCATCAGAGTCGCTTCCAAAGGTGAGAACTTGTGACCTTCCGGCGTTAACCGTGTAACAATTGCCGGCAGTTCTTTTGTGTTCTTCGGCCGTATTTCTTCGTTCCTGACGAGTCTTGCGTTTCATGCGCTTAAAATGTTGCCGGTGAGCAACATATCCTTGCCACCACATCTTAAAAGCATCGCACTCCTCAGTGGGGTACGAAATTTTTCGATGATATGAGCAATACTTAGGGTGCCTCTCCACCCCATCGAACGTGTTCTCTTCCGAAGGTGGTAGCTTCATCCCCATTGACATGGCTTTGGCAAACCTTTTTCTCGTCTTGAACACATTTTTATTCACATCGGATATCTTTTGATCTGGCGGGAGTGCTCCGACTCTTTCGTTTGGTCGCTTGCATTTGGCTCCTTCCAATGCGGCCCTCTCACGCTCCTGATCGGCTTTACTCTTCAAACAAATCTCCTCTAGAAAGGCGTCGATCATTTCATCTGTTGGCCATACAAGTTCTGGCTCAGGCTGTGCCCCCAGTTTCTCAGTGCCAGGAGTTCTTTCATCGTCCGTAAACGAATGGGAGATCATATGACAGCTTGCCACATATCCCTCGGATTCATCTGACGAGCTTTCTCCATCATCTTCCTCCTGAAAGACGTGGTTAAAGAACTCTTGCAGTGTGACGGGAATCCGCGCCTTTTGATTGTACTCCTCCAGCGCATCAATCTGTTTCTGTAAATCCGTGCGCTTGTCTCCAGGCTTCACGGGCTTTTTGGATTCCTTCTACTTTTTCTTCGAAGATTTTGACGGTTGGGTGTGAGTATTCGGGCAATCACCACGAGTCTTCGTAGTTGGGCGCGGCTTCAACATCCCTTCGATGATTTGAGGTTCAAGCGGGTCCTTCCATTCGACCGCCGGGCACGCCTGAAGGTCCCTCAGCATTCTTTTTGTTTTAGTTGACAGCACGACCTCCCATGGACTTCTTCAATAAAGGAACAGGTTGCCCCCGGTGTATCTGCTTTCTTAGGAGTATGCGGCTGTGGCGGGTTCACCTTCCATTTTTCGGATAGCGCAAACTTCCCCTGGAGGTATTGATCTTCAATCCATCCTTTAAAAACGAAGCAATCCTCAATCGGATGGCTTACCGTTTGATGGTAGGGGCAATAGTTGGGGTTGTTCACCTCAATGGGTTATGGCGGTCGTCTTGGATTTGGCAGGTTTATAAGTCTGTTGCGTACTGCCAACTCGAATAACCGTTTCGTCTTATCCCGCGGGAACGAGTAGGGGCGCTTCGTCTTCTCGTAGTAATACCGTCGCCTTTCTTCCAGCTGATCCGCCAGCTTTGGGGCACTGGGTTGTTGCTGGGCGTTCGCAACGAAGGTTGCCTTCCCTTTACCCTTGTCATTCCGAGGTTCTGATTTCGGGGGAGGCGGCCTGTGACCCATCTGGTCCATCTGGGCCAACTTGTCGATTAGAGCCTGGAATGTGGTTGGCTTAAAGAACATCATAAACTGGGAGATAGTTGCATGAGGGTCTAGGGTACCCACGAACATACCCACCGCGGGCGCTTCCTCAATGCGTTGCTCGCATTTCGACCACAAATTTCGCCAGCGTATAGCATACTGGACCCACGTTTCGCCTGGTTTCACCCTGGCATTAATCAACGCCGTTATTGGAGTGCGTTCGCTGGCGCTTGCGAATCGCTGAGTGAATAGCATCTCCATTTCAGCGAACGTCTTGACGGAATCGTTCAGGAGTTCCGAATACCATTCTAACGCTGTTTCCGATAAGCTGCCCACGAACTGGCGAAGCAACAGTTTATCATCACCGCCGATGTTACCGCAAAGGGCCCTGAACTGGGCAACATGTTGGTGGGGATTGCCGGTCCCCTTATACACGTGGAATTTTGGTATTGTATAACCCGGCGGATATTTGATTTGGTCGTACCAGCTCGGATATGGTCGCCCCGTTTTTACGACTTGACCAACTGCTTCAGTCGCATGATGAACCCGGATCTGCTGGGCTATATAGTCGTCCAAGTCAGCCTTGGAGATTGTCTCCTCCTTAGCCGTTGAAAGAGCCGGTGGTGGATTCGATGTTTCTCCTCTATCATCTTCGAGGACGATCAGGGGATCTTCCGCGGGAGGATCCTATTGAATCATCATCCCAACCATGTCTTGAAATAAGTGGGCTATTTGCTTTATATTGGCCGCTTGTTCCGCAGCCTCTTTGTCTTTCTTTTCCAACATCCTCCTGAGGAACTCAATGTCGGTTTCCTATTCTTGTTGCTGATCCGAGGACGCCTCGGGGCTTTCTTTCGGCCCAGTAAGCGCGGCCATTGCGATCATCATTTCCTGGAGCTTTTGCTGTTGCTCCTGAGCTTTGGTCACCGACCGTATAAGCGGTCTATGACCTGCAGACGCACGGCTGTCTTCCTTCCCCGATGCCATGTATACAGTATGGACCATCCTGCCCCCAGCCTTAGGGCGTCTGGGCTCAGCGTTTTTAGCTTTCGTTGCAGGCCCGGGGGTCTTCTCCGGCTTCCTCTTTTTATGAGCAGTGGAAGTTGAGGGGGCCGTTGAGGTGGGCACCCAGACTGCTTTTCGTGGCTTAGCCTGGTGACTGACTTCATGTTGGATTTTCAGCTTCTTGTGCTGGCGGGAGAAATTTGGATCGATCGCCGAGTCTTGGGTCTGCCGCCAGACTTTATAAATTCGGGAGGACAGCCATTAAGGAGATTGGGGCTGTTCTGGCTTTACTTCTATAGCCCTTTTCAGCGGATGGGGAGACTTCTTTAGCACCGCGGTAGGAGAATTCCTACGCACCTTATTTACCATCTCGAAGCTGTTCCTAGTTGTAACAGCAGCATTAACTTCTGTCGTCGGGGCTGGAGGAGTTAGCCCAGAAGGGGAGTTGCCTCCGGCCTTCCTCACTTGGCGCCAGTAACGACGTCGAGCGTGTCGTGCTGATGGCATCGGCTCGGTGATGGCGATAGCCTCATCCTGCCCCCTGTGTAGGTGGGGGGTCGCTGCTGGTGCCGACCTGTTAAAGACTGATGTCCTTCGGGTAGCAGGAGCGGGAGCTGGAACAGTCAATCTTGTAAAGACCGACTTTTTGGAAGGAGAAGCCTGTAAGTCCACGGCGGCACCCCGGCCGTCGATCCGACGCCGGAAACGCGGAAACAAAAACTTTGCAAACTAGCAAACTGGCACCACCGTGCACTTTTCACCCGGATCGGGCCATTAACCTAGCTACTAGCAAACTAGAAAAGAGTAGAGAAGCTATACCAAGCGATCTGTGTCCTTCGGTCTTCGTCTCCACTCCGATCTCCCGCGGAATCTCCGTCCGTCACGTCCTCGTCGGAAAGGGCACCACGTAGCCGAATACTTTTACGGGCTCCCACCTCTTGACCGAGGCAACTCGGGCGTGAAGTTGGCTAGCCGACGCGTCCAAGATTTGCTGTAGATGTAGTGTAGTAGCCATGTGTCTCATTGGGGTTTTGTTTCCATGAAGGATGGAGGAAGAGGTTAAAGAAAATTGGTGCTTTCAATTTTCCTAGCAAGAAAAATGAGATGAAGAATAATGCCACCGCTCAAAATGAAACTCTCTCATTCCCATTCAAAAATGTGGCCGGCCAAAAAGGAGAAGGGAATCCAAAGAGGGAGGTGAGTGTAGGAAAAGTAGAGGGTGACCACATCCAAAAAGGCAATGATAGCATTATCAAATCAACCTCAAATCCTTTCTCATCTCAAAAAAGCAAGAAATGATCATAGAAAAGAATGGTATCAAAAGATACTTTCATAATCTATGCAAATGCAAGAAACCCCTCCACAAAAAGTAATTTGCACAATTGCAAATTACCCCCTCCATCGAAAGTCCGGCCGTGAAGGAACAAAGGAAAACCGGCCGGAACGGAATGCAAACTGGCAACCTCAGAAAACCGATCCCGTAATGAATTACAGGAAAACCCCGCTACTGCAAATACATGCCCGCATTTGTATTCCTACTGAACACAAATGCAAAGAGACAAAATCTACACTATTAAATACTAGGATCCGGCTTAAGCCAAAGCCGGCTAGTAAAAACCGTCCGATCACGATCCGTGCAATACCGCACGTATCTGATCGAACCCTGCCATATCTCCATACGGCCTCTACAGCGTTTCGCCCGAAACTTGAGTAACTGTGTGTGTGGTGGACTCTAAAGACTCGTCAACACCTTAGTTGTGGATTTAACCACTAGCAAGTCAGAGGTATAAGCCAATACGTAACGGGCTACCAGGTATTGACAAAAAGGGACGTCGATGAGCGAACTCATCCTGACACCCTACTGAGCCTGTCAGTGACAATATCCGTACAGTCCGGTCCGTTCGTCTATGAGCATCGCATGGAGGGCCTAGGGGGTTGGTAAAAGTCAGACCCCCAATAGCGGTACAACTCATGTCGGAGTGTAGCCCAGAACACCCTGAGATACTACTGGAATACCTACCAGCAAATCTCCTGCCTTGGCCAAGGACTTTTCATGTTCTGGCTCTCCTAGACACAGCGCGGCCTCACCCCCAATACCGGGAGAGACGAACCCCTGCAGATCCGCTCACTGCCTCCATGTGGCTCGGGACTGTACCCAACTAAAACCTGTTTGCACGTCTCCTTTGAGCGTGGTAGGGTAGTAATCAAAGCACAGTGGGAACTCATACGAGACAAATGACGATCTCAGGTCGATGAACTAACCTGTACACATGTCACCAGGGAACTGCTATCTGACGCCTGGTATAATCCCAACTAGCAGGTTCCCGGCGAGTCCTGTCCGGTGTACTCATAACCCAATGAGCACCTGTATACATCTTAGGTGAACCAACCGACACCAGTGGCTTGTGAGACCGGCCACCGCCCCTCGTCGGGGTCTCGACTGTATACACTAGTCTACTCTGGAGAATCGATGCCCTGTCTCGAAACTCCCACGACTAGGGACCTTTTAAGGATGTGCTTATAGACTCCAGCTCTCACGTATATGATCGCCCTCATACTGCTGGTAGTCAAGCAAGAATCCTAGGGGCTCTATCAACGTGTAATAGCGACTCGTAAGGCCACCTAAAGCAGTATACGATGATAAAGATAAACCAGATAGCATACTATCATCTTGAGTAAGACTTTCCTACTGGGACAGGTCCTCCCCTCAATCATTGCAATCACGTGCCTGTGATCCAATAATTGACTCTGAGGGCACTATCTCCAACAATCTCCCACTTGCACTCAAGGCTAATTATTGCGATGTCGCATACTCATAGCCCGTGTGATACCGAACACCCAACTCCTCTACTAGTCAGTCTCATAAAGCTCGTTTGCGAAACTATTGCGTTCGAGGAATAGCCTCAGTGAGTGGATCCGCTCTGGTGTTTCTTTCTATGTCTCTCTTTATCTCAAGTTCGCGGAGAAAGCCATCTCCCGAAATGAGCAATACCTGTCTTAGAATATCTGGATGTCTGATGGGACCTAGCTCAAAAATGAACTCCAAATCCAAACTTCTTAGACTGTATCGTCAACTGAACTTAATCAGTATCCTGCGCCATGCCTTCCCTCAGTATCTGCTTGGACCAGCTGTCCAAACTACTGTCCCTCGTCAGAGGAAAAACTATAACTCTGACAGCCACTCTGCCATCCAGGTCACCTTGGAAGCCTGGAATGATAACCGTCTTCTAAAAGAGGCTGTCGTTATCATATCCCTTGAACATCTACTTATGTTCTAAAACTGCTTCCGACTGTTTCTCCAGGATTGGATCAATATCAACTTATTGCATCTACTACAAGAACAACATCTGGTGTGGTACTTGACATTTCATGATCAACTCAATTGCCTAAGCAAGTGATCTGTCAATCATGCACATCCCTCTCCCCTTTAGTCCGTAAGACACCTTTAGAGAGGGTGACTCCATTACCTGCAGGTACACCACCGTGCCAGGAGTCGTCCATTCTAAATACTCATAGAATGCTGTCTAAGTACCCAGATTAGGAAACCACCCAAATCTAGATCTAAAACCATAGATCCATTAACCAGAATGTATAATATCCAAGTCCTATGTAGAGAAACTACTGTGTGACGACCAAAGTATAACCGATCATAGTATAGGAATATCACTTCCTACTCGGTGTATGTCATCAAATACCAGGACATCACACCCTACTACCTTCTCAACAGATCCATCCCCTATTCTGATGAAGTCAAACCTATGACTGTCACATCAGAAATAGATGATCTATCTCCGCTATATCTGCTTTAGTCTATAAATAGACATAAGCTAACTGTCCACCAATGCTTCCGCTGCTCCTACTGACTATGACAACCCTCTGGCAGAGTCATATAGACGTACACTTCTAAAGCTAGTTTAGAACGACGCTATACTCATCCTCCTGCCGGGTCTCACAGTCTGGAACAACAGCAATGGCAAGTCTGGGTAAACAAGAACCTTCCTGCCACCGTCCTTGAGCATACCGAAATACCTCTCGAGCGCCTGAGGTTACCCACCAAATCTGCGGAGTGGCCAATGGAATGTCAAACCAGATTGAATCTTTAGGTTCTTATCAAATCTTCAGTAATCATTTGCGGTTCTGGAATCACTTCCAGTTCTACCATACTCCCACTACTGTTTTCTAAAAAAATCCATTTTTAATTAAAACTGTGGCGAGTCAAGAACAATATCACTATTGATCTTCCAGATGGTAGAATATCAACCCTCGTCATAGCCCGGGTCAACCCACAAACAGCCATTACAGAAACGTGCCTTGAGTTATCCGGAGTCTGGTTTTAAGCATAAGCCAGACAACTCCACGTATCTTAACAATGTCAAGATATGAACTGTTCTATATCCAATACAGAAACAGAGGCACTGATTTAATTGAACCAGATTCAAATCATGCAGCTGTCTCCAGTGCATGTCAAGTAAATGGAAAGAGGCCGATCAGCGTTACTCAACTTAGGAATACTTCCAATTATGAGTAACCTGAAAGAGAAGCAAGTTCTCGTAAACATTACCATCAACTGAATACCATTCACAAGTATCTACATCTTCGATCACCTTGAAGAATCCCGATACTTGCAATACCTGGTTCTCTACTTTATTCTTATACCTATAACTTCTCAAAACTTAGACCCTGTGTTTCTACGAAACACCTGTCTAAGAACCAGAGAAGTCATAAGTAAACAGAATATAGTACGAGGACCAACCTCTCTGTCCTAATGGACACTGGACAATATACAATACTCTGTATAAGTCCGCTGAGTCTAATAACTCATTCACTGTGTGTCATAGGTTGAAAATTGTACTTTTGGTTAAGAAAAATTACACCGCTGTTCAATACTCCTTACCTAACCATCCACTGATATAGGTAAATGTCACAGACATAATTTCAAAAAGGTACATCTCACTTTATAAAAATAGACGTACAGATATATCAATTTGAAATTGGTGCATAACAACGGATATTCAAAACCAAATATTTGTCGTCCGGCAAACAACCCAGGTGGCTTCCTCAAATATCACCAATTATAATGAATCCCGATATAATGAGGATGGTCACCTAATTCCCAATAACTTACTCCCACTCATCATCCGTAAAACCATACAAATGTGAGAATCATACCTGGTAAATACATACCGTGGAGCAAGTGTCTAATCGAGAAATCAGTTTTCTTTTAACAGTACACAGTGGAACTGAAACATTGAAATATTTCAATGGGGTATCCTGGTATTCCTAGTAATGCCTCTTCCATTATCCAGATTCACAACTATAACCGTATAATTCTTTGCCACCTCTCCAAATCCCTTTATATGTCTTTAGTCATTACCTTCTGCACACCCCTTTAGGCCAAATGGTTTTCTTCCTTCCCTACCGTTCGGCACCAGCCTATGGTTTGGAAGAAGACTATCCAATAAGCATAATGGGTGTACTATTCTAATCCTAGGAGCACTCGCAATGCGAGAGAAGGTGAGGATAAAAGACAACCGAATGAACTTTATTCCTATTTCTCCTGAACCAGGATCCATCCCCGAACTGGAACAAGTTCCTTTCGAGTTCGTATATAACCATACGATGGATTATCCAATAAAATTGGGATCTTCGTAATGATACGGAGTGTCCTGGAGAAATACAAAGGTAATTTAGGATTGGCGAAGAAATACTTGGTTTGGTCGTGAATAGTAGTCGCAATTTACTTTGCCCTCTTACTAATCCCTTTCTTTGTCTTTACTTAATACCTTCTGTACACCGTTTAGGCTAATTGGTTTTCTTCATTCCCTACCGGTCGGCACCTGCCTATGGTTTGGATGAAGACTATCTAATTTGCGTAATAGGTGTACTATCTCCTAAACCAAGGAGTACTCGCAACCTGAGAGAAGGTAAAAGGAAAAGACAACTGAATAGTCCTATTCGTTTTCTCCAGAACCGGAAACCATCCTCGAATTCCTTCGAGTTCGTATATAACCGATGGTTTTGTCCAATGGAAGTGGTTCGCAGTAATACGGGGTGTCCTGGAGAAAAGGGTAAAAGTAGGAGTGGCAATGAGGTTTGCAACTCTGACAATCCAAAAGCCAGTGTTAAGAAGGTTCGGTCAACTTGGTCACTGAGTCATAGTCTAGGGTCGGGTCAATGGTCGCTGCCAAAGAGAGAGAGAAAAGAAACACTCATCGTGCACTCTAACCTAGATCAGAATGGTTATCACTTTATCTAATCTGGAAACCTCCCACTGTAACGTCAAATTCTTCCCCAAACCTGAAAGAAGAATTAGCCGGGATCACCCGAGGAGTAAACCAACTCATCAGTGGGAATCGGGATCTAACTATCATCGCATGATAACGTGACGGAATCCACTCACGTCACCACACTCCAGAAGGTATGCGCATATCTGGCAAGTTTCAGTTTCTTTAGAAACTCCCGATGTGGATTTTTGTCCCATACTCTTATGACCTTGACTAAGGCCAACAAATCATAAGTCACATGTCAAGTTCTACCCGTCATTGTCCAGGTTGATTTGAACTCACCCGTACAAGCCCTTGACTAGGGCCAACAAGGCTATACGACTGTCCCAAACCAACGCATCTATCTATACGGCATATGAACACCCAATAGCTACCGAACACTGTGCCTTGACTATGGCCAACAAACACAGCTTGAATACTATTGACTATCCATATGAAACGACGGAGGGCTACGAATGGTTTCTGGCGAAAACCTTTAACGTAATGAACTTGATATCGTTGAAGGAACGGATAGCTTTTTAGAAAAATATAGTAATGAAAACCTTTGCTAAAGAGGTCACTCCCGGTAAAGGGATCTCGGCTCTTTCCCCGTAGAATGAGGTGCAGGATATTCCAACTGAATACCACGATGCAAAGCAAAAGTAATCGGCTATAGTGAAGTTATTGCCCTGACGCAAACTTTTGTCCAAGGGGTCACTCCCGGTGAAGGGATCTCGGCCCTTGCCTCGTCGACTGAGGAGCAGGATATTCCAACTGAATACCACGATGCAAAACAAAAGAGAACGCCCTTGCAATAACAGCTTTTTGAAAAAGTGTTCCAACAACATCAGAATAGGTTTGTTTATCTTGCATTGATCCGAATCAACGCAGTCCCATCAATTGATCACACCACAAAGAACGAAAATAATGACGTACATATATGCCATCCGCATTCGCCACTGGGTCCCGTCATCACCCGTTAGGTTAGCTAACTAACGACAGAGCGGGGACTGGACTAGCGCGGATGCAAAACATATACAACATCTACTAGTATATATATAATATATAATTTTCGCTCAAGGCGTGATAAAAAGCAACATCACAGAAATGTAACCAGCATCACAGAACAATACAGATATCTGGGATCCCCGGGTTTCATAGATCCGCTACTGAAACCCGACGTTCCCCTGGTCGTGTGGATAGCCTGTGCAATGAAATCCTAGACCCCTACGGGCGCGGCAAGTTACCCGCCAAAACCTGAAGCGAGGCAGCCCCCTTCAGCAACGTGAATGGACCACCCAGCACTTCACGGAATCTGGTAACTTGGGCACCCATCCTGGGTCAATCCTATACCCCCTACGAGTGCGGCGAATAGCCCGCAAATTCTAGAGTAAAGCCCCCTCCGTCTCAACATCATGAGATGCAGGCTCGTTGCCCTCTAGAATCCGGCTACCCGTGCACCCCTCCGTGGGGTAATCCTAGTACAGAAAGTAAAATATACATACAACGGGTATATCGACCGCAACCTGGTCGTGCCCCAAAAGAATAATACAATCAGGCAGTGACGGCAGTCCACATGTCGGACGCTCGTCCCGCAATATCAAATGTACATATAAAACAAAACTGTACTAACATTGCATCCAGGCTATCCCCCACGACCAATCCGCAACATCACAGCACAACACAGAACATCAACATGATTGTCACGTTCGCAAATCCGTCTAAAAGGGCTATAGCAGTTAGACAGGATTTACCGATCAAGTGACATTCACGGTCGCAGATATAATGTAAATACTGTGAACTAGCATGTTTAAAATATCCGATCGAACAAATTTATCAAATGGGCCCCAAGCATTACTGTAGCAGTTAAAGAAATTCTGGGCCCAAAAATAATATCCCAAGAACCCTATTTTAAACCCAGAAGGCCACTGGAAAAAAAATGGTGAACTGAAGCTCAATTCCTGCGGCGGAACCGCGGCCAAAGTGGGGTTATGGCCGCGGTTCCGCGGCGCTTTTGAAGGATCATATCACCAAATTTTTTCAGTGATCTTACAATATCTTGCACATCATTCTTCAACAACCTGAAAATTTTTTGGAGTCCAAAAAATTTCGACAGAGAACTGATGTGCATGAAAACGCGGTTTTTGGAATTTTGTTCGATCGGAAATGTAAACACACTAGACCATGCTAGGCTAAGTTAATGGCGTGGCTCTGATACCAATGTAAGTCCGCGGCGGCACCCCGGCCGTCAATCCGACGCCGGAAACGCGGAAACAAAAACTTTGCAAACTAGCAAACCGGCACCACCGCGCACTTTTCACCCGGATCGGGCCATTAACCTAGCTACTAGCAAACTAGAAAAGAGTAGAGAAGCTATACCAAGCGATCCGAGTCCTTCGGTCTTCGTCTCCACTCCGATCTCCCGCGGAATCTCCGTCCGTCACGTCCTCGTCGGAAAGGGCACCACGTAGCCGAATACTTTTACGGGCTCCCACCTCTTGACCGAGGCAACTCGGGCGCGAAGTTGGCTAGCCGACGCGTCCAAGATTTGCTGTAGATGTAGTGTAGTAGCCATGTGTCTCATTGGGGTTTTGTTGCCATGAAGGATGGAGGAAGAGGTTAAAGAAAATTGGTGCTTTCAATTTTCCTAGCAAGAAAAATGAGATGAAGAATAATGCCACCACTCAAAATGAAACTCTCTCATTCCCATTCAAAAATGTGGCCGGCCAAAAAGGAGAAGGGAATCCAAAGAGGGAGGTGAGTGTAGGAAAAGTAGAGGGTGACCACATCCAAAAAGGCAATGATAACATTATCAAATCAACCTCAAATCCTTTCTCATCTCAAAAAAGCAAGAAATGATCATAGAAAAGAATGGTATCAAAAGATACTTTCATAATCTATGACAATGCAAGAAACCCCTTCACAAAAAGTAATTTGCACAATTGCAAATTACCCCCTCCATCGAAAGTCCGGCCGTGAAGGAACAAAGGAAAACCGGCCGGAACGGAATGCAAACTGGCAACCTCAGAAAACCGATCCCGTAATGAATTACAGGAAAACCCCGCTACTGCAAATACATGCCCGCATTTGTATTCCCACTGAACACAAATGCAAAGAGACAAAATCTACACTATCAAATACTAGGATCCGGCTTAAGCCAAAGCCGGCTAGTAAAAACCGTCCAATCACGATCCGTGCAATACCGCACGTATCTGATCGAACCCTGCCATATCTCCATACGGCCTCTACAGTGTTTCGCCCGAAACTTAAGTAACTGTGTGTGTGGTGGACTCTAAACACTCGTCAACACCTTGGTTGTGGATTTAACCACTAGCAAGTCAGAGGTATAAGCCAATACGTAACGGGCTACCAGGTATTGACAAAAAGGGACGTCGATGAGCGAACTCATCCTGACACCCTACTGAGCCTGTCAGTGACAATATCCGTACAGTCCGGTCCGTTCGTCTATGAGCATCGCATGGCGGGCCTAGGGGGTTGGTAAAAGTCAGACCCCCAATAGCGGTACAAGTCGTGTCGGAGTATAGCCCAGAACACCCTGAGATACTACTGGAATACCTACCAGCAAATCTCCTGCCTTGGCCAAGGACTTTTCATGTTCTGGCTCTCCTAGACACAGCGCGACCTCACCCCCAATACCGGGAGAGACGAACCCCTGCAGATCCGCTCACTGCCTCCATGTAGCTCGGGACTGTACCCAACTAAAACCTATTTGCACGTCTCCTTTGAGCGTGGTAGGGTAGTAATCAAAGCACAGTGGGAACTCACACAAGACAAATGACGATCTCAGGTCGATGAACTAACCTATACACATGTCACCAGGGAACTGCTATCTGACGCCTGGTATAATCCCAACTAGCAGGTTCCCGGCGAGTCCTGTCCGGTGTACTCATAACCCAATGAGCACCTGTATACATCTTAGGTGAACCAACCGACACCAGTGGCTTGTGAGACCGGCCACCGCCCCTCGTCGGGGTCTCGACTGTATACACTAGTCTACTCTGGAGAATCGATGCCCTGTCTCGAAACTCCCACGACTAGGGACCTTTTAAGGATGTGCTTATAGACCCCAGCTCTCACGTATATGATCGCTCTCATACTGCTGGTAGTCAAGCAAGAATCCTAGGGGCTCTATCAACGTGTAATAGTGACTCGTAAGGCCACTTAAAGCAGTACACGATGATAAAGATAAACCAGATAGCATACTATCATCTCGAGTAAGACTGTCCTACTGGGACAGGTCCTCCCCTCAATCATTGCAATCACGTGCCTGTGATCCAATAATTGACTCTGAGGGCACTATCTCTAACAAAGCCTCCTTGACGACTTCAAGAGCGAGACTGGTTATTTTCTTAGGAGTAGCCTTCTCTGTGATTGTAGGCCCCATCGTGGTTTCACAGGAGCTCTGGCCTAGTCTAGAGAAGACCGACTTCTTGGGAGCTTCCGCTGTCAGCACCGGAGCGGTGAAGCTTGTCGGCGGGAGCATGGTCCCAAAAAACAACCCTGTGGTGGCTCGAGTGACCTGTTCCATAAGCATTGTGAATAGCGAAGCAGCTTGGGGTCCGTAGGCTATACCTCCTGGTGAGGCAGAGCGTTGGTTGCAATTGCAGTTGGAGCATGTCGCGCAAGCGGAAGCCATTGATTCTTTGCTTTCTGCAATAAGCAAGACGCCGAATCTTAGTACCTTGAAACCCAAGGGCAACCATTAGCGAACCGGTTCACGAACACGACATACGAAGTGTGGAGTGGAAAGAGCAAAAGGTCCCACCGGGCGTGCCAGAATCTGTTCCCCTCCGAACGACGGCGCGACGGCGGACGTCTCGCCTGAGGTTTGGGGCAGATGCTAATTGGTGCTATCCGTCTACCTCTCCGAAATACCAAGTTGATTTATGGCACCGTGTATCGAAGGTTTAGACGGATGCGTCCGATGTAGCAGACTTCGTCAGATTCCCCCTCGCTTGAGGGGTTTTTGATTGTGGGGACGCTCTTCCCTGCAGGCGTAAGCCCCTGCAGTTAATTACGCTACCGCGTCGCGGTAACCACTTTCTCCTTCTCCAGATGGTCACTTTGTGTCGTGTGTGTTTATTTTGTGTTTAGTTGCCCGTGGATTGTATACGGAGACTGAATTATGTCGTCGCCCGTAGGGCGTGGACTAGTCCAAATCCGTATTATCTTAGATTTGGGTTTGGGGTTTGGGTTTAAGGATTCGTTAGCCTCATTGGAGACTAAGATCGACTTAAACGTTTGTTAAGGACACGTTAGTCTATTTTTTTTAGACTAAGATCGACTTAACGGGATCGTTTAGATCCAACAATAGAGCCATTAAGGGAGCCCTGTTGTTTAGTTTAGTGACGTTGCGGTCAATAGGTAGTTTAAGGACATTGCGATCCAGTGTTAGTTTTAAGACGTTGCGGTCAAGGTTAAGGACGTCGTAGTCCATGGATTTAAGGACTCCACAGTCCGATGTTAGTTTTAAGACATCACGGTCAAGGTTAAGGACCTCATAGTCCGTGGGTTTAAGGACTCCACAGTCCGGCGTTAGTTTTAAGACATCACGATCAAGGTTAAGGACCTCATAGTCCGTGGATTTAAGGACTCCACAGTCCGGCGTTAGTTTTAAGACATCACGGTCAAGGTTAAGGACCTCATAGTCCATGGATTTAAGAACCCCACAGTCCGTATCAATATGTGATCATCAGGACCCGTCACCTCTTTGAAGACGTTGAGGAATTACAACGCCGGGTATCAAAGGAATGAAGAGATGTACCCTTAAACCAAGATAGATTGAAAAGTCTTTGGCCCAATTTGGAACCAAGACCAATTAATTATATTATGAGCCCATTGGCTCAGTTGAATTTGAATTGAGGACTGATGGCCAGCTTGGGCTAAGTCCAATCATGTTTAGGATATTGGCCCTCTGTTGGTCCATTAGAGGAGAGGCTTTGCCTCTAGACACTTAGCCAATGGGGCTAAAGTTAGTGTTAAACACTAAAGATCAATCAGTATTGAACACTGAGAATGAAATTGACAAGTTAGTGTTTAACACTAAAATATAGTTAGTGTTAAACACCAGCAACAGGACTTTCAAATTAGTGTTTATACACTAAAACAAATCAGTGTTAAACACTGGCAGTGGAGATTTCAAATTAGTGTTTAACACTAAGGCGGATCAATGTTAAATACTGGAAACAGGGTTTTCCAAGTTAGTGTTCAACACTAAGAAAGTCAGTGTTAAACACTGTAAATAGAGTTTTCCAAATTAGTGTTTAAACACTAAGAAAATCAGTGTTGAACACTGGATATAGAGGTTTCAACTCTAGTGTTAAACACTAAGGCAAGAGGGGTCACGTGGTAGCACGTGATGGCACCCTCAATTCATTTTATTCTGTCAAAAGTATTGAATACTTCGGAGCATCACGTGCTGTCACGTGATGGACATTTTGGTGCTTGTCCGTTAAAGCTTCAGCCAAGGGGTCACGTGGTAGTACGTGATAGCACCCTGTTTCCCTTTATTTTGTTCTACAGATAAGTGTTTAACACTTTTAATTCTAAAAGCCATCACGTGTGGGCACGTGATGGGGGCTTGCGCTTTGATCTGTTAGAATGTTCATTAGGGGTCACGTGTCGGCATGTGAGTACGCCCTAAAGCTCTTTTCTGTTTCTTTTTCTTTTGTGTGCTTTAGAGATAACGTGGGGCACATGAGGCATTGCCTCAAAGTTCTCTTTTAGGAGTCACGTGGTAACACGTGAGGTGCCTACTTCAGAGTTTTATTCGGTGGGTCTCTGTATGCGTTAAAGTTCTGTTGATAGGGTTAAACCCTAAACTTCTGAAGAATTATATTCTTGATAGGGTTAAACCCTAGTTTCTTTTCTTAAAGGAATTAGATTCCTATGAGTTTGAGAGAATTATGTTCTCAGTTAGGGCTAAACCCTAGTTTTGTTTATTTTGAAGGAATTAAATTCCTATAACATAGGGTTAAACCTTAACTTTAATTCAAAGGAATTAAATTCCTATAATTCTATGAGAATTAAATTCTCAAATTTCCATTCCCTCTCTATGCTTTGGATCTGCATGGCAAGATCTCAACCCAATGAGAATTAAATTCTCAATTCATGGGAAGATATGCACTTTGCAGATCCTCTGCTAAAGAGAGAACTAAGTTCTTCTTCTTAATATCAGAGTTAAACTCTTTTGAGAATTAAATTCTCTTTTTAAAAAAAAAACTCTCCTTTCTTACCTAAGGTTTTCTTTTGCAGAAGATCCAAATTCCCCCAAAGTCTCGAGGCTCTATTTTCTCTCTCTCTATATCTCTGTCTTTCTGTATATCCCTCTCTTTGTCTCTCCCTGTATGTATCCCTGTTGGCTCCTATTTATAGGAGAAGGAGCAGAATCAATTAGTTTTAGTAAATCTTTCATTGAGAGATTTGATTTGCATTCATTCAGAGATTTGATTTGCAGTCATCATTCATCTGGTCCTTTGGATTATTAGGTGAATTTTATTCACCATTGGATTTTAAATCCAGAGATTTCCCTTTGTTATTTCGGTTAGATTTTAAGGGGAAATCTTTCCAAGTTCAAGATTTTTCCATAGATAGGTGATATTTAATCACCTTTAGATTTTTAATCCAATCGGTTCCAAATAATCATTCTTCTTTGGAAAGATTCGAATGATGTTCTGAATTTAATTCTGTTAAATAGATGGGCTTTGAAAGCTGGTCACGTGTGGTCACGTGACCCTTGGTCATGTGTAGGCACGTGACCCCTTGGAACGAGTTTTCTTCTGCTTTCTGCGCTCTGTCTTCTGGCCGCTGTTCAACCGTCACGTGCCAACACGTAACCCCTGGTCACGTGTGAGCACGTGACCCTTTCTGGAGCCTTTTCTTTGATTTAATCAAGGAGCCGACTTCGTCTTTGCCGCTGCTTTTAAATGTCACGTGACTGCTGGTCACGTGGTAGCACTTGATGCCTCTTCCGTAACAAGTGGCAGTATGTTTTTGACAAGTTTGTCATCAAATCTGCAAGTCTCCTTCATAACTTTGCAAGATGGTAACCTATGGTTCAGCTATGACATGCTACACCTTGTGTTGCATTACATAAATGTGCCTCTAACAGGCCATCAACATTTGTAAGCACTGAGCAATAGGAGAATATGGTTGTGAATATTTGGAATTAATTGTGGTGGTGACTTTTGTGTCTGATGAACTTCTGGGATCTCAGAATCCAAGGTGTGGCGCATTGATTAAACTTTTGGGATAAAGTGTGAGGATATGCTTGCTGTTTGTGACTTAGAAACTCAGTGGTATGTGGATACAATAATCTTATCCATCTACTGCAATTCAGAATGTCCTTATCTTTGTAAGCAGTATGCCCGTGAGGACGTGCTTGTTGTTTGTGATTCAGAATGTCCTTATCCTCACAATTCGAAGTGTGTGAGGATATGCTTGTTGTTTGTGACTTAGAAACTCAGTGGTATGAAGATAAGGTCTTTTGAACTTGTGAGAACATCCTCTGATCAGTCTGCGAATCTTTCATATCTAACCCGAACTATAGTTACTTTGCTTGCTATTTGTGCTCTTTCACATCACCGTTTCTTTACTGTTTAAACTTGTGAGAACATCCTCTGATCAGTCTGTGAATCTTAATTCTTTTTTTATTTTGCATCCAGGTATGAAGATAAGGTCTTTTGAATCCGAGCCTGCAAAATGAGAGAAGAAATTAGCAATAGCGAGACAAAGATGCCTTTAAAGATTTTTAATTAGCTACTGGATTATTAAGTTTTAAATGTATGATGTATTGAATTTATATTTGGTATGGTTATATCATGTAGAATGTTGAATTCAAGTATTTTTCTTCTCGTTCATGTCATCATATATTGATGTTAAAGGTGGTTTATATTTTATGTTGATATGATATATGATAGATTGATTTAAGGCCTTTTCTTTTTATTAATTTGTTGTTATGATATATTCAATTTTATTATTATCTGTCGGTTTATTAAAAGCCCAAAAAACTATTTGGGCCCAACCGAAAAACCGACCGGACCAGACCGAATCGGTTCGGTTCGGTTCAAATTCGGTTTGCTTTAATTTTCGGTTCGGTTCGGTTCGGTTCATTAATATAACCGGTTTTGTTTGGTTCAAAAAATTTGGCAAAAAACCGAACCGAACCGACCCATGCTCAGCCCTAATCAGACGTGCAAACCAGAGTTGATAAAATACGGAAAAAGAATGCAACAACGGCTAACGCAAATACCCTTTTACATCTTAGAGAGCATAACGCGTGCAGAAAATAGTAAAGCGGATGCATTGGCCAAGCTGGCTAAGGAATTGGCCGATGAAGACTTCGACGACGTAAGGATTACAGTGCAAACCCGTAGAGTTCTCGCGCCAGTAGAAATATCTTCGGACGATTCAATAGGGCCATCCGAAGGAAAAGAAACGACCAAACAAGCAGCTCTCCAAATAGAGAACGAAGAAAAGGTCAAGAATTGGAGGGAGGTCTTCATAGACAACTTCAAATCTCGACAAACGCCCGAAAACGCGTCGTCTAGATATCATCTCATGAAACGATCTCTGTCTTTTGCCTTCATCAATAATATTCTATACAATAGGTCGCTTGACTATTTTTGGTTAAGGTGCTTAGGGTCATAAGAAGCAAAGAGAGTCGTCCAAGAAACTCACGACGGATTTTGCGGTTCTCATCAAGCCGGGCCAAAGATGAAACTGAAGATCAAAAGAATAGGTTACTATTAGCCCACAATGATTCAGGACTGCCTCGAATATGCGAAGTAATGTCACTTATGCCAGATTCACAGGGACTTCATCCACCAACATCCAAATCCGCTACATCCAATGGTGGCTAGCTGGCCGTTCAAAATGTGGGGAACCGACATAATTGGCCCTATTGAACTGACATCATCCAAAAGACATCGGTTCATACTAGTAACGACTGATTACTTTTCTAAGTGAGCAGAAGCAGTAGCACTAAAGGAAGTGAAGAAGGAGAATATTCTTCATTTCTTCAAGACACATGTCATCTACCGGTTCGGCACTCCGCGATGGATAATCTCGGATAATGGATCAGCCTACAGAAGCTATAAAATTAGCTGTTTAGCAGAACAGCATAAAATAGACTGGAGATACTCTTCTGTCTATAATCCCCGAGCTAACAGTCTAGCTGAAGCTTACAACAAGACCTTGACAAAGATTATAAAGAAAACGATGTCGAGAAACAAAAAATACTGACATGAAATGCTGCACGAAGCACTCTGGGCGTACCGAACGACGTTCAAAACAGCCACGAATACGACCCCATACGCGTTAGTATTCGGCACGGAAGCAGTGCTTCCTCTAGAAATAGAACTCCCTTCTCTTCGAGTAGCGGTTCGATACGAGCTGACAGACGAAGAAAACGCTCATCTCCGGCTTAAGGAGCTCGACACCCTCGACGAAACCCGCCTTATAGCACAACAGAACCTGGAGGCTTATAAGGCAAGGATGACGCGGTCATATGAAAAACTGACCAGGCCGAGAACATTCCGCCAAGGCGAACTCGTGCTAGTCGTCAAAAGACCTATGATCCCCAACCGTGCAAAACGGGGGAAATTTGAGCCGAACTATGAAGGCCCGTACATCATAGACAAAGTCTACCAAGGTGGAGCCTACCTGCTCATGGATATGCATGGCAGAAGACCCTTCAGGCAAATAAACGGCCGATTCCTAAAAAAATACTACGCTTGACGATTCATGACTTAAGTCAATGATAGATGACGACCCTCGTATCCACTTGCTACCTTCCTGAGTCAAAAACTCTGAGAGTAGTATACAAAGAATCTCCGTAGCCTAAAAAATGGCGATTACGGACCGAGATGTCCTTAAACTAAACGGCGCCTCAAACATGGCGATGACGGACCGAGATGTCTTTAAACTAAAAATTCGCCTCAAATATGGCGACATCGGACCGAGATGTCCTTAAACTAAAAATTCGCCTAAAAAATGGCGACAACGGACCGAGATGTCCTTAAACTAAAAATTCGTCTCAAACATGGTGACATTGGACCGAGAAGTCCTTAAACTAGAAATTATATGCCTCAAACATTGCGATAACGGACCGAGATGTCCCTAAACTAGCATGTCGCCTCCAAAACGGTAATATGCTTCCTTGAGATCTACATTACAATCGAAGCCCCAACAGCGAAGACTGCAACTCAAGTCCCACTGGTTATACAGCTACTCCAGCGGTGAAGTCACCCCTAAGTCCCATTAGCAAATAGATGGGTCAAAAGAAAAAAAAAAGGTATATCCACAAGCAAAATGGGCACGGATAAAAACCCGAAAGGGCGCGGTGAGTAAAAACAGCAGGGCTACCGGCGAGTTTGTGAAAACCCGGAAGGGCGCGATCTCGTTAAAAAAAATGGTATGTCCACAAGCAAAATGGGCACGGATGAAAACCCGAAAGGGCGCCGTGAGTAAAAACAGCAGGGCTACCGATGAATTTGTGAAAACCCGGAATGGCGCAATCTCATAAAATTTTCACTTACGAGCTTCTCTCGACTTGTAAGGAGAACTCCTCCTATGAGACCCTCACGGCTCATAGGATTCAAAAGCCTTAAGCTACAGGGATCTAAACTTGTTCTTAAGCCATCACATTCCCTAAGTTGACCTACAGGCGGTCCAATATTGGCCTTTGTATACAATTCACGGGCACAAATAAATATAGCCCTCACCTAGTTCCACCAATGGCACGAAATGTCCCCATATGCTGAACGACACTTGTAAGCCCTCTCGACTTATAAGGAGAAAACACTCTTGCAAGATCTTTATGACTTACAAGGGAGAACTCACACTTAGGAATCCCCACGATTCCTAAGGAGAAAATACACCTACGAGATCCTCACGACTCGTAGGGAGAAATAACTTTATGAGACCCTTACGGCTCATAAAGTCGAAAAGTCTTAGTCGACAGGATCCTAACCCTGTTTACTAAGCCATCTTTGTTCAAATCGACAAAGGCACATGATGATTCGCTCCTGGCAATATTCTAGTGGTAGCGATGTTGATGCCTAAACAGGTGTCAAACTCCAAGTCCTTTCACGGCACGTGATGATTTGCTCCTGGCAATATTTCAGTTGTAGCATGTTGATGCCAAAGTTGGTATCAGATTCCAAACTCGCAATAAAAAATTAATAAGCAAAAAAAATTCATATGAAATAGCCGAAATGATGGGGCAACTCACAATAAAAATCAACGAGCAAAAAAATATATGCATATGAAACAACCGAAATGTTTGGGTAACTCGCAATAAAAAATGGCGAGCAAAAAAAACGATATAGCCGAAATGATTGGGCACCGCGGATAAAACGCCGAAATGATTGGGCAACCACGACTTTTGCGATATGAAAAGCTGAAAAGATAGAGCATCGCAGAAATCAAAAATAAAATAAAATAAAAGGGAATTTTCTTTGCCCTGCAGGTGAGTCTACACTGACCCCTGTATACAATCCATGGGCATAAATAAAAAAGGGAACCATGTTTTCCCACCAGGCTCCGTCAAAGGGAGATCCAGATCTCGATGGTTCATATACAACTTAGAGACTACCCCAGCATTCCTTCTCATTCCAGCAGGATGCAGGCACGACGTCAACAAAGACCCAAGCGGTCGAAAA
This sequence comes from Agapanthus africanus, assembly GCA_030015575.1. Taxonomy (NCBI): domain Eukaryota; kingdom Viridiplantae; phylum Streptophyta; class Magnoliopsida; order Asparagales; family Amaryllidaceae; genus Agapanthus; species Agapanthus africanus. Next base: position 217,508,670 of record CM057338.1, read on the forward strand.
AAAAACGGAGCCATGGCAAATTCCTAGCTCCAAGTCTGGACGGTTCATATACAACCTAAAGACTCCCACGGTGTACCTTCTCATTCCATCAGGATGCAGACACGACGTCAACAAAGACCCAAGGGTCAAATAAAAAACGGAGCCATGGCAAATTCCGATCTCCAAGTCTTAACGGTTCATATACGACCTAAAGACTACTTTGGTGTTTCCTCTTATTCCATTAGGATGCAGACGTGGCATCAACAAAAGCTCCAATGAGCCAAATCAAAACGGAGCAATGACAAACTCCTAGATCCAAGTCTTGATGTTTCATATACGACCTAAAGGCTACTTCGGCGTTCCCTCTCATTCAATCAAGATGCAGACGTGACATCAACAAAGCTCTGATGAGCCAAATCAAATTGAAGCAAAGGCATATTCCTAGCTCCGGACTTCAACTGCCCTACGTACAGCATAGAGGTCCTACAGATGTCTGCCATACTTCAGCAAAGAAACGGCATGGCATCGTTAAAAAAAATGAAGCGATGGTGAATTCCTAGCTTCAGGGTCTCAACGGCAACTTATATAAAGCCTAAAAGACTATCGGGGATCATCCCATACAAGCGCGGAGTGGTTATGACTCATCGGGGCTCCAAACTGAGCCTAACCTCAAGTAAAAAGCGATATGGAAAATTCCTAACGCTTGCTTTTCCGACGGTCATATAGCCTAAGGAGATTACTTGAAAATGTCTTATCCAACTCTCGAAGGGATCCGAGACACGACAGTCGCGAGGCTACTCGAACAACGGCTTAAAGACCGCATATTGAGGAATACATCAGCCAACGCGACGGTATCACGGACCAAAACCCTAGTACCACAAAACCTAACAGACCTTTGTCGCTAAGAATGGAGGTTATCTATATACAACGTTAGAACAAGTTTGCCTGTAAACCCAAGGGAGGTAAACTAAATAAACTCCGAAATGAGTACGTAAACTAGGGACTCCAAAATGAGTGAATAAACTACAAACTCTGAAATGGGTACATAAACTAGAGACTCGAAAATGAGTGAATAAACTACAAACTCCAAAATGAATGAATAAACTAGAAACTCCGAAACGAGTGAATAAACTACAAACTCCGAGATAAGTACATAAACTACTTTATGTCAAGTCAAGACAGAGAGGCGCAAGTATGAACTGAAATATGTCTTTTATTCATAAATCAAAATGAATACAAGATACGAAAGAACAAAAGAAGAAAATATACAGCGACAAAAATTTCTAAACTGGTAGGCGGTTCAATAAGCCAGCAAGTTCGTCATTCTTCCGCCAGACTTCTGCTTCGAGCTCTATCAACACTGCGAGCTGAGTCCCTGCCTATGCCTGTTGATTCTGGTATGAAGAAAATTGACTCTCGAGCTCTTTCTCGGCAGCCTTGTGGGCCTCGACCATCTCGCGTGTGAAAATAACGGCTTTATCAAGAGCCGCCACCTCCGTAATTTCCTCCTGAAGAACTCGCCAAATTTCATAAGCACGAGTAGTCTTGGCGGTAAGTTGGGCTTGAAGTTCCCCTAAAACTTTTGAAGCCAGTTCCCTTGTCGAAAACTTTCAGTTGAGTCTCTTATCACATGACTGGAGATTGGTTGCGCATCGGTCGATCCATCCACGCAGGCTGGCCTTTACAGACAAGATGTCAGAGGGAAGGCGTATGCATTCAATCCTATGTAGGCAGGCCTCCACTCGACGGCAATACTCGACCCAAGTACACACCAGTGCCTTGTTATGATAAGTGGCAAGGACAAACAAAGAAGCGTTGGCTTCAACAGCGAATTCTTCGGCCGTGATAGGATTACCAGTGCGAAGATCTTTGATATGAATCGCCAATTTATGAATGCTCTGTTTTGCCATCCTCTCAGACACGCGTCGGGCGTAAGGGCCTAATAGCATAGAGATCCGGGATTCCAAGGGGGTCAGGATTGGCAAAGCTGTAAGCATACATGGATGGTTAGTTGCCTTTCTAAACATTAAACAAGTAAAAGAACGCCAATACTAAAGTGTCACTTACCCACGGAAGGCGGGTTTGAGAAATCCCCAGGTCCGTCAAGAATTTTGACTTCATCGTCAGGTTCTAGGACTGCGGTTTAAATAGAAGGTGTATCAGCATCATTATGAAATATAAAACGAAAAGGCAAAAGAATACAAACCCTGGCCAGAAGAAAGGACTATGCTTTGTGGAGGTATCGCTTGCGGGGCTGCCATGTCAAGTAAACGCTGGAAGGTTTTCCTCAGAGAAAGGTCCACAATAGAAGATGCCAACTCCCACAATTCTTAGGAAAGGAAAGGTTCAGATATATGGAGGGGTCGTTAAACAAAATATAGATAAGATTACCTTCGATATTTCGCCCGCTCTGAACTGAAGGGATGACAGCTTCGGCAACCTCCTCTACACCCTCAGGTGCATCAATGGAGATATGCATGAAGTCTATGGCCGACGTGACAGCCTCTAATAGAGGGAAAAAAGCCACCGCTAGAGGCCTCGAGATAGGCAAAACAGCTTCTACAATCTCCTCTACACCCTTCGGTGCATCACTAGAGATATCCATGGGATCTATTGCCGGTGTGGCAATCTCTGCTGGAGGAATAGAATCCATCACCGGAAGCTCCACAGTGGGGATAGCAGCTCCAGTAATCTTTTCTACACCCTCCGGTGTGTCACGGGAGATATTCATAGAATCTATGTCCATGGCGCGATCCGGGCTCAAAACTACACCCGTTGCAGAAGTCCCTACAAAAATTTTCATAAAAATAATGCGACATGAAAGTAATATGAATTATTTGCCGAAAGATATGAAAAATATGTATACCAATATGCCAGGGTGCCTGAACTATGGACTTTTCGAGCCGCTGCTCTTTTCTAATCAAATGCGCTCGTCGGGTTTCGATCAAAAGCAAATGCCTGCCTGTCTTCAGAGCAGTATCGTCTTCAAAAACGGCCGAGATGGGCTATTTGAGAGCCCATTCTTCTTCCATTGTCAGAGGACCCATTGGTAATCTAGGTAATAACGGATCAACGTCATAGAATACGACAGGGGGAAAGCCTCCCTTTTTTGGGCGCACATTTTCATTTTCATCTTACGATCGCCTCAAGGCTTCGGCCAACTGAGCGGCTTCCTTGGCAAACATGCCGGGAAAAAGGAGACCGTCGTCTGGTTCATGCACAGATATAGGCTCATCATGAAGGGGTTCAAACTCAAGCAAAGTATCGAGTAGACCGGCGACCGATTTCTTTCTCCTTTTAGAGCCTGAGCTAACACCAGTGGAGGGGCGCTTCTTCCCTTTTGGCGCTTTTGCGCGGCGCTGCCCAACATCGCCTTCGGTATCTGCCTTTTGGGGCACCACGGCTGGTGCTTTATTAGGAGTCGCTGTCTCGGCCCTTGCACGTACTGGCATAAGCAGTACGGGGGGATGATTCGGCTTGTACAGCCTTAGGAATGGGCACCGATCCGCTGTCCCTTAGAGGAGGGAAAACAACCGACCGTGGCCACAACGGGGCGCTGATGGCCTGAGCAGAAGCAGGGGATTTACATTCAAAGAGGACCCTTCTCTCCTCTGCAATGATGAGACCAACCTGGTGACGATATTCAATCAGGTTCGGAAATCATGAAGAAGGAACCGGTACCCAATCGCATGAAGTGGTGGATGATGTCGCGAGTGACCTCCAGCGAGAGAGTGGGATCGATTAAAAAGGCTTCGAGGAGGACCCCTTGGTTGTAACCCAGCTGCTGAGCGAAGTGATGCGAATTGTATCGCATAAAGAGAACAATATTATTTAGGCGGAACACTAAGTATCCCGGCCTGATTGAATATAAATGCATGATCTCTTTGGGCCTCAAAGCCAGAGCTCCACTCTTCGACAAATCGAACAACAGTTTAATAGGCCCAGCCGGAGCAGAAAGGACTCTGTCACTGAAAACCATACCGCCTTCGTTTGAATATGGATTGAGTAGTACACGCAGAGCCCCTAACTAGGTTGAATCAGGAGCAAAAGCGTCGACCAGCGTCATGACCCACGGGAAAGTGTACGACTCATAGAAATCAGGTCGTCGATGCGCAGAAAACGCGCCCAACACATGCATCTCGATCCATGACGTGAAATAGTGGAGGGAGAAATTCACTGTGTCCACGCCCGGATTGGAAGTGTTGGCAGCAGTACTTAAACCATGGTATAAGTGTGATAGTACTGCAATGCCAACAACCAATCGTGCTCCTTCAGCTATGCGATGAGCAGGATAGAAGACGGAAGCCCTCATAAAACGGTGATGCATCATCATGGTGAACCAGCTAAGCCAGAGACCGATGAAGCCAACAAAGAAAGTTTCTTCATCCATTCTAGGGGCAGCGATCGCGTCAAAGATTACAGCCGATGAGCTTGGAATAAAAAACTGTGGTAGGTCCTCTTTGTTGGTCGGCAATTTCATCAAGTTGAATCCGAAAGGGTCCTCGATCTTCACGAATTTCGGAGCCTTCTTGGATAAGATATCTTCGTAGAGAAACCAAGCAATGAAAGCATCGAAGGTGACACCTTGCCTTTCCGATGTCACGAACAGTTTCTTAAAAATACCCAAGACCTTGACTAGACTTGGGTGCTTGTGACGAATAGCATTCTCGGTCGTCAAGCCATCAAGCATAGCGGGCACTGTAGCAAATATATACTCATCAGGAGGCAGTAATTCTTCATAATGCTCTCCCCTAATTGGCAACCCTGAAATTTCGCGAAACTCCTCTAGGAAAATAGAGACTTCGCGATCCCCGAGCAAAAATGTGTTCGTGGGAAGATTCCACTGGTTCAAGAATGCCTTGACCTACCAGACGTGGGGAGCATGATAGTAGAACAGTGACGCATACACCGCTTGGTATAACTAAACCTTCTGTAGCCGTGAGCGTTGAGAGGAGAGAATGTATCGAGCCTATGGAAGGTAGCCCACTGGATGGCACGGGGTAACGCTTACCTTATACACCTGCCCCCAGGGTCGAGCTTCACCCTGACATATCCAATGTCCCAAAATATCAATGGCCATCAGGGATTGATTGGGTATCCCGGTCGTTGACGGTTCAAGCCGGCCTATGGGGGTCCAATTAGTTGCTTCCACAGCATAAGCAGTCCGCGGGCGCTCCATCAATGACATTGAGCGGATGTGTCCGGTTGGTACTTCGCAGGTAAAACTACGGCGGCCTCTGATGATGTGACCGTACCAAACCCCCCATAAAAGAAGGCTCGTATTGTCCTTATCATGTGCCCTAATCATCGTCATAACCTCCTCGTCTGATGGCGACTGTGGAGAAGCGGCTTCCAAGCAAGTATAAGGAAAGTAAGGAAGTGAGGCCATTGTACCTAGAAAAAAAGAGAGGAAAACCCATTTAATAATAAATTAATAAAAAAATGTGATGTTTGTTTCATGGGACCACTAACTGCAAAATCAGTGGACCCCACGAAATCAAAATAGCGGCTCATCAATGTTGAGGTAAGATAATCACTGTGAGAATCCAAAAGGATTCTCATTAAATAAACAATGGAGTTTAAATAACTCCTAACATTCTCCAAAAACGAGCTCTGTTAAAATGCACAACAGATTCAAATCTGTGTCAAGGGTATTAAAACCCTAAAAAGAAAAAATGCTCAAGAACACTAGGGAATGAAATTCCCAAAAGTTTATGAGTCTTTCAGAGCTAAGCTCTGTGATATGAAATTAAATTCCTTTAATAATGGGATTAAATCCCAGAAACCCCCGCTGTGAGGAGACAAAGAAAATGGAATTAAATTCCAAGGACCCTCAAAGATCTATGATAGGGTAAACCCTAGGAGGAGAACTAACAATTCTCAAGACTACCCAGTGTTTTTGGATCTCTAAGAGATCGGTTTAGGGTTAAAGCAAAGCTCTGGTGATGGATTTAAAATCCAGAGGAAAATATGGAAAAAAGGGTTTCCCCTAAGAGGTAATCGTCGTTCAAGATCCTTACCCAAAAAAAGGAATTTTGCAGAGTTTAACTCTGAAAGATCTAGGGCAGAGAACTAAGTTCTGAAGAGGAGAATTAAATTCTCAAGGAAAAGTTGATGAAGAAGATGAAGAAACAATGAATCGTCTAATAAGCCAAACACCTCTTTTATAAGACGTAATGGGAGCGGTTCATCTTCCCGTTTCCCTGGGCAATCCAACGGCTATAAAGGTGGACAGCATTTGCACTCACGTGCAAGCCATGTGAAAGCAACGTTGGGGGGCATTTGTTCCCTCATTTAAAATAAAAGAAAGAAAAGGGGGAAAATTCCTCACTGTTCAAGTCTCGTGTTAAACACGTTAGCGTCTATATGCAAAGCATATAAGCGCTGCAATTAAAACAAACTGGCTAAAAGAGCCACACGTGTTAAACACGTGAACGCCTATATGCTTTGCATATAGACACTGCATTTAAATAATTGGCAGGCCAAACAGGCCTCACGTGTTAAACATGTGAGTTTTCTTACTGCATTCTAATGCAAGATAGAATTAAATTCTATTTGGGAAATATTTTCACTGATCTTTCTAATATAGACAGATTTTTCTTTAACAGAGAATCTTGGATTTAAAATCCAATTGTGATAAAATATCACCAAATGAACTATCTGATAGAATTAAATTCTGTGTGGAAATATTTTCTCGATCTTTCTCAAACTAGAAAGATCCTCTCTGTTAAACAGATGACCCTTAGATCAACGATCCAATGGTGATTATAAAATCACCCACTGACTATCTGATAGAATAAAATTCTATCCTAGGAAAAATATTTCCTAAATCTTGTTAAACAAATAAGAAAACTTCTCTGTTAAACAGAGAACTTTTGGATTAAAAATCCAACGGTGAATGAAATTCACCAATTGATCCAAAAGATCACTTTGGATTGATCATGATCTCTCAATCAGAGATTCTCCTGACAAATTGATCTTTTCTCTTCTCCTATAAATAGGAGAAAGGAGATTAAAGGGAAAAAAGGAGGAGAGACACTAAAAGAATCCCACACAAGGTTCTGCAAAAAAAGGCACAGTGAGATCTTGAGAGAACAAGAGAATTTAATTCTTAAAGAAGAAGACTTTCCCCATTGAAACCGGAGGTAAAAAAACAGAAATCATATTATCTCTCCTTTACCTATCTAAGTGTAACAACCCTAAATTTCCTATACAAGTTTTTACAAAAAAAAATTTCAAAAATCCATAAAGGGGTATTTATTGCCTGAGCACAAGACTTAAATAATTAATTAACAATTTAATTACAAGAAGGAGCTTGTGGCTCATTGTTATTACCTTGCACTGCTGAACCAAGCCACCAGAGTTCAAATCCCACGCCCCACATTATTTTTTTTAATTTATTTTGTTTTAAATTCTTTGGAAGCCCAACAGTCCACATACAATAACTCCCAAACTTTGAACTAAACCTGAAAAACTAAATATACCAGAGGCTACACCAGACGACCCCCCACCTCCCTGACCTCCGACTCGGCCCGACTCGGCCGACTCGGACGGCGGACCGGCCGACTCGGCACGGCGCTGCCGGCCGAGTCGTCAACACAAAAAAGTTGAATCTTGGCATCCCCTACCCCCCTGTATACTCTATTTATTTAGATCGGTTCCAGAAACCTTTGAAATCCCCATTTACTCCATATTTTAATGAATTTTAATATATGTTTATATTTTTTATTTAAACTCTTCACCTATCCTAACCCTATAAATACACCCCCTACCTTCTACCTTCTCACTCACATTTCTGAGCCAACTCTCTAAAATTCTCAAGAGATCTTGTGTACCTTGAAAACGAGCTCGAGGCGAAGCTCCGACGAATTTCCCGGCGGAACTTCCGGCGATCGTTTTAGGAACTACCGGCGACGACGCAACATATCGGTGATTCCACTACTTCCCTCTCACCCTCTTGTATGTCCTAAAATCCGTAAGTCCCTTTTCTATCTCTCTTTTCTATTCTAAAAATATGAATTTACAAAACCCGACGGAATCGGAACAAATCCGATTTCCGATTCGGTTTTCTATAAAATTTTACTTCTCACTAATACAATCATACTTAAACTTCTTCATGTTGACTATTAAACACTAATCAAACAATTTGAACAAGTTTCATCACATGAAATGATAGCTATTTCAATTTATCGTATTTTTCACTTAAATACCACATTGTTTCAATCCTTCATTTAACTCCATCAAACTTGTTATACATTTAAAGCAGATCACGAGGTAACGACCTACCTCCTCACACACTTACATACAACCTAACACGATACCATCGAAAACTTAGAATACGAGAAAACAAACATTTTCATTTAAATACCCTTTACTTAAGAAAACTATTTCTAAAAGATTTAGTATTGATACACTTTTAAATAAATGCCACTTATTAGGAAAATAAGATAAGATTGTGGACATCAGTCGTTTATCTAAATCTGACTTTGTGGTGTCTAGGCTAGGCAAGTGAGAAAGGTAACTTTAAAAGGCCCGTCTCACGGTAAATCGTGAGCGGATCACTCCTTTCTTCACTTGTACTTACCTGGCCACAATTGGAGGTGAAGAGGCGATTTGAGGTATCTCACAACTTGTCGTTTTGGACCAGTTAGGAATAGTCTAGTTGACTTAGGAGACTCTAGAACATAGAATACGGAAAATTGATATCTTTACAAATAAATACCATTTACTTAATAAAACCGTTTTCTAAAGGATTTAGTATTTATACAATCTTTGCAAAGCGCCACTACAACACATTTTGGGGAACCCGTTCGGGATGGTGCGGATTATCACACATCCTCGGGCTCAGTAGTGCGAGATTCAGACCTCCGCAAGGAGCATTCGGTCTCGAAAGATTTAAAATACGACATATTAAGAAAATGAGATTTTTAGAATATAAAAAATATATTAAAATTATTTTTGTATAAATATATGTATATTTATCATTAAAATACCTATTTTGTTATGATATAAATATTCCACTTTTTCTAAAAATCACAAGAATAAATTTTACACTAAAATACCATGAATTCCAAACAAATCAATATTACAAATAAATACCTTTATTTCTGAAATTAAGATATTTTCACTAGAAATATCACAATACAAAATCCACATTCATTACAACTCTAAAGACAAATAATAAATACTTGAGGTGTATTTTGAAAAGTATATAAAAGTATTTTTTACATAAAACCCCCCTCAAGTTCTATAAATTACCCTAAGGACCCTAGTAAACATAGATTTAAGCGGGACCAATCTCTTGAGCCTCAGGGAGCCGGAGAAGTGGATGCTTGCCTATCTAAGCTAGAAAAATTAATAAAAACATTCAGGACTTCAAGTTAATTTGCTAATTGTCGGACTCAGTTTGAGTCTTATTATAATCGGACTTGAATATGATTCAAGTACAATCTACAATCTACAGTTTACAATCTATAATCTACAATTTTCAATATTACAATTCAATATGAATCCATGAATCCAAATATCTATACAACTTGACTGAACCGAACCATGGATATACATTCCATTTACATGATCATCAAGTTTACATGATTCTCCAGTTACATACATGATTCTACAGTTACATCCGTTTACTGATATCATGGTTTCGACAAGTCATCCAATTATACAATTTAATTTGCAAGACATTACAATGCAATACAATACTATCAATACAATAACTACACGGGATATTGGGGTAGTTCATTCGTGAATCCAACATAATCTCAAGAGTCCCCCTAGATCATGAATCCATGTCTACTAACAAAAGCAAGCAATCATGAGGGCCCATGTTTCCATGCTCCTAGACTGTGGCCTGTTGAGTTTGGAATACTTCGACGACAGTCGAAGTCCCGCTACTAACATATCATTTGGGCCCGTGGTTCTCTACCCCTGGACTGTGGCCTGTTGGGTTTGAGAACACTCTTAAGATTAGTTGACATTCACCCTTGAACTTACGATAATAACAACATTAACATTATAACAATATAATACAACTTTAAAAGCTACACTCTCTCTTTCTTCTCTTCTACTTTTCCTCTTATCTTTGGGACTTACCGAGCGACCTGTTCGCTGATGACATTCTCTTTCTTTCTTCTTTGAATGTCATCAGGTGATTTGGACCCGTCAGAGATCGAGCCAACTACAGAAGACTTGGATCAGTACAGCGAAAACCCTGAGCTCTAGACATTGTACATTTTCCATTCAGTACTTTTCATTTCCTGTTATGCCATTGTTTAGGCATCGCTTTTATTTCAGTTGTATTTCCTTTTCATGCATTGTACAAAAGAATGTTAATAAATAAAGTTGTTGTTCAGTTTATATATCTTGTCTCTTGTGTATTTACTTTTATATTGCTTAGATACGCTTAGCGTATTTACTTCAGAGTAAATACGTAGCAGACCAGTCGCATCCTCTTCGCCGTATACCGGGAAGCGGGGCGTGACACTAAGGGTTTAACCCTTCATTTAAGTAACTCGGTTCTTTCCCGATTGAGATTTGCAGAAGCAAATCTCCCCACAAGTTGAGAATTTAATTCTCATCGGGAAGATTTTGCTCTGCAGATTCAAAACCTGGGGGAAAAGAGTTAAGTTATAAAAAAAAGAGGAGAGAAGAAGAACAAGAACATATAGGAATTTAATTCCTCCAAAAATTAGGGTTTAACCCTATATAAAGAACTTAGTTTTTCAATATAAAAATAAGAAACAAACAACAACAGTGATGATGGTCCAAGATCTTCAAAACCAAAATCATTAGTATTTAGCACTATCTTGAAGCCTCACGTGTTTTCCCATGTGAGTTCTTCAAACGAACAAAGAGAACAACTAAAACTACTTCACGTGTTTCCTACGTGAGTGTTAAAAAGCACCCCCCGTATAAAAAAAAGAGATAGCCGCGTGATTTGCACGAGAACTCTACACAAGTGCTTAGCACTTACATAAAAAAAAGGGGAAATAAAGTCATATGGGCAGCGCCCATATTTGCGATGCCTCACGTGTTTCATACGTGAGCGCCACAAGAATCAAGTGCTTAGCATTTATATAAAAAGAGGGGAAATAAAACCTAATGGGTGGCGCTCGTATTTGTGGTGCCTCACGTGTTTCACACGTGAGCACCACAAAATTATAGTGTTTAACACTAATTCAGTACCCACGTGAAACACATGTGCTTAGCACTGTTGGGTAATTATGGAGACTCAATCTCGGCCCAAATTGGCTAAAGATTCCTGAGGGATTCTAAAACAACCGAGCCCATTGCTCATGTTTTCCCAAACTGATCTTAGTCTCAAAAATGACTAGTGGTGTCCCATTGATAATATCCCAAATGATATTCATCTTATATCTCCTAAAGATAATTTTAGTCTCAAACATGACTAACATTTCTTAGGTCTACAACAGCCCCTTTCTCCCTCAAATACGGGATTTGGTTTAAGGGTACATCTCTTCACACCTCTGATATATGTCGTTGTAATTCTTCAACGTCTTCATGGAGGTGGTGGGTCCGACAACCAACAATACGTTGATGCACTTCCAAACTGACGTGCACGCCTCAAATCGGATCATACCCCAAATTGGGTGCATTACATATCACCATTGTCGCTTCGTCACGTAACAAATACATGTGTGTGTAAGATGGATAACGGACCGAAATGTCCCTAAACTAATATTCGCCTCCAAAATGGCGATAATGGACCAAAATGTCCTTAACTAAAATAATAGAGCCCAAACGCTCTTTTGTTGGATCCTAAATAAAAATGATCCTGAAATCTCGTTAAGTGGATCTTAATTTCAAATTGGACTAATGTATTCTTAACAAAAACAAATCGAGCCCTAAATGCTCACATACATTTAAGTCGATCTTAATCTCAAAATAGATTAACGGTCCTTAAATAAAAACCACAAATCTAAGATATACGGATTTGGACTAATCCACGCCCTACGGGCGACAATATAAATTAGTCTCCGTATACAATCCACGGGCAACCTAAACAAACAAAAACACATACGACACGAAGTGAACTTCTGAAGCAGCAGGAGAAAGTGGTTATCGTGATACGGTAACGTAATTAACTGTAGGGGCTTGCGCCTGCAGGGAAGAGCGTCCCTACAATAAAAAAAAACCTCGCAAAACGAGAGGGAATCTGATGAAGTCACGCTACAACTGCCGCATCCGTCCAAACCTCCGATATACGGTACCATAAATCAACTTGGTATCTTCAGAGAGGTGGACGAATAAACCCAAATAGCATCTGCCCCCAAACTCAGGCAAGACGATCCATCCCAGTTCGTCTCTGTTTTCGGCGGTGAACAATGATTTTTACCCCTAACGACCTATGACCTTGAAAAGGTCAACAAATCATAAGTCGCTAGTCAAGTTCAACCCGTCATTATCTTGATTACCCTTGACCTACCCGCATATGCCCTTGACAAGGTCAACAAGGCTATGTGACTGTCCTAGTTAATCTACATCATGTGCTACAAACAAGCACCACTTAGTTACCGTACACTACGCATTGACAAGGTCAACAAACGTAGAACGAACACTAAGTACTACTCATAGGAAATGACGGAGGGCTACGACTGGTTTTTGGCGAAAAACCTTTAACGTAATGAACTTGATATCGTTGAAGGAACCGGAGCGGTTTTACAAATATATAGTGGCGTAGACATTTGCTAAAGAGGTCACTCCCTGTGAAGGGATCTCGGCTCTTTCCTCATCGAATAAGGTGCAGGATATTCTAAACTGAATACCATGATGCAAAGCAAAAGAATCAACTATAGTAAAGTTATTACATCGACGCAAACTTTTGCTCAAGAGGTCACTCCCGATGAAGGGATCTCGGGTCTTGCCTTGTCGAATAAGGTGCTGGATATTCATACCCGAATACCGCTGTTCAAAACAAACAAGAACGTTTGTAATATCAGTTTTCAAAAACTTGGTTCCAACAACATCATATAGGTTTGTTTTCCTTGCATTAATCAGAATTAATGCAGTCCCATCAATTAATCCATATCACACCAGAAAAGAACGAAAATACAATGTACGTATATGTCATCCGCATTAGCCACGGGGTCCTGTCATGCACCGTTAGGTTACTTAACTAACGACAGAGCGGGGGCTGGATTAGCGCAGATGCAAAACATATATAATATCTACTAGTATATATAAATATATATAACATTCGTCCCAGGCATGATACAAGCAACATCACAGAATCTGAGAAAGCAACACAGAATGGTGGATAATCTTGGAGCCTCGGGTTTCATTTGAGCCGAAAATGAGACCCGATGTTCCCTGTCGTATGGATAGCCTGTGCAATTAAAACCTGGACCCCTACGAGCGTGGAAAGTTACCTGCCAATCTCAGAAGTGAGGCAACCCAAATCAACAAAGTGAATGGGACACCCAACACTTCACGGAATCCGATAACTTGAACACCCCTCCGTGGGTCAACCTGTACCCCCTATGAATGCGTCGAATAGCCCGTCAATTCTAGAGCGAGGCCCCCTCCGTCTCAACGCCATGAGAAGCCGGCTCATTGCCCTCTAGAATCCAGCTATTCGAGCACTCCACCGCAAGGTAATCCTAGTACAGAAAAAGAAAATATATGTACAAGGGTGCCATCGACCTCAACCTGGTCGTGCCCCAAACAAATAATATACAAACTGGTAGAGAAGACAGTCCACATGTCGGACGCTCGCTCCGCAATATCAAATGTACAAATGAATCGCAACTATACAACTATCATTGCACCGACAATCCAACCACAATCTCAGCACAACACAGGACATCAATATGAATGTCATGTTCGCAAACCCGTCTAATAGAACATATAGCAGTTAGATGAGTTATACCGCTCAAATGACATTCACGGTCGCAGATAGCAATATATGTATTGAAAACTTATAAACGGTGCTATAAATAGCGACTTCGAAATACTCCGTATTTCCCCAATACCAAAGATAACATAATATGCAATCTGGGCAAAAATAAACAACACCTGAAACCCAATATTCAAGCGCCTGGAACACCACAAAAATTTCAAGACCAAAACCCACAGAGGAACCGGCCAGGCCGGGTATTTTTCCATTCTCACCAGCCACATTTAGTAGTTTGGGTCTCGTGTTTTAATGGTGTTCTAGTTACAACATGAGAAGCCTTATGCAATTGTTTAAAAAAATTTAGAAGACTCTGAAAAATCGACAGCAACTTGAATATTGTTTCGGTTGTTTTGAAGTTGTTTCGGTTTTGTTACTTTATACATCGTTTAAACAGCTAGTTTAGGGTTTATGGGTTGCTCTGATACCATGTTGGGTTATGCCAGCGCCCTGGCCATCTACCGTGACCGTTTGCGGAATAAAAATTTTCAAAACTGGCGCTAGAACAACCCTATAACCCGGATCTACCATAAACCTAAATCTAGCAAACTAAAGAGGAGTTTAGAATGCTTATACCGAATGATCCGAGCCCTTCGGTTTTCTACCATCTTCCTAAGCTCTTAGAGGCCACCATGATCAAGCTTGATCGTCAGTCTCCCTCCACCGAAGATGATCCACCTGAGGATTTATAGTTCGAGCTCTAACCTCATAACCGAGGTAAGTAGGGTACCTAGTTCTCTAAACTAGATAGCCTAGAGGATGTAGAGTCTAATGATGGATTAATTTGTCTCCAAACACTCTAGGTTTCTCAACACATGAGATTTTTAGGATGGAGGTAGAAGAAAAAGCTTGAGGAGATGAGAGTGTAGTGAGCATGAAGCAACCATAGAAAATGGTTAAGTGTTGTGAACAAGAATCAAGTATCACTAAAAAATCTCACAACACCAAATAAATATCAAGCATGCCACAATAGTGAACCATGAGTCACTCCCATGAGTCACCACAAAGCCATGCTTCCATAAAAGCCAAATCACACCTCATCCCTCTACCTCATTTAACCATTTAACAAAATGGTTATAAACAAAAATGAGGTGACATCTTCTAAAAGTACCTTATAATAAATTACAAGAATACCCCTCATCCGTATATACATACCCGTATCCGTATTCCGAAAAATACGAATACATAGAGACGAAAATAATCCAATAATATAATACTATGATCTGGCTTAAACCAAAACCCACCAGTATTATCCGTCAGAATCATGATGCGTGCACAAGTGCATGTATATGATCGAACCCCGCCGTAAAACCATACGGTCTCTACATCGTTTCGCCCGAAACAGGAAAACCCTCTATGTGGGACTCTAAAGACCCGTCAATACGCTGATAGTGGGTTTAACCACAAGCACGTCGGCGGCACTAACTGTACGTAACAGCTACCCAAGTATTGAGCAAAAGGAAGGCCGACAAGAAAACTCATCCGAACCCTTACTAAGCCTGTCCGTGACAATCTCCATACAGTCCGATCTGTTCGTCTAAGAGTATCGCATATCGAGTCTAGGAGGGTTGATCAGTCGAAAATATTGTATATTTTAGCCGGCAATTTCCTCATCATTTGCATTCATATAGAAGTGTTCGGTATCCGTATTTCACATATTAGCAAATCTATCACAGATTATAAGATTACATGTATTAGACCTTAAAACCGGCATTTCTAGGGAAATTGACTGCATTGCATGGCATCGCAATATTTCTATATGTCGCAACCCGTGTTTCGAAGTCTGTGCAGGAAAAGGAAAGCTTGCTCGAACATTACACCGCTCAAAAGATACGTCAACTCACTAATTTCAGATCTGGTATCAATCCAAAGGAGCAATCACAATTCAGCATATCAGACAAAGCCCTAAACATCATCCCAAGACCACAGAAGAAGGCACCAAGCCCAAGGACCCCACATGGCCGCGGATCCGCGGCTAGAGATGGCTTAGGCCGCGGATCCGCGGTGGCTACAAGGAATCTCCTCTTCATTTTTTGTGCACAACTCCTACATCAGTGGCTACAGTTCAGAAATGCACTCCAACTTCCAGAAAACTCTAGGGACTTCTACCAGATCAGCAAACACTTTGATCTACACTAAACTAGCCTATCATTCTAGAACTTTCCCCCTAAACCCTAGCTTAAACCCTAAGCTAGCTCCTAACAAACTCCTTCTAGAAACTCCTCAACAAACTTTTGGAAGGAATGGGAAGTTCAAACTTAGACCTAGGGTTTGGGTGTTCTATAAATAAGACCCTAGGCTCACTAACTATTCATCTTGGAAAAATAAGATCATCAATCCAAAATCTAGTATCAAACTAGACTCATTCTACCTCTTTCTTCATCCTCTTCTTCCACAAGTCTAGTGACAGGGCTTGTATGAAACCCTAACCCTAATTCCAATCAAAATCAAGATCCCGAGTACCCATTAAGCAAGAAGCCCTACAACCTTTAGGAGCGGAGTCGATCTTCAACGGAGCAAGCGATCCGAGCCGATCCACGACTCACGAAGCCGAGCGACGCCCGATCAACAATCTAGATTCTTCCTCTTGTAGTTCTTGAAGCGAATGTAATCAAAATTGTTGAGATAAATAAAGGTGATATTCTTTTATCTTGTTTTCTTTAAATTCTGCATCATGATATCTTTACAATTCGTAAATATTCTCTGTGTGGTGATGTGTGAATAAAACTCCGCTCGTCGAGGAGTCGAGACGGTCAATAGAATGATGATGTAACATGGCTTTAATCGATTCTTGATTCCTACAAGTTTTGTAAACCCTAGCAAGTTCAAGAACCGACAACCCATTTCGTTACGATGCTTTCTTGAATGATATCGCACGAAATTGGGGAGTTAGGATCGTTTCTTGAAATTGCTAGAGACTAGAATGTGAATGATATCGACAAAAGAACAAGGGATAAGATGAAACCCTAGTTTCACAAGAAAGCCCTAACT
This sequence comes from Agapanthus africanus, assembly GCA_030015575.1. Classification (NCBI taxonomy): domain Eukaryota; kingdom Viridiplantae; phylum Streptophyta; class Magnoliopsida; order Asparagales; family Amaryllidaceae; genus Agapanthus; species Agapanthus africanus. Next base: position 217,525,558 of record CM057338.1, read on the forward strand.
CTCGTCGATGATCATCAATCTAGTATCAATCCTTCGAAGGACAAGAACACGAAATCTTTAGATTACATCACGTCTATCGATCCGATCGATTCCTACGAGCCTCTTTTAGATTCTTGACTGTTGATTAGAAATATCATCAATACACCGATTCTTGATTGTTTAACATTTTCTTGATTCTTGAATAAGAATAGTGACACTTGATATGAATCATTCTTGAATCATGTTTTCTTTTATCGTTACTTAACTTTTCAATTCAAACATATCAAAGATATAAATGAATCGTGCAATCCCTGTGGACGATCCGCACTCATTCATGAACTACAATTGACATCGTAGTTTGATTGCGGTCAAAATAATTTTTGGTTGTGATTTCTTTACAATTTTCTACAAACACAACGGAAAATCTACCAATCAAAATGGCGTCGTTGCCGGGGATCGCGCGCTAATTCGTTTCATATTATAGTTTGAATTGAAAGAATTATTCAATTGTTGTTTTTGAGATCAAAATTCGTGCAAACCCTAAACGATTTGCTGTTGTTCATTGCAAGGAAATCTGGAGCTGTTTGGAAATTGAAGAAAATTTTTGGAAAATACCAGAGAGCTGAGAGAGTTCACAGAAGCTCGCTGAAGAAATTTGGTGGATTGATCCCTTGAAAGAACCGCGGAAGGGTGGCATTAGGAGGCATACGCGGCGGAACCGCCGCGCACTTGAGGGATCTCTGCAAAATTTTTGCTGCAGGTGATTTCTTGCTCTCTCCCCTCTCCCCTTTTAGCTCCAACTAACACTTTGCTGCAGGATTCTTTGCAAATAATCGCAGCGCCGCAAAAGCAAAATTAAAAATTGTGCGTGATTTTGATTTCTTGGTTGTTTGCATTCTAATACGGAAATTTAAGGGGCACGGCCAAATCCAAATTAGGTGGGGATTTCATTACCCTTCCTAGGCCCCAAAAATCGCAAAACTTGCATCCGCATTACCCTCATTAACTAAAAGAAATCTAGAGAAGACTCTAAGGACTGTCGCGCTCAATTAGAACAAGAGAAGGCCGTGGGCAATTCATTACTTATCCGCGTTTTCTTGTGGTGCCTAAGGCGAGTGTGTCTAAGGCTAGTGGTTTTTAATTAGGCCCACTACTTACGTAGTGGAGTACCTTCCCACTTACCTGGCACTTATCCGGCCACAGGGGGACAAAGAGGCAGTGGAGGATTCTATCCTGCGACTTGTCTTTTGGCAGTTAGGAGCGGTCTAGAGTCGGACCTAGGTGACCACTAGATTCTAGGGTTGTGTGCTGCATTTGTTTTGTCGCATCATTTTTTCAAAAATCCGTCCCTTTTTCAAAAGCAAACACCGCATTCATTTACCCCTAATTATAAGCCAACGCTGCCACTTGTACTAACCCTTTTTAGTACAAGATAGGCTGGACACGGGATTCTAGTGCCCGTTTAGTCCGCGTACCCCTTATCGACTCCGAAGTCGATATTTCTCCATTTACCTTTCCTTTACCCACTACCACACCCACACCGATGGATCCGAATCCATCGAACTTCTTTAACCCTAATATGCCGCCGTCCGTTGGTGCGCAGAATCCACCCCGTATTTCTATCCAGGAGAGATGCTATCCACATAGAGGTCCTCTTTCGACCTGCTTATCCACACCACCAGCCAATGGGGATAACTTTGAAATTAAGCCCCAGTATATCAATCTTTTACCCAAATACCACGGACTCGAGACTGAGGACGCTTACGTTTTCATTACCAAATTTGAAAACGTATGCGCAATGATGGGTACGTCACAACTTTCAGTGGATGCGATGCGTCTACGACTTCTTCCATTTACATTGTGCGATATAGCCGAGAAGTGGCTATACAACACTACCGCACATTCTATTACGAATTGGGAAGAATTCGTCGCTGCATTCCTTAAGAAATTCTACCCACACCAAAAGACAGCTCGAATCCGTAGAGAACTGAACCAATTTACCCAGCTCCCTGCTGAACCATTCTCTAAATACTTTGAACGTTTCAAGGATCTATTGGTTCAATGTCCTCATCACGGCATCCCGAGATGGGAACTTTGCCGAATCATATATGAGGGCAGTAACCCTAACACTAAACAGAGCCTTGAAAACATGTGTCAAGGTACCTTCATGTCCAAGGATGATGGGGAAGCTTGGCGATATTTAGAAGAGTTCGCTGAAAAGTCTTTACAGTGGGAAAGTCCATCATTTAGGAGTGGCAATAACCAATCAGATGTTTCCATAGGAGTTAGAGCTGACATTTCAGCTATACAAAAGAAACTCGAGACTATGGAAAACAAATTTTTAGCCGCCTCCCTTAATCAAATGTCACTTTCCAAAACTGTATGTGGCTGCTGTTCTGATCCGTCTCATTTGACGGAAGAATGTCCGTTTCAAGGTCATGAGCATACCAATGCCACATTTCAAAGACCGAGAAACGATCCTTTTTCTTCCATATATAATCAGGGTTGGAGGAATCACCCTAATTTTGCTTGGAACCAATCACACTCTCAAAACACGGTTCCAAACCAAAACAATTTCCAAAGGGTCCCTCCACCACAACAGCAACCACAACTTCAATTAAGTCAGCACCCCTTTCAAGCACATAATTTTCAAAATCCGGTCAACACACCTGCACTGTCTAGTCCTTTACAGTTGATCGGGACTGATGAATCCTCTTCTTTTGCACAATACATGAATTTGGTCTTAACAAATATCATGCAAGTTTCGGCTGAAATGAAGTCTTCTGTCGATAAAATTGAGAAAAACTCTGCGTCCCAAAACGAGAGTATTAAATCGATGGAAGCTGAAATTGCACGATTAAAAGCTGAAATGAGTGCAAGAGAGAAAGGAAAACTTCCAGCTCAACCCTTACCCAATCCTGGCTATTCACATCATGTGAATGCAATCACCACGTTGAGATCTGGACGAGTGCTTGACAATCATGTTGGGGAAGAAGTTGATGATACTGACAATCCTATCAACACCCCGGCTGAGATCTTTCCACACACACACACTTCTAATTCTGACCCCAGTTCTTCTACCCTACCACCTTCTTCCGAGCCTATTCTCCATTTCCCAAAAGGCTCGCCACTACAGCCCACCTCTTTTACCCCTCCACGGACGATACCCAATTCTATTCTGGGATCGGTTCCACACACACTTCCTTCTCCTATGATGGACCCAGCACTTATTGCTAAAGCACCTTATCCTAATCGGTTAAGGGCTAACACACCAAGTCCACAAATGGAGAAGATCACTGAGATGTTTAAACAGGTTAACATCAATATCCCTCTTCTAGATGCTATCCAACAAGTCCCTGCATATGCTAAAGTTCTTAAAGACTTTTGCACTAGAAAGAGGAAGAAACAAATGCCCAAGAAGATATTCATGGCAAAGACAGTAGACACAGCTTTCCCCCAGCAATTACCAAGGAAACGTAAGGATCCTGGCTATCCTACTATTTCCATCTCTATTGGGGAGAAACACATTAACCGTGCTCTACTAGATCTTGGGGCAAGTGTTAACCTGCTTCCTTTCTCAGTTTATGAGCAGTTAGGGATCGGAGAGTTGAAACCATCTCCTTGCACTCTCCAGATGGCTGACCGATCAATCACCAGACCTAGGGGTGAACTAGAGGATGTGTTAATAAAAATCGGGGAATTTATCTTCCCTGTGGATTTTATTGTAATTGATACACAGCCTGTAGCGAACTCACGGAATCAAATTCCGGTGATTTTAGGTCGCCCCTTTTTGGCCACTTCCAATGCTATCATCAATTGTCGTAACGGTTCTATGACCCTATCCTTCGGGAAGAGGACAATTGAGATGAACATTTACAAGTTAGGAAGTGTACCCTCCGAACCTACTGCTCAGGTTTGTTCTGTCGACTTAATGGATGTCGACAGCAGCGAATTTAATGACCCTCATAATACTGATCTTGACTCTTTTCATACGTTATTGTTTGACCCAATTTTGTATCATACACATACGGACTCTTCCACCAAGATGTTCGGGTCAACAATTAACACTGATTATGAACCATTCTTAGAGTCTGAAGATCACCCCGCACTTTATGATGACATTATTCTTCGGGGTATTGATGAAACTTTTGAGGAGATCTTCGCTGATGAACTCGCATTTCTGAATAACACGGGTGTTGAGATGAATCATGTCTCACTCAATGAAATTGAACCTCCACCCCTTTTTCTGACTTGTAAAAAGAATGCGAGTAATCCATCACATACACTGCATCGTCTCTCCAAAATGAGACGCACACACATTTTCTTCCACCACTTACCTTTTCCCCACTTTTTCTTCCACCAACCCGAGCACTGCATTGATAAATTTTTTGAATGGTTGGTGTTAACATTTGGTCTTTGCAAAGCTTGGCATCGACCACTGATTTTTGACCCCCACTTGTGATTAACATTGCATAACTCAAGTTTGGGGGTATATATTTTCTGGCTCCTAAAAAGAATTTTTACAAAATGATGAGCCAAAAATAAGTTTGGGGGAGGTTCTTCACTTAAATATTTTGCCCCCACTAATAAATTCCTCCCAAGCTTACAGGTTCGAGATTTAGCTGATGGCAACAGTGAGGACACTGTTGAAAACAAGTTTGGGAGAGGTTTGTGCTTATTTTCGCATCATTTGCATATCATCTGCATAAGCACAAAACATTTCTTTCAAAAAAAATCTATAAAAATTAAAAAAAATTTCAAAACCCATAAAAATTTAAAAATTTTCAAATATAAAAATAATTTTAATATTTACACTTTTTTGTATATAAATAAGATAATGAAAGTTTAAATAGTGAAAAATTACATCCATGAGATTGGAAAATTTTTAGAAAACTAAGAAAATTAGAAGTTTTCTTATACGAACTAGTAATAAGTAGTTATGAGCCGTTGTCCTAAGGGTTAGTAAGATGAAGTAAGTCACTAATCTGAGGATAAAAATAAGTCTGAAAAATAGTTTCTATTCTAGAAGCCAAACATTTTGAACGTTGCTACCCTGCTATTCGCACTTACACACGTCTTGAAGCCTGGGATAGTAGAGGATACCTTGAAATGCTCTTGTCTTAAAGCCGATGTATGAAGGAAATAAAAAAGTGAATAAAAAAAAATGAAGAAAATATAAAGTGGTGAGAAAAATGAACACTGGTTTTGTTATCGCCGAGGGCAATAAAAATGTATAGCGAGGGTGCTTCTTCACCTAGTGCCCTAAGGCCAACTGGACTGGGAGTTACTGCTATGCCTGAGGTGGTGCAAGACGAGGAAAATACACCAAGTAAGCAAGCACAGGAGTAATCGGTCGGTTAGTACCTCAAGAAGTATTAACGGTCGCATGAAAGTGTGTGAGCAGTCTCATCTAAATATTCATTAATTAAAAAGTACTGAGACTGATGGGCAAGAGTATGATAGCTTGAATTGAATTATCCGGGTGTAGGGATGTCTTTACACACACGCAGGGTGATATGATCGATGTTTGGAATACAGATAGGAATGAAGAATAAGACGATGTTTTATTGAGGGAAGACGTGATTTCTAACATCTTTTCATGACCATTAAGATAGGGCTCATGACAACCGAAAAGCTAGCTTAGTTGGAAACCCTAATTTTCAAAGCTTTTCTTTTACGATTCTCTTCTTTAAATGTAATATTCATGATCTTGCTTTTATTATTGGATTTTGTGGGTGCAACCCGCTGAAAACCCTCAGGAGACAACACTCCTCCTACTAGGGACACCTAGAGGTTTAAAGGCTTGTTGCACATGCTCAGTGCAATCGTGTTGCCTACGAAAGTGTGCTAGTTAGTTTTTCTCTTTCTTTATTTTCTCCTTCTCTTTTTAATAAAACATTCGCTCGAGACGATCGAAATTAAGTTTGGGGGTATTTGATCAGTAAAAAATATTGCATATTTTAGCCGGCAATTTCCTCATCATTTGCATTCATATAGAAGTGTTCGGTATCCGTATTTCATATATTAGCAATCTATCACAGATTATAAGATTACATGTATTAGAACTTAAAACCGGCATTTCTAGGGAAATTGACTGCATTGCATGGCATCGCAATATTTCTATATGTCGCAACCCGTGTTTCGAAGTCTGTGCAGGAAAAGGAAAGCTTGCTCAAACATTACACCGCTCAAAAAATACGTCAACTCACTAATTTCAGATCTGGTATCAATCCAAAAGAGCAATCACAATTCAGCATATCAGACAAAGCCCTAAACATCATCCCAAGACCACACAAGAAGGCACCAAGCCCAAGGACCCCACATGGCCGCGGATCCGCGGCTAGAGATGGCTTAGGCCGCGGATCCGCGATGGCTACAAGGAATCACCTCTTCATTTTTTGTGCACAACTCCTACATCAGTGGCTACAGTTCAGAAATGCACTCCAACTTCCAGAAAACTCCAGGGACTTCTACTAGATCAGCAAACACTTTGATCTACACTAAACTAGCCTATCATTCTAGAACTTTCCCCCTAAACCCTAGCTTAAACCCTAAGCTAGCTCCTAACAAACTCCTTCTAGAAACTCCTCAACAAACTTTTGGAGGGAATGGGAAGTTCAAACTTAGACCTAGGGTTTGGGTGTTCTATAAATAAGACCCCAGGCTCACTAACTATTCATCTTGGAAAAATAAGATCATCAATCCAAAATCTAGTATCAAACTAGACTCATTCTACCTCTTTCTTCATCCTCTTCTTCCACAAGTCTAGTGACAGGGCTTGTGTGAAACCCTAACCCTAATTCCAATCAAAATCAAGATCCCGAGTACCCATTAAGCAAGAAGCCCTACAACCTTTAGGAGCAGAGCCGATCTTCAACGGAGCAAGCGATCCGAGCCGATCCACGACTCACGAAGCCGAGCGACGCCCGATCAACAATCTAGATTCTTCCTCTTATAGTTCTTGAAGCGAATGTAATCAAAATTGTTGAGATAAATAAAGGTGATATTCTTTTATCTTGTTTTCTTTAAATTCTGCATCATGATATCTTTACAATTCGTAAATATTCTCTGTGTGGTGATGTGTGAATAAAACTCCGCTCGTCGAGGAGTCGAGACGGTCAATAGAATGATGATGTAACATAGCTTTAATCGATTCTTGATTCCTACAAGTTTTGTAAACCCTAGCAAGTTCAAGAACCGACAACCCATTTCGTTACGATGCTTTCTTGAATGATATCGCTCGAAATTGGGGAGTTAGGATCGTTTCTTGAAATTGGTAGAGACTAGAATGTGAATGATATCGACAAAAGAACAAGGGATAAGATGAAACCCTAGTTTCACGAGAAAACCCTAACTCTCGTCGATGATAATCAATCTAGTATCAATCCTTCGAAGGACAAGAACACGAAATCTTTAGATTACATCACGTCTATCGATCCGATCGATTCCTACGAGCCTCTTTTAGATTCTTGACTGTTGATTAGAAATATCATCAATACATCGATTCTTGATTGTTTAACATTTTCTTGATTCTTGAATAAGAATAGTGACACTTGATATGAATCATTCTTGAATCATGTTTTCTTTTATCGTTACTTAACTTTTCAATTCAAACATATCAAAGATATAAATGAATCGTGCAATCCCTGTGGACGATCCGCACTCATTCATGAACTACAATTGACACCGTAGTTTGATTGCGGTCAAAATAATTTTTGGTTGTGATTTCTTTACAATTTTCTACAAACACAACGGAAAATCTACCAATCAAGGGTGGATAAAGTCAAACCCCTAATAACGCGATATTTCGTGTCGGTATGAAGCCCATCACCAACTAAGAAACTACTGATCCAAATCAGTAATTCTTGTCTACCTAGGCCACGGATTTCTGGTGATGGCCACCCATACACCTCGCGACATCAACCACCAATACCGGGAGAGATGAATCCCCGACGATCTGCTCACCGCCTCCATGTGATTTGGGACTGTATCCAATTAAAATCTGTTTGCACGACTCTTTTGAGCCATGGTAGGGTAGTAATCAAAGCACAGTAGGAACCCACACAAGAAAAATGACGATCTCAGGTCAACAGACTAACCTGTTCACGTGTCACCTGGAAACCGCTATCTGACAATAGGTATAATACCAACTAGCATGTTTCCGACGTATCCGTTCAGTGTACTCATAACCCAATGAGCACCTGCATACTATCTTAGGTGACAAACTGACACCAATGGCTTGTGAGACCGGCCACCGCCCCTCATCAGTGTCTCGATAAGTACACACTAGTCTACTCTGGAGTATGGATCCCCAGTCTCGATACTCTCTCGACTAGGGACATTTAAGGATGTGCTTATAGACCACACAACTCTCACGTATATGATCGCCATCATAATACTGGTAGTCAAGCAAGAATCGTATGAGCTCTATCAACATGTAATAGTGATCTGTAATACCACATAATGCATGTACATGATGATAAAGACAAACAAGATAGTATACTATCATTTTGAGTAAGAATGTTCTATCCGTATAGGTCTTCCCTCAATCATCATAATCACCTGCCTGTAACTACAATAATTTCCTTGAAGGCACTATGGCCAACAGGAATCGAACTTGTATTTAGCGAGATATAGTGTTTAGAAGATGATCATTCGAACATCCACACACACACACACACATACTGATTAAGTCGCAGACCTAGCGGTACGACTGCATGGTTATGTCCCGGGCATAGTGGGCCGTAGTCTCGGGCATGCACGAGACCTTTGTTAAACACGACAATTCTTTTCCACCGATCGATTTCAAATTGACTTTGAGACCGATAGGTTTGGCGACATGGACATTGTATTGATTACTGATTTGACACACATGCAAAACTATTCACCCGTGCCTGCTATTTCACATATACTTATCATTATTTTCCATGCCTGCTATTTCATGTTTACTTTATTGCATATATTATATACTACTTTATCGTATCGCCGTGACGATCTGAGTATGCATGTTCAGAGGATGGAGTGGACCCAGCTCAAAATCGGGACTTGCCTTACGAGATCGCAGAGATTTAGACAACGACTCGGAGTTATCGCCCTTCCAGTTTTCAATAAAGTACTTTGTTGTTTTGAGTTAGTAGTTTATCTTGTCATTAAACTCCTTGTAACTATTGAACTCTTTTGGATTGATGCAATAAAGTAGTGATTGTGATTTCCTTTACTTATGATGTGTTTACTGATTACCATGTAATTCTAGAAACCGAAGTGTGACTATGGCAGGATCATTTCTTGACCATAGAAGTATGTCTGGTCTGGTCATCCTTGTATTCCGTATTTTAGAAAGTGGGGCGTGACAATAGTTGCATGTTATATCTAAATAGGTCATACATATCGCATGCAACTGTATAGATATCACATAATAACTAGATATAGCAGCCAACTATAGAGATACCACAAGCATGGATTTTTTTGACAGCTGAAAACGTTTTTAGGGGTTTTTGACAAACGCTTCGGGACCTAGGGTTTTCGTCGGCCTGAAAACCTGCTTAAGGGGTGTTTGAGAATTACCCTAAAAGAAATGAATCCAACCGTTATTAAAACAAACGGTGGCTATCGAGGGTGGGAACACGGCAACGCTCTGCGCCTCTTCAGCGCATGTAAGGGCTCACCCCTTCCCCAAATCCTCTCTCTCTCTCTCTCTCTCTCTCTCTCTCTGAAAAAAGAGTATTTTTTGTTGTTGGAAAATTTGCAGGGTTTTGTTATTTGGAGATGGGAAATGCATCTCTCAGGATTATTTAGGTAAAGTTTTCGCAATTTGAACATGAAATTTTTGATCCAATTATAAGAATACATTGTTAGAATCGCAGCTTTGTGTTCTTAATCTTGAGCTAGGTCTGTTAATATATCCTATAATTGCGTTTTGAATTACTCTATTTTCTAAGCTAATTTTGAGCATGAATGTTTACATTAATATTCTTCTTCTCTATGATAGCTCAATTTTGTTCAAGCTTGTAGCGTGAATTGCTATTCTTATATGTCTTATGCTATCTATGCTAGAATACACTTATTTGAAATTTTCATTTCATGCTTGTTATGTCATTTGAACTCCGTTTCGTGCTTTAAGGCTATCGTATATAGGAAGGTTGTGTTAGGTAGCTGGCGGCAAACGTTTAGGATAAAAACTCTTGTTGCTGCCAATGTTTTGCTTATGTGGCTATCTTGCTTATTTTTTTGATGCAGCATTTTACTTTGTCATTCTAGTCCAAACGAGTGCTGGACTGTGGTTTTTGATAACTAAGGTGGATGTTTTGCATGTTGGGACTAATCGAGTGGCATTTTGTAAATCAATTGTTCCTTTTTTCTTACATATTTAGTATTGACAACATAGTTTGTAAAACACGGTCTTGGTGGCCGACTAGGCAGAACCGGCCTTAGACCGTTTCCGCTTTGGGACTAGGTTGTGGAATTAAGTGGTTAAAGCTACCGGACCAAATTTAAGTAGATTTTAGATGTTGTATACATTGTTATTTACCAATTTGATGGTTTGTAATCATTATCCGTGTAATGTTCGACACAGTGTTCTAAATTTCGGATGGCAGTGTCGTGTCGGCTCGAAGATTTTGATTTGGGATATCGGATATCGTGAAATGTCGGGTGATTTTATCAAATATCGGGTTCTAAATTTTTATAATGTAAACGTCATTTATATAACTTATTTTTTTGAAAAAAATATTAACTTGTTCAAATTTTTAGTTTTATTAAATTCATGTCTTCCTCAATAACTCAGTGGAGCGGTCGTTTATTAAGCGAAAGGTCTTAGGCAATGACGATGTCTTTTGTTCTTTATTTTTGCAATGGACCATGTTAATTACTTAATGTACAAACCCAAAAACCCAAATGAAAATCACCTAATTTTTTTCCACAATCGGTAAATGTCGGGTAAAATGCCGACATCACGACATGTCGGCCAACATTTACAAAATATCGGTAACCGAAATAATTCTGCATATCTATGTCGTTTTCTTTCCAAAACCAACATTTCGGCGATGTCGGCCAACATTTAGATCACTGGTTCAACATATTAAACCTTTTCTAGTTTCCTTGATATTTACATGTATATTTACTATATTTTAAAAAATTCTTTATATTTTGTTGGAATATTAGTAAACTACTCATGCTTTTTCTTTACTATTTTTGCATATATGCATATATTTTCTTAAGAAAAGGTTAACTGTCTAGTCAGCACCAAGACCCTTACAGTACCCCTACTGCATAGCACTCCTTGGTTCTTACAACTTTGATTGACAACTATTTAGCTCGTAAGCTCCTGCAATTTGCACAAGACATAACTCACATCAAGGTTCCTTTCCCATGAAAACTGATACAATAATAACCTTGAAGTGATGGATCCATCTAGACTTTCCCACATAAGGGTGACCTTAAATTTCTATTTCAATTGCTAGCGGTTGGTATAATACCGAACTATCTATTTGAGAAAGCAAAGCATGCTGTTTGACATTGCTAGACAGTTTTAGATTTGAACTCTTATTACATTAGCATGTTTATGGCAATTGCTTAGCAGATTATTTCGATTACTAAATTGAGAAGAAATAAGGCAGCAGTAGACGTTAATCTCGCCTTTCAATAGTTTAGTTTGTGTGCCATATTCAAAATAGAGGTAACAAAAATGGAAATGATTTTAGTACCGTACTTAGAATTACATAAATATTTTTCCCATTTCCCTAGAAAAGAACTTTACCTAGAGGTCCTATTAGAGTATTAGTTCCTCGAGAAAATAAATTCTCTGAGTTGACCACGAAAGTATTATAAATTGTTTCACATACGAAAGAGCAGAAATTATTCATGTTCTCTGATGTGCGTACGGGACAAATTTATGATAAGAAGTCCTGTTTCATATTAGTGCATGAGCTAAACTAATACTTCATAAGCGGATTTCCATTTGGATCAGTCATCTGAAATAAGTTAGTACATGAAAATTTAGATGTATTGCTAAAGTATGGCCCTTGACAGAGTTTAATTGAAGAAAGGGTTCTTGTAGTAGACCCCAAAACTTCGGGCTGTAGGCATGTTGCTGTTTTTGCTACAGTACCCATGTATCAGCAGCTCCCGGTCTCCTTTAATTAGGAATTCTTTTTAGCATTCTATGAGGTTTGAATGATTACATTGACATCAGCTTCTTTTGTATTTATTTGAGTATAGTCCGCTTGCTGAACCCATAATGGTGTTAATATTTGATGTAGAAGCTATCATCCAGTTGCTTCTCATTGTGACAGATGCATTTTTCATATCCTTCAGACTAGAAATTACTTATTCTGTTACTATAAACATTGAAATTTTGTAGCACCTTCTTATTTACATTGAGGACATTTTTTCTGTATGCCTCTTCTTTCTAGTCAGCAAAACCTATATTCTTCTTTTAAAACCTGATGTGGACAGAAATAATTTTATTTTCCAAGGAAAGAATAAGAGTATGTTATGATTGTTGTATATTTCAAATGTGCAGGTTTCCTTCCTATTTCTCCTAATGCATATATATGAGGAACCTAGCGCAATGCTAAGCATCTACAGTGACCCTGACCCCTCAGAACAAAGATCTCCATCCCCTGACGAAACTATTAGCACCGAAGAATCTCCTGAAAACACACGCCTTTCCTTAGAAACATCAAACGATGCAATCCCATACATTGGCCAAAGATTTTCTACCCATGACGCTGCCTACGAGTTCTACTCTGAATTCGCAAAGCGATGCGGGTTCTCGATCCGCCGACATCGAACCGAGGGAAGAGACGGAATAGGAAAAGGACTTACTCGACGCTATTTCGTCTGCCATCGCGCTGGCAATACACCGATAAAAATTTCAAATGAAACAAAACCGCAAAGAAATCGAAAATCATCTCGTTGTGGTTGCCAAGCTTATTTGAGAATTAGTAAGAATATTGATATGGGCGTTCCAGAATGGAGAGTCACGGGATTTGGAAATCATCATAATCATGAACTTTTGGAACCGAATCAAGTACGATTTCTTCCTGCGTATAGAACAATATCGGAGAATGATAAAAATCGAATCTTGATGTTTGCAAAAACGGGCATTTCTGTTCAGCAGATGATGAGATTGTTAGAGCTTGAGAAATGTGTGGAACCTGGGTATTTGCCTTTCACGGAAAAAGATGTGAGAAACCTTATACAGTCATTTAGGAAGGCTGATCAGGATGAGGAGAGTATTGATTTACTAAAGATGTGCAAGAATATTAAGGAGAAAGATCCGAATTTCAGGTATGAATATACTATGGATGGTAGTAATAGGTTAGAGATCATTGCATGGTCTTATGCTTCGTCAATTCAGTCGTATGAGGTTTTTGGAGATGCAGTTGTGTTCGACACAACACACCGTTTGAATGCATTTGATATGCCACTTGGTATTTGGGTTGGAATGAACAACTATGGCATCCCTTACTTCTTTGGTTGCGTGCTTTTAAGAGAGGAGAACCAGCGGTCTTTTTCGTGGGCATTGAAGGTAATGTCCTCTATATTGCTCACTTTCTCATGTTTCCATATGTGAGGCTGTAATGTAACTCAAGATTATAGTATTTGATTCCTGAATTAGGACTTCATATATTATTGGTTTGTGGTTTGAATATTGTCATATGCTATCCTGGTTATCTGATAACGATCCTAGAATAAATTGCACACACGCACAAATTCTCTAATTGGATCAAATACATTGCATAGCACTTGCGATTAATGTAAATAGATTATGCAGTTGTTCTTATCTTCTAGGTTGGAAAGTATCTAGAGTCAAGTGAAAGGAAAGTAGTGTACTTTCCCCCCACTGTTTTTTGTTTTGATTTCTTAGTGTCGATAGCTCTAAAACACACTTTTTCATGGAGGAAACTACACTCTTTGCGCTTAATGTATAGAAGTTAAAAGAGAAGTTTGCAATACCTTATTCATTCATATGCTTTTTAGGTTTGGGCATGCCTTGGTTTCTGCTACATTTAGTGCTAATGTGAACAATGCATTTTTATCAAAGATAATAAAAATTTTAAAATTAAAAAAAAATAAAAATAGTTTGAGAATCAGCAAAAGCATTTAGTGCGTCTGCATAACCTCGATGCAATATGATATGTAAAATTGTGTGAAATCCTCAACTAGAAAACAACATGAGCAATGCACACAGAAGAATATTATAACTCAAATTGTAGCAAGTTTCAAGGAAAATATGCAGTTGCACTCTTTTTGCAGCACATGTTTATATAGATAGCAATTGAGATTTAAATTCGATGTGAAATGGAGTACAAGATGTATTCAATCAGGATGTAGGTGTGAAATTATGAATCAAAAACAATAATTCTGCAAAGTGTTGATTGAAATCGATTATTTTATTTAAGATCCAACAAATGGGACCAAATTAAAAGAACCTGATACGAGAAAAGGACGTTAATTCGATATGATTTACTTTTTGAATCAGAGTTAAAATTTGCATTGACATGATCCATTCATGGGCCCCACCATCATATCTACCTTGTTTATGTATTGCAGGTGTTTTTAAGTTTCATGAATGGAAGAGAACCTCAAACAATTTTAACCGACCAAAGCATGTGTCTCAAAGAAGCAATAGCCAACGAGATGCCAACCACAAAGCACGCCCTTTGCATTTGGCTGATCGTGGCAAAGTTTCCATCTTGGTTCAACGCGGTTCTTGGAGAACGATACAATGAATGGAAAAGCGAGTTCTACAGGCTCTATAATTTGGAAAGTATAGAGGATTTTGAGCTTGGATGGAGAGAAATGGTGGATTCGTTTGGGCTACATACAAATAGACACATCGCTAATTTGTTTGCATTCCGAACCCTATGGGCTTTGCCGTATTTGAGGAGTCATTTCTTTGCTGGAATGACTGTGCCTGGCCTATCAAAGTCGATAAATGCTTTCATTCAGCGGTTCTTGAGTGCACAGAAGAGGCTTGCCCATTTTGTAGAACAAGTATGTCTCTATTTCCTCGCTGTTCCCATATCCATTATTTTTTGATATAGGCACCCTAAAACATTGCTATTTTGAAAAACAGCCCTAAAACATTGCTAATTTGAAAAACAATCCTAAAACTTCATATTTTTAAATATACCTCCTAAAACTCTTAATTACTAAATTGGCCCCTATGCTTAATTATCATCCCTAACATCTTTAGAAATTTCCGTTAAGAACCTAAAATGATAACGATGACAGTTTGGTAGAGCATGACTAATGGGTTTTGCAACAAAAATTGAAAAGAGACGAAGGTTTTGATGTTACATACACAATTCATCATATTATGTTTAATCCAATTATTAATCCTAATTAACTTAAGTAAAGGGGTGTATTTAGTTAACGGAAAGGTTTTAGGGGGTGTATTTAAATATAGAAAGTTTTAGGGGTAAATACCAATGTTTTAGGGGCCTAGATCCAAAAAACCCAACAAATAATTCATATATGATATATTACAATCCAGTTCACCTAAAACAATCAGAGTTAAGGGTAGTTTTGCGTAATTTAGGCTTTCTAAGATACTTTGTTTTTACTAATATCCACAGGTTGCCGTAGCAGTCGATTTCAGAGATCAATCCAGTGAACAACAAACAATGCAGCAAAACCTCCAAAACATAATCCTCAAAACCGGTGCCCCAATGGAGGCCCACGCAGCCTCGATCTTCACCCCCTATGCCTTCTCAAAACTCCAAGACGAACTCATAACATCCTCACACTACGCTTCCTTCCAAATCGATCAAAATTCCTTTTTAATCCGCCACCACACCAAACTCGAAGGCGGGCGAAAAGTCATGTGGGACCCGCATGACCAACTTCTCTCCTGCAGTTGCCAGTTGTTCGAGTTCTCAGGATTTTTATGCAGACACGCGCTTAGGGTTCTGTCGACTCTAAATTGCTTTCAAATTCCTGATCGGTATTTGTTAATGAGGTGGAGGAGAGTGAACTCGATGCCTTCGAGATTGGTGTGTGTTAATGAGTTGAGCGAGAGAGTTCAAGCATTGCAAAGTATGGTATCGATGCTTGTGGATGAGGCAGCAAAGTCGAAGGAGAGGTTGGATTTTGCGGTTGAGGAGGTTGAGGAGATTTTGTCGAGGGTTCGAGAGCAGCCGGTCAGGTTGAATGGTTTAAGAGATGGTGGTTACAGGAATAGATGATCTTTTGGAGCGGTTGGAGCTTATAGACTAAGTGCTCTTTGTTCTTGTACATGAGAGTGAGGGGCATTTATTTTAAATTTTGCAACTTTTTCTAAGTATATGAAGGTGAAATAGATATTGAAAGTCTCAATTGATGGTTCATCTTTCTGCAACACAAGAAGTGAAATCGATGCAGGGGGGGTCTTAGCAAATCTACCCTCCTAATATAGAAAATATGATATTTGTTCAAAATGGGAATACAATCAATATTTATATATTTTTTAAACCTTTTTTTACATCTGCAACTCTTTTAGTAAAAAGGACTTTTTATTAAAATCTTCTAGTGAAAAAGATTTTATTTGATAAAAAGTGAAAGTTCATAGTATTTATTTTTAATGAACAAAAAGCATGGTATTTGTTTGAGAAACGGTCCAAGGTATTTATCTTGAAAATGATGAAATTTCACGGGATTGATTTATGAGGAACAAAGTCGATGGTATTTATGTGATAGAAAGTGGAATTGTATGGTAATAATTTGTAAGCAACAAAATACATGGTATTAAACTCAAAAACAGTGAAAGACAATAGTATTTATTTGTGAACAACAAAGTCGATGGAATTTATGTGAGAAACCGTTGAAAGTATTTATTCGTAACAAACAAAGTTCATGGTATTTAAGTGGGGAAACGTTCAAAGTCCATGGTGTTTATTTGTAATAAACAAAGTCCATGCTATTTATGTGAGAAAAAGTTGAAAGTTCATAGTATTTATTTGTAACCAACAAAGCCCATGTTATTTATCTGAAAAACAGTAAAAGTTCATGGTATTTATTTGTAAATAACAAAGTCCATGGTATTTATCTAGACAACACTGGAAGTCAATGGAATGTATTTGTGAACAACAAAATCCATAGTATTTATGTGAAAAACATTGAAAGTCCATGGTATTTCAGAAGGTTCTCCTTCGAGAACATTTAGTCTAGCACTACTGGATTTTTTCTCCAGAGCAGTTATAATATCTGAAAATATATTTTTGTCTTTAGATAATTTATAACCCGAGATATCTAAACATGGTTTAATCGGTATATAGTTCTTTTCATTGGTTATCTTTATAGTAGGAGCTTCTACTATAGCAAGAGTTTACAGTTTATTAATCAAGCTTTCAAGAGTAGGTTCTACTCTAGTTAATTGCTGACCAATAACTTATATATGAATGTAAGTAAAATTGATATGCTAAAAGAACTAGGAAATATAATCCTTCTAAGGATAAAGGGGGAGGGGAGAAAAAGAAGAAACAGTTTAGTCAATCATGGCTCTGATACCAAATTTATCACAGATCAGTAATAAGAAAAAGATATAGAAAAAGATAAGGAAGAAGGAGTCTTACTCTGGACAGTGGAGATGGCGCCTTGACAAAACTAAAATATTTATTTATCAACTTAGAAACTATTACAAATTATCAGAGGAGATTACAAGAGAAGAAGAGAAGGTTTTGTTTTTCGATGCCTCCCTTATGAACTTTGCCTCCTTATTTATAGATTAGGAGTGGGCTTGAGAAGACTCTAGAATCTATGCGTTGTTCCTGTGATTTGTCTCAAGTGAGCTTTCCTTCTTTATTTCTGTCGGCCGTTAACTTTTAATAAAGTTATCTTTTATAAAAAAGTTGATGGGTCCCACAGCCAAAACCATGTGCTGAATAATTGCAGCCGAAACCATGCTGGTTTTCCAATACTATGTACTGATGAAATCCTGCCAAAAACCGTGTGCTTGAATCTTTTGCAGTCGTATATTTTTTGGTTAGGATTATTTATTTAGAAAGGATATTTTATTATTGAGCCTTTTGGATCTCAATTTTAGTATTTTTTTCATTAGGGTTTTTCCTTTGTTTTGGCCCAATGTTTGGTCCGTTTTTTCTTGGCCCAATGGTAAGCCCATGAGGTCATCCCAAAGCTGATCTGCTGATCTCGAATCTTCTTCTGGATCTTGCGCCTGGCCTTGAAAATTATCCTTCATTTCCACTGATTTAGTGGTCTTGTCAGATACTGACGAATTTGTATCTGAAGTGTCGAAAATCCGCTTGAACTATTTTTTCATGTGTTCTAAGCAGCGTTTCATCAGTTCTTCTTCATAGATGTTTGGATACTTTCTCTGAAAGGATATCTTCAATTTGTGCATACGATTTTCTGTGGCCAATTCCTCATTAATCCTATTGTCCATAATATCATTATTATTTTTAATAGTTGTTTTTATTTCAACTATTTTTTGTTCTTCTAAAATTCCTGCCCACCATTTTATAAGGAATTTTCGAGATAGAACAGGGATATTCATTTTGTTTAATTCCGCAGTTATCGTCCATCTTAATATAAATGGAATTTCGTTTTCTATAAAATAGTATAACGTACTTTCCCCTTCTTTGATAGAGGTGTCGTGTTATGAAATCTTGGATGAGATTATATCCAAGGAATAAAAAGATCAATTAAGGCTTTGGGCAATATGCTTAATTCTGCCCCCATCTTTTACCACCATTGGATGAATCAATTAGGTATGCCAGATTTTATAATATCTGGTCTGATCATTATAAACCAGGAGTGTTTTCTCCCTGGATTTTCATAATAAAGAAAATTGTTGAATACTTGGATATAATCCCAGTAATTGCATTCATGTACTACATCGCCTAATTTGAACGATCTGGCCCTATTAGGGTGTAAAACCCATTCTTGTGGGCTATAGATCTTCTTTATTATGACCTTAGAGAAATTTATAATTTCTTCCCCCTCTTTTCCATTGGGGTAATAGTGTTTAATGTCCATATAACTGGAAACTGTCAACAGGGCTTCGTACACCTGTCTCGTCTTTCCTGCTGGTGTAGCATAAGCCGTGGTCTCGATATATTTTTCTTTAAGAGACAATGGATCGTTCATCCTGGAGATATCATCTCCTTCTAGACAAATAATTTGTTCAGAAGTGTTTTTCTAGATATAATCCTCTTCTGTACTTTCAGTAGCCTTTTTATAAGACTGTTTTTGTTCAGGGAAATTTCCTGCTAAGGACGATGATCCTTCTTCTTGTCGAGTGTTATAAACACTTTTCTTTGCCAGTTTGTTAGGCATTTTCCATTCAGATTGGGCGTATGACGCCTCTGATTCTAGATCGAATCTTTTTGGCTTTTGCATTTTGAGCCAATTTGCATAAGGAGAGTTGTTAGGAATATTATTCCTTCCCCTTCCACGACCTGGGCCTGGGCCTTGACCCCTCGAGAGATTTTGCATTGGTAGCAGAATCCTGTAGGAATTCCTTGGTAAGAAAATCAGGAAGACAGTTATCAGTGCCTTTAATATATTCTATATCAAAATCAAATACAGCTAATTCAGCTTTCCATCTAGCAAATATTTGCTTTGATGTTAAATTTTTAACATCCTTTTGTAAGACAGACTTTGCTGCACTACAATCTATTTTTAGCAAGAACTTTTGATTTAATAAATCGTCATGGAATTTATAAATGCATTTGATAATAGAAAGATTTTCTTTCTTGATAGTTGAATAATTGAACTGTGCTGGATTCCATTTTCCAGAAGTAAATCTAACAAGTATCTTCTTGTTATTACTAGGGTCGACCTGTTTTAAAATTCCTCCATATCCTATATTGGAGGCATCGGTTTCAACAATCTTTTGTCAATTAGGATTTGCAATATGAAGGCACGGTAGATTTTGAACCGTTTGTTTTATTTTTTGAACAGCTTTAGTATGCTCATCTGTCCAAGGTAAAGGATTTTTCTTTAGCCTGTTATATAAAATGACTGCATCAATAGCCAGATTTTTATAATAATTTGCCATATAATTTAAAGCATCTAAAAATATTTATAGTTGCTTTGTTTCAGGAATATAATCTGGAAATTTAGAAGCAAACTCTATACTTCTTTCAATTGGTATAATGGTGCCATTATTAATGTTATAGCCTAAAAATCTAATTGCTGTTTGAAACAGATTCATCTTAGGAGCAGATATAACTAATCCATTTTTTATAATAAGATGTTTGAAGATATTCAAATGTTTAAAATGCTGATCAATATTATCAGAATAGATTAAAACATCATCTATATATGATAAGATGAATTCCGTATAAGGATTTAAAATAGAGTTCATGATATTTTGAAACTCTGAAGGCGCATTTTTTAATCCAAATGACATAACATTCCATTCAAAGTGCCCAAATGGTACTGTAAAAGCATTTTTATATTTATCAGACTCACTAATCTGTATCTGCCAGTAGCCTGATTTTAAATTAAACTTAGAAAATATCTTTGCTTTGCTTATTCTGTTAAGCAAATCCCTTTTATTAGGGAGATGATATCTTATCCATTTAAGCACTTTGTTTAAAAGTTTATAATTGAAAACAAGACGAGAAACTCCTCTTTCTTGTTCGGCAGCATTATTAACATAAAATGTTGTGCAACTCCAAGAGGAGGATGACTTTCTTATAAGATTTTTGTCAATGAGACTTTTAATCCCTTTTTTACAGAGTTCAAGGTATTCTTGATTCATCTGGCAAGGTCTAGCCTTAGTGGGAATATTTTCTTCTTTAAAATCTTCTATATAAGGAAGAGTAAAAATATGTTGCTTTCTTTCCCAAAATGCATTAGGAAAGTTACTCCAACTTTGAGTTATAAACTCCTTTTCAATTGTTTTTATTCTAGCTTTTGTTGTACTAGAACCTAACTGCTTGTTTATCTGTATAGAAGCTATTTCTTCTTTGATAAAATTTATTTGATTTTCTTTAAGATAAATATCCTTTACTTCATTTAGGATTTTTACCATAGGGTCAGTTATTAACTGAAACAATATTTCTTTTCCCTTGTAAAGACTATAAATGCCTTGTGAATCTATTCTTTTGATAGGCATTTGTTTCCCTAATCAGAGCAAAGCTCTGTTCAAATTTTGAAATTTGAAATGAAGCAGCGCTTTATAGCAGCGCCGGCGCTAAGAGTCAAAGACTCTGATGCAGCGCTCACGTGCAAAGCACGAGAGCGCTCGCGCTAGCAGCGCCAGCGCTGAGAGTCAAAGACTCTGAGGCAGCGCTCACGTGCAAAGCACATGAGCGCTGCACTCTAAGCAGCGCACCACGTGCAAAGCACGTGAGCGCTAGCACTAAGAGCGCCGCACTCTAAGCAGCGCACCACGTGCAAAGCACGTGAGTGCTAGCAATAGAACAAAATGTTCTCGGCCCTTAGATCAAAGATCCAACGAACATGATTAAAAATCATCAATTGACCAGAATAAAATCCCGTTAAGGAAACATTCCTCAGAATCTTTCCAAACAGGAAAGATTATGCTCTGAAAATCAGAGCACCGTTGGATTAATGATCTAATGGTGATTAAAAATCACCAAAATACAGAATAAATTCTGTATGGGAAAGATTTCCCAATCTTGTTAAAAAACAAGAAGATTGCCTTCTGTGAAACAGAAGCCCTAGGATCAAAGATCCAACGGTGGGAAACATCCCCAAATCAATTAGAAAAAAATTCTCTTCAACTGATTCAACAAATCAGCCTACCCTATATAAAGACCCCAAGACTTCAAGTCTCACAGAAAGGAACCCCCCCATAAATTTTGAGAAAATTCAGAGAGAAGAGCAAGCTCTCGGCAGAAGAAGAATTTCTTCAAGGTAAAATAAAGAGGTCAAAGTATCTCATCAGAAAAAGAACTTAGTTCTTATACTAGATTATAGATCTATAAGGAAAATGTCTTTTACAAAGAGATCATAACATCTCATTATAAAAAGAGGAGGAGAATAATTCAATTCTCTTAGGATCACAGATCCATAAGGCAAAGCCTTTCACCAAAAACATAAGAGATTGAAATATCTCCTATAAAATAAGAACTTTGTTCTTAAATCCATGAGACAAAGTCTCGTATAAGAGAAAATTTAATTCTCAGAGCGCAAAACTGCCTAAAAAGAGCCTTAGCGCTCCAATTAAAAGGAGCGCCTCAACGCTCCAAATCCAGCGCACAGCACTGCAGAGCCTTAGTGCTCCAAATTTAAAGAAGCACATCAGCGCTCCAAGTCTGGCGCTCAGTGCCAAGCGCGCCACGTGCTCCTCACATGTGCGCTACTTAAATAGAAGCGCTCTGCGCTCATTTTCTGGTGCTCAGCGCCAAGCGCGCCACGTGCTCCTCACGTGTGCGCTACTTCACAAGAAGCGCTCTGAGCTCATTGACTGGCGCTCAGCGCCAAGCGCGCCACGTGCTCTTTACGTGTGCGCTACTTAAACAGAAGCGCTCTGTGCTCATTATCTGGCGCTCAGCTCCAAGCGCACCACGCGCTCCTCACGTGTGCGCTATTTCACAAGAAGAGCTCTGCACTCATTGACTGGTGCACAACGCCAAGCGCGCCACGTGCTCATCACGTGTGCGCTGAAGGAACATAAACTGTTCTTTAAATAAAGCTCTAGAGCTATAATGAGTGCTCAGCACTCAATAAAAGACAAAAACAATTGTCAGAACCCAAACCAAGGCTCAGCATTGTTAAATGAAAAAGGACTGAGCCTAATTAAATGCCCAACATTTTAACTGAATGGGCCGAGCCTAAGTTGGCCACAGATCCCTAATTCAGATTAATTGAGCCCATATGCTCACAAATCTTTGATCTTAGTCTCAAATTGGACTACAGATCTCCCAACCAATATTGGTTCAAGGGTACATCTCTTCACTCCTCTGATATTTGTCGTTGTAATCCTTCACGTCTTCAGAGAGGTGACGGGTTCCGACAACCAGAGATTCCACGGACTGTGGGGTCCTTAAACTCATAGACTATGATATCTTTAAACTTTACAGACTATGATGTCCTTAAACTTTACGGACTATGAGGTCCCTAAACTCATGGACCGTAATGTCCTTAAACTAACTACGGACTGTAACGTCCTTAAACTAAAACGATAGAGCCCAAATGCTCTTTCGCTGGATCTAAATGATCCTAAAAACCCTGTTTAGTAGATCTTAGTCTAAAATTAGGCTAACGTATCCTTAACCACCATTTAAGTTGATCTTAATCTCAAATGAGATTAACGATTCTTAAATCAATCCAACTACAGATCCCTCAACTAACATTGGTTCAAGGGTACATCTCTTCACACATCTGATATGTGTCGTTGTAATTCTTCAACATCTTCAGAGAGGTGGTGGGTCCCGACAACCAAAAACTTTATAGACTATGATGTCTTTAAACCCCATGGACTACGATGTCCTTAAACCCAATAAATCGCAATGTCCCTAAACTAAAACAATAGAGCCCAAATGCTCTTTTGTTGGATCTAAATGATCCTGTTAAGTAGATCTTAGTCTAAAATTAGACTAACGTATCCTTAACAAATGTTTAAGTTGATCTTAATCTCAAATAAGATTAACGATCATTAAACCCAACCCAAACCCAAATCTAAGAAAATACGGATTTGGACTAATCCACGCCCTACGGGCGACAACATAAATTAGTCTCCGTATACAGCGACAACATAAATTAGTCTCCGTATACAATCCACGGGCAACCAAAAATAAAACAAACACACAAGACACGAAGTGACCTTCTGGAGCAGGAGAGAGTGGTTACCATGATGCGGTAGCGTAATTAATTGCAGGGGCTTGCACCTACAGGGAGAGCGTCCCCACAATCAAAAACCCCTCACAATGAGGGGGAATCTGACGAAGTCTGCTACATCGACCGCATCCATCCAAACCTCCGATGCACGGTGCTATAAATCAACTTGGCATCTTCGGAGAGGTGGACGGATAAAACCAAATAGCATCTGCCCCTAAATTCAGGCTAGACGTTTGTCTTCCCGGTTTTTGGCGGTAAACAGATTCTGGCACACCCAGTAGGACCTTTTCCTCTTTCCACTCTCCACTCCGTGTATCGTGTTTCGCGAACAAGTCGCGGTTTGACATAGTTGCCTTTGGATGTGAAGTACTAAGATTTGGTATCTTGCTCCGTGAAGAAAAACAGAAGATCAACGACTTCAAACTGCACTACTTGCAAGAACTCCCACTCCGTCATCGCCGGAGGAGTGACCTACGGGACTCAAGCGGCCTCCCATTTTACGATGCCGGTGAACCAGGTGACGCAAGCCACCACAAGGCTATTCTTTGGGACCATGCTCCCACCAATGAGCTTCAACGCCCCATTGCCGTCGCAAGAAGCTCTGAAGAAGTCGGTCTTTGATCGGCTTACAACTACCGCGGCCCCTCTCAACGGGTCACCCAAGTCCAGTGCCTCGGTTTTCAACAGACTGGGCCAAAGCTCAAGTGGGCCCGTGAAGAAGCCTGCGATACCTGAAGCGGCCATCCCAAAGCAGATAGTCATTCCTATTCCTGAAGTCATCAGAGCGACTTCCCCTGCTAAAGAGTCGGTCTTTACAAGACTGACCATTTCAGCTCCCATTCCAGGCGAAGTCATCAAAACTGCTCCCCCTGCGCGAAATTCTGCCTTCGATAGATTGGCCATCCCCACTCAACGGACGTCAGTTTTCAAGAGGCTAACGTCGGCAGTAACCCTCCGCCAGAACAGGGGGCATGATGAAGCCACCCCCATAACTGAGCCGGTCCCGTCAGCACAACATGCTCGCCATCGTCACTGGGAACAGCTTTGAACCACTTAGGAGAGTACGTAAGAACTCTCCGAAGGCCGTGCTAAAAAGATCTCCTCCACCTATGGAGAACGCTGCAAAGGTGAAGCCAGAGCAGCCCTCTCAGCGGCTGTCCTCTAAAATTCATAAAGTTTGGTGACAGGTCCAAGACTCGGTGATCAACCAAGACTACTTCCGCCAACCAAAGAAGATGAAAGTTCGAAAAGAAAAGGACCACCATGTCATACCACAGGAGATGTCATCTATTTGGGTGCCCGCTGCAATGGTTCCCTCAACTTCGACCGCCCACAAAAGAAGGAGGCCGAAGAAAGTCTCCATGTCCGCGACGAATCTTAAGAACACTGAATCTAAACGCCCCAAGTTTGGGGGCATGGTAGTGCATACTGTTTATATGGCTTCCGGAAAAGAGGAAAGCCGTGCTTCTACGGATCACCGACCGCTCACCCGATCAGTAACAAAGGCCCACGAGCAACAACAGAAAATCCAGGAAATGTTAACACAGATGGCCGCACTTACTGGGCCAAAAGAAAGCCCGGAGACATCGTCAGAGCAGTGTCATGAACAAAAAACCGATGCTGAGTTTCTCTGCAGAATCCTTGAAAAGAAAGACAGAGAGGCCGCAGAACAAGCGGCCAACATAAAATGAATGGCATTTTTATTCCAAGATATGGTCGGGATGATGATACAGCCGGATCCTCTAGCTGAAGACCCTCCGATTTTTCTTGAAGACGACAAAGGGGAGACATCGAACCCTCTTCCGGCTCTATCAATGGCCAAAGAGGAGACGATCTCCAAAGCCGCCCTGGATGACTATATAGCTCAACAGATATGAGCTCATCAGGCGAGCGAAGCGGCTAACCAAAACTGGACGACCCTATCCGGGTTGGTACGATCAAATAAAGTACCCGCCAGGATATACGATCCCTAAATTCCACGTATATAAGGGGACGGGAAATCCACACCAACACGTGGCTCAATTCAGGACTCTGTGCGGCAACACCGGAGGTAACGATAAGCTACTGCTTCGCCAGTTTGTTGGCAGCTTGTCGAAGACAGCGTTTGAATGGTATTCTGAGCTCCCGAATGACTCCGTTAAGATATTTGCAGAAATGGAGCTACTGTTTACACAGAGATTTGCAAGTGCTAGCGAGCGCACCCCAATCACGGCATTAATTAACGCTAGGATGAAGCCAGGCGAAACATGGGTCCAGTACACGATACGATGGCGAAATCTACGGTCGAAGTGCGAACAACGCATAGAGGAAGCTCCGGCAGTGGGCATGTTCGTAGGTACTCTTGATCCGCAGGAGACCATATCCCATTTCATGATGTTTTTCAAGCCGACTACCTTCCAGGCCTTGATTGACAAATTGGCCTAAATGGATCAGATAGGCCATAGACTGTCTTCCTCGAAAATGGATCCTCGCAACGAAAAGGGGAAGGGGAAAGCGATTTTCGTTGCCAATGCTCAGCAGCAGCCCAGTGGTCCAAAGCCAACTGATCGCCAAGATGATAGACAACGATTCTTTAACCACAAGCTGAAACGCCCTTATTCGTTTCCCCAGAATAAAACGAGGAGACTGTTCTAGCTAGTGGTGCGCAACAGGCTCATCACCCTACCGGATCCAAAACGCCCACTGCAGCCTGGTGACATCAAAAATTCCAATTATTGCCCCTATCACCAAGTGGTAGGACATCCAATCGAAAATTGCTTCGTCTTCAAAGGCTGGATTTAGGACCAGTACCAGCAAGGCAAATTCGCGCTATCCGACAATTAGAAAGTAAGCCTGCCCTAGCCGCACGCTCTTAAAAAGGAGGACACACCGAGGGCATCGTGCTCGTTTATAGAAGAAGCTCCATGGGAGGTCGCTCTTTCAGCCAAGACGAAAAGAATGCTGAAGGATCTCCAAACATGCCCGGCAATCAGGTGGAAAAGTCCGCTGGAACCCGAGATCATTGAGGGAATGCTGAAGCCGCGCCCGACTCCAAGAATTAGTAGCGATGATCAAAACGCTCAGGCCCAGCCGTCAAAGTCTTCGAAGAAGAAGAAGAAGACCAAAAAGCCCGTGAAGCCTGATGACAAGCGCACGGACCTGCAAAAACATATTGATGTGCTGGAGGAATATAACCAGAAGGCGCGAACCCCGGTCACACTCCGAGAGTTTCTCAACCACATACTTGAAGATAGAGATGGCGATGAAGATGAGGGAGAAGACTCGTTAGACAAATCTGAAGATTATGTGGCAAGCTGCCACGTGATCTCTCACCCGCTAGTAGATGGTGAAAAAGCTCCAGATACAGAGAAACCGGGGGCAGATCCTGAACCGGAACTCCTAGGACCGTCAGACGAGATGATTGACGTATTCCTGAATGAAGCTCTTCTGAAAAGCAAAGCTGATCAGGAGCGTGAAATCGCCGTATACGAGAAAGCCCAACGTCGGCAACTAAACGAAAGGATTGAAATACCCCAACCGGATAGGAGCACTTCGGCCGCCAGCAAAAGCAGGTTCAAGAAAAGAAAAAGGTTCGCCAAAGCCATATCGATGGGAATGAAGCTACCACGCTCCAAAGGAAACACTCCTGATAGGATACACCTTAATGAAGAGGATGCATATCCAAACTACTGCTTGTACCATCGGAGGACCACACACCCTACTGAAGAATGCAACGCCTTTAAAAATTGGTGGCAGGGATACGTTGCTCACCTGCAGCATTTCAAGCGGATGAAGCGCAAAAACTCGCCGGGAACAAAGAAGCACGACAGATGAGCATAAAAGAACTGCCGGTGAATGTCACATGGTTAATTCCGGGGGATCGAAAATTCTCACCTTCGGGAGTAATTCTGATGAAGAAATAGCCCTCGGCCCTCTCTTCAAGGAATCCATCTCTGAAGCAGAAGAGATGAAGACATGCGAGAACATTCAGCTGCGCAATCGCACGCTACTTGAAAAGAATCTCGGACCCGCAAACAAGGGATCGAACAAAAAGGATAAGGGGAAAGAAAAGGTCCCTAAGGATATCACCCTCGATGACTGAGTCGTCAAAGAGCTGGCAGCCAAGGACCCGCCCAAGAAAAATAAGGTGGATTACAACGTTCTGGCACACCTGAGGAAGATACCCTCGCAGCTAAGCATTCTCGACGCCCTTCTGCTATCTAAAGAGGCGAGAGATTCTTTGATCAAGGCACTACAAGATCCCGAGCAGTTCCAAGCTTTCCTCGCCGAAGAAAAGATGAAGGACGAGCTGGAAGAAGTGCACACTGCTGACGTCACTTTCGGCGATGAAGATCTCCTCCTCGGAACATGCGAGCACAACCTTCCCCTGTATGTCACCGGATACTGCCATGACATCAAGATAGGGAAGATTTTAGTTGACAACGGGTCCTCTGTCAATCTCCTAAATGTGAGGGTACTAAAAGAAATCTGCATGAGCATCCAGCACTTCGCTCGGGATAAAATCACCATCTCCGGGTTCGACTCCTAGTCATCACGGACGCTCGGGTCTGTGATACTTACGTTACGCTTTGGGCTGCTCGTCACTTATATCAAGTTCCACGTCATTGACGCCAAGACTTGCTACAACGCTTTGCTCGGCCGGCCTTGGTTACACGAGTACAACATTATCCCTTCTACACAGCATCAGTGTATGAAGTACTTCAAAGATTGGCTTGAATACACTGTGACAGGGAAGCTGAACCCATTCTCCGTAAACAAAATCCGAAAGTACGAAGATGCAAAGTACTTCTTACAAGACTTTGAAGACACGGAAAGATGCCATAAACCTGAGGATAAGCAAAAAGCTATCACCACCATTCAGGTCTTCGGAAGCGATACCGAGGAGGAAGAAGAGATAGTCTATTCGGGACCTCCCCGATACAACAAACCGGGACCGCCTACCCCTATTCTGGTCTTTGGCAGTGACTCTTAAGATAAGGTCAACGCAGTATTCTCGGCTCGTCCATCAGTGCAAGCCTTCATTGGAGATGATCAGAGTTTACAGATCGCCATGGTTCCGCAAGAGCATTACAAAGAGCTCGACGCACTTGATACCTATAGCGTGCAAGAACTGTAGACGTTCTATGTCCCTCCCAGGAGAAAAGATGAAAAGGCGATCCTCTTTTATCGATCCGCGGAAACCAAAGTGGAGAAAGAAATCTGGCATGGTGCCTATTCGGCGCTTGACAAGCTCCAGCCCATCCGTCTGCCCAGATACTGCACATAAGGATTAAAAAGGCTGTTGAGGCACTAAGGCGTACCCTTCAAACAGACTGCTCGACAAGCTCAGTTCTACAACAGGATCTGGAACGTCCCTGGAACTCAGCGAAAATTGCCCAATGGGAGAATGGAAACGATCGGGTTTAGATATGTTCAATCCAAGAAACGGGAATGATTCCATGGCTGCTACGTTATACATGACTTTGATGAAGAAGGAGATACTCTATTAGAAGACGCTAACCCTGAACCGAAACGAGGTCCCGCTATGAAAGTGCCAAGTCCGTCGTTCGAAGAACAGATGGACAAGCTAATAAGGGAAGTGGGTCAAAAAGTCTGGGATGACCACAACCGCGAATGGCCATTTACGAGAAAGCCAGGACGCAGCGCCTCCTTCAGCAGGCTACGGAGAATGACAATGCCCTTCGTCGCTAGCCCGTCATACAGAAGACCCGATGCAGAGGTAAAAACAAACTAAAGAACGAAAAAACGTTCAGCAGCGGCAAAGCGGGTCCAAGAAGCCACACGATCGAGAATTGAACAGCCGGGATTCGTCTCTTATAAGAAAGATGGGTCGAGCATATTCTTTTCCCCAAGACAAGCAAGGAAGATATTCAGTCTTGTCATGAAATATCGAATGATTACGCCCCCGGAAGCCAAACACCTCGAGCAAGCAGACGAGGTCTCTCACCCGGATTATTGCTCCTATCACCGAGCGATAGGACATCCTCTCGAAGACTGCTTCACATTTAAAGACTGGGTAGAAGACCAGTATCAGTAAGGCAGGTTCACTCTATCCAGTAGTTGGAGGGTAACCCCGCCACAGAAGCATGAAACGAAAGCCACGTATGCAGCGAGAGTAAAGCCGAATCAACATCGGTCTTGGAAGCGATCTCGTACCTGTCACGCGATAATGCTGTCAGGAGAAGGAGTACGTGGGGATATGGCCGACTTCCCTTGGTGCTTCGAAAACGATGATGACGAGGTGATCTCAGAGTTTCCACCAGCGCCAAAAGAGCTGGAAGATGGAATACATACTACTGCAGATAACCTCAAGAAAATCGACTCGGGGACGGCAAATGACCCACGGCCGACGTTCGTCGGTGAGCTGTTGTCTAAAGAATAGGTGGCTATGCTAAAAACGTGCTCATGCAGTATAAAGACTGCTTCGCATGGAACTATTCCGAGATGCCGGGACTAGATCCAGAAATAGCCGTCCACAAATTGGCGATTTCTCCAGACGTCAAGCCAGTCAAGCAAGCACCGAGAAGAATGCGGCTCGAACTTGAAATGAGCATCAACGCTGAGGTCAAGAAGCTAATCGACTCTGGCTTCATCCGAGAAGTGCAATACCCTGACTGGATTGCCAACATCGTCCCAGTGATAAAGAAAAATGGGACGGTGCGCATATGCATAGACTTTCGGGATCTCAACAAAGCTTGCCCGAAGGATGATTTCCCTGTACCAGTTACCGAGCTGATGATAGACAACACGTCCACTCATGAAGTTTTCTCCTTCATGGACGGCTCATCAGGATACAATCAAATAAAGATGCATCCCGAAGACCAGAAGCATACCGCTTTCCGTACCCCTTTGGGCATATTCTGCTATAAAGTGATGCCTTTCGGTCTGAAAAACGCCGGCGCCACCTATCAGAGGGCCGTGACGAAGATTTTTGATGACCTCATACATGAAATCGTCGAATGCTATATCGACGACCTCGTGGTTAAGAGCAAATCGCACGAGGAGCATTGGGAGCATTTGAAGATCGTGTTCCAGCGCTTTTGGAAATACAACCTGAAGATGAACCCTCTGAAATGCGCGTTCGGAGTTTCTTCAGGAAAATTCCTAGGATTCGTCGTACGACACCGGGGTATCGAAATAGACCCGTCAAAGATCAAGGCGATTATGGAGATGCCTCCACCGAGAACTCTCAAGCAACTATGATCTTTCCAAGGGAAGCTTGCGTATATTCGGTGGTTCATAGCAAACCTCTCCGGCAAATACCGCCCCTACAGTCACCTAATGAAGAAGGGGAACCCGTTCGTCTGGGATCGTAAATGCCAGAGTGCACTCAATGAAATCAAGCAATACCTGCAGAATCCACCGGTGCTGACCGCTTCGGTCAAGGGAAAGCCTCTCATCCTGTACACAACATTTCTTGAAGGTTCTTTAGGCGCGCTATGGGCACAGGAGAACGACCAAAGGAAGGAGAGAGCCCTCTACTATTTGAGTCGAGTTCTCCTGGGGGCAGAAAACAACTACTCCCCTATCGAAAAACACTTCCTAGCGTTAATCTTCGCGGTAACAAAGCTTCGGCATTATGCTTTGGCTCTGTTTCCGAAGCTTCGGTAACAAAGATCGGCGAGCACAGACGCAAGGATCATCCGAAGCCAAATAGAGTGTGGGGGAAGAAGAAACCCCACACGAGTCAAAAGATCGTACAGTGCAGCGTCGCACTCCTCATCCATGAGAGAAGGATCCACCAAGCGCGCAGCAAAATGAGGAACAAGGTCCTGAATGGGCACTTCCCACGGCTGTCTATGATTATGGGGGCGGTTACAAGCCATAGTTGAGAAGGTTATTTGGAGATGAGAAAAGAAAGAAGCTTTGCTTCGAGTTATAAAGACTGGGCACAGAAAATTTTGTGCACAATGGAACTATTTCCAAGATTCGGGAAATGAAAGATTCTAGGGAATACAAGTTTGACTTAAAAAGGAAGGTGAAAAGACACCTCTGTTGAAGCAACGCTTCAGATCCAGCGCTCTGCGCTGTGCGCCACGTGTCAAACACGGGTGCGCTAGCGCAGTTGCTCTGCGCTGCGCGCCACGTGTCGAACGTAGGTGCGCCAGCGCTAGGACTAAAAATTCCCACCGTTAGATCAAAGGATCTAATAATAATGATGTATCATTAATTAACCAGAATTAAATTCTGTTAAGGAAAGATTCCTCAAAATCTTTCCAAATAACAAGATTGTGCTTTAAGCACCGCTGGATCAACAATCCAAGGGTAAATAATAAATTACCAAAAACAGAACAAATTCTGCATGGAAAGATTTTTCAATCTTATTAAAAACAAGAAGATTATCTTCTGTCAAACAGAAGCCTTAGGATCAAAGATCCAACGGTGAGAAATATTCCCCAATCAATCAAGAGAAAGATCTCTCAAAAACTAATTTAACAAATCATTTGGCCCTATATAAAGGACCCTAGACTTCAAGTCGAGGAAGAGAGAGAATACAGAAGAAATTAGAGAAAAAACCTCTGCAAAAAAAGCGAGCTCTTAAGAAAAAGAAGAGTGTTCTTCATATTCAAGGTAAAAAAAAAGAACCATGTTCTTGAAAAACAGAGATAAAATCATCTCATAAAAAGAAGAACCCTCTTCTAAAAAGATCATAGATCTGAAAAAAGACCAAGCTCTTTGATGATAAGAAGAAAGATCAAAAGATCTAATTATAAAAAAATAAAAGAAGTAAAATACTTCACTAACAGATCTTTTGATCTATAAAGGCAGAGCCTTTTATCAAAACAAGAACCTTTGTTCTTGGATCTTGAGGCAAAGCCTCCTTAGAAGAACGTAAAAGTTGTTCTATGAGCTTAAAATCGATCAGATGCGCTTTGCGCTGTTGAAAAGTTCCTTGCACTCATGAACTATGCCCTTGCGCTTATTGGACCGGCGCACGGCGCCAGAACTTGCCACGTGTCAACCAGAGACACAATCTGCGCTTTGCGCTCCTGAAACAGAGTGCTGCGCTCATAGACTGGCGCTCAGCGCCAAGCGCGCCACATGTCGCTCGCTGGCGCGCCAACAGACTAGCGCAAAGCGCTCATAGATGGAAAGCGCAAGTGCGCTAATGAACCGGCGCTTAGCGCTGAGCGCGACACGTGTCACCTTCGCGCGCGCTAGCGCAATGCGCTCTTTAATTGGTGCAAAGCGCCTGACGCGCCACGTGGCGCACTGTCAGAACACCACTTTGTTCCTGATAAATGCTATGCATTTAATACCAGACAAAATGACAGAGCCCAATGCTTGGCATTATTAGAAAGGGCTGAGCCTAAATAAAGGCTTAATAACCAGAACATAAATAAAATGCCAAAACATTTTAATTGGACTTAGCCCAATTCTGGCCATAAGTCCTTAACTTATTTTGAACCGAGCACATCTACTCTTTCAACCAAATCACCCCGGTTCAAGGGTACATCTCTTCACTCCTTTGATATTTGTCGTTGTAATTCCTCAACGTCTTCAAAGAGGTGACGGGTCCCAACGACCACACATTTTACGGACTGTGAGGTTCTTAAACTCATGGACTATGATGTCCTTAACCTCGACCATGATGTCTTAAAACTAATATCGGACTGTGGAGTCCTTAAATCCACGGACTATGATGTCCTTAATCTCTACCGTGATGTCTTAAAACTAATATCGGACTATGGAGTCCTTAAATCCACGGACTATGATGTCCTTAACCTCGACCGTGATGTCTTAAAACTGACGTCGGACTGTGGAGTCCTTAAATCCACGGACTATGATGTCCTTAACCTCGACCGTAATGTCTTAAAACTAACGTCGGACTGTGGAGTCCTTAAATCCAAGGACTATGATGTCCTTAACCTCTACCGTGATGTCTTAAAACTAACATCGGACTGTGAGGTCCTTAAACTCACGGACTATGATGTCCTTAACCTCGACCGTGATGTCTTAAAACTAACACCGGACTGTGAGGTCCTTAAACTCATGGACTATGACGTCCTTAACCTCGACCGCGATGTCTTAAAACCATCAATGGACCGTAATGTCCTTAAACTAATTATCGACCGCAATGTCACTAAACTAAGCAATAGAGCCCAATTGCTCTCTTGTCGGATCCAAACGATCCCGTTAAGTTGATCTTAGTCTAGAATTAGACTAACGTGTCCTTAACAAACGTTTAAGTTGATCTTAACCTCAAATAAGGTAACGTATCCTTAAACACAACCCCCCCAAACCCAAATCTAAGAAAGATACAGATTTAGACTAGTCCATGCCCTACGGGCGACAACATAACTTAGTCTCCGTATACAATCCACGGGAAACCAAACACAAAACAAACAACCACGACACGAAGTGACCATATGGAGAAGGAGAAGTTGTTACCGCGATGCGGTAGCGTAATTAACTGCAGGGGCTTGCGCCTGCAGGGAAGAGCGTCCTCACAATCAAAACCCCCTCAAACGAGGGGGAATCTGACGAAGTCTGCTACATCGGCCGTATCGGTTTAAAACTTCGATATATGGTGTCATAAATCAACTTGGCATCTTCGAAGAGGTGTACGGATAGCACCAATTAGCATCTTCCCCCAGATTCAGGCAAGACGTTCAGTCTTCCCGGCTTCCGGCGGTAAACAGATTCTGGCACGCCCGGTGGGACCTTTTCCTCTTTCCACTCCACAGTTCGTGTGTCGTGTTCGCGAACCAATCACGGTTTTCTAATGGTTGTCCTTGGGTTTCGAGGTACTAAGATTTGGCGTCTTGCTTGGTGCAGAAAGCAAAGCATCAATGGCGTTCACCTGCTCAAAGTGTTCCACATGCAACTGCAACCTACGTCCTGCCTCAACAGGGGGCATAGCCTACGGGCCCCAAGCTGCTTCCCTGTTCACGATGCCCGTGGAACGGGTCACTCAAGCCACCACAGGGTTGTTTTTCGGGACCATGCTCCCGCCAACGAGCTTCACCGCTTCTATGCCGACACCGGAAGCTCCCAAGAAGTCGGTCTTCGATCGGTTAACAGCTAATGCGGCCCCTCTCAGCGGGTCATCCAGCTCCAACACTTCAGTCTTCGCCAGATTGGGCCAGAGTTCCTATGAGCCCATGATGAAACCTTCAACTCAAGAAAAGGTTATTCCGAAAAGAGTGACCAACCCTGCTCCCGAAGTCGTCAAGGCGGCTTCTCCTACCAAAGGGCCAGTTTTTACAAGACTGACTGTTCCGGCTCCCGCTACGGCTCCTGGCCCTGCTCAGAAGTCTGTTTTCAACCGATTGGATATTGCTTCTCAAAGGACATCAGTCTTCAACAGGCTGACGCCAGCAGCAGCCCCTCACCTGAACAGGGGGCAAGATAAAGCCATCCCCGTTACCGAACCAACTCCATTAGCTCGACGCGCTCGACATCGCCTCTGGCACCGGGTAAGGAAGGCCGGGGGAAACTCCCCCTCTGCGCTAACTCCACCAGCCCCAACGGCGGAAATTAATGCTGCTGTTCCAACCGGGAACAACTTCGAGCTGCTGAATAAGGTGCGCAGGAATTCTCCTACCGCCGTACTGAAAAGATCTCCTCCTCCGGCGGAGAATGTTGCGGAAGCAAAGCTAGAACAGTCCACTCAGCGGCTGTCCTCTGAAATCTACAAGGTCTGGCGTCAAGTACAAGACTCGGTGATTGATCCAAATTTCTCCCGCCAGCAGAAGAAGCTGAAGGTCCGACAGGAAGAAAACCGTCCTGTTAAGCCACAAAAGATGACGACTACTTGGGTGCCCACTGCAGCGGCCCCCCCAACTTCGACCGCTCATAAAAAGAGAAGGCCGGAGAAGATCCCCATGCCTGCGACAAATGTCAAAGGTACTGAGCCCAAACGCCCTAAGGCTGGGGGCATAACGGTCCATACTATTTACATGGCATCCGGGAAAGAGGATAGCCGCGCTTCTACGGGTCACCGACCGCTCACCCGATCCGTAACAAGGGCTCAGGAACAGCAGCAGCAGAAACTTCAGGAGATGCTGACTGCAATGGATGCACTTACTAGACCAAAAGAAAACCCGGAGGCGTCATCGGAGCAGCGTTATGAACAAGAAACCGATGTTGACTTCCTTCGCAGAGTCCTCAAAAAGAAGGACAAAGAAGCCGCAGAGCAAGCGGCTAATATAAAGTGAATGGCACTTCTCTTCTAAGATATGGTGGGCATGATGATCCAGCCGGATCCCCCAGCCGAAGATCCCCCAGTCATAATTGAAGATGACAGAGGAGAAACATCGAATCCACTGCCGGCTCTGTCGACAGCCAAGAAGGAGAAAATCTCTAAAGCTGCTCTGGATGATTATATCGCTCAGTAGATACGAGTTCACCAGGCGAACGAAGTGGCTGGACAAGTTGTTAGAACTGGGCGACCGTATACAGGTTGGTATGATCAGATAAAATACCCGCCGGGCTATACGATCCCGAAATTCCTTGTGTACAAGGGGACAGGCAATCCCCATCAACACGTCACCCAGTTCAGAGCTCTGTGCGGCAACACCGGGGGTGATGATAAGCTTCTGCTCCGTCAATTCGTCGGCAGCTTGTCAGAAACAGCGTTTGAGTGGTACTCCAAACTTCCAAACGACTCCGTCAAAACTTTCGCAGAGATGGAGTTGTTATTCACCCAGCGATTCGCGAGTGCTAGTGAACGCACTCCAATAATAGCATTGATCAATGCAAGGGTGAAGCCGGGCAAGACTTGGGTTCAATACGCAATCCGATGGCGGAATCTATGGTCGAAGTGCGAGCAGCGCATCGAAGAAGCACCAGCAGTGGGCATGTTCGTGGGCACCCTAGACCCTCATGCAACTATTTCACAGTTCATGATGTTCTTCAAACCGACCACATTCCAGGCTTTAATCGACAAGCTAGCCCAGATGGATCAAATGGGTCACAGACCGTATCCCCCAAAGCCGGAACCGCGGAACGAAAAAGGTAAAAGGAAGGCGACCTTCATTGTGAACACCCAACAACAGCCCAGTGCTCCAAGACTAACGGATCAGTTGGAAGAGAGACGGAGCTATTACAATGAGAAAATGAAGCGTCCTTACTCATTCCCGTAGGATAAAACGAAGAGGCTGTTCGAGCTGGCGGTGCACAACAGGATTATCAATTTGCCGAATCCAAGGCGACCACCATAACCCAGCGAAGTGAATAATCCCAATTATTGCCCTTACCACCAAACGGTAAGCCATCCAATCGAAAATTGCTTCGTCTTTAAGGGATGGATCGAGGATCAGTACCTACAAGGAAAGTTCACGCTGTCTGAGAAGTGGAAAGTAAACCCACCACAACCGCACACTCCTTAGAAGACGGACACACCGGGAGCAACGTGCTCTTTTGTTGAAGAAGCTCCATGGGAGGTGGCTCTTTCGGCCAAAACCAAAAGGATGCTGAATGATCTCCAGACCGGCGATCAGGTGGAAGAACCCGCTGGAACCCCAGATTATCGAAGGGATGCTGAAGCCACTCCTAACTCCAAAGATTGGTGGTGATAGCCAAAGTGCTCACACCCAGCCGTCGAAATCTTCGAAAAAGAAGAAGAAATCCAAAAAGCCCGTGAAGCCTGGTGACAAGCGCACGGACCTACAGAAACAGATTGACGCGCTGGAAGAGTATAACCAGAAGGCGTGGACTCCAATCACGCTCCAAGAGTTCCTCAGCCACGTTCTTGAAGACGGAGATGATGGAGAAGAATCGTCAAACGAATCTGAGGATTACGTAGCAAGTTGCCATATGATCTCTCATTCATCGCTAGACAATGAAGAGGCTCCTTGCACAGAGAGACCGGGGGCAGGTCCTGAGCCGGGACTTCTATGGCCGTCAGACGAAATGATCGACGCCTTCCTGAATGAGATTCATCTGAAAAGTAAAGCCGATCGGGAGCATGAGATGGCCATAGTTGAAAGAGCCAAACGCCGGCGACTAGACGAAAGAGTTGAGACACTCCCACCAAATCAAGAGACATCCGTCGAGAATAAAAACAAGTTCAAGACGAGGAAAAGGTTCGCTAAAGCCATATCAATGGGAATGAAGCTACCACCCTCCGAAGGAAACACTCCCGGTGAAGCAGAGATGCATCCTAGCTACTGCTCATACCAACGAAAGATTTCGCACCCCACCGAAGAATGCGACGCTTTTAAAAGATGGTGGCAGGGATATGTTGCTCACCGGCAACATTTTAAGCGGATAAAACGCAAAACTCGTTGGGAGCAGAGAAGTACGACCGAGGAGCATAAAAGAATTACCGGCAACTGTCGCACGGTCAACGCCTGGGGATCGCAGGTTCTCACCTTCGGGAGCGACTCTGATGAAGAAATGACTCTTGGCCCTCTCTTCAAAGAATCCACCTCGGGAAAAGAGGAAGAACCGAAGACCTGTGAAAATATTCAG
The DNA here is from genome assembly GCA_030015575.1 of Agapanthus africanus. Lineage (NCBI taxonomy): Eukaryota > Viridiplantae > Streptophyta > Magnoliopsida > Asparagales > Amaryllidaceae > Agapanthus > Agapanthus africanus. The sequence goes on from CM057338.1 coordinate 217,563,715, forward strand.
CTGCGCAACCGTACGCTTCCAGAAAAGAGTCTCGGACCCACGAATAGAAAAGATAAGGGAAAAGAAAAGGTCTCTGAAGATATCGCCCTAGATGACCAAGTCATGAAAGAGCTGACTGCTAAGGACCCGCCAAAGAAAAGTAAGGTGGACTATAACGTTCTGGCGCACTTAAGGAAGTTACCCTCGCAGCTCAGTATTCTCGACGCCTTTTTACTATCCAAAGAAGCGAGAGATTCATTGATCAAGGCGCTACAAGAGCCAGAGCAATTCCAAGCCTTTCTCGCCGAAGAAAAGATGAAGGATGAGATGGAGGAAGTACACACAGCCGATATCACCTTCGGCGACGAAGACCTCCTCCTTGGGACGTGCGAGCACAACCGTCCCTTCTATGTCTCAGGGTACTGCCACGATATAAAGATAGGCAAATCCTGATCGACAATGGGTCTTCCGTCAATCTCCTCAACGTGCGAGTGTTGAAGGAAATCTGCATGAGCGTCCAGTATCTCGCTCGTGATAAAATCACCATCTTCGGTTTTGACTCCCAGTCATCACAGACTCTCGGGTCTGTGATATTGACATCACGATTCGGGCTACTTGTCACGGATATTAAATTTCATGTCATTGACGCCAAGACATGCTATAACGCTCTGCTCGGCCGGCCTTGGTTACACGAGTACAACATCATCCCTTCTACACAACATCAGTGTATGAAATACTTTAAGGATGGTCTCGAGTATACCGTAACAGGAGAGTTGAACCCGTTCTCCGTGAACGAAGTCCGCAAGTATGAAGATGCAAAATATTTCTTGCCAGATTTCGAGGATACGGAGAGATGTCACAAACCGGAGAACAAAGCTATCACCACCATTCCGGTCTTTGGGAGTGATACTGAAGAAGAGGAAGAGATAGTTTATTCAGGTCCACCCCAGTACAACAAGCCGGGACCGTCCGCTCCTATGTTGATCTTTGGCAGCGACTCGGAAGATGAGGTCCATGCTATATTCTCCGCTCGGCCACCAATAAAAGCATTCGCTGGTGATAATCAGAGTTTGCAAATTACCATGATTCCGCGGGGGCACTACAAAGATCTCGACGCACTTGAAGCTTATAGTGTGCAAGAGCTACAAACATTTTACGTCCCTCCCAGGAAAAAAGGTGAACAGGCAATCCTATTCTACCGATCCACGGAAACAAGAGTGGAGAAAGAAGTTTGGCATAGCGCAGATTCTATACTTGACAGGCTACAGCCCATCCGTCTACCTAGGTATTACACAGAAGGCTTGAAAAGGCTATTGAAGCGCTAAGGGATACCCTTCAAACAAACCGCTCGAAAAGCAAAGTTCTATGACAGGATCTGGAACGTTCCCGGAACTTAGCGCAAGTTGCCTAACGGGAGAATGGAAGCGATCGGTCTTGGATATGTTCGGTCCAAGAAACGGGAGCTACTCCGCGACTGCTATATATGTCGTACATGACTTTGATGAAGAAGGAGATGCTCAATGAGAGAATGCTAACCCTGAACCAGAAAGAGCCCCCGACGTGAAAATGCCCAGTCCATCTTTCGAAGAACAAATGGACAAGCTTATAAGGGAAGCTGGTCAAAAAGTTCGAGACGACCATAATCGCGAAATGGCCATCTACGAGAAAGCCAGGACGCAACGCCTTCTTTAACAGGCTGCGAAAGATGAAGATGCCCCTCCCTGTCAACCTGTTGTACAAAAGGCCTGACGCAGAGGCAGAAACAAGTCAAAGAGCGAAAAAGGCGTTCGACAGCGACAAAGCGGGACCAAGAAGTCACGCGATCAGGAATCAAGCGGTCTGGATTCATCTCTTATAAAGAAGATGAGTTAAGCATACTCTTTTCCTCAGAGCAAAACATGGAAGATACTTGATCTCGCCATAAGACATCAAATGATTACACTTCCGGAGTCTAAACACCCCGAGCAAGCCAACGAGGTCTCTCACCCAGACTATTGCTCTTATCACCGAGCGATAGGACATCCTCTCGAAGACTGCTTCACCTTCAAGAACTAGGTCGAAGACCAATATCAGCTCGGCAAGTTCGCTCTATCCGACCGTTGGAGGATAACTCCGTCGCAGAAGCATGAACCCAAATCCATGAGGGTAGACCCAGATCCACATCGGTCTTGGAAGCGAGCTCGTACTTGTCATATGATAACGATATCAAAAGAAGAGCCCAAGAATATGGATGACCTCCCCTGGTGCTCTGAAAACAATAGTGATGAGGTGATCTCAGAGTTTCCACCGACGCCGAAAGAGCTGGAAGATAGAATACACACCACTGCAGATAACCTCAAAAAGATTGATTTGGGGACGGCAAATGACCCGCGACCGACATTCGTTAGTGAGTTGCTATCTGAAGAAAGGGTGGCCGCACTAAAAGACGTGCTTATGCGACATAAAGATTGCTTCGCATAGAACTATTCCAAAATACCAGGATTAGATCCAGAGATTGCGGTCCACAAATTGGCCATATCCTCGGACGTCAGGCCAATCAAACAAGCACCGAGAAGAATGCGGCTCGAGCTTGAGATGAGCATCAACGCTGAGGTCAAGAAGCTAATCGATTCTGGCTTCATCCAAGAAGTTCAGTACCCTGACTGGATCGCTAACATCGTCCCAGTGATGAAGAAAAATGGGACGGTGCGCATATGTGTGGACTTCCGCGATCTCAATAAAGCCTGCCCGAAGGACGACTTCCCAGTACCGGTCACCGAGCTGATGATAGACAATATGTCCACTCACGAAGTCTTCTCCTTCATGGATGGCTCATCAGGATATAATCAGATAAAGATGCATCCCGAGGACCAGAAGCACACCGCGTTCCGGACCCCTCTGGGTATATTCTGCTACAAGGTGATGCTCTTCGGTCTAAAGAACGCCGGTGCAACCTATCAGAGGGCCATGACGAAGATCTTCGATGACCTCATACATGAAATCGTCGAATGCTATATCGACGACCTCATGGTTAAAAGCAAATCATACGAGGAACATCTCGAGCATTTGAAGATCGTATTTCAACGCCTCCGGCAATACAACTTGAAAATGAACCCTCTCAAATACGCGTTCGGAGTGTCCTCAGGCAAATTCCTGGGATTCATCATCCGACACCGAGGCATCGAGATAGATCCGTCAAAGATTAAAGCAATTATGGAGATGCCCCCGCCAAAGACTCTTTAGCAATTGCGATCTCTCTAAGGGAAGCTCGCGTATATCCGGCAATTCATAGCCAATCTCTCTGGCAAGTGCCGCCCGTACAGTCACTTGATGAAGAAAGGGACCCCGTTCGTCTGGGATCACAAATGTCAAGACGCACTGGACGAAATCAAGCAGTATCTGCAGAACCCGCCAGTGCTGGCTGCTCCGGTCAAGGGAAAGCCTCTTATTCTGTATACAACCGCCCTTGAAGGTTCCTTAGGCGCATTATGGGCACAAGAGAACGACCAGGGGAAAGAAAGAGCTCTCTACTACTTGAGTCGAGTTCTCGTGGGGGCAGAAAGCAATTATTCTCCCATCGAAAAACACTGCCTGGCGTTGATCTTCGCGATAACGAAACTCCAGCACTATGCGTTGGCGCATGAAGTCCGTCTCATATCGAAGGTGGATCCTCTCAAGTATTTTATGTCTAAGGCCATATTGACGGGACGGCTCGCTAAATGGGCCTTGCTCTTGATGGAGTTCTCAATAACTTATCAGCCTCTTAAGGCAGTGAAAGGCCAAGCCATCGCCGACTTCCTCGCTGAGCATCCAATACCTGCCGATTCTCCTTTGAATTGCGAACTGCAAGACGAGCATGCGTTTGACACGATCGACGGTAGTGGCACCCGATAGGAACTTTACTTTGATGGAGCGCCTTCCATGACGAAGCGCAAACAAAGTACCCCTATAATCAAATCCGGGGTAGGCCTTATCTTCATAACTCCACAAGGAGGGATAATGCGCTTTGCTTTCTCCTTAACAGAGCCAAGGACAAACAATGAATCTGAATATGAAGCTTTGATAGCAGGCCTCGAGATCGCCATCGACATGGGAATTGAAAACCTCCTCATATACGGAGACTCCCAACTGGTTGTTAGTCAAGTAAATGGTGACTATCAGACGTGCAAACCAGAGTTGGTGAAGTACGGCGAAAAGGTGCAGCAACTGTTGATGTAACACCCGAGCCCAATAATACTATTTATATTACTAGTTGAGGGTTATTTATGGCTCTTTTCAATTATTCTGTTTTTCTGGGGTTTATTGCTAAATTTTAACCGGTTAAGTCATTTTGGCACATAACAAATTTTAACTCCTAAAATGAAATTTAAAATACCCATGTTGGCCTACTCGTCGCCACTAGTCGCGTGGTAGCGTCCGCGTGTCGAGATTCCGTTCCGTTTGGCTAAACGGGCAAGTTTGGACGACTACGCGCGCGTGCAAGTGTCCGACTTGGGGGCATGCATTTTAATCATTAAACACCTCTTTTCAAAATTTGGAACCCGCTTAAAATCCTATAATTTGAATTTGGAACATTTGGACGCAACCCGGGCGCGATTTGGAAATGTTTCATTTCGCGCCAAAATGGCCCATTTAAATCTAATACCTTAAACTAAATATATACGAATATATATTTTCCTTAACTGCTTATCTTTCCAACTCCTTCAAAGTTTAATTGCAAATCCCTTTTTAAAATTCTCGTGGCCAATCACGAGGCTGAGTTCGTGGGCCCCGCCTCCTAATCCTCTCTCCAATCTCTCTCTCTCTCATCATCAGCAATCTTTTCTCCCTCTCTCTCCAATCTCTCTCTCTCTCTTCCTCTATAAATTTCACGCATGCAGCCGCCCCTCACCCATCCTCTTCATCACGAGAAAACGCCTCGAGCCCTAACCCTAGCTTCTCGCAACCTCACCGCCGATTCCCCCGCGACCTCGCCGTCGCCGCCCTCGCCACTATGAGACTCACCGCACCCACTTACCTCCTTCCTCCGACGATTCCCGCGCCTGCACCCAACCCGACGACGCCTCCAACCCCCGCAGACCTCGCCGTCGACGCCACCTCTCGTCGCCGACGACCCCCACGACTCCATATCACCCTCCTCGTCCCGACCTCGTCGTCGCTTCCCTCCTCCCCTCGCCGGACCACCAACTCGAGCCCTTCACCCATCGCCTACCCTCCGCTGTTCGCCGGAGAACGCGCCGGCGACCTCGCCGTCATCACCAGGGCCACCTCCGTCTCCCCCTCGACCACCAGAGCCGACCACCCGTTCATCCACTCGCCGCAGCACCCTCTCCCGCGCACCCCGAGGCCTTTCAGCCCTTGCAGCCGCCGCCGTTGCCTCGCCGGCGTTCCAGCGCCGTCGAGCTCGCCGGGGTCACCTGGTATATCTCTCTGTAAGTTTCCTCTTCCTTCCTTCTGTGCAAATCACCCCCGCTGATCGCATTGAGTTTATTGTGTGTTGCTAACTTGTTGTCGCGTTTTGCCGGAATCCGACCGTGCCGTCTTGGCGAACCCGACGCTCCAGCGAAGCCCCCTGGTCCGTATGATTCCGTTGTTCTCTGTTGGGACTCGATCCGTGGCCGTGCTATCATATCGTGTTTTTGCCGACATCGCATCCGTGTTCCAGATTGCAGAACCGTCGAGGCAAGTATCTGAATACTTGCTCTAACATGCTAGCGTGCGAGATCTAGTCTTGCCACGCAATTGAATTCATACTATAAGACAACCTAATGATGGTAATTGATATCATACTATTGTAGTCATCTTTATCATGGAATCGTTACAACAGTTCCTCGTAATTAATCAACCCGCATCAATCCATATTTCAACTAAATAAAACGACTAGATCATATCTGCTTAAACTGTTAAATCATTCACGAGACAATTATTATACGTAGTGTAAATTCCTGTAGCTTCATTACTTCATAATTGTGGATATTGCTTCACCTTGTGACCATTGCACCCTAAAGGTGCTTGAAACTGTTAGTAAGAGAATACAAACATCACCGTGGTTACATGGAATATTATGGTTAATTACTGTTTCCTGCTGCTGTTCATTTTGATTGTATACCTGTTGTGAGCACTTACCCGATTGCACTACCTATTGGCCTGACCCTGCTACACCTGACATATACCTACATACCGACTCATCCTGTTGCACCATGACATTGCTTGTTTCATGACTTCATGCCTAATGCCGACAAACCCGACCATCCCTGCTGTCTATCCAGACGGACCTACTCTTACCGGATTCTGTGTTGGCATTAGTCCTTGACTACTGAATACCTGACCTGACATACATAGCTTGGGGGTATGGGGAAATCAAAGATGAACCTGACTTGTAACTCGACAGTTCACTACCGTTCGAGTGTACACATTCCTATTCTGTGCCTAACGGCATGTCTCGGTTCCAGCCGAGAATATCGTGGCCGTGATCCCGGGTATGTACGGGGTAATACCGAGTGTACACTTTCCTATTATGTGCCTAACGGCATGTCTCGGTTCCAGCCGAGAATATTGTGGCCGTGGTCCCGGGTATGTACGGGATACTAACACTTTCCTATTCTGTGCCTAACGGCATGTCTCGGTTCCAGCCGAGAATATTGTGGCCGTGGTCCCGGGTATGTACGGGATACTTTTGGGTTACATCGACGATTCATCAATTGGTTTCAAAGACTATAGAGTAGAAAACCTGATAGGACAGTTTAGTCACCATTGCACATTACCCTGCTTGTTATTTCTTATTACTGCTTTATTCATGTTCATACTTGCATTGCTTATTACCATGTTTATACTATATACTTGATGTCATGACGCGCTGACGTCTGGGTTTTGCATGGCCCAGATTCCGTACCATTGTCGACGACCGAGCAGGAGTACTTCAGCCAGCAGGCTGAACAGTGAGTCCTTAGGGTTTAGTTTATTTATTTCTTTTCATTTCCAGATGTGAGCCCGCATTATGGGACGTACTGTTTATTCATTGTATTGGATCATTAGCTTCCGCACTTATTGTTTATTGATTCTTGTTATTATGGATTTGGACATGTATTAGATTAGTTTTTATCTTGTTCTTGATATCCTTACAACCGTAATGTGACTGTGGATGGATACTTCCTACCCACAGGTAGCATGGTTGGCTATGTCACGTGCCCAATCTTGCGTACTCTGGGAAGCGGGGCGTGACATGGTTCTTTTGGTATCAGAGCCATAGGTTAATTGGGTTGATTCTTTGTAGTTGGGTATTGCACCCGATACACGAATCATAATACCCGTGATTAGGAAACATGTCCTGCCACTTTGACCGTGTTACCATCCTTGAATCATTCTTCCGGATCATGTCGACATGCAAACTTACTTTGCATTGTCAACTCGAAAACCTAATTTCTTGTTATCTTTAGGACTTAGGCGACTTGGGTGGAGTTAAGTAATTGCGGCTATGATACCGCGGCATAGCTACAATGCAGCACTCTATTTAAGTATCTTGGAGTTCTAGCCTTGATTTATATATTGAATCTATCATCATGCTAATGTTGTTTGTTTTGATTTCAGGACCATGGCAGATAAGAATTTCAAGACGTATCAGAGGCGTGTGGATGAAGCCGCCATGTTAGGAGTGATACGTGGGATGTTGGAAAATCAGAAGAGGCAAACTGAGCTGATCCAGCAGCAAGCAGATTCATTTCAGGAGGGTTTGCAGGCTATGCAGCAGTCTGTAAACACCGCTGTAGCGAAGCCAGTCGACCGAGTAGGGACCGTGGCAGATTTCAGACGGTTGGGTCCTACTACTTTCACTGGCTTGGAGGAGCCGTTGCCAGCCGAGCAGTGGCTAGTGGACACGGAGAATTTGCTGATTGCGGCACAGATCCCAGAAGATAAGAGAGTTGATGTGGTGCGCATTCAGCTGGTGGATTACGCCCGAGAGTGGTGGCTTGTGAAGGAGACCCGCTTGTCCAAGCCAATCAGTTGGGCGGATTTCTCCAAAAGTTTCTTGGAAAAGTTCTTCCCGCGGACTGCACGGGAGGAAATGGAGGAGAAATTTATTGGGCTGAGACAAAATGGAGCAGCTGTGGATGTACATGCAGCGGAATGGACGAGACTCAGCCGTTTCGCTGGACCCTTAGTCGCCAAGGAGGCAGACAGGGCGCGAAGGTTCTTGCGCAGTTTGGATGTGGACATCCAGAGGCAGATTGTCTCCCTGGGTTTGACCACTTTCTCACAGGTTCTTACGGCAGCCAGAGAGCAACAGAGTTTATCAGGATCGAAAGGGAACTTTCACCAGACAGCAGTTGCAGCCAGGAAGCCTACATTTGTACCTAACCGAGATCATGGGCGCAGAGGTATTCCAGTGGACCGTAGAGGTGTAGTGCCAATGAAGAAGCCTGTGATCGTCGATCGAAGAAAGAGCATAAGTTGTAACTACTGTAATTTACCGGGCCACATGCAAAAGGATTGTCGAAGGAGATTGGGACTTTGTCTGGTTTGTGGAGCAGCCGATCACGCAGTGGGTGCTTGTCCGTCGAAGCTTCGCACGAGAGATGATATACAGAAGCCTCCGCAGAGACCGTTCCAAGGGCAGAAGCAGCTGACACAAGGACCCAACCAGGGTCGAGCTTTCACGTTGACAGCTGAGGAAGCCAAGGCATCCGGAGAAGTGGTTTCAGGTACTATACTCGTTCGTGGTTTTCCCGCATTGGCATTATTTGATTCCGGAGCATCCCACTGTTTTTTGTCATCCAAATTTATAACTACACACATGATCACCTGCACGACCCTGTCTAGTTTCTGGGACATACACACTGGGAATGGGAAAATCATAGCTAGTAAGGAATGTAGAGATTGTACAGTTGTTGTTTGCGGACGGGAGCTTTTTGCAGATTTCTTGGTGATTGATACGGGCAGTTATGAAGTAGTCTTGGGAATGGATTTTCTTGGCACTTTCCACGCACACATTGATTGTAGGGCAAGGAAAGTAATTTTCCAGATTCCCGGACACCCTGAGTTTACTTTCATTGGAGGAAGCAGTTCTGTCGGGCCAGTCAAGTTTAGGGCTAGGCCGACGAACAGTGTTCTTGCGGCTATGGTAGTGGATAATAATGAAGAGCCGGCAGTTGTCCGCGACTTTATGGATGTGTTTGAAGATATTTCGGGCTTACCGCCGAAGCGAGATGTGGAGTTTGCGATTGACCTTATTCCTGGTGCAGCGCCAATATCAAAATCATATTATCCGATGGCACCGGTAGAATTGGAAGAAGTTAAGAAACAAGTGGGTGAATTACTCGAGAAGGGATAGATTCGAAGCAGCAACTCGCCTTGGGGAGCTCCAGTTCTTTTAGTAAAGAAGAAGGATGGCACGAGAAGGATGTGCATTGATTATCGAGAATTGAACCGGGTGACTATTAAGAACAAATACCCGTTCCCTCGCATTGGAGAACTTTTTGAGCAGCTTAGTGGCGCGAGGGTATTCTCGAAACTGGACTTGCGATCAGGATATCATCAGGTCCGAGTGAAGGCAGAAGATATTTGCAAGACGGCGTTTCGGACTCGGTATGGGCATTTCGAGTATTTAGTGATGCCCTTCGGAGTGACTAATGCGCCGGCAATATTTATGGATTTGATGAATAGGATCTTTTCACCGTTCTTGGACCAGTTTATTGTGGTATTCATTGACGATATTCTGGTGTACTCGAAGAGTCCGGAGGAGCATGCTGAGCACTTACGGATCGCACTGCAGACGCTGAGACAAGAGAAGTTATTTGCGAAGATGAGTAAGTGTGAATTCTGGCTGAAAGAAGTGAAGTTTCTGGGGCATGTCGTGTCGGGCGATGGAATCGCCGTTGATCCCGAGAAGATTACAGCAGTTCGGGATTGGCCTGTTCCAAAGAATGTTGCGGAGATAAGAAGTTTTCTTGGACTCGCCGGTTACTACAGAAGATTTGTGGAGAACTTCGCTCGTTTAGCTGAGCCGTTAACCAAGCTTACGCGTAAGGAGGTACCGTTTGTTTGGACGGATGGATGTGCATTGGCCTTCGAGACGTTGAAGCAGAAGTTGATAACCGCCCCAATCCTGACCGTACCGGATAATTCAGGAGGACTGGTGATTCATAGCGACGCATCTGGAAAGGGATTGGGATGTGTTTTAATGCAGAACGGGAAAGTCGTCGCTTACGCATCGAGACAGCTGAAGACTCATGAGAAGAACTATCCGACTCATGACTTAGAGCTAGCAGCCGTGATCTTCGCCCTGAAGATTTGGAGACACTACCTTTTGGGCGAGAGAGTCGAAGTCTTTATAGATCACAAGAGTTTGAAATATATGTTCACTCAGAAAGAGTTGAACATAAGGCAACGCAGATGGTTGGAGCTGATGGCCGACTATGATCTTGATCTTAAGTACCATCCGGGAAAAGTTAACGTCGTGCCAGATGCGCTAAGTCGGTTACCAGCAATTCAGTTTTTGACTGCACAGAGAGAGATCATTGAGGATTTTTGGAGATTTGACTTGGAGGTTGTGCTACCACATGCTACAGGACAGTTTATGCAGTTGCAAGTACAGTCGTCCTTAGTTGAGAAGATTAAAGCGACACAATCGCAGGATCCTAGACTGCAAAAATTTCGAGAGCAGGTTGAAGCCGGACTACGAACCGATTTACTGATCCACGAAGACGGTTCGTTGAGATATGGTAGCCGTGTGTGTGTGCCAAAAGGAGATGTGCGTGAAGAGCTCATGAAGGAGGCACACAGTTCAGCTTACTCTGTACATCCAGGAGGGACAAAGATGTACCGAGATATTCGACAGCACTTCTGGTGGGAAGGTATGAAACGGTTAATTGCTCGCTTCGTGGCTAAGTGCTTGGTGTGTCAGCAAGTCAAGGCTGAACACCAAAGGGTTGCTGGTTTGTTGCAACCACTTCCGATTCCTCAGTGGAAGTGGGAACATATAACCATGGATTTCGTGACGGCTTTACCGCGGAGTCCAAAGGGCAACAATGCTGTGTGGGTGATTGTCGATCGGTTGACCAAGGCAGCTCACTTTATTCCTTTTCGGGTTGGTCAATCGACAGAGACTTTAGCAGAGCGATACATGCAGGAGATTGTCAGATTGCATGGAGTGCCGGTAAGCATCGTGTCCGATCGGGACACTCGGTTCTTGTCGCACTTTTGGAGGAGTTTACAAGAAAGTTTGGGGACTCGATTGAAGTTTAGCACAGCTTATCATCCTCAGACTGATGGACAATCGGAGAGAACGATCCAGACCCTTGAAGATATGTTGAGGGCTTGCATGTTGGACTTCAAAGGTTCTTGGGAAGATCATCTACACCTGGTGGAGTTTTCGTACAACAATAGCTTCCAAGCGACAATTCAGATGGCTCCGTTTGAAGCGTTGTATGGTCGTAAGTGCCGTTCGCCGGTTTGTTGGGATGATGTTGGTGAACGAAGGTTACTAGGACCAGATTTGGTGGTACAGACAGTCGAGAAGGTGAATACCATCAGGAAGCATATGAGGGCAGCTCAAGACAGGCAGAAAAGTTGGGCCGACACGTCAAGAAGACCTCTAGAGTTCGCCGTGGGTGATTTGGTATTCCTGAAGATATCACCGACTAGAGGGGTGATTCGCTTTGGAAGTCGGGGAAAGCTTAGTCCTCGTTTCGTTGGACCCTTCGAGATTTTGGAGCGTGTTGGAGAGGTATCGTACCGGTTGGCGTTACCACAGTCTTTAGCAGGAGTTCACGATGTGTTTCATGTGTCTCAGCTACGGAGGTATGTTCGTGATGAGACTCATGTTTTGGATCATTCGGAGTTGACCGTACGGGAGGACCTGACTTTTGAGGAGCGACCAGTTGAAATCAAGGATCGAAGAGAAAAGGTTCTTAAGAACAAGGTTATCCCTCTTGTGCTAGTTTCTTGGGGTAATCGATCGCATGGAGAATCCACTTGGGAGCGAGAAGACGAGATCCGACAGAAATTCCCTCACCTTTTCCAGTAGTTAGCTATCGTGTATTCTTGGAATTTCGAGGACGAAATTCTTTTGTACTTGGGTATGATGTAACACCCGAGCCCAATAATACTATTTATATTACTAGTTGAGGGTTATTTATGGCTCTTTTCAATTATTCTGTTTTTCTGGGGTTTATTGCTAAATTTTAACCGGTTAAGTCATTTTGGCACATAACAAATTTTAACTCCTAAAATGAAATTTAAAATGTCCATGTTGGCCTACTCGTCGCCACTAGTCGCGTGGTAGCGTCCGCGTGTCGAGATTCCGTTCCGTTTGGCTAAACGGGCAAGTTTGGACGACTACGCGCGCGTGCAAGTGTCCGACTTGGGGGCATGCATTTTAATCATTAAACACCTCTTTTCAAAATTTGGAACACGCTTAAAATCCTATAATTTGAATTTGAAACATTTGGGCGCAACCCGGGCGCGATTTGGAAATGTTTCATTTCGCGCCAAAATGGCCCATTTTAATCTAATACCTTAAACTAAATATATACGAATATATATTTTCCTTAACTGCTTATCTTTCCAACTCCTTCAAAGTTTAATTGCAAATCCCTTTTTAAAATTCTCGTGGCCAATCACGAGGCTGAGTTCGTGGGCCCCGCCTCCTAATCCTCTCTCCAATCTCTCTCTCTCTCATCATCAGCAATCTTTTCTCCCTCTCTCTCCAATCTCTCTCTCTCTCTTCCTTTATAAATTTCACGCATGCAGCCGCCCCTCACCCATCCTCTTCATCACGAGAAAACGCCTCGAGCCCTAACCCTAGCTTCTCGCAACCTCACCGCCGATTCCCCCGCGACCTCGCCGTCGCCGCCCTCGCCACTACGAGACTCACCGCACCCACTTACCTCCTTCCTCCGACGATTCCCGTGCCTGCACCCAACCCGACGACGCCTCCAACCCCCGCAGACCTCGCCGTCGACGCCACCTCTCGTCGCCGACGACCCCCACGACTCCCTATCACCCTCCTCGTCCCGACCTCGTCGTCGCTTCCCTCCTCCCCTCGCCGGACCACCAACCTGAGCCCTTCACCCATCGCTTACCCTCCGCTGTTCTCCGGAGAACGCGCCGGCGACCTCGCCGTCGTCACCAGGGCCACCTCCGTCTCCCCCTCGACCACCAGAGCCGACCACCCGTTCATCCACTCGCCGCAGCACCCTCTCCCGCGCACCCCGAGGCCTTTCAGCCCTTGCAGCCGCCGCCGTTGCCTCGCCGGCGTTCCAGCGCCGTCGAGCTCGCCGGGGTCACCTGGTATATCTCTCTGTAAGTTTCCTCTTCCTTCCTTCTGTGCAAATCACCCCCGCTGATCGCATTGAGTTTATTGTGTGTTGCTAACTTGTTGTCGCGTTTTGCCGGAATCCGACCGTGCCGTCTTGGCGAACCCGACGCTCCAGCGAAGCCCCCTGGTCCGTGTGATTCCGTTGTTCTCTGTTGGGACTCGATCCGTGGCCGTGCTATCATATCGTGTTTTTGCCGACATCGCATCCGTGTTCCAGATTGCAGAACCGTCGAGGCAAGTATCTGAATACTTGCTCTAACATGCTAGCGTGCGAGATCTAGTCTTGCCACGCAATTGAATTCATACTATAAGACAACCTAATGATGGTAATTGATATCATACTATTGTAGTCATCTTTATCATGGAATCGTTACAACAGTTCCTCGTAATTAATCAACCCGCATCAATCCATATTTCAACTAAATAAAACGACTAGATCATATCTGCTTAAACTGTTAAATCATTCACGAGACAATTATTATACGTAGTGTAAATTCCTGTAGCTTCATTACTTCATAATTGTGGATATTGCTTCACCTTGTGACCATTGCACCCTAAAGGTGCTTGAAACTGTTAGTAAGAGAATACAAACATCACCGTGGTTACATGGAATATTATGGTTAATTACTGTTTCCTGCTGCTGTTCATTTTGATTGTATACCTGTTGTGAGCACTTACCCGATTGCACTACCTATTGGCCTGACCCTGCTACACCTGACATATACCTACATACCGACTCATCCTGTTGCACCATGACATTGCTTGTTTCATGACTTCATGCCTAATGCCGACAAACCCGACCATCCCTGCTGTCTATCCAGACGGACCTACTCTTACCGGATTCTGTGTTGGCATTAGTCCTTGACTACTGAATACCTGACCTGACATACATAGCTTGGGGGTATGGGGAAATCAAAGATGAACCTGACTTGTAACTCGACAGTTCACTACCGTTCGAGTGTACACATTCCTATTCTGTGCCTAACGGCATGTCTCGGTTCCAGCCGAGAATATCGTGGCCGTGATCCCGGGTATGTACGGGGTAATACCGAGTGTACACTTTCCTATTCTGTGCCTAACGGCATGTCTCGGTTCCAGCCGAGAATATTGTGGCCGTGGTCCCGGGTATGTATGGGATACTAACACTTTCCTATTCTGTGCCTAACGGCATGTCTCGGTTCCAGCCGAGAATATTGTGGCCGTGGTCCCGGGTATGTACGGGATACTTTTGGGTTACATCGACGATTCATCAATTGGTTTCAAAGACTATAGAGTAGAAAACCTGATAGGACAGTTTAGTCACCATTGCACATTACCCTGCTTGTTATTTCTTATTACTGCTTTATTCATGTTCATACTTGCATTGCTTATTACCATGTTTATACTATATACTTGATGTCATGACGCGCTGACGTCTGGGTTTTGCATGGCCCAGATTCCGTACCATTGTCGACGACCGAGCAGGAGTACTTCAGCCAGCAGGCTGAACAGTGAGTCCTTAGGGTTTAGTTTATTTATTTCTTTTCATTTCCAGATGTGAGCCCGCATTATGGGACGTACTGTTTATTCATTGTATTGGATCATTAGCTTCCGCACTTATTGTTTATTGATTCTTGTTATTATGGATTTGGACATGTATTAGATTAGTTTTTATCTTGTTCTTGATATCCTTACAACCGTAATGTGACTGTGGATGGATACTTCCTACCCACAGGTAGCATGGTTGGCTATGTCACGTGCCCAATCTTGCGTACTCTGGGAAGCGGGGCGTGACAGTTGACCCAAATTCCTTCCTACACCTTGGAAAGTATACCGCGTGCGGAAAATAGCAAAGCGGATGCATTAGCCAAGCTTGCTAAAGAATTGGCTGATGAGAACCTCGATGACGTAAGAATCGTGGTACAAAGCCGACGGGTCCTCACACCGGCAGAAATATCTCCGGAGTCATCCGAGGAAAATGGAGCGACCGAGCAAATGGCTCTACAAGTAAACAACCAAGAAAAGGTCGAGGTCTGGAGAGAAGTCTTTATAGACTACTTTAAATCCCGTCGAACACCTGAAGATGCGTCTTCAAAACATCAGCTCATAAAGCGAGCCCTATCTTTTGCCTTCGTCAATGATACTCTGTACAAGAGGTCATTTGATTCTCTGTGGTTGAGATGTCTGGGACCTGAAGAGGCGAAGAGAGTCGTTCAGGAAACTCACGACGGACTCTGCGGTTCTCACCAAGCCGGGCCGAAGATGAAGTTGAAGATCAAACGGATGGGTTACTATTGGCCCACGATGATTCAGGACTGCCTCGAATATGCGAAGCAATGCCACTCATGCCAGATCCATGGGGACTTCATCCACCAGCATCCAAACCCACTACATCCGACAGTGGCTAGCTGGCCGTTCGAAATGTGGGGAACTGACATAATCGTCCCCATCGAGCCAGCATCGTCCAGAGGACATCGATTCATTTTGGCGACAACTGATTACTTCTCCAAATGGGCAGAAGCAGTACCGCTGAGGGAAGTGAAGACGGAGAATATCCTCCATTTCTTCAAGACACACGTTATTTATCGGTTTGGAAGTCCACGACGGATCATCTCCGATAACGGACCAGCCTATAGAAGCCACAAGATCAGCCGCTTCGCACAACAACATAACATAGACTGGAGATACTCCTCAGTTTATAATCCCCAAGCCAACGGTCTAGCTGAGGCTTTCAATAAGACCCTGACAAAGATTGTGAAGAAGATGGTGTCCCGAAATAAGAAGTACTGGCACGATAGACTACATGAAGCTCTCTGGGCATATCGAACTACGTTCAAGACGGCCACGAACACAACGCCGTACGCGGTGGTATTCGGTACATAAGCGGTACTCCCCCTCGAGATAGAGTTACCCTCTCTACGAGTGGCAGTCCATTATGAGCTAACGGACGAAGAGAATGCTCACCTTCGGCTTGAGGAGCTCGATGCCCTTAAGGAAACCCGGCTCCTGGCGCAGCAAAATCTGGAAGCTTATAAAGCAAAGATGACGCACTCATATGAAAGATTGACCAGGCCGAGGATATTCCGCCAAGGCGAACTCGTGCTATTAGTCAAAAGATTTATGATCCCCAATCGTGCTAAACGAGAGAAGTTCGAGCCGAACTATGAAGGCCCGTACATCATAGACAAGGTCTACCAGGGTGGAGCCTATCTACTCATGGACATGCATGATGAAAGACCCTTCAGGCCAATAAACGGTCGCTTCTTGAAGAAATACTACGCCTAACGAGTCACGGCCTAGGTCAATGATAGATGACGACGACTATGTCCGCTCGCTATCTTCCTAAGCCCAAACTCTATGAGTAGTAGCCGGTTAGCGGACCGAAACGTCCTTAAACTCACAGCGGACCGAAACGTCCTTAAACTAACAGCGGACCGAGACGTCCTTAAACTAACAACGGACCGAAACGTCCTTAAATTAACGACGGACCACTATGTCCTAAAACTAGCTGTTGACCGAGATGTCAATAAACTACGGTGGATTGCAGCATCCCAGAGCTAATACAAAAAAAAAAGAAAGAAAAAGAATAAAAAAAAGAGATAAAATGGTATGTCCATAAGCAAAATGGGCATGGATGAAAACCCGAAAGGGCTCCGTGAGTAAAAACAGCAGGGCTACCGGCGAGTGTTTGAGAAAACCCGAAGGGGCGCAACCTCGTTAAAAGACACTTGCAAGGTCCTCTCGATCTTGTGAGGAGAAACCACCCGCGTGAGATCCTTACGACTCACAAGGGAGCAACACACTTAGGAATCCTCACGATTCCTAAGGAGAAATTACACTTGCGAGATCCTCACGACTCGTAAGGAGAATCCTCTTATGAGACCCTCACGGCTCATAAGATTTGAAAATCTTAAGCTACAGAGACCTGAACCTGTTCTTAAGCAGCCTCCACACCCTCCGATACTGCCCTGCAAGCGGTTCAACACTGACCCTTGTATACAATCCACGGGCGCGAATAAACATTTCCCTGACAAAGTCCCATCCGTGGCTAGGGATATGTCTACACGGTGAACAACCCTTGTAAGTCTGAGAAAACACTCTTGTAAGATCTTTACGACTTATAAGGGAACATGCACTTAGGAATCCTCACGATCCCTAAGGAGAAAACGCACCTACGAGATCCTCACGACTCGCAGGGAGAAATACCATTATGAGACCCTTACGGCTCATGAAGTCAAAAGCCTTAGTCGATGGGATCTTAACCTTGTTTACTAAGCCACCTTTGTCCGACATCGACAAGGGCAAATGATGATTCGCTCCTGGCCATATCCCAGTTGTAGCGATGCTGATGCCGAAATCGGTGTCTAATCCCAAACTTGCAGCAAAAAGCCAGCATGCCACACATGCATACGAAATAGCCGAAATGATGGGGCAACTTGCAAACAAAATCGGCAAGTAAAAATGTATGCATGCAAAATAGCCGAAATGATTGGGCAACTCGCAATAAAAAGCAGCGAGTAAAAATAAAATAAATAGCCAAAATGATTGGGCACCATGAAAAATAGCCGAAATGATGAGGCAATTGCGACCTTCGCGATATAAAAGCTGAAATGATAGAGCGTCGCGGAAAGAGATAAAATAAAAAAAAATGAATAAATGAAATTTATGCCCTGCAGGTGATATCACATCAATCCCTGTATAGAATCCAGGGGCGCAAACGAAGAGAGAGTCACACTCCTCCTCCCCAGGTTTCATCATAAGAAGAAGCCAAATCTCGACGGTTCACAGATAGCCTAGAGATCATCTCGACAATCGTCTCATTGCAGCAGACACAACATCAAGTAAAGCGGAACAACGGCAACTCCCAGATCCATGACTCGGCGGTGTACAGAAGACCGAGAGTCAAATTCCGACTCCGTGAAATGCGGATAAAGTCAACCCTTCCTGACTACGTGGAACGCGGATTATGTCACTTCTGACCCCGTGAAAAACGTCCAGAGCAGATCCTGGTCCTCGCAGAGCACGGCAGTGAACCCGTGTGAAGCATCCAGAGCGAAGCCTGGTCCTCGCCTAACACGGCAGTGAACCCGTGGGAAGCATCCAGAGAAAAATTCATGGCTACGTGGAATGCGGATTATGTCACTTCTGACCCCGTGGAAAACGTCCAGAGCGGATCCTGGTCCTCGCAGAGCACGGCAGTGAACCCGTGTGAAGCATCCAGAGCGGAGCCTGGTCCTCGCCGAACACGGCAGTGAACCCATGGGAAGCATCCAGAGCAAAATTCCTGGCTACGTGGAACGCGGATTATGTCACTTCTGACCCCGTGGAAAACGTCCAGAGCGGATCCTGGTCCTCGCAGAGCACGGCAGTGAACCCGTGTGAAGCATCCAGAGCGGAGCGTGTTCCTCGCCGAATATGGCAGTGAACCCGTGGGAAGAATCCAGAGAAAATTCATGGCTACGTGGAACGCGGATTATGTCACTTCTGACCCCGTGGAAAACATCCAGAGCGGATCCTGGTCCTCGCAGAGCACGGTAGTGAACCCGTGTGAAGCATCCAGAGCGGAGCCTGGTCCTCGCCGAACACGGCAGTGAACCCGTGGGTAGCATCCAGAGCAAAATTCCTGGCTACGTGGAACGCGGATTATGTCACTTCTGACCCCGTGGAAAACGTCCAGAGCGGATCCTGGTCCTCGCAGAGCACGGCAGTGAACCAGTATGAAGCATCCAGAGCGGAGCCTGGTCCTCGCCGAACACGGCAGTGAACCCGTGGGAAGCATCCAGAGCAAAATTCCTGGCTACGTGGAACGCGGATTATGTCACTTCTGACCCCATGGAAAACGTCCAGAGCGGATCCTGGTCCTCGCAGAGCACGGCAGTGAACCCGTGTGAAGCATCCAGAGCGGAGCCTGGTCCTCGACGAACACAGCAGTGAACCCGTGGGAAGCATCCAGACCAAAGTTCCTGGCTATGTGGAACGCGGATTATGTCACTTTTGACCCCGTGGAAAACGTCCAAAGCGGATCCTGGTCCTCGCAGAGCACGAAAGTGAACCCGTGTGAAGCATCCAGAGCGGAGACTGGTCCTCGCCGAACACGGCAGTGAACCCGTGGGAAGCATCCAGAGCGAAATTCATGGCTACGTGGAACGCGGATTATGTCACTTCTGACCTCGTGGAAAACGTCCAGAGCGGATCCTGGTCCTCGCAGAGCACGGCAGTAAACCCGTGTGAAGCATCCAGAGCGGAGCCTGGTCCTCACCGAACACGGCAGTGAACCCGTGGGAAGCATTCAGAGCAAAATTCCTGGCTACGTGTAACGCGGATTATGTCACTTCTGACCCCGTGGAAAACGTCCAGAGCGGATCCCGGTCCTCGCAGAGCACGGCAGTGAACCCGTGTGAAGCATCCAGAGCGGCGCCTAGTCCTCGCCGAACACGGCAGTGAACCCGTGGGAAGCATCTAGAGCAAAATTCCTGGCTACGTGGAACGCGGATTATGTCACTTCTGACCCTGTGGAAAACGTCCAGAGCGAAGCCTGGTCCTCGCCGAACACGGCAGTAAACCCGTGGGAAGCATCCAGAGCAAACATCGGACTATGGAATCCTTAAATCCACGGACTATGATGTCCTTAACCTCGACCGTGATGTCTTAAAACTAACATCGGACTGTGAGGTCCTCAAACTCACGGACTATGATGTCCTTAACCTCGACCGTGATGTCTTAAAACTAACAATGGACCGTAATGTCCTTAAACTAATTTTACCTTGGTTCAAGGGTACATCTCTTCACTCTTTTGATATTTGTCGTTGTAATTTCTCAACGTCTTCAAAGAGGTGACGGGTCCCGACAACCACACATTTCACGGATTGTGGGGTCCTTAAACCCATGGACTATGATGTCCTTAACCTCGACCATAATGTCTTAAAACTAACATCGGACTGTGAGGTCCTTAAACTCATGGACTATGATGTCCTTAACCTCGACCGTGATGTCTTAAAACTAACATTGGACTGTGAGGTCCTTAAACTCATGGACTATGATGTCCTTAATCTCGACCGTGATGTCTTAAAACTAACATTGGACTGTGGAGTCCTTAAATCCATGGACTATGATGTCCTTAATCTCGACCGTGATATCTTAAAACTAACATTAGACTGTGGGATCTTTAAATCCACGGACTATGATGTCCTTAACCTCGACCGTGATGTCTTAAAACTAACATCGGTCTGTGAGGTCCTTAAACTCATGGACTATGATGTCCTTAACCTCGACCGTAATGTCTTAAAACTAACATTGGACTGTGAGGTCTTTAAACTTATGGACTATGATGTCCTTAATCTCGACCGTGATGTCTTAAAATTAACAACGGACTGTGGAATCCTTAAACCCACGGACTATGATGTCCTTAACCTCGACCGCGATGTCTTTAAACTACGGTATCCTGGAAAACGTCCAGAGCGGAGCCTGGTCCTCGCCAAACACGACAGTGAACCCGTGGGAAGCATCTAGAGCAACCCCTGACTCCGTGAAATGCGGATAAGGATAACTTCATCCATCACTTGCGGGTCTTCACGACTCGTAAAAGAGGAAATTCTCTTGTGAGATCCTTACGACTTTCAAGAGAAAACACACTTAGAAATACTCACGATTCTTAAGGAGAAATTACACCTACGGGATCCTCTCGACCGGTAGGGAGAAAATTCTTTATGAGACTCTCACGGCTCATAAAGTTGAAAAGTCTTAGGTGACAGATCCTAACCCTGTTTTCTAAGCCATCACCACTCTACAAAGAGCCCAAGACTGACAGCTATATGCTATCTACAGACCGCACTTACTAAAATCACATGGCAACAACATAGCAAGGAGAAGAAAGTGACAGAAAGAATATCTGATTTGCATTTAATTAAGCGTTCGAGGCATACCCATTCATGCATGTGCAAAAGATTTAGTACATAAAAAAGGACACGCTGAAATGAGAAATTTGCCATTCATATTTCAAAAAAAGGGGGGGCTCTTATAATTATGAAAGCAATAAACGAAAACATCGTCAAGATGATTACAATGGCAAAACCTCGAATCCAGGGCATGGATTGAGGAATTCGAAAGTAAGGCTGTCTAGAGTCTTTCTGGACTTTCTGACCATTCTCGTGTTCATCCTCTCGCGCTCACGCGTGTCAAGGTCTTCGGCAATGCCCCCACCCTTTGATAAGAAGCAATTATCGTTGTCTGTTGAAAAATTTGATGCAGAATATCAATGAGGCTATCTCGCCGTTTTTTCGAGATCAGCCCCGACAAGACACTGAATGCACCTTATCTTCGGCATCATCCAACGCATTAAGCGGCATGGCCTCGTGAAACCCCGGAAGTGCTCTCCAAATTGCTCCCGGTACGACTTTCAAAAGAGCAGAACGGCGAGGAAGCAACCAACCAACGCGTGCATACAGACACCCCATAATATCCGTACACTGGGCATCTGTGAACTCTTGGTTTTGGTGACGGACCTGTACGCGGATATCCTCATAAGTAATGAACTCGTTCAGACTGTATAAATGAACAGCCATAGTGCATGAAAGAAATATCATTAGAAGATTAACAATAAGGAAAACAGACACAGGGACTTAAACTCCTCGAGAGCAATGCTCTGCACACAGGAGTGACACCTGTCAAAAACAATTATGAGGGGAATTTAAAGAAATCCCCCGAAAACATTGAAGGCTTTGCTCTGAGAAGGTGATATAATTCATCAAGAAATAAAATTCCATCTTCAAGATCCATGAAAAACTCTTAAGAGTTCTTCTATATGATTTGAAAGGAGCAAAGCTCCATTAAAGAATTAAGAAATTATAAATAAAATCCTTTTAGAGAGTAAAGCTCTATTAATGGAACCCTAAAAGGGTTCTCCTTAGATCAAAGATCTATAAAGAGCAAAGCTCTGTTAATGGGTAAAACCCTGGTTTATTAAAAATTTTAAACTATATCTTTGTTTCGACATAGTTTTACTCTTGAAAAGTTCTTAAAACTGAAGAGCAATGCTCTGAATAAGAGAAAATTCTCAAGAAAGAGGATGAAAATCATCTAAGGGACCAAAGGTCTTATTTATAGGCATTGAGAGCCGTTTCAACTCCCCAAAAGTTGATCCAACGACAAGATGCTACCACCGCCGCACTCACTTTTGGGCCACGTAAGCGCAACGGTGGGGGGCATTTGTTTCCCCAATTAGAGCAAAGCTCTGTTCAAATTCCAAGATTGGAAATGAAGCGACGCTTCTGCTTCCCCCAATCAGAGCAAAGCTCTGTTCAAATTCCAAGATTGGAAATGAAGCGACGCTTCTGCTTACCCCAATCAGAGCAAAGCTCTGTTCAAATTCCAAGATTGGAAATGAAGCGACGCTTCCTTTCCCCCAATCAGAGCAAGGCTCTGTATGGAAATTCTAAAGGGGCAATAATTGAAGCAACGCTTCAGGTTCTGCTCCAGGTGCATGGCGCGCCACGTGTCAAGCACGGGTGCGCTAGCGCTAGGCGCGCTGCATGCCACGTGTCAAGCATGGGTGCGCTAACGCTAGGCGTGTTGCGCACCACGTGTCAAAACACGAGTACGCTAGCGCAATTGCGCTGCGCTCTGCGCTACGCACCTCAAATTAAAGCAAAGCTCTGTTTCCAAGATTGGAAAGAGAAGCAACGCTTCATGAAAGGTATTAATATCAAATGCGCTTACAATAAGAGTCAAAGACTAGGGGTGGTAATTGAACGAGCCAGCTCGGGTTCGATTAAGGTTCGGCTCGGTATCAGCTTGTTCAAATTCAGTTCATTTATTAATGAGCCGGACATGAGCTAGAAAGCCTGGTTCGTTTATTAAATGAGCCGGACTCGAGCTCAGCCAGGCTCGTTCGGTATTGACTCGGGTTCGGCTGGGTTACACAGTTTGAAAAAAAAACAGTAATATGTAATATATAACAGATTCTATACAACTCTCAGAACACTTAATTCAATTAAATGACAGTATATAAAGTGTACTGAGATAAATATAAAACCCAGCACTTAGACCCATTCAATGTCCTAGATGTTTATGTTTTTTAATTTTTCCATATCTCAAAACCCCGAGTTTTAAGCATTATTGTTAATTATGTTTTTTTCTTGGAAGATACTATTAATATGAGTAAATGAGCTGAAAACAAGCCGAGCTCAGTTGAGCTCGGCTCGTGAACTCGGCTCGTTTAGTTAATGGGCCACAAATGAACCGAACACGAGCTGGGCATGTTTAATCGAACTGGACTGAGCTGAGCATCTCTAGCTCGATTAACTAAACGAGCCGGACTTGGGCCAACAAAAAGAACCACGAGCCGAACTCGAGCCGAGCTTGGCTGGCTCGAGTTCGGCTCGTTTACACCTCTATCAAAGACTCTGAAACGGCGCCCACGCGCAAAGCACGAGAGCGCTAGACGCCAGAAGCACTAAGCGCCAGAAGCGCTTCATCCTTACAAGAATTACTTGCACATGATTATAGCAAATTAAATTATGCAGGGCATAAACATCTTACAGAGGAATAACAAAGAATTAAAAACAAGGGAACACTTAACAGATAATAAAATACTTAATTAAAACATCTTTTTATTATTATTATTATTACATTTAAAAAAGATCACCAAACATGGGATCAAAAGGACAGGGGTTCGCAAAGCTAAGGAGGAGATTATCCAGTTCCTTCTCCGTCTTCTCCACCATGTCGAAACGGTGATCCTCCCGAGGGGTAGCCATCCAACGATCGACGCCGCACTCATCAGAGAAAGTGGTGATGACAACCCGACGAGCCCGTATCTGGCTCAGCAAGTGGATGGAGCAATCCCTCAGGGCCTGAGTGATTAAGTGCGCCTCGAAGAAGCACTCGATCTTGTCTTCGGCAGTATCGAGCATTGCCGAGGACATCTCTGTTGGAGGAGGGGGAAGATCGGCGAGCACAGACGCAAGGATCATCCGAAGCCAAATAGAGTGTGGGGGGAAGAGGAGACCCCACCCGAGTTAAAAGATCGTACAGTGCAGCGTCGCACTGCTCATCCGTGAGAGAAGGATCCACCAAGCACGCAGCAAAACGAGGAACAAGGTCCTGAATGGGCACTTCCCACGGCTGTCTACGAGCATGAGGGCGGTTACAAGCCATAATTGAGAAGGTTCTTTGGAGATGAGAAAAGAAATAAGCTTTGCTTCGAGTTATAAAGACTGGGCACAGAAATTTTTTTGCACAATAGAACTATTTCCAAGATTCGGGAAATGAAAGATTCTAGGGAATATAAGTTTGACTTAAAAAGGAAGGTGAAAAGACACCTCTGTTGAAGCAACGCTTCAGATCCAGCGCTCTGCGCTGCGCGCCACGTGTCAAATAGGGGTGCGCTAGCGCAGTTGCGCTGCGCTCTGCGCTGCACGCCACGTGTCGAACGTAGGTGCGCCAGCGCTGGGACTAAAAATTCCCACCGTTAGATCAAAGGATCTAATAATAATGATGTATCATTAATTAACCAGAATTAAATTCTGTTAAGGAAAGATTCCTCAAAATCTTTCCAAACAACAAGATTGTGCTTTAAGCACTGCTGGATCAACAATCCAAGGGTAAATAATAAATTACCAAAAACAGAACAAATTCTGCATGGAAAGATTTCTCAATCTTATTAAAAACAAGAAGATTACCTTCTGTCAAACAGAAGCCTTAGGATCAAAAATCCAACTGTGGGAAATATTCCCCAATCAATCAAGAGAAAGATCTTTCAAAAACTAATTTAACAAATCATTTGGCCCTATATAAAGGACCCTAGACTTCAAGTCGAGGAAGAGAGAGAATACAGAAGAACAGAGAGAAAAACCCTCTGCAAAAAAAAGCGATCTCTTAAGAAAAAGAAGAGTGTTCTTCATATTCAAGGTAAAAAAAAAAGAACTATGTTCTTGAAAAACAGAGATGAAATCATGTCATAAAAAGAAGAACCCTCTTCTAAAAAGATCATAGATCTGAAAAAAGACCAAGGTCTTTGATGATAAGAAGAAAGATCAAAAGATCTAATTATAAAAAAATAAAAGAAGTAAAATACTTCATTAACAGATCTTTTGATCTATAAAGGCAGAGCCTTTTATCAAAACAAGAACCTTTGTTCTTGGATCTTGAGGCAAAGCCTCCTTAGAAGAACGTAAAAGTTGTTCTATGAGCTTAAAATTGATCAGATGCATTTTGCACTGTTGAAAAGTGCCTTGCACTTATGAACTGCGCCCTTACGCTCATTGGACCGGCGCCAGAACTTGCCACGTGTCAACCATAGACACAATCTGAGCTTTGCGCTCCTGAAACAGAGCGCTGCGCTCATAGACTGGCGCTCAGCGCCAAGCGCGCCACGTGTCGCTCGCTGGCGCGCCAACATACTAGCGCAAAGAGCTCATAGATGGAAAGCGCAAGTGCGCTAATGAACCGGCGCTTAGCGCTGAGCGCGACACGTGTCACCTTCGCGCGCGCTAGCGCAATGCGCTCTTTAATTGGCGCAAAGCGCCTGACGCGCCACATGGCGCACTGTCAGAACACCACCTTGTTCCTGATAAATGCTATGCATTTAATACCAGACAAAATGACAGAGCCCAATGCTTGGCATTATTAGAAAGGGCCGAGCCTAAATAAAGGCTTAATAGCCAGAACAGAAATAAAATGTCAAAACATTTTAATTGGACTTAGCCCAATTCTGGCCATAAGTCCTCAACTTATTTTGAACGGAGAACATCTACTCTTTCAACTAAATCACCCCGGTTCAAGGGTACATCTCTTCACTCCTTTGATATTTGTTGTTGTAATTCCTCAACGTCTTCAAAGAGGTGACGGGTCCCGACGACCACACATTTTACGGACTGTGAGGTCCTTAAACTCATGGACTATGATGTCCTTAACCTCGACCGTGATGTCTTAAAACTAATATCGGACTGTGGAGTCTTTAAATCCACGGACTATGATGTCCTTAATCTCGACCGTGATGTCTTAAAACTAATATCGGACTGTGGAGTCCTTAAATCCATGGACTATGATGTCCTTAACCTTGACCGTGATGCCTTAAAACTAACGTCAGACCGTGGAGTCCTTAAATCCATGGACTATGATGTCCTTAACCTCGACCATGATGTCTTAAAACTAACATCGGACTGTGAGGTCCTTAAACTCACGGACTATGATGTCCTTAACCTCGACCGTGATGTCTTAAAACTAACACCGGACTGTGAGGTCCTTAAACTTACGGACTATGACGTCCTTAACCTTGACCGCAATGTCTTAAAACTATCAATGGACCATAATATTCTTAAACTAATTATCGACCGCAATGTCACTAAACTAAGCAACAGAGCCCAATTGCTCTCTTGTCGGATCCAAACGATCTCGTTAAGTTGATCTTAGTCTAGAATTAGACTAACGTATCCTTAACAAACGTTTAAGTTTATCTTAGCCTCAAATAAGGCTAACGTATCTTTAAACACAACCCCCCAAACCCAAATCTATGAAAGATACGGATTTGGACTAGTCCACGCCCTACGGGCGACAACATAACTTAGTCTCCGTATACAATCCACGGGCAACCAAACACAAAACAAATAACCACGACACGAAGTGACCATATGGAGAAGGAGAAAGTTGTTATCGCGATGCGGTAGCGTAATTAACTGCAGGGGCTTGCGCCTGCAGGGAAGAGCATCCCCACAATCAAAAACCCCTCAAACGAGGGGGAATCTGACGAAGTATGCTACATCGGCCGTATCCGTTTAAACCTTCGATACATGGTGCCATAAATCAACTTGGCATCTTTGGAGAGGTGGACGGATAGCACCAATTAGCATCTATCCCCAGATTCAGGGAAGACGTTCAGTCTTCCCGGCTTCCGGCGGTAAACACCAGGCTATCGCCGACTTCCTCACTGAGCATCCGATACCTGTCGATTCACCCCTAAATTGTGAGTTGCCGGATGAGCATGCGTTTGACACGATTGACGGGGAGAGAAGAGAAAGTGATACCCAATGGGAACTCTATTTCGACGGGGCATCTTCCATGAAGAAGCGACAACACAACACCCCTGTAATCAAATCGGAGGTAGGCCTTATCTCCGTGACTCCACAAGGAGGGATAATGCGCTTCGCCTTACAGAGCCTAGGACGAACAATGAAGCTGAATATGAAGCTTTGATTAGCAGGTCTTAACATCGCTGTCGACATGGAAATCGAAAACCTCCTCATATACGGAGACTCCCAATTGGTCGTTAGCCAAGTAAACGGCGACTATCAGACGTGCAAATCGGAGTTGGTAAAGTACGGCGAGAGAGTGCAACAATTGCTGACTCAAATCCCTGCTTACGCCCTGGAAAGCATACCGTGGGCGGAAAATCGCAAAGCGGATGCGTTAGCCAAACTTGCTAAAGAACTGGTTGACGAAAACCTCGATGACGTAAGGATCGTGGTACAAAGCCGTCGGGTTCTTGCACCGATGGAAATATCCCCAGAGTCGTCTGAAGAAAAGGAAGCGACCAAGCAAACAGCCTTACAAATAAAAGACCAGGAAAAGGCTAAGGATTGGAGAGAAGTCTTTATAGACTACTTCAAATCCCGACGAACACCTGAAGATGCATCCTCAAGACATCAGCTCATGAAATGAGCTCTGTCTTTCACCTTCGTCAATGATACTCTGTACAAGAGATCGTTCGACTCTCTATGGCTAAGATGCCTGGGGCCGGAAGAAGCAAAGAGAGTCATCCAAGAAATTCACGACGGACTCTGCGGTTCTCATCAAGCCGGGCCGAAGATGAAGCTGAAGATCAAAAGGATGGCTACTATTGGCCCACGATGATTCAGGACTGTCTCGAATACGCGAAGTAGTGTCACTCATGCCAAATTCACGGGGACTTCATCCACCAGCATCCAAATCCGCTACACCCAACGGTGGCTAGCTGGCCGTTCAAAATGTGGGGAACTGACATAATTGGGCCCATCGAACCAGCATCGTCCAGAGGACATCGGTTCATATTGGCGACAACCGATTACTTCTCTAAGTGGGCAGAAGCCATACCGCTAAGAGAAGTGAAGACGGAGAATATTCTCTATTTATTCAAGACACACGTTATCTATCGGTTCGGCACTCCGCGACGGATTATCTTCGATAACGGTCCATCCTACAGAAGTCATAAAATCAGCCATTTCGCACAACAACATAATATAGACTGGAGATACTCTTCGGTCTACAATCCCCAAGCTAATGGTCTGGCTGAGGCTTTCAACAAGACCTTGACGAAGATCGTGAAAAAGACGGTGTCCTAAAATAAGAAGGACTGGCACGAGAGATTGCATGAAGCTCTCTGGGAGTATCAGACCACGTTCAAAACGGCCACAAATACAACGCCTTATGCATTGGTATTCGGCGCTGAAGCAGTACTTCCCTTGGAGATAGAACTACTCTCTCTACGAGTGGCGGTTCACTACGAGATAACAGACGAGGAAAATACTCATCTTTGCCTTGAGGAGCTCGACGCCGTTGATGAAACCCGGCTCATGGCGCAGCAAAACCCGGAGGCTTACAAAGCAAGGATGACGCGCTCGTACGAAAGATTGACTAAGCCGAGAAAATTCCGCCAAAGCAAACTCGTGCTAGTCGTAAAAAGACCTATGATCCCTAATTGTGCCAAACAGGGGAAATTCGAGCCAAACTATGAGGGCCCGTACATCAGAGACAAAGTCTACCAAGGTGGGGCTTACTTACTCATGGATATGCATGACGAAAGACCCTTCAGGCCAATAAACGGACGGTTCCTGAAAAAATACTACGCCCGACGAGTCACGGCTTAGGTCAACAATAGATAACGACGTTGTAGTAGTATCCAACGAAACCGTTGTCTCCAAAATGGCACAATGGACCGAAACGTCCCTAAACTAACAACTGACCGAAACATCGTTAAACTATTACAAACTGCAGCGTCCTAGGGCTGACGCAAAAAAAAAAAGGTACGTCCATAAGCGAAATGGGCATGGTTGAAAACCCGAAAGGACTCCGTGAATAAAAACAGCAGGGCTACCGGAGAGTTTGTGAAAACCCGAAAGGGCGCAATCTCGTTAAAAAACACTTGCAAGGTCCTCTCGACCCTGTAAGGAGAAAATACCTGCGTGGAATCTTTACGACTCACAAAGGAGCAACACACTTAGGGATCCCCACGATTCCTAAGGAGAAATTACACTTATGAGATCCTCATGACTCGTAGGGAGAACCCTCTTATGAGACCCTCACGGCTCATAAGATTCAAAAGCCTTAAGCTACATAGATCTGAACCTGTTCTTAAGCCATCACCTTTCCCAGATTGCCCTACAAGCGGTTCAATATTAACCTTTGTATACGATCCATGGGCACAAACAAACGTTTCCCCAACAGAGTCCCACCACTGACGAGGGATATCTTCATATGGCGAACGACACTTGTAAGTCCTCTCGACTTATAAGGAGAAAACACTCTTGTAAGATCCTTACGACTTATAAGAGAACACGCACTTAGGAATCCTCATAATTTCTAAGAAGAAATCGCACCTATGAGATCCTCACGACTCGTAGGGAGAAACACCTTTATGAGACCCTTACGGCTCATGAAGTCAAAAGCCTTAGTCGACAGGATCCTAACCCTATTTGCTAAGCCACCTTTGTTCAAATTGACAGAGGCAAATGATGATTCGCTCCTGGCAATGTCCCAGTGGTAGCGATGCTGATGCCTAAATCTGTAACAAATTCCAAGTCCTTTCACGACAAGTGATGATTCGCTTCTAACAATATTCCAGTCGCAGCGATGCTGATACTAAGATTGGTATCAGATCCCAAGTTCCATACTTGCGGCGAAAAGTCAGCGAGCCATAAATGCATATGAAATAAGCGAAATGATAGGGCAACTTGCAACAAAATCAACAAGTAAAATATATGCATACAGAAATAACCGAAATGATTGGGCAACTCACAATAAAAACCAGCGAGTAAAAAGAAAAATGGCTGAAATGATTGGGCCCCGCTAAAAATAGCCGAAATGATTGGGAAATCGCGACTTTCGCGATATAAAAAGCTGAAATGATAGAGCATCGTGGAAAGAAATAAAAAAAATAAAAGAATGAAACTTTTGCCCTACAGGCAGTCCATACTGACCCATGTATACAATCCATGGGCATAAACGAAAAGGGAACCACATATCCCCCACCAGATCCTGTCAAAAGGGAAAGTCATATCTCAACAATAACATCTGCATCGTAGAAGATCAAAAACGGCGTTCCTTCTTTTGCCAGCAGGGCACGGATGCGACAATCAATCTCAGAGCCACGGCAGAGTCCCTGGTTCCAAGTCTCAACGGCCACATCTACAGCCTGGAGACCCAAAACAACGTTCCTCTTCATTCCAGCAGGATTCAACAATCAATCTCAGAGCCACAGAAGAGTCCCTAGTTCCAAGTCTCGACGGCCATAACTACAGCCTGGAGACCCACAACAGCGTTCCTCTTTATTCCAGCAGGATTCGGACGCGACAATCAATCTCGGAGCCATGGTAAAGTCCCTAGTTCCAAATCTCGACGGTTCACAGACAACCTAGAGACCATCTCGACATTCATCTCGTTACAGCATACGCAACGTCAGCAAAGCAGAGCCATGGAAAAACACCTAGTTCCAAATCTCGAAGGTTAACAGAAAGCCTAAAGACTATCTCGGAGCCATGGCAAAGTTCCCAGTTCCATGGCTCGGCGGTGCACAGACAACTGAGAGTCAACTCCTGACCCCATATGGCTAAAGTCAATACTGACCCCGTATGGCTAAAGTCAATCCTGACCCCATATGGCTAAAGTCAATTCTGACCCCGTATGGCTAAAGTCAATCCTCCCCATATGGCTAAAGTCAATCCTGACCCCGTATGGCTAAAGTCAATCCTGACCCCGTATGGCTAAAGTCAATCCTGGCCCTGTAATACCCAGTCCCTTTTATACCAAAATCCGTATTGTGTCACTTTATAATTTTATTTATAATTCTATTTCTCCTAAAGCCCATTCCCTTTTCATTAGACCAAAACCCAAACCAAATCTATCAGTTCTTTTTATAAAATCCCAGCCCTTTGTAATTTTCTCATTATTTTATTTAAACTCAAAACCCTAATTTTTCCCTTCAACCATTTTCTTTATTTACTTAAAACTAAACCCTAAAACCTAATTAATCCCTAAAGCCCATTCCTCAAGCCCATTCCTCAGCTTTTTTTAGAAAAGGAAATTGATTTCTTGACAGCCCAACCGAGCCCGGCCAACCCCCTTTAGTTTTTCCATTAAAATTTCCTTTAAACCCCGGCCCGTTCTTCCTCAGCCCACTCTTTCCATTTATTAATTAAATTAACTTTTATTTGCACCAGCCCACTCCCTTGGCCCGCTCGCTTAAACCCGACCCGGCCCACACATCACCTCCTTCGTCTCCAACGGCTCTTTTCTCTAATTCCCACTCGCGAGCGCGCTCCTCGCCTCCGCCGACGCCCGCGCTCTCGCCCACGTCGCAGCAGTTACCCCCACGGCGCGCGTCTCTCTCCTCTTATAATTCTTTCAATCGCCCACGTCTCCCCCTCTCCCTTTTCTTTCCACTTCCGTTCTCTCTCTCTCGAGCCTCGTCGGTCCCCTCCGCATTACCCTCAACTTCGACCACCACCTCCTTTATCTCGACGCCACCATCAACGTCGTCCTCTTCACCTCCCTTACCTCCACCCTCGATCACCAGCACCCCGAGCTCCTCCTCCTCACTCAAACCCACTCCTCTCTCCACGCACCCGAGCTCGACCACCGACCGCCGTCGATGCCGGTGAGTTTCTCGCCTCATCGTCGTCACCCCTGAACTCTCTCAGATATCTCTCTTTGCCTCCCTCTCGTCTCTCTGTCTCACCCTGTGCTCTCTCTATCTCTCTGTGCTCTCTGCAACCCTCTCTCTCTCTCACAGCTCTCTCTCCCAAGCTCTCCCTATCTTCCCCGATCTCTCATCTCTCTCTCCCGGTGTTCTCTCTCTCTATCACTCACTCTCTATCACTCTGTTCTCTCTCTACACCCTTCCCTCTTTAACCGCCTCTCTCTCATCTCTCTCTCTCTCGGTTCCTCTCTCCCTCTCCTTCTCAATCTTTCCCTCTATATCTCTAAACTCTTTCTCTCTCTAAAGACTTCCTCTCTCCCTCTGCAATCTCTCCGTCGGCCTCGACAGCATCAGCGATCCCCAGCCCCAACACCACCTGAACTCGCAAAAACCCCTCCTCAAACTCGAGCCAAGCCCAAACTTTGACGAGACTCGTCGTGCGTTTGCCACTCCGTGCCGGGACATGTCACTACTGCCTTAGCTGCCGTGCCATCAGTTCACCGTCTCCAGGCAAGTATTCTACTTGC
Organism: Agapanthus africanus; assembly: GCA_030015575.1. NCBI lineage: Eukaryota > Viridiplantae > Streptophyta > Magnoliopsida > Asparagales > Amaryllidaceae > Agapanthus > Agapanthus africanus. The sequence goes on from CM057338.1 coordinate 217,596,380, forward strand.
TTACATGCTATACACTCAAGTTATAATATTAGATTACTCATATTATAAAGTTACAATTTTAGAACAATAGTGTGACATACCTGTTCGACATGTGTTCTCAATGAAAATACTCATCAAATTTGACGGAACTGGATGATTTACATTGGCACTTGTAGGGATGGATAACGTGTGCAAATTTCGCTGGAAAATATGGCCGTTAACGACTAAAACGACTACCCCCAAGGTTACTAGAAAAACTGGAATTTCATTGTACCTGAAAACTATTAAAATCACGATTAATTATATACATACTAGAATGATGCGTTCGAGGGCTCAAATCGAAGACAACTCAACGACCTTTAACCCTATACTAGTTTCCAGATATTCCTATACTCAAACTGTGACAATATTTGGATCGGAGAGTGACTCTGGACTGCAGTCCAGAGAGACTCCAGATGTTGCTTGCTATTCCGTAATGAACACCACCCTGTTTCCTAAACTCGTAGGTTGCGGAACTCCGCTGTTTATTATAGGTAAATCTTTTAGATAGACAACGCAAGTGGTTTCATCCTATTTCGTTATCGTTTGTTAATTAATCTGTAATTTAAAAGATGGGAACGTATAACAGTCTCAGCTGAATCAGAACTGACATATTGGTATTGAATAATGTATATCTCCTGATGTACAGACGCGATTGAAGATCCGTCTATTGCGTTGAAAACCTTACTGAAAACCGTAGATTTCATCCATCTGTAGCGTCGCTAAAATCTGATCCCAACTGGGATTAAAATGCGTTGCGAAACGGACTTCCGATTCTGAAACCGGGATTCCAGCCGTGAACGCTTAAAATGAAATGGCTATAATTAATGATCCTGGAACCCGATTGGCGTGAAACTAAATTCGATGGATAGATAACTGAACATACTAATTATTAGCTGTTTATCATTTCGCTAAACTATACACGTACGTTTCATGATAAATCGTGCAAGTGATAGAATACTATTTTTATGACACCTTAATCATGCTTTATATACTGTTTACGCATCATATCATACACATGTCATTGCATTGATAACATAGTGATAACGTGCATTTACCCAGTGTTAGGTTTTAGTGATGATTGTGGCAAGTACGTCAGTGTTCGTGTATAAGTGATTAAGTGAAAGTGATACGTACTTGTACACAATCAGTGAATCTTATTATTCTATTGCATTGTCGACGTCTGTGAGATGCGTGTACGTGTGACTATAAGTGGTATGGGACACTTATGGAAGCTCTTGCACGGGTGTCACAGATAAGGCACCAGACACTGCCATTTATCTTACGTATTAGTCGGGACGTGCTTGATGGAGGTCCTGCCTCCAGTTCTCACGCAGACTTGTCACCGACCGATTAGTATTTAGGGTTATGGTTAGCGTTTGATGTAGACCACGGGGTGTGGGGTAGTTTGAGTGTGAGTTCAACAGAATCTCGGGAGTCCCATGCCGGCTTATATATTTAGGGAGATATATGGAGATTTACAGGGTATGTGATTATCACCGTGATATACATGTTAGGCCCGTGGTCCCTTGCCCTTGGGTTCTACCCTTGGGTGGAAGACACTCGCGAGTGGTTGACTCTCACACTTGGACTGACGATAGGTTTAGTGACCTGTACAGTGAGACTTAGAGACTGATAGGGATACTGGCATTGATATACCTTACATACTGTGTTGACATACGTAGCATATCATTCTACTGCTTTTACTGTTCTGTGTTATTGATTACTGCATGTTCATATCCATACTGTCTTGATCTACTGTTATAAGTACCTATTATCATTGTTAGAATTGTCATATGATTTTATATATATTATATTGCTATTGTGTCGCTCTGACGACCTGAGTATGCATGCTCAGTGTGGGGAGAAGATTTAGCCTGGACCAGGACTAGACGTACATCACTGACACCTCGACTTGCTATCTAGAGTTATACTCCCTTGTTTCCCCTCAGGTCAGTTCTTTACATTGTTTCATTCAGTTACTGTATTTCTCATTACCTGCGCATTATTTACTGTTTACCATAAAAAACCAGAAGCCGAAGTGTGACTACGGCAGGACATTTCCTTGACCGTAGGAGCATGGCTGGCCTTGTCTACCCCTCGTATTCCGTATTTTGGGAAGCGGGGCGTGACATGGTTTAGTTGGTATCAGAGCCCAGGTTTTGTTTCAATTGGGATTGCAGTTTTCCGTGTAGAGCTTGACAATCTATGACATCCCTCAGTCTAGATTGTAAACTTGATATCCTTGATCCACATTCACAATGAGTGTTCTGCTATCTATTAGCTAGGGTTTCGGGTGACTTGGCAAGGTTACGTGGTTTGCAATTGCACTACCGTAATCTGTTTAAGTGACTTAAAGTCATACAGTTGATTTTCCATTTGTAATGAATTCATCACCTCTGATATTCTTGAATCTTTGTCCTATCCGTATTATATTTTGATTCGTATAGCTTGTGACTTATATCATCCTCAAAAATTGTTGTTTCAGGATCATGTCTTCCAACGACTCTTCATCTATATCCGCTCCCTAGATCAGACTATTGAGATTCTGAGTGTACTGCAAGGTCTAAAGAAAGCCCAGGAGCGAACAAACAACTTGTTGGCTGAAGGACTGAGAAGACAGGTGAATCAGGCACCAGCGGCTGTCTCCAATCATAAAGGGATCCCCGTTAGACGAGGAAAAGAGAAGAAGATGAAACGCCAATTTGTTTCCCCACGACAGAAACAATAGAAGACCCCATGTTGTGGGTATTGTAAGAGGCCAGGACATCTTCAGAGGGATTGTCGCCGCGCTCAAGGGAAATGTCTGATTTGCGGATCCAGCGAACATCTTATCAACGGTTGCCCAAAAAGGAAGGAGCTACAAGGAGGAGACTCGTCCACACTCTCCACTTCTGCCAAGTGATGATTATTGCGTAGTTCGAACTTTGAGAATAAAGCAGACCCAACACAGGATTCAACTCGCGTAACGATGATGCAACGGTCTAGCAATCAAAGAAGAATTTTCATGTTTTCCAGTTTCAGTATTATGTTGTTATCCTCTTATAAACATTTCTTTCCGTTTGAACCTTTGTATCCGTCGAACTTTTAGTTGAATGAAATAAAATTTGAATCGTAATATATGTATCATTCTCTTGTCATTTCTCTTGTTCATACTATTCATTAGCACAACATTTTAATCTTGATTTTTTTTTAAAATTCCTGCCACCGCATATCTTCCCATACTTCATACACTTAGCCATATTCCTGATGTATTCCATTGTCTAATCATGACTCTTTTTCTTTCAGGCCATGGCCCACCCCGGAGCAGCGCCGCATCTAGATGAGGATGCACAGTCATGCGTTTCCTTAGACCGCACGCTGATGAGTTCTGACGATGAGATCGACGGTCCCCAGGTTATTGGCAAAAACAGCGATTCCGAAGACGAAGGAGCAGCCGCCCCAGAGTTTAACTTGATAGCTGATTCCGACGAAGAAGGAGACCCTGAAGAGAACCCGATAGAGGAAGATCCAGAGGAAGACCCGATAGAAGAAAATCCAGCGGAGGAAAACCCCTTGGAAGAAAATCCAGAAGAAGAAAATCACATGGAATCAGATCTCGATGAAGAAGCTCTATCCGAGGAAGAAGGACCAGAAGATCAAGACCCTGCAGTGGAAGAACTCCCAATGGCGATGCCCGCGAGGCGATATGGGAATGGATGCCCCTACCTGAGCACGCGAGCCTACCGCAACCTGCTGAATCTCCACAACCGCGACTGACGGGATTTCCTTTAAATGTTGTGTTCTTTGGCCAAATAAATGTGTGTATAGTTTAGGGCCACATTTCGTCTTTGGGAATGCTTTGTTTAAAATCTTCTGGAATGAAATAAATTGCTGAGTTCACTAATCTTTTGATCTTCTTAATTCACTTGATACTCGATTATTTCTTTTATATAATTATTTTTCCTCTACTGAGATCTGTCCACCCCTACTCCTTACTTTGCCTTAACCCTCACTCAGATTAACCAGTACCGCATCCGATCTTTTAGTAAGTCCACCCTTCATCCATCGTCTGTGCCCCGTTTGAGATTCCTCTAGGAAGAGAGCATTCCTTATGAAATTTCTGAGTTAGCTAACCCTTCAAATTTTTGATTCATATGATGTACCGACCGTCACCATTCCCATACTTTTCCCTTGTAGTCCATTGTTGCTCACCCTTACTTCCTGTGCTGACCCGATCCCAATCTCCTTGATCTTCAGCCTAAAGCCGCCACACTCCGACCTTCTGAATGAGCCACATATCCTTGTAATCCTTATCCTAGTTAGCCCTATATTTTTTTTTTGTGTTTTTCCTATTACCCTATATATATTTAGGGACTTTATCATTCGAAAATTTGGTTTTCAGTATTTTGTATTTATTGAAGAGTGTGTGTTATTGACAAATTAGCTTTATGTATTGTAAGCACACTACTATTATCTTCAGTTTTTAATAGCGCAACCTTACACCGCGCATGCTTTTGATCTATGCTTCTTAATTTCACTATACCAGTTTTCTAAAATATTTTAACCTATTTTATCGATACCTTATCCTAAAATGTTTTAACCGACCGACTAATTTTCACTGCTTTATTGTCGTTAATTTATTTTTGGGTTTTCTGCCTATGATTACTATTATAAATGGTTGAACCTTACACTTATTTTTCTGCTTACTTTTGATAAACTTAGATGTGCACATATTTGGGTTTCGATTTTTATCGAGCACACTTTGATTATTATTATTCGTTATTGTTACCTATATTCTTGTATATTTGTAGTTGCCCTTATAGTGTTCCTGCATTATACCTTTTAGGCCTATCTTTTGTATGTGGTTCTTATATATATGTATGTACCTTCAAAACTTTGTCTACCCGTTTTCAAGTAAATCAACATGTATTAGTGTTCGATATGATAATTCTTCGCTTATTATTTATAGCTTGTTGTTTCTTTTAAATTTCGAGGACGAAATTTTTGTTAGGGTGGTATGATGTAATACTCAGCCCCTTTTATACCAAAATCCGTATTGTGTCACTTTATAATTTTATTTATAATTCTATTTCTCCTAAAGCCCATTCCCTTTTTATTAGACCAAAACCCAAACCAAATCTATCAGTTCTTTTTATAAAATCCCAGCCCTTTGTAATTTTCTGATTATTTTATTTTATTTTTATTTAAACTCAAAACCCTAATTTTTCCCTTCAACCATTTCCTTTATTTACTTAAAACTAAACCCTAAAACCTAATTAATCCCTAAAGCCCATTCCTCAAGCCCATTCCTCAGTTTTTTTTTAGAAAAGGAAATTGATTTCTTGACAGCCCAACCGAGCCCGGCCCACTCCCTTTAGTTTTTCCATTAAAATTTCCTTTAAACCCCGGCCCGTTCTTCCTCAGCCCACTCTTTCCATTTATTAATTAAATTAACTTTTATTTGCACCAGCCCACTCCCTTGGCCCGCTCGCTTAAACCCGACCCGGCCCACGCCTCACCTCCTTCGTCTCCAACGGCTCTTTTCCCTAATTCCCGCTCGCGAGGGCGCTCCTCGCCTCTGCCGACGCCCGCGCTCTTGCCTACGTCACAGCAGTTACCCCCACGGCGCGCGTCTCTCTCCTCTCATAATTCCTTCAATCACCCACGTCTCCCCCTCTCCCTTTTCTTTCCACTTCCGTTCTCTCTCTCTCGAGCCTCGTCGGTCCCCTCCGCATCACCCCCAACTTCGACCACCACCTCCTTGATCTCGACGCCACCATCAACGTCGTCCTCTTCACCTCCCTCACCTCCACCCTCGATCACCAGCACCCCGAGCTCCTCCTCCTCACTCAAACCCACTCCTCTCTCCACGCACCCGAGCTCGACCACCGACCGCCATCGACGCCGGTGAGTTTCTCGCCTCATCGTCGTCGCCCCTGAACTCTCTCAGATATCTCTCTTTGCCTCCCTCTCGTCTCTCTGTCTCACTCTATGCTCTCTCTATCTCTCTGTGCTCTCTGCAACCCTCTCTCTCTCTCACAGCTCTCTCCCCCAAGCTCTCCCTATCTTCCCCGATCTCTCATCTCTCTCTCCCGGTGTTCTCTCTCTCTATCACTCACTCTCTATCACTCTGTTCTCTCTCTACACCCTTCCCTCTTTAACTGCCTCTCTCTCATCTCTCTCTCTCAGTTCCTCTCTCCCTCTCCTTCTCAATCTTTCCCTCTATATCTCTAAACTCTTTCTCTCTCTAAAGTCTTCCTCTCTCCCTCTACAATCTCTCCGTCGGCCTCGACAGCATCAGCGATCCCCATCCCCGACACCACCTGAACTCGCAACAACCCCTCCTCAAACTCGAGCCAAGCCCAAACTTTGACGAGACTCGTCGTGCGTTTGCCACTCCGTACCAGGACGTGTCACTACTGCCTTAGCTGCCGCGCCATCAGTTTACCGTCTCCAGGCAAGTATTCTACTTGCTTACATGCTATACACTCAAGTTACAATATTAGATTACTCATATTATAAAGTTACAATTTTAGAACAATAGTGTGCCATACCTGTTCGACGTGTGTTCTCAATGAAAATACTCATCAAATTTGACGGAACTGGATGATTTACATTGGCACTTGTAGGGATGGATAACGTGTGCAAATTTCGCTGGAAAATATGACCATTAACGACTAAAACGACTACCCCCAAGGTTACTAGAAAAACTGGAATTTCATTGTACCTGAAAACTATTAAAATCACCATAAATTATATACATACTATAATGATGCGTTCGAGGGCTCAAATCAAAGCCAACTCGACGAACTTTAACCCTATACTAGTTTCCAGATATTCCTATACTCGAACTGTGACAATATTTGGATCGGAGAGTGACTCTGGACTGCAGTCCAGAGCGACTCCAGATGTTGCTTGCTGTTCCGTAATGAACACCACCCTGTTTCCTAAACTCGTAGGTTGCGGAACTCCACTGTTTATTATAGGTAAATCTGTTATCTAGACAACGCAAGTGGTTTCATCCTATTTCGTTATCGTTTGTTAATTAATCTGTAATTTAAAAGATGGGAACGTATAACAGTCTCAGCTGAATCAGAACTGACATATTGGTATTGAATAATGTATATCTCCTGACGTACAGATGAGATTGAAGATCCGTCTATTGTGTTGAAAACCTTACTGAAAACCCTAGATTTCATCCAACTGTAGCATTTCTAAAATCTGATCCCAACTAGGATTAAAATGCGTTGCGAAACGGACTTCCGATTCTGAAACCGGGATTCCAGCCGTGAACGCTTAAAATGAAATGGCTATAATTAATGATCCTGGGACCCGATTGGCGTGAAACTAAATTCGATGGATAGACAACTGAACATACTAATTATTACCTGTTTATCGTTTCGCTAAACTATACACGTACGTTTCATAATAAATCGTGCAAGTGATAGAATACTATTTTTATGACACCTTAATCATGCTTTATATACTGTTTACGCATTATATCATACACATGTCATTGCATTGATAACATAGTGATAACGTGCATTTACCCAGTGTTAGGTTTTAGTGATGATTGTGGCAAGTACGTCAGTGTTCGTGTATAAGTGATTAAGTGAAAGTGATACGTACTTGTACACAATTACTGAACCTTATTATTCTATTGCATTGTCGACGTCTGTGGGATGCGTGTACGTGTGACTATAAGTGGTATTGGACACTTATGGAAGCTCTTGCATGGGTGTCACAGATAAGGCACCAGACACTGCCATTTATCTTAGGTATTAGTCGGGACGTGCTTGATGGAGGTCCTGCCTCCAGTTCTCGCGCAGACTTGTCACCGACCGATTAGTATTTAGGGTTATGGTTAGCGTTTGATGTAAACCACGGGGTGTGGGGTAGTTTGAGTGTAAGTTCAACAGAATCTCGGGAGTCCCATGCCGGCTTATATATTTAGGGAGATATATGGAGATTTACAGGGTATGTGATTATCACCGTGATATACATGTTGGGCCCGTGGTCCCTTGCCCTTGGGTTCTACCCTTGGGTGGAGGACACTCGCGAGTGGTTGACTCTCACACTTGGACTGACGATAGGTTTAGTGACCTGTACAGTGAGACTTAGAGACTGATAGGGATACTGACATTGATATACCTTACATACTGTGTTGATATACGTAGCATATCATTCTACTGCTTTTACTGTTCTGTGTTATTGATTACTGCATGTTCATATCCATACTGTCTTGATCTACTGTTATAAGTACCTATTATCATTGTTAGAATTGTCATATGATTTTATATATATTATATTGCTATTGTGTCGCTCTGACGACCTGAGTATGCATGCTCAGTGTGGGGAGAAGATTTAGCCTGGACCAGGACTAGACGTACATCACTGACACCTCGACTTACTATCTAGAGTTATACTCCCTTGTTTCTTCTCAGGTCAGTTCTTTATATTGTTTCATTCAGTTACTGTATTTCTCATTACCTGCGCATTATTTACTGTTTACCATGAAAAACCAGAAGCCGAAGTGTGACTACGGCAGAACATTTCCTTGACCGTAGGAGCATGGCTGGCCTTGTCTACCCCTCGTATTCCGTATTTTGGGAAGCGGGGCGTGACAGGCCCCGTATGGCTAAAGTCAATCCTGCCCCGTATGTGTCACGCCCCGCTTCCCAGTATACAGGCGGAGGACGTGACGAGGCCGCGACGTATTTACTGTGAAGTAAATACCTAAGCGTATCTAAGCAATATAAAAGTAAATCCACAAGAGACAATATATAATAAAACAACAACTTTATTTATTCACATTCTTTCTGTACAATGGATGAAAAAAATACATCTGATGAAAACAATGCCTAAACAATGGCATAACAGAAAAGGAAAAGTACTGGAATGAAATGTGTACAATGAAGCTAGAGCTCTGGGTCTTCAATAATCTGGTCCAAGTCCTCGATACTGGGCTCTATCTCCAGAAGGTCCGAAACACCTGACGACATTCAAAGAAGAAAGAAAGAGGATGTCGTCAGCGAACAAATCGCTCGGTAAGTCCCAAAGATAAGGGAGAAGTAGAAAAGAAGAAAGAGAGTGTGTAGCTTTTAAAGTTGTATTATATTGTTATAATGTTAATGCTGTTATTATCGTAAGTTCAAGGGTGAATGTCAACTAATCTCAACAGCGTTCTCAAACCCAATAAGCCACAGTCCAGGGGTAGGGAACCACGGGCCCGAATGATATGTTAGTAGCGGGACTTCGACCGTCGCCGAAGTATTCCAAACTCAACAGGCCACAGTCTATGAGCATGGAAACACGGGCCGTCATGATTGCTTGCTTGTGTTAGTAGACATGGATTCTTGATCTAGGGGGACTCTTGAGCTTCTGTTGGATTCACGAATGAACTATCCCAATACCCCGTGTAGTTATTGTATTGATAGTATTGTATTGCATTGTAATGTCTTGTAAATTGAATTGTATAATTGGATGACTTGCCGAAACCATGATATCAGTAAACGGATGTAACTGTAGTATTATGTATGTAACTGGAGAATCATGTAAACTGGATGATCATGTAAATGGAATGTATATCTATGGTTCGGTTCAGTCAAGTTGTATAAATTGATAGATTGAATATATGGAATAATGGATTCATGGATTCGTGTTGAATTGTAATATTGTAGATTGTAGATTGTACTTGAATCATATTCAAGTCAGATTATAGAGAGACTCAATCTGAGTCAGACAATTAGAAAAGTAAATTGAAGTCGTGATGGTTTTGATGTTATCGGTAACCGCTGCACATGGACAGCAGGATTTGTGTCTTTTTCAAAGACGATTACCATATTGATAACACCGTTGTTAAGTTGTCTACCTTAGATAGGCAAGCACCCACTTCTCCGGCTCCCTGAGGCTCAAGAGATTGGTCCCGCTTAAACCTATGTTTACTAGGGTCCTTAGGGTAATTTATAGAACTTGAGGGGTTTTTATGTAAAAATACTTTTATATACTTTTCAAAACACACCCCAAGTATTCATTAATCATCTTTAGAGTTGTAATGAATGTATATTTTATATTGTGATATTTCTAATGAAAATATCCTAATTTCATAATAAAGGGTATTTATTTGTAATATTGACTTGTATGGAATTCATGGTATTTTAATGTAAAATGATTCTTGTGATATTTATAGAAAAAAAATGGAATATTTATATTATTACAAAATAGATATTTTAAGGATAAATATACATATATTTATATGAAAATAATTTTCAATATATATTATATTTCTAGAAATCTCATTTTCTTTAGATTTTCGTATTTAAATTTTTCGAGACCGAATGCTCCTTGCGGAGGTCTGCATCTCGCACTACTGAGCCCGAGGATGTGCGATAATCCGCACCATCCCGAACGGGTTCCCCAAATGGGTTGTAGCGGCGCTTTGCAAAGATTTGTGCAAAATACTAAATCCTTTAGAAAACGGTTTTTATTAAGTAAATGGTATTTATTTGCAATGATTCGTTTTCCCGTATTCTATGTTCCCGAGGGTATTGTACTATATTGCATATGAGTGTGTGAGGAGGTAGGTCATTACTTCATGATCTACTTAAAGGTATAGTAAGGGTTTTGATGGTTTAAATGTAGAAATGAACTATGTGGTATTTTAATGAAAAAATACGGTAAAATGGAAATAGTAATTACATTTGATATGAAACTTGATCAATATGGTTGATTAGTATTTAATAGTCAACATGAATTGGTTTTAGCATAATTGTATCAAAGAAAAGGGAGGTTTTAGGAAGAAACCGAATCGGAAATCGGTTTTTGCTCCGATTCCGCCGGGTTTTAGAAATACGTATTTTCAGAAAGAGTAGGGAAGGGGAAAGATGGGACTTACGGGTTAACAAGAAAGAGGGAGGATAGAGGTAGAGAGGGAAATCGCCGGTGTATCATTTCGTCACCGAAAACTCTTCGTATCACCGTCGGAAGTTCGCCGGAATTTCTCCCCTTTGCTCACTTCAAATGCACACTAGGGTTCTAAGAATTTTCTTGAGAGTTGGCTCAGAATTTTGGAGTGAGGGGGTAGTGTGTAGGGGTAGTATTTATAGGATTAGGCTAGGGTTAGGCTAGATGAAAAGTTTAAAATGAAAAATGTGATAGAATGTAATAAAAATGTATTAAAAGTGGAGTAATTGGGGTTCTAAAAGGGCTCTGGAAATGATCTGAGGATAAAATTTTGCAGGTGTACAGGGGAGACCAAAAGACACAATTTTTGTGTTGGGGTCGTCACCGGAATCGGCCGACTTGGCCGTGACTCGGTCGAAGGCTTGAGTCGGCCGAGTCGAGGCCGAGTCGACCGATTTCCGACCGAGTTAGGCGGCCGGAATCCCCCCCCCCGACGGTTCATCTATTCTCTGGCAATGTTGCATTTCAGGGTGTAGTGGGGTTTTTTGTGAGATATGCACGTGTAAACTCTTGGTATTCTAAAGGTTCAAAATAAAACAATATTAAAAATAATGTGGGGTATGGGATTTGAACTCTGGTGGCTTAGTTCAGCAGTAGAAGGTATTACCAATGAGTTACAAGCTCCTTCTTGTAATTATGGAGCTAATTAATTACTTATCTTGTGCTCAGGCAATAAATACCCCTTTAAACAATTTTTAAAAAAAATTGTACAAAAATTTGTATAGGAAAATTATGGTTGTTATAGTATGGCTAAAGTCAATCCTGACCCCGTATGGCTAAAGTCAATCCTGACCCCGTATGGCTAAAGTCAATCCTGACCCCGTATGGCTAAAGTCAATCCTGACCCCATATGGCTAAAGTCAATCCTGACCCCGTGGAACACGGCTAAAGTCAATCCTGGCTCCGTGGAAAACGGCCAAAGTCAACCCTCGACCTCCCCGTCAAAGCAATGCTTTGATTCGGGAGCAGGTCAATCATCAATCACTTACGAGTCCTCTCGACTTGTAAGGAAGAAAATTCTCTTGGGAGATCCTTACGACTCTCAAGAAGAAAACACACTTAGGAATCCTCACGATTCCTAAGAAGAAAATACACCTACGAGATCCTCTCGACTCGTAGGGAGAAAAATCTTTATGAGACCCTCACGGCTCATAAAGTTGAAAAGTCTTAGGCGGCAGATCTGAACCTGTTTCCTAAGCCATCGCTGCCCTGTAAAGAGTCGAAGATGGACAGCTACCTACTATCTACAGGCCACACTTGCTAAAATCACATGGTGACAACACAGCAAAGAGAAGAAAGTAACAGTGGGATAAGAAAAAAATGTGTATCTTTTATTCATGAATTCAATTGAGTACAAGATGAATCATATAAAAGAATAAAAAATGGATACATGTTATTCAAAGTTTACAAATGTTTAATTGATACAAAGGCAACTACTGAGAAGGAGGCGTTTTCAATAAGTCATCTAGTTGCTCGCGTGCTCCTCTCAACTCTTTTTCATGGTCAGCCGCTGCGGCCAGCTCCGCTTCGACTCGAGCCCGTTGCTGCAAGCCAGACGAAAGTTTCTCATCGATTTCCTGTTGAGCAACTTCGCGATTCCGCGTAACCCGCTCTAGAAGGTCGAGCTTTTGCCTTAGTGCTAGTCTGTCCGAAATGCATTGTCGCAAATTGTCAAAGACAGCCCTCAATTGCGCAGCGTTTGCTTCAACTTGGGCACGCAGCCGGGCGGATTCACCTGAAGCCTCCTTGCGTTCCTTCTGCCTCAAGGTCGCTTCTTGTTCGAAATGGCGGAAGAAGGGAACGCTCTGCTCAACCAATGCAGCCCGTTGAGAATTCAAAACCAACATTTTTGGAACGGGACGCCTGAGCTCAATCTTATGTAGACAGGCATTGATCTTCCTGCAGTAGTTAACCCAAGACTCAACGACGCCCTCGTTATAGAAGTTCACGAGCATCGCCAACATGAGATTAACTTCGGCAGCAAAATCTGTAGCAGATGCAAAGGCCTCGGCGTCAAGGTCCTCGACGAACTCGCTTAACATCCGCAGGCTATTCGCAGCACCCCTGGAAGAAGGGCGTCTAGCAAAAGGCCCTGCCGGCATAGGAATCTGAGACTCGAAGGGAGCTGGAGTCGGTGTGATTGTTGCAAAACAAATCATAGTCAGATATCGGCTTAAGAGATAAAGAAGATGCAAGAGCGATGAAGGCTACTATACCGGCTACGACAGGTGGCAGAGCTGGGGGTACTAGTGGCACGACAATTCTCTCATCCCCTCCTTCAATTTGTAGTGTTGTAATCAATTTAAAGTTAGCAACGGCAGGGTCATCCGTTAAAGAAAAGAAAGGACGTCGGTTAGAAAAGATATTCACCGGCACCAATAGGCAAAGCGACTTCCGACTGGAAGGAGAAATGTGGGTTCAACACCTGATAAAAATGATCGAAGAGAACTCCTGTAAGGTTGCGACGATGCATGGTCAGTACAAGGGAGATGACATCCAAAATTTAAATTAGACAAATCGCAAACCCATACCTTCCAGCATCTGAGAGGACACGAGAGAAGGCGAATGGTCGGCGACCGTCTAAGCAGCAACCGGTGACGCTTCTTCGGGTGGCACGACCTCAACGCTCACCACACCTGCATTAGAAACAAAAGAAATGTCGTCAGAAGGGATTGAAAGGGATTGCGGAATAAAAAGGAAAACAATGACCCAAGATCTACCTGATGAGTCGCCAATCGAAACCGCGACAAGAGCATCACTAGGCGCAATGACTGCTTCGCTCTCCTCCATTGGAAGGGCTTCACCGCCCGTGGCTTTATCCCCCGATTCTATGAGAGCCGTCATGACACTCGCAATGCCAGGCGATGGCAGGGAACCGCAAGGGAAAAGAGTGGCAGTTGGGGCAGTCCCGGACTCCTGAGAAAGAGTGGCCACTTCGGGCTCGGTGATTGCCGTCATCTCACCTACCCCTCCTCACCAAGACTTGACCCTGCAGGGTATGATATATGAGAGTCTGAAGATCAAACTCTAATAGAAGAACCCAGTGTTACGTCACCTTGGGACGGCCTTTCAATTGCCTCCCGAGCCGCGCGTACTGCCTGTCTATGAGCGGTAGACAGGGAAGCCGGAGCACCCTCTGGAGAAATAGGGACAGGGGAAGCAGTGCTCGAGCCTGCACCTACAGCCAAGGCGGCATTACGTTCTTTCGCTGCACGCCTCTTGCGCTTCCTTTCAGCCTGAGCCGCGAGAGCTGACCTCCTTAGGACTTTCGATAAAGGTAGACCATCATCTGAACCAAGTTCTGCCTCCGGCGCCGTTACAACGTCCATCATCGGCTGCTTCTGCGAGACCTATGGTGGCAACTTAGGGATAACCATGGCTGCAGTGGCCGGCGCTAACGATGCCGCTGCGTCACCACTCGTGATCGACACTGCACTTTGGATAACCTGAGTCGAGGTAGCCCCTGCAATAAGATGAAAAAGAAGAGTTAGTTTACCCATAAAAAAGGAATGAAGGCACAATGAACCGAAATATACCGAGGCCCAAGGAAGCGCAAAGCCTTTCCTCCTCTTCAAAAGTTTTGAGGAGAGCTGCAAAAGCTTCTAAGGCGGAGATACCTGTTGAAGAAGAAAGCGTTAGTCAAAGCATAGTAATTAAAATGACCACGGAAAGATAAAACTGAAGTATACCTGATTGAGCAATGGTGATCAGCGCTGCCTCATTGCGAGCCAATTGCGTTGAAACCGCGATAGCAGCCTCCAGATCAGTATCATCCGGCGCCATGAATAAACCTTCATTGGTCCCGTACTCACTCAAACCCTCGCTATAGGGAGCATGTGGCTCTTGACCAAGTACGACGTCGAGAGAAAACATCGACTTCTTTTTCTTCTGTGAGCGAGTGCCGGGAGCCGATAACACAAGCTTGCGCTTGGCGGGCAATTTGGGGCGACGAGTCCCTATCTCTGCACCCACACTGGACTCGGGTGACGCCGTAGCTACCGCTTTTTCAGGCACACGGGGTAGGGGAAGCTCACATATAACA
This sequence comes from Agapanthus africanus, assembly GCA_030015575.1. Lineage (NCBI taxonomy): Eukaryota > Viridiplantae > Streptophyta > Magnoliopsida > Asparagales > Amaryllidaceae > Agapanthus > Agapanthus africanus. The sequence goes on from CM057338.1 coordinate 217,611,384, forward strand.
CGTGGTACCACAGCCACAGCGGCTTCTCTCAAGGGAGGATGGATTATGGTCCGTCGCTTCAGAAGAACGTTTGGATTACCCGCTGGGGCGGTGCCCTTGCGGTCAAGCAGCAATCGCTTTTCTTCTCTAATAACGACGCCCATCGAATGCTGATACCATGCCATATATACGTTCAAGGCTTTTGGAACGCAACTCGTCTCACTAATAAAGAAATTGGAGCCGGTGTTCAACCGCATAAAATGGTGCAACGCGCTCCGGATACCCTCTTCAGTAGCAACCGGTTCTGCCAAGAAGGGCTCGAGTGGGACGCCTTGATTATAGCTTAATTGCTGGGCGAAGTGATGCAGGTTGTACCTCATGAACAACGTCGAATCATTCTGCCTAAACACGAGAAAGCCCGGCCTAATGGAGTATAAATGAAGAATTTCCCGAGCTTTCAAGGTAGAGGCCCCGTCTTTAAAAATGTCCCGTAATGGCTGCACCGTTTTTGCGGATTCTTTACCGATGGTTAGAACCTTATCGGTAAAGGTAGAACCCCATCTCCAACCATACGCGGACGAAGGAGCAAACCCCTAGCTTACCGCTGTGTCAGATTTACAATGGACGTGTCAACTAACCGTATAATCCGAGGGAAGTTATACTTGTCGTGGAAGCAAGGCCTTTTAAGAGCACCGAAAGCACCGAGTACATGTAGCTCGATCCATGACATAAAATAATGCATCGAGAAGTTCACGTGCTGCACCCTTGGTTCAGTAGTGTCTGCCGCCAAGTTGAGGCCGTTATACAAATGGACTAATCTAGCGATCCCGACGGCCACTTGTATCCCAATAACCATTCGGTGAGCTGGATAAAAAACGGACGGCCTCATATGGTGAGAGTGCATTGGAAGCACAAACCAGCTTAGCCATAGCCCGAGGAACTCCAAAAAGAACGCTTCTTCGTATATCCCAGGAGCTGCAAGCTCTGTGAAAGAGACAACTGGGGTGTTGGGGAGAATGAAACTCCTCTGATCTGCCTCCGTTGCCGGCTGGTTGTCCAAACCAAAACCAAAAGGATCATCGGGTGTGGCAAATTTTGCGGTTTCCTTCGACAGGACTTCTGAGCGGAGAAAACGGGTGATGAAATCTGTGAAATTAACCCCATAGCTTCCGGATTCGAGAAAAAGGCTCTCATAGATATTCAACACCTTAATCAAACTGGGGAATTGATGTTGAATGGCGTTCTCCGGGGTAAGGCCTGTCATCACCGACTTGGCAGCAAAGACGTACTCGTCCGGAGGAAGCAGCTCCTCGTAGTGTTCTCCCGTAACCGATAAGCCAGAAACCTCGGCAAACTCCTCTAAAAGGATTGAGACTTCTCGATCCAACAGAAAGAAGGTGTGGGTCGGAATATTCCATTGCTCCAGAAAAGCCTTGATCCACCAGGCAGGAGGCGTAGAATATTGAAAGAAAGAAGCAAATCGCGGGATACAACCCGAGCTTCAACAGCTGCGACTTCTTGGCTGACAAAATATAGCGGGCCCATTGCAAATATCCGGCTGGGTGACAGTGAATTAAGCCTATGTTTTATGGCTGTCCCCAAGGGCGCGACTCGCCTTGGCAGATACGTCGCCCCAAGGTATCCAAAGCCATTGGAGGCTGTACGGGTATTGCAGCCATAGAAGGCTGAAGGAGACCTTCTGAAGTCCAGTTGACCTCCTCCACGGTATAGTTCACCGGGGGTGGGTCGGCGTAGTGGATCGCCGAAATAGGCTCCGAAGGTACTGCGCAAGAAAAGTTACGCCGACCCCTGATGATCTGATTGTACCACGTTTCCCATAAATGAAGGTTCTTTTGTTCCGGATCATGATCTTTGATCAGTGCAAACACTTCCCTATCAACAGACACTTCGGGGAATCCGCTTTCCGAACGGACAAACGGAAAAGAAGTGTCGAAAGACATAGTACATGCGCGGAAAAGAATAAAATTTTCAGCCATCAATGCTACAGTTTAAGTTTTACCACTATGTACTTTAAATTCGTACCGCACTGCAATGCAGTGGAAAGGGACCGGGGGGGACCCACATAATCTGGATGATGGCTCATCATTAATAAAACAGTCTCATCATTTGATGAGACTGTCATTAAATGAGGAAATCCTAAAAGGGTTCTCATTTAATGAGGGCCCTCGGGCCAAGGAGTAAATCTCCCATTGAGAGCAGCGCTCTACAACAAGAGTGACATCTGTCAACTTTGATGATGAAAAGAATAAAAATTCCTCAAGAAAAATTCTGAAGAGCCATGCTCTATAAAGATGATGGAATAACCCATCAGAAAACTTAAAGTAAAGATTTTAATGAATTAAAAATTCCGAGATCTTCAAGATCTATGAACAAACTCTAAGAGTTCTTCATAAAATATTAACAAATTTACATAATTTGAAAGAGCAAAGCTCTGTTAATAGGTTAAGAAACCCTAAGAAAGATCTCTTTAGATCTATGGAGAACAAAGCTCTATTGAGAAACCCTAAAAATCTATATGATTTGAAAAGAGCAAAGCTCTGTTAATAGGCGAAACCCTAGATTATAAAATAATCTCTTCAAAAGATTTGATCTTTACTTAAAAAATTTGCCAGAGTTCTGTCTCTAGGAGTTCTTAAAACAGAGAGGTTTGCTCTAAAAGAGAATTAATTCTCAGAAAAACAAGAAAAGAGATGAACAGAGGTCATCTCAAAGGCCAAAGACCCTATTTATAGGCACTGAGAGCCGTTTCAACTTCTGAGTTGATCCAATGGCATGGATGTTGCCACCGCTGCACTCACGTGTAGGCCACGTGAGCGCAACGGTTGGGGGGCATTTGTTTCCCCAATCAAAGTAAAGCACTGTTCACGCTGCATCATTTCAAATTTTAAAATTTGAAATGATGCAGCGCTTCATAGCAGCTCCAGCGCTAAGAGTCAAAGGCTCTGACGCAGCGCTCACGTGCAAAGCACGAGAGCGCTCGCGCTAGCAGCGCCAGCGCTGAGAGTCAAAGACTCTGAGGCAGCGCTCACATGCAAAGCACATGAGCGCTAGCACTAAGAGCGCTGCACTCTAAGCAGCGCACCACGTGCAAAGCATGTGAGCACTAGCACATGGTGAGCTGCTTAGAGCGCTGCACTCTAAGCAGCGCACCACGTGCAAAGCACGTGAGCGCTAGCGTTAAGAGCGCTGCACTCTAAGCAGCGCATCATGTGCAAAGCACGTGAACGCTAGCAATAGAACAAAATGTTCTCGGCCCTTAGATCAAATATCCAACGAACATGATTAAAAATCATCAATTGACCAGAATAAAATTCTGTTAAGGAAACATTCCTCAGAATCTTTCCAAACAGGAAAAATTATGCTCTGAAAATCAGAGCACCGTTGGATCAATGATCCAATGGTGATTAAAAATCACCAAAATACAGAATAAATTCTGTATGGGAAAAGATTTCCCAATCTTGTTAAAAACAAGAAGATTGCCTTCTGTGAAACAGAAGCCCTAGGATCAAAGATCCAACGGTAGGAAACATCCTCAAATCAATTAGAAAAAAAATCTCTTCAATTGATTCAACAAATCAGCCTACCCTGTATAAAGGCCCAAGACTTCAAGTCTCACAGAGAGGAAACCCCCCATAAACTTTGAGAAAGTTCAGAGAGAAGAGCAAGCTCTCGGCAGAAGAAGAATTTCTTCAAGGTAAAATAAAGATGTCAAAGCATCTCATCATAAAAAGAACTTAGTTCTTATGCTAAGATCATAGATCTATAAGGAAAATGTCTTTCACAAAGAGATCATAACATCTCATTATAAAAAGGGGGGAGAATAATTCAATTCTCTTAGGATCACAGATCCATAAAGGCAAAGCCTTTCACCAAAAATATAAGAGATTGAAATATCTCCTATAAAATAAGAACTTTGTTCTTAGATCCATGAGACAAAGTCTCGTATAAGAGAAAATTTAATTCTCAGAGCGCAAAGCTGCCTAAAAAGAGCCTTAGCGCTCCAATTAAAAGGAGCGCCTCAGCGCTCCAAATCTAGCGCACAGCGCTGCAGAACCTTAGCGCTCCAAATTTAAAGAAGCACCTCGGCGCTCCAAGTCTGGCGTACAGTGCCAAGCGCGGCACGTGCTCCTCACGTATGCGCTACTTAAACTGAAACGCTCTGCGCTCATTGTCTGGCGCTCAGCGCCAAGCGCACTACGTGCTCCTCACGTGGGCGCTATTTCATAAGAAGCGCTCTGCGCTCATTGACTGGCGCTCAGCGCCAAGCGCGCCACGTGCTCCGCATGTGTGCGCTACTTAAACATAAGTGCTCTACGCTCATTGTCTGGCGCTCAGCGCCAAGCGCACCACATGCTCCTCACGTGTGCGCTATTTCACAAGAAGCGCTCTGCGCTCATTGACTGGTGCACAGCGCCAAGCACGCCACGTGCTCATCACGTGTGCGCTGAGAGAACATAAATTGTTCTTTAAATAAAGCTCCAGAGCTATAATGAGTGCTCAGCACTCAATAAAAGACAAAAACAATTGTCAAAACCCAAACCAAGGCTCAGTATTGTTAAATGAAAAAGGACTGAGCCCAATTAAATGTCCAACATTTTAACTGAACGGGTCGAGCCTAAGTTGGCCACAGATCCCTAATTCAGATTAATTGAGCCCATATGCTCACAAATAATTGATCTTAGTCCCAAATTGGACTACAGATCTCCCAACCAATATTGGTTCAAGGGTACATCTCTTCACTCCTCTGATATTTGTCGTTGTAATCCTTCAACGTCTTCAGAGAGGTGACGGGTCCCGACAACCAGACATTCCACGGACTGTGGGGTCCTTAAACTCATAGACTATGATATCTTTAAACTTTACAGACTATGATGTCCTTAAAATTTACGGACTATGAGGTCCCTAAACTTATGGACTGTAATGTTCTTAAACTAACTACGGACCGTAACGTCCTTAAACTAAAACGATAGAGCCCAAATGCTCTTTCGCTGGATCTAAATGATCCTAAAAACCCTGTTAAGTAGATCTTAGTCTAAAATTAGGCTAACCTATCCTTAACAACCATTTAAGTTGATCTTAATCTCAAATGAGATTAACAATTCTTAAATCAATCCAACTACAGATCCCTCAACTGACATTGGTTCAAGGGTACATCTCTTCACACCTCTGATATGTGTCGTTGTAATTCTTCAACGTCTTCAGAGAGGTGGTGGGTCCCGATAACCAAAAACTTTATAGACTATGATGTCTTTAAACCCCATGGACTACGATGTCCTTAAACCCAATGGACCGCAATGTCCCTAAACTAAAACAATAAAGCCCAAATGCTCTTTTGTTGGATCTAAATGATCCTGTTAAGTAGATCTTAGTCTAAAATTAGACTAACGTATCCTTAACAAACGTTTAAGTTGATCTTAATCTCAAATGAGATTAACGATCCTTAAACCCAACCTAAACCCAAATCTAAGAAAATACGGATTTGGACTAATCCACGCCCTACGGGCGACAACATAAATTAGTCTCTGTATACAATCCACGGGCAACCAAAAATAAAACAAACACAAACGACACGATGTGACCTTCTGGAGCAGGAGAAAGTGGTTACCGCGATACGGTAGCGTAATTAACTGCAGGGGCTTGCGCCTGCAGGGAAGAGCATCTCCACAATAAAAAAAAAACCTCACAATGAGGGGGAATTGACGAAGTCTGCTACATCGGCCGCATCCGTCCAAACCTCCGATGCACGGTGCCATAAATCAACTTGGTATCTTTGGAGAGGTGGACGGATAAAACCAAATAGCATCTGCCCCCAAATTCAGGCTAGACGTTTGTCTTCCCGGTTTTCGGCGGTAAACAACGTTATTTTACTAAGAAACGGTGTCCCTAGTATCACATGCTGTGATATTTCTTCTACAATAATGAAGGGAGAGGGAAGACATATATCTTCATTGCAAATATTTGTATTAGATACCTTATATGGTGTAGTTAAAGTGCTGTTATCAGCTGTACTCAGAATCTGAGTAGTTCTCTCGCAATATTTGATTGGAATAATTCCTTCTTTTATGCAGTTTAAATCTGCACCACTATCAACGAGAGCTATAAGATTGGGTATAACCAAATCGTTATTAACTATTAGAGTAATTCTAATATACCATTTTTGATTTAATACTAAATCAATGGTTTGTAAGAATTTATCAGGGACTACTTCTCTTTCTCTAGTAATTTCTTCAATAAATTCTTCTTCTTCATTAGAAGATTCACCATGTATCATGGCGTTATTCTCAATAGCAGGGATTCTTTGTATAATTTATCTGTTATGAGTTTTTAACTCTTTTATTTCAGTTTTGAGGTTATTAACTTCTTTCTGTAAATCCGCAATAGTTATTGACTTTCCTTCCTTTTGTTGTTGTCTTTTAAAGACTTCAGATAGCCTATAAACATTATCAGTTACAGGAGATTTCTCCTTTTCTTCTCTTAAAAGAACTTCAACCATCTTAGATTTTAGTTCTGGCTGAATATTATCATCTTCTGTGATTTTTAGAATAGCTTTCTTGTCATCCTTGCTTATTACATTGATGCTTAGCCCGTTCATATTGACAATAGCTTTTCAGTAATTTTCTTCTTTGTTAATATTACAACATTTACTGGAGCACTCTTGTAGATCTTCATCATCCGAAGAGGATGAATCTATTGATTCAGACTCAGAGAATTCTGATGAATTAATCATTATTTTATACAACGATTTTCTTAATTCTTCATCTTCAATTTCATTTATCCTCTTTTTTGTGTAACATTTGTTGGAAAATGACCAACTTTTCCACACTTATAACAAGTAGCTGAAGAAGCAGATTTTTTCTTAAATCTGTGGTGGTGTTTCTTCTTTTTCTCCCCTCCCCCTTTATCCTTAGGAGGATGATATTTCCTTTTGGGCCTCTTTTTATAATGAGGACAACGAGATTCTGATTCTCTCGTTCTTCTTTTATCCTTCCGCTCATTATGCAGATCTTCCATGGCGAATTGGCTACAAAATTCTTCCAACTCGTGTTTACCAGTTAATCTCTGGCTTTTTAATTGGTTTCTCAACTTTATGTCATTATACAAAGCTAAAACTTCTTTAACACAGGTGCTTATCAAGCGACCATAAGTAAATGTGTTGTAGGGTATAACCCCATCATACTGCATTTGAAGATGTGTTCGAACTCTTTCAGCGAATAAATTTGGTAAACCATCAATAAATTTGGCTTTCCAATAAGAGTTATTTGCATCTTCTGATTGCATAACTCTGCTGAGAAAAGTATCTTTATACTATCTAAAATGCGTTAATGTTGGACATCTTAGATTCTGTAGTAAAGTTCTTACTTTCTCAGCTTGATCGCTTACATCTCCGTTAAAATGATCGATGATAGTAAGGATTAAGGTATAAATAGTGTCAGACACAGGAGAATTATTCTCCATTTTGGCTGCGCTAAAAATTTCTATCTTTTGCGTGAGTGATAAACAATGATCCCACCAGCCTTTTAAGGTTCCTGTGAAGCCACAAGAAATAAACCTTGCAACATCAGCATCTGAATTTCCTTACTGTTTTGAGACTGTTGCATACATCATAATTCGATGTAAGGTGTCATGGATTTTCTTATCTGCTAATCTATCAATGTTCCATTCATAAATGACCCGTCCTGAAAATGAATTTGTTATAACCACTTCATTTTCTTCATACAGGATATCCAACGGAGTTGGTCTTTTATAACAATGCTTACCCAAAATTCTTTGTGGATATTTTATAGTATTTAATGCATTATTATTGTCAGAAATATTAAACGGGTCATATGATATCTCATTTATATCAGAGTTTTCTTCTGGTATTTCAGAAGATTCTCCTTCGAGAACATTTAGTCTAGCACTACTGAATTTTTTCTCCAGAGCAGTTAAAATATCTAAAGATATATTTTTGTCTTTAGATAATTTATAACCCGAGATATCTAAAGATGGTTTAATCGGTATATAGTTCTTTTCATTGGTTATCTTTATAGTAGGAGCTTCGACTATAGCAAGAGCTTGCAGTTTATTAATCAAGCTTTTAAGAGTAGATTCTACTCTAGTTAATTGTCGACCAATAACTTGTATATGAATATTAGTAAAATTGTTTTGCTTAAAGACCTTTTGTAGTTCTTTTAGCATATTTTCCATTTTGTCATCCACAAGAGGCTTTATAAAAGCCGTTGCCTCCAAATTAGAGGTTGATATTCCGGATAACCTTAATGGTTCCGTTGGGGGACATATAGACCTCACCGTTTTTCCACTTATAGTAGACCATTGTTTATAATGTTCTTCAAGAACATTAATTTTACTTTCTTGATCTATAAGAAAGTATTCTAAAAACCAATCTGTGAAATATCTTAAACATTGGTTTTCTTCAAGATATTTATAATAATGATCTTTATAGAAGTACATTTGATCATTAGAAAATATTATTGCAAACCATTTTCTGAAAGCTTCATGCTTTTTCTTCATAAATTCCTTATTAAGGAATTTTCTTAACGAACTATCAGGTGTAAAATCCATAAATTTATATATGTAAACTCATCTCTGATGAAGTAGGAGAAATTTTATGATCCTTCTCATATATCGGATGGGATATATTTTCTTGTGAAATATTTATCCCTTTAACCACCCTATAAGAACTTATATATGTAAACTCATCTCTGATGAAGTAGGAGAAGTCTACAGAATTCATTATAAGGTCTTAACTACTATGGCACCAAAAGTTAGGGCAAAAACTGAAAGTGGTAAAACCACTGTGATTGAGACTAATTTACTATCTTCAGGCATTGCTACAAACATGATTATAAAATGGGAGGAGATAGACATTCCTGACTCTTGGGTTATAACTTCTGCAGTACCACCTGCATCCATAATTGATACAGACATCGATCAGATCATACACACTGATGATGGAAATATTGAGGTAAAATTTGGCTCAAATAATATAGCTAGAATATCAGGGAAGCCTTATAGAGAGGTTAAAAGGATAAATATTTCACAAGAAAATATATCCCATTCGATATATGAGAAGGATCATAAAACTTCTTCTACTTCATCAGAGATGAGTTTACATATATAAGTTTATGGATTTTACACCTGATAGTTCCTTAAGAAAATTCCTTAATAAGGAATTTATGAAGAAAAAGCATGAAGTTTTTAGAAAATGGTTTGCAAAAATATTTTCTAATGATCAAATGTACTTCTATAAAGATCATTATTATAAATATCTTGAAGAAAACCAATGTTTAAGATATTTCATAGATTGGTTTTTAGAATACTTTCTTACAGAACAAGAAAGTAAAATTAATGTTCTTGAAGAACATTATAAACAATGGTCTACTATAAGTGGAAAAACGGTGAGGTCTATATATCTCCCAACAGAACCATTAAGGTTATCCGGAATATCAACCTATAATTTAGAGGCAACGACTTTTATAAAGCCTCTTGTGGATGACAAAATGGAAAATATTCTAAAAGAACTACAAAAGGTCTTTAAGCAAAACAATTTTACTAACATTCATATACAAGTTATTGATCAGCAATTAACTAGAGTAGAATCTACTCTTGAAAGCTTGATTAATAAACTGCAAGCTCTTGCTATAGTAGAAGCTCCTACTATAAAGATAACTAAAGAAAAGAATTGTATACCGATTAAACCATCTTTAGATATCTCGGGTTATAAATTATCTAAAGACAAAAATATATCTTCAGATATTATAACTACTCTGGAGAAAAAATTCAGTAGTGCTAGACTAAATGTTCTCGAAGGAGAACCTTCTGAAATACCAGAAGAAAAATCTGATATAAATGAGATATCAGATGATCATATTAATTTTTCTGACAATAATAAAGCATTAAATACTATAAAATACCCACAAAGAACTTTGGGTAAGCATTATTATAAAAGACCAACTCCGTTGGATGTCCTGTATGAAGAAAATGAAGCAGTTATAACAAATTCATTTTCAGGACGGGCCATTTATGAATGGAACATTGATGGATTAGCAGATAAGTAAATCCATGACACCTTACATCGAATTATGATGTATGCAACAGTCTCAAAACAGCAAGGAAATTCAGATGCTGATATTGCAAGGTTTATTTTTTGTGGCTTCACAGGAACCTTAAAAGGCTGGTGGGATCATTGTTTATCACTCACGCAAAAGATAGAAATTTTTAGCGCAGCCAAAATGGAGAATAATTCTCCTGTGTTTGACGCTGTTTATATCTTAATCCTTACTATCCTCGATCATTTTACCGGAGATGTAAGCGATCAAGCTGAAAAAGTAAGAACTTTACTATAGAATCTAAGATGTATTAACACATTTTAGATGGTATAAAGATACTTTTCTCCGCAGAGTTATGCAATTAGAAGATGCAAATAACTCTCATTGGAAAGCCAAATTTATTGATGGTTTACCAAATTTATTCGCTGAAAGAGTTCAAACACATCTTTGAATGCAGTATGATGGGGTTATACCCTACAACACATATACTTATGGTCGCTTGATAAGCACCTGTGTTAAAGAAGGTTTAGCTTTGTGTAATGACATAAAGTTGCGAAACCAATTAAAAAACCAGAGATTAACTGGTAAACACGAATTGGGACAATTTTGTAGCCAATTCGCCATGGAAGATCCGCATAAAATGCGGAAGGATAAAAGAAGAACGAGAGAATCAGAATCTCGTCGTCCTCATTATAAAAAGAGGCCCAAAAGGAAATATCATCCTCCTAAGGATAAAGGGGGAGGGTAGAAAAAGAAGAAACAGCACAACAAATTTAAGAAAAAATCTGCTTCTTCAGCCACTTGTTATAACTGTGGAAAAGTTGGTCATTTTCCCAACAAATGTTACACAAAAATGAGGATAAATGAAATTGAAGAGGAAGAATTAAGAAAATCGTTATATAAAATAATGATTAATTCATAAGAATCCTCTGAGTCTGAATCAATAGATTCATCCTCATCGGATGATGAAGATCTACAAGAGTGCTCCAGTAAATGTTGTAATATCAACAAAGAAGAAAATTACAGGGAAGCTATTGTCAATATGAACGGGCTAAGCATCAATGTAATAAGCAAGGATGACAAGAAAGCTATTCTAAAAATCATAGAAGATGATAATATTCAGCCAGAACTAAAATCTAAGTTGGTTGAAGTTCTTCTAAGAGAAGAAAAGGAGAAATCTCATGTAACTGATAATGTTTATAGCCTATCAGAAGTCTTTAAAAGACAACAACAAAAGGAAGGAAAGTCAGTAACTATTGCGGCTTTACAGAAAGAAGTTAATAACCTCAAAACTGAAACAAAAGAGATAAAAACTCATAACAGAGAAATTATACAAAGAATCCCTGCTATTGAGAATAACGTCATGATACATGGTGAATCTTCTAATGAAAAAGTAGAATTTATTGAAGAAATTACTAAAGAAAGAGAAGTAGTCCCTGATAAATTCTTACAAACCATTGATTTAGTATTAAATCAAAAATGGTATATTAAAATTACTCTAATAGTTAATAACGATTTGGTTATACCCAAACTTATAGCTCTCGTTGATAGTGGTGCAGATTTAAACTGCATAAAAGAAGGAATTATTCCAATCAAATATTGCGAGAGAACTACTCAAACTCTGAGTACAGCTGGTAACAGCACTTTAACTACACCATATAAGGTATCTAATGCAAATATTTGTAATGAAGATATATGTCTTCCCTCTCCCTTCATTATAGTAAATGAAATATCACAGCATGTGATACTAGGGACACCGTTTCTTAGTAAAATAATGCCTATCAAAAGAATAGATTCACAAGGCATTTATAGTCTTTACAAGGGAAAAGAAATATTGTTTCAGTTTATAACTAACCCCATGGTAAAAATCCTAAATGAAGTAAAGGATATTTACCTTAAAGAAAATCAAATAAATTTTATCAAAGAAGAAATAGCTTCTATATAGATAAACAAGCAGTTAGATTCTAGTACAACAAAAGCTAGAATAAAAACAATTGAAAAGGAGTTTATAACTCAAACTTGCAGTAACTTTCCTAATGCATTTTGGGAAAGAAAGCAACATATTGTTACTCTTCCTTATATAGAAGATTTTAAAGAAGAAAATATTCCCACCAAGGTTAGACCTTACCAGATGAATCAAGAATACCTTGAACTCTGTAAAAAGGAGATTAAAAGTCTCACTAACAAAAATCTTATAAGAAAGTCATCCTCCTCATGGAGTTGCACAGCATTTTATGTTAATAATACTGCCGAACAAGAAAGAGGAGTTCCTCGTCTTGTTATCAATTATGAGCCTTTAAAAAAATGCTTAAATGGATAAGATATCCTCTCCCTAATAAAAGGGATTTTCTTAACAGAATAAGAAAAGCAAAGATATTTTCTAAGTTTGATTTAAAATCAGGCTACTGGCAGATACAGATTAGTGAGTCTGATAAATATAAAAATACTTTTACAGTACCATTTGGGCATTTTGAATGGAATGTTATGCCTTTTGGATTAAAAAATGCGCCTTCAGAGTTTCAAAATATCATGAACTCTATTTTCAATCCTTATACGGAATTCATCTTATCATATATAGATGATGTTTTAATCTATTCTAATAATATTGATCAGCATTTTAAACATTTGAATATCTTCAAAAATCTTATTATAAAAAATAGATTAGTTATATCTGCTCCTAAAATGAATCTGTTTCAAACAGCAATTAGATTTTTAGGCCATAACATTAATAATGGCACAATTATACCAATTGAAAGAAGTATAGAGTTTGCTTCTAAATTTCCAGATTATATTCCTGAAACAAAGCAACTATAAAGATTTTTAGGTGCTTTAAATTATGTGGCAGATTATTATAAAAATCTGGCTATTGATGCAGCCATTTTATATAACAGGTTAAAGAATAATCATTTACCTTGGACAGATAAGCATACTAAAGCTGTTCATAAAATAAAACAAACGGTTCAAAATTTACCGTGCCTTCATATTGCAAATCCTAGTTGGCAAAAGATTGTTGAAACTGATGCCTCCAATATAGGATATGGAGGAATTTTAAAACAGGTCGACCCTAGTAATAACAAGAAGATACTTGTTAGATTAACTTCTGGAAAATGGAATCCAGCACAGTTGAATTATTCAACTATCAAGAAAGAAAATCTTTCTATTATCAAATGCATTTATAAATTTCATGACGATTTATTAAATCAAAAGTTCTTGCTAAAAATAGATTGTAGTGCAGCAAAGTCTGTCTTACAAAAGGATGTTAAAAATTTAACATCAAAGCAAATATTTGCTAGATGGCAAGCTGAATTAGCCGTATTTGATTTTGATATAGAATATATTAAAGGCACTGATAACTGTCTTCCTGATTTTCTTACCAGGGAATTCCTACAGGATTCTGGTACCAATGCAGAATCTCTCGAGGGGTCAAGGCCCAGGCCCATGCCGTGGAAGGGGAATGAATAATATTCCTAACAACTCCCCTTATGCAAATTGGCTCAAAATGCAAAAGCCAAAAAGATTCGATCAAGAATCAAAGGCGTCATACGCCCAATCTGAATGGAAAATGCCTAACAAACTGGCAAAGAAAAGTATTTATAACACTCGACAAGAAGAAGGATCATCGTCCTTAGCAGGAAATTTCCCTGAACAAAAACAGTCTTATAAAAAGGCTACTGAAAGTACAGAAGAGGATTATATCCAGAAAAACACTTCTAAACAAATTATTTGTTGAGAAGGAGATGATATCTCCAGGATGAACGATCCATGGTGTAACACCCTAGTTCATTTATACTAGTTCTTTTTTTTTTGGGTATTTCTTTATTTGTGGCTATTCTTGATTTATTGTATTTTGGGTGCGAATAGTATAATTGGTATCCGTATTTGCATCCGACCCGACCCGCTTGCTGGAAACCCGTCTTGATTCCTGTTTATGATTATCCCGGCTTGTTACGTGGATCCGTGCACTTTCCTTTTTTTTATATATACTGCATACTGGCATTATATTTGGCATCTGCATTTTTTCAATATAACATATAAAATCAAGTAAAATATTTTTAAAATGTCTAGCATGGCCTGCATCATACCTCTGACCCTGTGGTAGCATCCGCGCATCTTGTTCTCGTCCCGTTCAGTGAAACGAACTCGTTTGGATAGCTACGTGCACGTTCCGTGCATCCGTTCTTGGGGGTATGCTTTTTCGTTACCCGGGTATCCTGTTTTGATGTTGGTTGACACGTATATTATCCGTATTTTAAAACTAGATTTTTAGACCCGACCTGGGCGTGTTTGGGACTATTTTTGTATTAGCCAAAAAACTCAAAATTAACTAATATTATATTTTTAAATATTTCTAACTGTTTAAAATTTCTATTTAACTAAAAATATTTTTTTTTAAATCAAATATTTTTTAACAGAACTCTCTCTCTCTCCCCTCTCGCGACGCTCTTTCTCTCTCCTCTTTTTAAACCCCTCACGAATCTCGTCACCTCTTCCTCCCTATCGTCACCTTCTTTCTTCTCCCTCTTCTTTAAATATTTGGCCGCCTCCACGAGAAGATCCCAGCAACCCTAACCCTAACCGCCTTCACCTTCGTCGACCTTTCCTCTCCGCGACCACCTCGTCCTCGCCATCCCTTCTTCCTCTCCCTTCTCTCAACCCGACACCACCCTCACCCGAACCCAAGAACCCACATACCCCACAACTCCGACCTCGCCTGCACCCACGTCGCCCTCGCCGCCGATCTTCTTCGTCGGCCTCATCACCACCACTATCACCTTCCCTCCTCCTCACCAACACCCCCAAGCCAACCCCGAGCTCCTCCCCTGCACAGAACCCGACCCCCTGCAGCTGCCGCAACCCTTGCTGCCGTGGCTGTGAAGCACCATCTCCGGTGACCCACGACCTTGTCATCTCCCTCTCGTCTTCCTCTCTGGACCCTGTACACCAAACCATCCCCTCTCTTATCTGTTATTCTCTTCTTTCTTCTTCTTCTTCTTTCTTTCTCTTTTTCTTTTCTTGATCTGGTTTTCCGGTGACCGTCGGAGCCGTGCTCGCCGCTGCTGATCTGGAAGAACCAGTGGACATCCCCAGACAGCGTGGTCGTGTTCTTTCCTTGCCTAGTTCTGTTCTGTACGTCGTGTATGCATCGCGACGTTTACCCGACGTCGGACGCAGCGTACGCACCCCGTCGTGAGATCCGATCAGGCAAGTTTATCTTGCTACATGCTATATATCCTATTTTGCATCCATATGAATAAAAATATCACCTGTTGATTGCATTGTACACCCATATTAATGTTTTACTATTTTCGGATACCCGTATGCATCCATATCATTTATTATATATATAGGTGCATCTACAGATCATATTATTTCATGTTATTGTTGTATTAACACCCCAAGCTTGATAATGTGTATCCTACACAGTCACAGAGCTGTAGATGTAACCTCTGATAGATATTTGCACATTCGCGTTTATTTGTGCATCCATACCATTAATTCTACATATCTAGTTACATGCCATGTCATATTAATTCATATTACTGTTACATTAGTACCCCATGCTTGAGAATGTGCAACCTACATAGTCATGATGTAACCCCTGATAGATATTTGTGCATCCATACTTTCACCGTACATCCGTACCTTTACCGTGATTCGATACTTGCTACATTTTACTGTTGGGCACCCACGTGATACATGTACACTACCTGACATGACATGATATACCACTACTTGACATGTTACCTGATCCTGTTTCTAATGCCGACAATCCCGACATGTTGTCCTGATGGACGTTACTGTTGTCTGCATAGACAAAACCCGTACCTGCTTGATCCTGTGTTGGCATTAGATATCAATTGGCAATACCTGACTTGAACACATAACCTTGGGGGTAAGGGGAAATCAAGAATGTAACCGAACGTAACTCAAAGGTCTATTATATTGTTTTCTGTTTTTCCGGGCGTTACGGAATATATTGTTTGTCGTTTTTCCGGGCGTTACGGAATATATTGTTTGCCGTTTTTTCGGGCGTTACGGAATATATTGTTTGCCGTTTTTTCGGGCGTTACAGAATAATCCTGTTACCGTGGTCCCGTGGGGAATGAACGGGGCATAGACCGATGGGTTACGCTGAGGATTACATTAATTGATTTCGAAAACTTTAGAATAGATAACCCTGTAGTATAGTTTAGATTACTCACTGCACTTCACCTGCACGTATACACTTCACTGTTCCATATTCATATTACTGTTATACACTTATTACTGTTCATACTCATGCCTGCCTATCTTGTTACCTTCTGATTATATTTTATTGTTTGATATTATGACGCACTGACGTCTGGGTTTTGCATGGCCCAGATCCTCTATCTTTGTTGCAGGCCGATCAGGAGTATTTCAGCCGACAGGCCGAGCAGGGAGGATCCTGTTAGCATCTAGTTTAGTTTAGTTTTATTACCGTACTTTCATTTCCTGATGCGAGCCCGTATTTGGGACATACTTTCCAGACGTTATTGTTTATTAGATTTTTTGCTTCCGCATATTATTTTTTGACTCGTTTATTCTGGTATATGGACATGTACTAGATAGTTCATTTTATTTCTACTGTTCTTGATATCTTATAGACAGCCGTAATGTGACTGTGGAGGGATGTTTCCTAACCACAGGTAGCATGGTTGGCTCTGTCACGTGTCGATCTTAGCGCACTCTGGAAAGCGAGGCGTGATAGGGTTTGTTTGGTATTAGAGCCATAGGATTTAGGTTAATCGGGTTTGATTCTTTTGTAGTTGGGTATTGGATCCAATACACGAATCAGAAAACCCGTAATTAGGAACATATCCTGCCACATTGTTATCGTGATTCTTGAATCATATCTTTCTCTTGACCTTTATCTTGACGATATGCAAACAACTTTGCATCTCGGCTTGAAATCTTTTTAGTTCCCTATTGTTTCTCTCGTCCTATTCTTTTAATTCTAATACTAGGATTTAGGCGACTTGAACGGAGTTATGTGTATCTATGAACTGCAGCATGGTTACAATGCGATACTCTATTTAAGTAACTTGGAGTCCTGGTCTTGATTCATTTCCTTATTTCATGGTCGTTATATTACCTTGGTTTTCTCAGTTTCATTGCTTACCAGTTCATGTTTTATCACAAGCTTGAATCTTGTTTACCGTGCTTATCTTCTTCAGTATCTTAGCTTCAGATGAAGTCGTTTTTAGTATCCTACTTGTTCATGATTTTCCCACATTAGCACTATTCGATTCAGGTGCATCCCATTGTTGTATGTCGTCCAAGTTTATTGCTGCACACTTGATTGCTTGTACATCCATGTCTTGTTGTTGGGACATACATACTGGGAATGGGAAGGTCATATCTAGTAGTGAGTGCAAGGATTGTTCAGTTGTTATTTGCGGACGAGAGTTATTTGCAGATTTCTTGGTGATCGATGCCGGCAGTTATGATGTTGTCTTGGAAATGGATTTTTTCTCGGCACTTTCCATGTTCACATTGATTGTAGGGAAAAGGAAGTGATTTTCCAGATTCCCGGATATCCGGAGTTTGTTTTTGCTGGAGGTAGCAGTTCTGTCGGGCCAGTCGAGTTTAGGGCTAGGACGACAAACAGTGTTCTTTCGTCGATAGAAGCTGATAAGGAGGAAGCGTTGGCTGTAGTTCGAGAGTTCATGGACGTGTTCGAGGACATCTCGGGTTTACCACCAACACGAGATGCGGAGTTCGCGATCGATCTTGTTCCTGGTGCAGCACCAATCTCTAAGGCGTACTATCCGATGGCACCAGTGGAGTTGGAAGAAGTCAAGAAGCAGGTTACTGAATTGCTAGAGAAGGGTTGGATTCGCAGCAGTAATTCACCTTGGGGAGCTCCAGTTCTTCTAGTCAAGAAGAAAGATGGCACAAGGAGGATGTGCATCAATTATCGAGAATTAAACCGGGTGACTATTAAGAACAAGTACCCGATCCCTCGCATTGGCGAATTATTCGAGCAACTCAGTGGCGCGAGAGTATTCTCGAAGCTGGATTTGCGATCCGGATATCATCAAGTTCGAGTTAAATCGGAGGATATTTGCAAGACCGTGTTCCGAACTCGATATGGACATTACGAGTATTTAGTGATGCCATTCGGAGTCACGAATGCACCGGCGATATTTATGGACTTGATGAACCGAATCTTTTCTCCGTTCTTGGACCAGTTTATAGTAGTTTCATCGATAATATTCTGGTCTACTCGAGAAGCCTAGAAGAGCATGCAGAACACTTGAAAATTGCACTGCAGACGTTGAGGCAAGAAAGATTGTATACAAAGATGAGCAAGTCTGAGTTTTGGCTTGAAGAAGTGAAGTTTTTGGGGCATGTCGTATTCGGAGATGGAATCGCCGTTGACCCTGAGAAGATTGCAGCAGTTCAAGATTGGCCGATTCCGAGGAATGTCTTGGAGATCAGAAGTTTTCTTGGACTTGCTGGATATTACAGAAGGTTCGTGGAGAATTTTGCTCGCTTAGCTAAGCCTTTGACCAAGCTTACGCGAAAGGAGGTATCGTTCGTATGGACGAATAGATGTGCGTCAGCTTTTGAGGCGTTGAAGTAAAGGCTGATAACCGCTCCTATTTTGACCGTACCAGATGGTTCTGGAGGATTGGTGATTCACAGCGACGCATCTAGGAAAGGTTTGGGATGTGTTTTGATGCAGCATGGGAAGGTTATAGCCTACGCATCGAGACAGTTGAAGACCCATGAGAAGAATTACCCAACTCATGATTTGGAGCTTGCAGCAGTGATTTTCTATTTGAAGATTTGGAGACACTACTTATTGGGCGGAAGGGTCGAAGTATTCACTGATCACAAAAGCCTAAAATATGTGTTCACACAGAACGAGCTTAATATGAGGCAGCGTAGATGGTTGGAGCTGATGGCTGACTATGATCTTGATCTCAAGTACCATCCGGGAAACGTTAATGTAGTACCGGATGCGCTTAGTCGATTGCCAGCAATTCGGATGTGAACTGGTATCGTAAAACAGTAAAACGGTAACAGGGATGTACCATGATCTACGACATGTTGAGAGCTTGGTGTACCCTGATTTACGACAACATTTCTAGCGGGAAGGCATGAAAAGGGAGATCGCCCGTTTTGTAGCAAAGTGCTTGGTGTGTCAGCAAGTTAAGGCTGAACATCAAAGAGTAGTTGGTTTATTGCAACCACTTCCGATTTCTCAATGGAAGTGGGAACATATAACCATGAATTTCGTGACAGCTTTACCACGGAGTCCAAAGGGAAACAATGCAGTTTGGGTGATTGTTGATCGATTGACCTAGACAGCTCATTTCATTCCGTTTCGAGTGGGTCAGTCAACGGAAGCGTTAGCAGAACGGTACATGCAGGAGATTGTAAGATTGCATGGAGTACTTGTGAGTATCATTTCCGACCGTGATACCCGATTCTTATCGCACTTCTGGAGGAGTTTACAGGAAAGTTTAGGGACCCGATTGAAGTTTAGCATTGTTTATCATCCTCAGATAGATGGCCAGTCGGAGAGAACGATCCAAACTCTTGAAAGACATGTTGAGAGCCTGCATGTTAGACTTCAAGGGTTCGTGGGAGGATCATCTACACTTGGTGGAGTTTTCTTACAATAACAGCTTTCAGGCGACTATTCAGATGGCTCCATTCGAAACATTATATGGTCGCAAGTGTCGCTCACCTGTTTGTTGGGACGATGTTAGAGAACGAAGATTGTTGGGACCGGATTTGAACGTGCAAACAATAGAGAAGCTTAATACCATCCGGAATCACATGAAGGCAGCACAGGATCGGCAGAAGAGTTGGGCCGATATATCGAGAAGATCTCTAGAGTTCGCTGTTAGTGGTCTTGTATTCTTGAAGATATCACCGATTATAGGAGTGATTCGTTTTGGGAGTCGAGGCAAGCTTAGTCCTCGATTCATGGGACCTTTCGAGATTATTGAGCGTGTTGGAGAAGTGGCTTATCGATTGGTTTTACCACTATCGTTGGCAAATGTTCATGACGTGTTTCATGTATCTCAACTCCGTAAGTATGTTCGAGATGAGACACACGTGCTAGATCATTCGGAGCTGACTGTAAGGGAGGACTTGACTTATGAAGAACGACCGACGTCGATTGTTGATCGAAGGGAAAAGGCCCTTAAGAACAAGGTTTTCCCTCTCGTACTTATTTCTTGGGGAATCTCTCGCACGGAGAATCGACTTGGGAACGAGAAGACGAGATTCGACAGAAGTTTCCACACCTCTTCACTTAGATTCATGCTTGTTTGTCTTTTCTTGTTCCGGGAATTTCAAGGACGAAATTCTTTTTGTAGTTGGGTATAATGTAACACCCTGGTTTATTTATACCAGTTCTTTTTTTTTTTGGTATTTCTTTATATGTGTCTATTCTTGATTTATTGTGTTTTTGGTGCGAATAGTATAATTGGTATCCGTATTTACATCCGACCCGACCCGCTTGCTGAAAACCCTTCTTGATTCCTGTTTATGATTATCCCGGCTTGTTACGTGGATCCGTGGACTTTCATATTTTTATATATACTACATACTGGTATTATATCTGGCATCTGCATTTTTTCAATATAACATATAAAGTCAAGTAAAATATTTTAAAAATGTCTAGCATGGCCTGCATCATACCCCTGACCCTGTGGTAGCATCCTCTCATCTTGTTCTCATCCCGTTCAGTGAAACGGACTCGTTTGGATAGCTACGTGCATGTTGCATGCATCCGTTCTTGGGGGTATGCTTTTTCGTTACTCGGGTATCCTGTTTTGATGTTGGTTGACACGTAAATTATCCGTATTTTAAAACTAGATTTTTAGACCCGACCTGGACGTGTTTTGGACTATTTTTGTATTAGCCAAAAAACTCAAAATTAACTAATATTATATTTTTACATATTTCTAACTGTTTAAAATTTCTATTTAACTAAAAAGATTTTTTTTAAAATCAAATATTTTTTAACAGAACTCTCCTCTCTCTCTCTCTCCTCTCTCTCTCTCTCTCCCCTCTTTTCCAACCCCTTACGAATCCCGTCACCTCTTCCTCCCTATCGTCACCTTCCTTCTTCTCCCTCTTCTTTAAATATTTGGCCGCCTCCACAAGAAGATCCCAGCAACCCTAACCCTAGCCGCCTTCACTTTCGTCGACCTCTCCTCTCCTCGACCACCTTGTCCTCGCCACCTCTTCTTCCTCTCCCCTCTCTCAACCCGACACCACTCTCATCCGAACCCAAGAACCCACAAACCCCACAACTCCGACCTCGCCTGCACCCACGTCGCCCTCGCCGCCGATCTTCTTCGTCGGCCTCATCACCACCACCATCACCTTCCCTCCTCCTCACCAACACCCCCAAGCCAACCCCGAGCTCATCCCCTGCACAGAACCCGACCCTCTACAGCTGCCGCAACCCTTCCTACTGTAGCCGTAAAGCAACATCTCCGGTGACCCACGATCTCGTCATCTCCCTCTCGTCTTCCTCTCTGGACCCTGTACACCAAACCATCACCTCTCTTCTCCGTTCTTCTCTTCTTTCTTTCTCTTTTTCTTTTCTTGATCTGGTTTTCTGGTGATTGCCGGAGCCGTGCTCACCGCTGCTGATCCGGAAGACCCAGTGGACATCCCCAGACAGCGTGGTCGTGTTCTTGCCTTGTTCTATTCTGTACGCCGTGTGTGCATCGCGATGTTTACCCGACGTTGGACGCAGCGTACGCACCCTGTCGTGAGATCCGATCAGGCAAGTTTATCTTGCTACATGCAATATATCCTATTTTGCATCCATATGAATATAAATATCACCTGTTGATTGCATTGTACACCCATATTAATGTTTTACTGTTTTCGGATACCCGTATACATCCATATTATTTATTATATATATAGCTGCATCTACAGATCATATTATTTCATGTTATTGTTGTATTAACACCCCATGCTTGATAATGTGTATCCTACACAGTCACGGAGCTGTAGATGTAACCCATGATAGATATTTGTGCATCCGTGTTTATTTGTGCATCCATACCATTAATTCTACATATCTAGTTACATGCCATGTCATATTAATTCAGATTACTGTTATATTAGTACCCCATGCTTGAGAATGTGCATCCTATATAGTCATGATGTAACCCCTGATAGATATTTGTGCATCCATGCTTTCACCTTACATCCGTACCTTTACCGTGATTCGATACTTGCTACATTTTACTGTTGGGCACCCACGTGATACATGTACACTACCTGACATGACATGATATACCACTACTTGACATGTTACCTGATCATGTTTCTAATGCCGACAATCCCGACATGTTGTCCTGATCGACGTTACTGTTGTCTGCATAGACAAAACCTGTACCTGCTTGATCCTGTGTTGGCATTAGATATCAATTAGAAATACCTGACTTGAACACATAACCTTAGGGGTAAGAGGAAATCAAGAATGTAACCGAACGTAACTCAAAGGGCTATTATATTGTTTGCCGTTTTTCCGGGCGTTACGGAATATATTGTTTGCCGTTTTTCCGGGGGTTACGGAATATATTGTTTGCCGTTTTTCCGGGCGTTACGGAATAATCCTGTTACCGTGGTCCCGTGGGGAATGAATGGGGCATAGACCAATGGGTTACGCTGAGAATTATATTAATTGATTTCGAAGACTTTAGAATAGATAACCCAGTAGTATAGTTTAGATTACTCACTGCACTTCACCTGCACGTATACACTTCATTGTTCCATATTCATGTTACTGTTATACACTTATTACTATTCATACTCATGCCTGCCTATCTTGTTACCTTCTGATTATATTTTATTGTTTGATATTATGACGCACTGACGTCTGGGTTTTGCATGGCCCAGATCCTCTATCTTTGTCGCAGGCCGATCAGGAGTATTTCAGCCGACAGGACGAGCGGTGAGGATCCTGTTAGTATCTAGTTTAGTTTAGTTTTATTACCGTACTTTCATTTCCTGATGTGAGCCCATATTTGGGACGTACTTTCCAGACGTTATTGTTTATTGGATTTATTGCTTTCACATATTATTTCTTGACTCGTTTATTCTGGCATATGGACATGTACTGGATAGTTCATTTTATTTCTACTGTTCTTGATATCTTATAGACAGACGTAATGTGACTGTGGAGGGATGTTTCCTAACCACAGGTAGCATGGTTGGCTCTGTCACGTGCCAATCTTAGCACACTCTGGGAAGCGGGGTGTGACAGGGTTTGTTTGGTATCATAGCCATAGGATTTAGGTTAATCGGGTTTGATTCCTTTGTAGTTGGGTATTGGACCCAACACACGAATCAGAAAACCCGTAATTAGAAACATGTCATGCCACATTGTTATCGTGATTCTTGACTCATATCTTTCTCTTGACCTTTGTCTTGACGATATGCAAACAACTTTGCATCTCGGCTTGAAATCTTTTTGTTTCCCTTTTGTTTCTCTCGTCTTATTCTTTTTATTCTGATACTAGGATTTGGGGACTTGAACGGAGTTATGTGATTGTAACTATGAACTGCAGCATAGTTATAATGCAGTACTCTATTTAAATAACTTGGAGTCCTGATCTTGATTCATTTCCTTGTTTCATGGTCATTATATTACCTTGGTTCTCTCAGTTTCATTGCTTACCAGTTCATGTTTTATCACAAGCTTGAATCCTGTTTACTTCTTCAGTATCTTGGCTTCAGATGAAGTCATTTTTAGTATCCTACTACTTGT
The DNA here is from genome assembly GCA_030015575.1 of Agapanthus africanus. Classification (NCBI taxonomy): domain Eukaryota; kingdom Viridiplantae; phylum Streptophyta; class Magnoliopsida; order Asparagales; family Amaryllidaceae; genus Agapanthus; species Agapanthus africanus. The sequence continues at coordinate 217,635,213 of CM057338.1, forward strand.
TCATGATTTTCCCGCATTAGCACTATTCGATTCAGGTGCATCCCATTGTTGTATGTCGTCCAAGTTTATTGCTGCACACTTGATTGCTTGCACATCCCCGTCTTGTTGTTGGGACATATATACTGGGAATGGGAAGGTCATATCTTGTAGTGAGTGCAAGGATTGTTCAGTTGTTCTTTGCGGACGAGTTTTATTTGCAGATTTCTTGGTGATCGATACCGGCAGTTATGATGTTGTCTTGGGAATGGATTTTTTCTCGGCACTTTCCATGCTCACATTGATTGTAGGGTAAAGAAAGTGATTTTCCAGATTCCCGGATATCCGGAGTTTGTTTTTGCTAGAGCTAGCAGTTCTGTCGGGCCAGTTGAGTTTAGGGCTAGGACGACAAACAGTGTTCTTTCGTCGATGGAAGCTGATAAGGAGGAAGCGCCAGCTGTAGTTCGAGAGTTCATGGACGTGTTCGAGGATATCTCGGGTTTACCGCCAACACGAGATGCGGAGTTCGTGATCGATCTTGTTCCTGGTGCAGCGCCAATCTCTAAGGCGTACTATCCGATAGCACCAGTGGAGTTGGAAGAAGTCAAGAAGCAGGTTACTGAATTGCTAGAGAAGGGTTGGATTCGCAGCAGTAATTCACCTTGGGGAGCTCCAGTTCTTCTAGTCAAGAAGAAAGATGGCACAAGGAGGATGTGCATCGATTATCGAGAATTAAACCGGGTGACTATTAAGAACAAGTACCCGATCTCTCGCATTGGCGAATTATTTGAGCAACTCAGTGGCGCGAGAGTATTCTCGAAGCTGGATTTGCGATCCGGATATCATCAAGTTCGAGTTAAATCGGGGATATTTGCAAGACTGTGTTCCGAACTCGATATGGACATTACGAGTATTTAGTGATGCCATTCGGAGTCACGAATGCACCGGCGATATTTATGGACTTGATGAACCGAATATTTTCTCCGTTCTTGGACCAGTTTATAGTAGTTTCATCGATAATATTATGGTCTACTCGAGGAGCCTAGAAGAGTATGCAGAACACTTAAAGATCGCACTGCAGACGTTGAGACAAGAAAGATTGTATGCAAAGATGAGCAAGTGTGAGTTTTGGCTTGAAGAAGTGAAGTTTTTTGGGCATGTCGTATCCGGAGATGGAATCGCCGTTGACCCTGAGAAGATTGCAGCAGTTTAAGATTGGCCGATTATGAGGAATGTATTGGAGATCAAAAGTTTTCTTGGACTTGCTGGATATTACAGAAGGTTCGTGGAGAATTTTGCTCGCTTAGCTGAGCCTTTGACCACGCTTACGCGAAAGGAGGTACTGTTCGTATGGACGGATAGATGTGCGTCAGCTTTTGAGGCGTTGAAGCAAAGGCTAATAACCGCTCCTATTTTGACCGTACCAAATGGTTCTGGAGGATTGGTGATTCACAGCGACGCATCTGGAAAAGGTTTGGGATGTGTTTTGATGCAGCATGGGAAGGTTATAGCCTACGCATCGAGACAGTTGAAGACCCATGAGAAGAATTACCCAACTCATGATTTGGAGCTTACAGCAGTGATTTTCGCTTTGAAGATTTGGAGACACTACTTATTAGGCGAAAGGGTCGAAGTATTCACCGATCACAAAAGCCTAAAATACGTGTTCACGCAGAACGAGCTTAATATGAGGCAGCATAGATGGTTGGAGCTGATGGCTGACTATGATCTTGATCTCAAGTACCATCCGGGGAAGGTCAATGTAGTACCGGATGCGCTTAGTCGGTTGCCAGCAATTCGGATGTGAACTAGTATCGTAAAACACTAAAACGGTAACAAGGATGTACCGTGATCTACGACATGTTGAGAGCTTGGTGTACCGTGATCTACGACAACATTTCTGGTGGGAAGGCATGAAAAGGGAGATCGCCCGTTTTGTAGCAAAGTGCTTCGTGTGTCAGCAAGTTAAGGCTGAACATCAAAGGGTAGCTGGTTTATTGCAACCACTTCCGATTCCTCAATGGAAGTGGGAGTATATAACCATGGATTTCGTGACAGTTTTACCGCGGAGTCCAAAGGGCAACAATGCAGTTTGGGTGATTGTTGATCGATTGACCAAGACAGCTCATTTCATTCCGTTTCGAGTGGGTCAATCGACGGAAGCGTTAGCAGAACGGTACATGCAGGAGATTGTGAGATTGCATGGAGTACCTGTGAGTATCATTTCCGACCGTGATACCCGATTCTTATCGCACTTCTGGAGGAGTTTACAGGAAAGTTTAGGGACCTGATTGAAGCTTAGCACTGCTTATCATCCTCAGACAGATGGACAGTCGGAGAGAACGATCCAAACTCTTGAAAGACATGTTGAGAGCCTGCATGTTAGACTTCAAGGGTTCATGGGAGGATCATCTACACTTGGTGGAGTTTTCTTACAATAACAGCTTTCAGGCGACTATTCAGATGGCTCCATTCGAAGTATTATATGGTCGCAAGTGTCGCTCACCTGTTTGTTAGGACGATGTTAGAGAACGAAGATTGTTGGGACTATATTTGATCGTGCAAACAATAGAGAAGGTTAATACCATCCGGAATCACATGAAGGCAGCACATGATCGGCAGAAGAGTTGGGCCGATACATCGAGAAGACCTCTAGAGTTCGTTGTTGGTGATCTTGTATTCTTGAAGATATCACCGATTAGAGGAGTGATTTGTTTTGGGAGTCGAGCCAAGCTTAGTCCTCGATTCGTGGGACCTTTCGAGATTATTGAGCGTGTTGGAGAAGTGGCTTATCGATTGGCTTTACCACTATCGTTGGCGAATATTCATGACGTGTTTCATGTATCTCAACTCCGTAAGTATGTTCGAGATGAAACACACGTGCTAGATCATTCGGAGCTGACTGTAAGGGAGGACTTGACTTATGAAGAAAGACCGACGTCGATTGTTGATCGAAGGGAAAAGGTCCTCAAGAACAAGGTTATCCCTCTCGTACTTGTTTCTTGGGGAATTGCTCGCACGGAGAATCGACTTGGGAACGAGAAGACGAGATTCGACAGAAGTTTCTACACCTCTTCACTTAGATTCATGCTTATTTGTCTTTTTTTGTTCCGGGAATTTCGAGGACGAAATTCTTTTTGTAGTTGGGTATAATGTAACACCCTAGTTCATTTATACCAGTTCTTTTTTTTTTGGGTATTTCTTTATTTGTGGCTATTCTTGATTTATTGTGTTTTAGGTGCGAATAGTATAATTGGTATCCGTATTTGCATCCGACCCGATCCGCTTGCTGGAAACCCGTCTTGATTCCTGTTTATGATTATCCCGGCTTGTTACGTGGATCCGTGCACTTTCATTTTTTTATATATACTGCATTCTGGAATTATATCTGGCATCTGTATTTTTTCAATATAACATATAAAGTCAAGTAAAATATTATGAAAATATCTGGCATGGCCTGCACCATACCCCTGACCCTGTGGTAGATCCGCGCATCTTGTTCTCATCCTGTTCGGTGAAACGGACTCGTTTGGATAGCTACGTGCATGTTGCATGCATCCGTTCTTGGGGGTATGCTTTTTCGTTACCCGGGTATCCTGTTTTGATGTTGCTTGACACGTATATTATCCGTATTTTAAAACTAGATTTTTAGACCCCACCTGGACGTGTTTTGGACTATTTTTGTATTAGCCAAAAAACTCAAAATTAACTAATATTATATTTTTAAATATTTCTAACTGTTTAAAATTTCTATTTAACTAAAAAGATTTTTTTTTTAAAATCTATTATTTTTTAACAGTACTCTTTCTCTATCTCTCTCCCCTCTCTTCTCTCGCGACTCTCTCTCTCTCTCTCCTCTTTTTAAACCCCTCACGAATCCCATCACCTCTTCCTCCCTATCGTCACCTTCCTTCTTCTCCCTCTTCATTAAATATTTGGCCGCCTCCACGAGAAGATCCCAGCAACCCTAACCCTAGCCGCCTTCACCTTCTTCAACCTCTCCTCTCCTCGACCACCTCGTCCTCCCCACCCCTTCTTCCTCTCCCCTCTCTCAACCCGACACCACCCTCACCCGAACCCAAGAACCCACAAACCCCAAAACTCCGACCTCGCCTGCACCCACGTCGCCCTCGCCGCCGATCTTCTTCGTCGGCATCACCACCACCACCATCACCTTCCTTCCTCCTCACCAACACCCCTAAGCCAAACCCGAGCTCCTCCCCTGCACAGAACCCGACCCCCTGCTGCTGCCGCAACCCTTGCTGCCGTGGCCGTGAAGCACCATCTCCGGTGACCCACGACCTCGTCATCTCCCTCTCGTCTTCCTCTCTGGACCCTGTACACCAAACCATCCCCTCTCTTCTCTGTTCTTCTCTTCTTTCTTCTTCTTCTTCTTTATTTCTCTTTTTCTTTTCTTGATCCGGTTTTCCGGTGATCGCCGAAGCCGTGCTCGCCGCTGCTGATCTGGAAGACCCAGTGGACATCCCCAGATAGTGTGGTCGTGTTCTTGCCTTGCCTAGTTCTGTTCTGTACCTTTACCGTATCATATTAATTCATATTACTGTTACATTAGTACCCATGCTTGAGAATGTGCATCCTATATAGTCATGATGTAACCCCTGATAGATATTTATGCATCCATACTTTCACCGTACATCCGTACCTTTACGGTGATTCGATACTTGCTACATTTTACTGTTGGGCACCCACGTGATACATGTACACTACCTGACATGACCTGATATACCACTACTTGACATGTTACCTGATCCTGTTTCTGTCACGACCCAAAATTCGGCCCGTGACCGGCACTTAACCGCGTAACGTGTACAGGCGTAACGCGACTAAGTAAGCCGAAACCCAGAAATCAAAACCATTAAATATAGAGTGTTAAAACATTTTTGTAAAAACAGTTGTAAATGTTTAGAAAACCTTTTTAATTAATTTAGTAGAAATCCCTTTTTAAGTTCAAGTGTTTAATTAATATTTTTTTTGTGCGACATTTTCTTTATAAAAATTGTCCCGAGAGGCGGGTAAAAGACAAGATGTAAGTAAAATGACATGTGGAATAAATAGAGCATTACAATGATAATGTACGACTGAGTAAAAATGAAATGAAGATAGCAAGAAATAAAAGTCTGCATAAGTAAAGTCGGCTCACAACGAGCTCGACACCAGAGTATAAAATAACATATGTCGTCCTCACAACTGTCTCTAAGTCAATACATGAAGATAGATGGAGAGTACTAGATGCATCAATATACAACCGAAAGTAAACAGATACCGTACAAAACCCACCTACTAGCAAAAGGGCTAACACGCCTCAGCAAAGGTATCTATGTCAAAAGATGCGGTAAACAGCCAGCCGCGACTACTCCCAAGGGCAACCTGCAAGCACTGTGGCACAACGGGGGTGAGTTGCCAACTCATGAGTAGTAGATAACATATAAAGGTAATCGCGAGTATGCACGTGCTGCGATACTCTAACCTATGCCAGCAGGTAACATCTATATGATGAACTGGGTGCTCAATATCATGCAACAAATGCTATCTAATAACATCTCTAAGTAATGAGCAAGATATGTGATAATCAGACATGGCAAAGTAATCTAACCACCCTATCTATGATGAGCAGGGTATGCAATGATATGCAAGCATGTGTACTCTATCAGATATGCTAGCTACAGGATGAGATGTCAAGTACTGAATGCTGAGTATGGGAAGAAATAATGTCTACACGGAATATCAACGTGGAAAAATAACTGGTGTCTATCAATACACCCAATTCCCAGTACGACTCAGGCGCCGTCATCCACATCGGCCCTCAAATCCTGTAATCTCATAAAATCGTGAGTGCCCAACATCGGCACCCAAATATCAAGAAAACTCGTGTCCAGCATCGACACGCAAAACCTCATATCTCGGGCATCCGTCAGACCGGGTCAGCCCACGGGCTCTGTCTGCGGTATCGGCCCTCGGCCCCGGCAGTACGAGTCGTCCCGTAACCATCTCTCGACTCTGGTCAGTATCCTCCGGATAACCGCCAGGTCCAACCAATCACCGGTAGGTAGTAGTCCCTCTGCCAAGCTCACCGTCTACTGCACAGCGATCCGTTCTCGTCCCGGGGTACCATACCAGGTCCACCATGTACCCGCAATCGGCCTCGTCCAGCTCCTCGACTTGGGTTCACATGTATCGCTCTAGCACCGAGAAAACACATGGTGGACGCACTGAAATATCATATCAAGGGAAATCGGGTTTTTAAAACAGTGCGTATTTTCTTAAAATAGTACTCCGGTTCCCAAATCCAGAAAGCACATAAATCAAATCCAATGCGTAAGTCCATGCTATGCCTCGTATGACACTGAGAGTCAAAGAAAGGGAAAGCCGCTCTTTTTAAAGATCCAGTTTTGAAAATATCGTTTGCGGTCCCTTAGTTTTAAATCAAGTCAATATCATCCATGTATGAATATAGGTATAGGTATGGATGTACGAATGGATAAATACGCGAAGCGAAAGTAGCAATGTACGGGTGCACTAATGTAAACATATGATGTATATGTGTCCAAGTACGAATAGATGATAAATGTGGCACAAGCATGAATATGTGATGTATCGGTGCCAAGTATGAATATAGGTGATGTATGTGACGCAAGTATGGACATGTGGTGTATATGTGTCCAAGTATGAATATATGATGTGTAGGGGCACAAGGGTAAACATATCAAGATATATGTATATATATACGCACTATGACGAAATATAAGGGTACATGTGCACAGGTATTGATATATCAATGAAGGTAGGCACAACCGTAAGTATATAGTGTACATGGTATGAATATAACATATGCTGACATGTGGAAAAATATGACAACGTCAATAAAACGGAATCAATATGGTATATGATTTCTAGCAAATTTATAATGTGAGTGTCATGGCAATCACTAACGATGTGAGTATAGCATATAAATCGTGCTCGTGCAACTTGTACCGTTAGTGACAGTGCAATGTTCTAAACTACCAGTTCTATATATAACAAAAAGGTATGCTACTCTAGTATGTCTACATGAACACATAAAACTAAATATCCTATTACGCCCTGACGCTTAACGCCATACGGGCGATTTTCCCGTAGATGTTAAATCTACTCACCTGGTCGCGTGCTAAGTATAGCCGACCACCTGCTTCCCTTTCCTGGCGGCGTCTGACGTACCCGCCTGCGAACCTGGAATTACATAATGAATACAAATATAATCAAAACCTCGCAAACGTGATATCAAAACAAGGCGAGAAACTTGTGTCGCGAATTAACGCGCGTATGTACGATACGCTGAAATGTGCGTGTAGGTGCCTAGCGCTTAACCCGATACGCCGCGATACGCTGAATTACAGAACCACTCGCATATCGCGCGTATCGCGCAAACCATAAGCACCAGAAAACGATATAGTGCCCCAGATTTTACCCAGATCAAAATATTACCAAACTATATATACCAGAGACCTACAAAATATAGCAGACACCTATAGCAAAAACCCTAGGATCTATCTCCCTAGTCTGGCCGCAATTTGCGGCCAGAATGGATTTTCTGGCAGCCTGGGTTGAAGGTGGTGGGGTCGGGCTCTGGTAGTGTGGTCAGGGCATCCCTAATAGGCTACAGTCCACTCAAATTCATCCTGAACTCACTGGATCTAAAGCAGATTTTAAAAAGGCTAAGTTTTGCTCAAAAACATTAAGTTTTGCACCAATCTGAAAACTCAGGGTATTTTTGTGTGATCTGGGGTTTCCTAGGTTAACTTGGCCCTAACAATACCTAATTAGGGTAGTCTAACTAACACTAATATTACTTAACACAAATTCACACAAATCACCAAAATCGTATAATTATTGCTAAAAGGATACGCGTGCGTGAAACTAAACGCGCGCGCGCACGACACGTCGTGACGCGTGCGAACTTACCAGAACCAACTTCGACGCGCTGTGGCACGCAGCGCGCCACAGAACCACGCGGATCACGCGCGTGTCGCACAAGGTTTAAAACATCGAAAACACGTTTATAGCTCCAGATTTTGCCTCTGGGCCAAACAGAAAAAGTTACAGATACTAAACCCTAAGCTACCCAGAATAACCCTACAGCCAAAAACCCAACACCCTAACCCCTGTTGCGGCCAGAAGGAATAAATGCTGTGGCCTAAACTTGGAGGTGGGTCCCCGTGCTCTGTGTGTGTGTCTCTGCTAAGGTCACTGTGCTACAGTCTTCACAATTTTATGATTAAAGGTTCGGGTCAACAGCAGATCTAACAGAGGCTATAAAATCGCTAAAATCGCTAATTTACGCCAAGTCGGACAAATCGGGTATTCCGGTGAAATCTGGGATAAATTTTGGTTTCACTAGCCTTAACAGCACTTACTAAGGTTATACTAACCATTAAAACCATTACTCGGCAATATCTCACTCAAAGTTGCTAAAACTAGCATTAAACTACAAGTTATGAACACTAGTTACCCTATCGATAATAACTTAGCAATAAAGAGCTTAGTTGAGGGGTTATACCTCTAGAGATCCTAGGTGAAGGAGAAAAGAACAAGGAGGAGGGGGAAAGAGGGCTGTTGCTACTGCTGAACTGCTGCTTGGTTGCTGTTGCTACTGTTGCATTGCTGCTGCTGAAGCCTGCTGTAGCTGCTACTGCTGTTTTGTGCTGAAGCTGATTTTTGTGTTGTGTTGTTTTGTGTGAGTTGCTGCTGTAGCAGCTGGGGAAAAGGTTGTGTGTGTGTTGTTGTGTGGGGTGAGGTGTAGGTATATGATGAGGGTGTGTGTGAGTGAGAGATGTGAAAGAGAGGGTTTGAAAGATGTCAAAAGCTTGAAATGAGATGGATTGTGACTCATCCTTAAAGCCACCCATCTCTCACTTCATCATAAATGCTTGCATGTGCCCAAGCCACCATGCACTCTCTCTCTCCTTCCCTCAAGTCAACCAAAAGGATTTTAAATTTTGAAATCAACACAAAACCCTAATCACTATTAACCCAAAACTAAGAATTTAACTAGAACTAATTAGTTTAACAAGAAGGGGTTAGACCACCATGGTTGCCTAACATGGTTCACCCTAAAGTTAACCATAGTTAACGTGCACATATTTGTGCAAGCTTAAGAAAATTCTAGAAAAATATTTATTAATTTTGATAAAATATTTGAAAATCAATTTGGTAAGCTTTTTATTAAAAATCACATATTAAGATATAATTAATCACTAAACACATTCTCAGGTGTTACAGTTTCTAATGCCGACAATCCCGACATGTTGTCCTGATGGACGTTACTGTTGTCTGCATAGACAAAACCTGTACCTACTTGATCCTGTGTTGGCATTAGATATCAATTGGCAATACCTGACTTGAACACAACCTTGGGGGTAAGGGGAAATCAAGAATGTAACTGAATGTAACTCAAAGGACTATTATATTGTTTGCCGTTTTTCCGAGCGTTACAGAATATATTGTTTGCCGTTTTTCCGGGCGTTACGGAATATATTGTTTGCCGTTTTCCGGGCGTTACGGAATAATCCCGTTACCGTGGTCCCGTGTGGAATGAACGGGGCATAGACCGATGGGTTACGCTGAGAATTACATTAATTGATTTCGAAGACTTTAAAATAGATAACCCAGTAGTATAGTTTAGATTACTCACTGCACTTCACCTGTACGTATACACTTCACTGTTCCATATTCATGTTACTGTTATACACTTATTACTGTTCATACTCATGCCTGCCTTCTTGTTACCTCCTGATTATATTTTATTGTTTGATATTATGACGCACTGACGTCTGCGTTTTGCATGGCCCAGATCCTCTATCTTTGTCGCAGGCCTATCAAGAGTATTTCAACCGACATGCCGAGCAGTGAGGATCCTGTTAGTATCTAGTTTAGTTTAGTTTTATTGCCGTACTTTCATTTCCTGATGTGAGCCCGTATTTGGGACGTACTTTCCAGACTTTATTGTTTATTGGATTTATTGCTTTCGCATATTATTTCTTGACTCGTTTATTCTGGCATATGGACATGTACTAGATAGTTCATTTTATTTCTACTGTTCTTGATATCTTATAAACAGCCGTAATGTGACTGTGGAGGGATGTTTCCTAACCACAGGTAGCATGGTTGGCTCTGTCACGTGCCGATCTTAGCGCACTCTGGGAAGCGGGGCGTAACACATGCTCTCTTAAAGAAAAATATATCGAGACCACGGTTTATGCTACACCAGCAGGAAAGACGAGACAGGTGTACGAAGCCCTGTTGACAGTTTCCAGTTCTATGGACATTAAACACTATTACCCCAATGGAAAAGAGGGGGGAGAAATTATAAATTTCTCTAAGGTCATAATAAAGAAGATCTATAGCCCACAAGAATGGGCTTTACACCCAAATAGGGCCAGATCGTTCAAATTGGGCGATGCAAGACATGAATGCAATTACTGGGATTATATCCAAGCATTCAACAATTTTCTTTATTATGAAAATCCAGGGAGAAAACACTTCTGGTTTATAATGATCAGACCAGATATTATAAAATCTGGTATACCTAATTGGTTCATCCAGTGGTGGCAAAAGATGGGGGGCAGAATTAAGCATATTTCCCAAAGCCATAATTGATCTTTTTATTCCTTGGATTGAATCTCATCCAAGATTTCATAACACCGACGACACCTCTATCAAAGAAGGGGAAAGTACGTTATGCTACTTTATAGAAAATGAAATTCCATTTATATTAAGATGGACGATAATTGCGGAATTAGACAAAATGAATATCCCTGTTCTATCTCGAAAATTCCTTATAAAATGGTAGGCCGGAATTTTAGAAGAACAAAAAATAGTTGAAATAAAAACAACTATTAAAAATAATAATGATATTCTGGACAATAGGATTAATGAGGAATTGGCCACAGAAAATCCTATGCACAAATTGAAGATATCCTTTCAGAGAAAGTATCCAAATATCTCTGAAGAAGAACTGATGAAACGCTGCTTAGAACACATGAAAAAACAGTTCGAGCGGATTTTCGACACTTCAGATACAAGTTCGTCAGTATCTGACAAGACCACTAAATCAGTGGAAATGAAGGATAATTTTCAAGGCCAGGCCCAAGATCCAGAAGAAGATTCGAGATCAACAGATCAGCTTTGGGATGACCTCATGGGCTCACCATTGGGCCAAGAAAAACGGACATAACATTGGACCAAAACAAAGGAAAAGCCCTAATGAAAAAAATAATAAAATTGAGATCCAAAAGGCTCAATAATAAAAGATCCTTCCTAAATAAATAATCCTAACAAAAAAATATACGACTGCAAAAGATTCAAGCACAGGGTTTTTGGCAGGATTTCACCAGTACATAGTATTGGAAAACCAGCATGGTTTCGGTTGCAATTATTCAGCACATGGTTTCGGCTGTGGGACCCACCCACTTTTTATAAAAGATAACTTTATTAAAAGTTAACGGCCAACAGAAATAAAGGAGGACAGCTCACTTGAGACAACTCACAAGGACAGCGCATAGATTCCAGAGTCTTCTCAAGCCCACTCCTGATCTATAAATAAGGAGGCAGAGCTCATAAGGGAGGCATCGAAAAACAAAACCTTCTCTTCTTCTCTTGTAATCTCCTCTGATAATTTGTAATAGTTTCTAAGTTGATAAATAAATATTTTAGTTTTATCAAGGCGCCACCTCCACCGTCCAGAGTAAGACTCCTTCCTCATCTTTTTCTATATCTTTTTCTTATTACTGATCTGTGATAAATTTGGTATCAGAGCTAGGTTTGGCTAAACAGTTTCTTCTTCAAGATGGAGATACATTAGCTTGTTAGGTATGATGTTATTTTAAGCCAAGCAATCAGATAAAGTTCTTAGATGACTGACTCTGTAAGACATTAAAGGTTCTATGTAGCTATGAATAAGCTCCTGCAACACCCTTCGGGGAGGAATTAGCAGGATTAAGGAGTGTAGCCCTTCATAGGAAAAGCTTCTTTTCTAAGAACCTTTAACAAAGACAGACTAAGTCACTTACTTGGTGGATATTTTTCTGAATAATTAATTATGGAACGATATCAAAGTCGTGTAGGGATCCCATCTTATGCCAGAGATTGGCGTCTTGGTAGCTCGTAAATCGTTGACAGTCATGTAATTAAAAATTCGGTAAGATATCCTCAAAGTACAATTCAGAGAAGAATAATCAGTATTGCATGTAATAGAAGAACATCATATTATGCAAGTTAATACTATCAAAATCTTGAATTAGATCTTTATGTCTACTTCTTCAACAGCGATTTCAACAAAGATTGCTCGTAATAAGAGCAAGCATGTGAAAAACTCTAATTTGGTAGAGTAACCCTCAGATGAGGAATAGCTGAACAAATGGACCATTCCAAATGTTCCAGCAAAAGAGATATATAATATTGGGATGTTTGATCTCTCGTCCAGATTTTCCATCAAAAGTATGGAAAAAAAACCTTTTTCTGTGGATAGCACAGAATAAACAATTCAACTCCTTTCGAAAAAGAAAGTTTATAGGTTTGAGAAGCAATATAAGTACCTTCATATAGGACTTGTTTAAGTAGCTTTTAAACCTCTAACTCTTCAAGGGCTTAATACCTCTATTTTTACATCGTTAAGAAATGCAAGATGTTTAGATTGGATCCTTCCCTTATGGGAATCATGCAAACTAGTCTTTGCCATGGACCGGTCTATTTTGACGTATACCCCAATTTAACTGTCTTTAACTGACCCAAATATCCTTGAGACAGTCATCTTAAACTTAAAGACAAATGGTTATAATTTTATGAAAGGGTCAGAGACTATATCAATAGTTTACAGAATTCATTATAAGATCTTAACTACTATGGCACCAAAAGTTAAGGCAAAAACTGAAAGTGGTAAAACCACTGTGATTGAGACTAATTTACTGTCTTCAGGCATTGCTATAAAATTCTCCCAATTCGTATTTACCAGTTAATCTCTAGCTTTTTAATTGGTTTCTCAACTTTATGTCATTACACAAAGCTAAACCTTCTTTAACACAGGTGCTTATCAAGCGACCATAAGTAAATGTGTTGTAGGGTATAACCCCATCATACTGCATTCGAAGATGTGTTCGAACTCTTTCAGCTAATAAATTTGGTAAACTATCGATAAATTTGGCTTTTCAATGAGAGTTATTTGCATCTTCTAATTGCATAACTCTGCTGAGAAAAGTATGTTTATACCATCTAAAATGTGTTAATGTTGGACATTTTAGATTCTGTAGTAAAGTTCTTACTTTCTCAGCTTGATCGTTTACACCTCCGGTAAAATGATCGAGGATAGTAAGGATTAAGGTATAAATAGCGTCAGACACAGGAGAATTATTCTCCATTTTGGCTGGGCTAAAAATTTCTATCTTTTGCGTGGGTGATAAACAATGATCCCACCAATCTTTTAAGGTTCCTGTGAAGCCACAAGAAATAAACCTTGCAACATCAGCATCTGAATTTCCTTGCAGTTTTGAGACTATTGCATACATCATAATTCAATGTAAGGTGACATGGATTTTCTTATATGCTAATCCATCAATATTCCATTCATAAATGGCTCGTCCTGAAAATGAATTTGTTATAACCGCTTCGTTTTCTTCATACAGAACATCCAACGGAGTTGGTCTTTTATAATAATGCTTACCCAAAGTTCTTTGTGGGTATTTTATAGTATTTAATGCATTATTATTGTCAGAAATATTAATCTGATCATCTGATATCTCATTTATATCAAAGTTTTCTTCTGATATTTCAGAAGGTTCTCCTTCGAGAATATTTAATCTAGAACTACATTCATATACAAATTTTGCAACTTTTTCTAGTGAGAAAGATTTTATTTGATAAAAGGAGAAAGTTCATGGTATTTATTTTTAATGAACAAAAAGCATGGTATTTGTTTGAGAAACGGTCCAAGGTATTTATCTTGAAAACGATGAAATTTCACGGGATTGATTTATGAGGAACAAAGTCAATGGTATTTATCTGATAGAAAGTGGAATTGTATGGTATTAATTTGTAGGCAACAAAATATATGGTATTAAATTCAAAAACAGTGAAAGAAAATAGTATTTATTTGTGAACAACAAAGTCATTGGAATTTATGTGAGAAACCGTTGAAAGTACTTATTCGTAACAAACAAAGTTCATGGTATTTATGTGAGGAAACGTTCAAAGTCCATGGTGTTTATTTGTAATAAACAAAGTCCATGCAATTTATGTGAGAAAAAGTTGAAAGTTCATGATATTTATTTGTAACCAACAAAGCCCATGTTATTTATCTGAAAAACAGTAAAAGTTCATGGTATTTATTTGTAAATAACAAAGTCCATGGTATTTATCTAGACAACACCGGAAGTTAATGGAATGTATTTGTGAACAACAAAATTCATAGTATTTATGTGAAAAACATTGAAAGTCCATGATATTTATTTGTAACAAACAAAGTCTGGTATTTATTTGAAAAATATTGAAAGTCCATGATATTTATACGTAACAAACAAAGTACATGCCATTTATATCAAAAAAAACATTGAAAGGGCCCCTCCATTAGCTTTGTATATTATAGAGATAGAGATTGGCTGAGAAATTAAAAAATACCTATGAGATTTTCTTTGACTTATGCCCTTTCATAAATTTGAACTAGATGATTGGATTCTGTTTAATTGTTCCCTTAAATTTAGTGAGACTAAAGAAAATAAGTACAAATAAAAGAGATTTCATGTCAGATTATGATGTAAAATACTTTGCTCTATGGAACTTCATCTGCTGCTTTGTCCTCATTGATTCTTATTTGTTTTGCTGGATATTTGAATTCCTAAGGGATGCCATATCTTAATGATACCTCATTGAGATGCTTATTCCATTTCACTTTCGTAAAACAAGTGTATAATGTTTTCGTGCATTCTAGAGAGCACATAATGTATCAATTTTTTCAATTTCAATGATGATGTTTGCTTACCAAGCCGTCGGAATCTTGTCGTAAAGAAGTAGTAACAGTTGGTTGCAAACTCTAGTATGTTGTTTAATTTTCATGCAATATCTTTAAGGTAGACTTTTTTTTTCTTGTAATGGTTTAGATGTTTGTAGACTATCAGGGTTGCAATTTGTTTCTCATTTTCATTTCAACAATCGAGTATTATCTTTCTGCACTTTAGGATTAATATTAATAGTCAATTCCCTCCAATATTTCAATCAATCTATATAACTATATATCTCGGAAATTTAAGGCTCTAACACAAAATTTAAGCACCATGGACCAAATATTTGCCTATAAAGATTTTAGTTTTGACATGTTATGTCTATGCATGAACTAATATAGAATATTATCAAATTGCGTTATGACATATTTTCCACGAACAACGCATGAAAAGTCATCTGAAAATGCTTGTAAACACCATAACACATTATGCACATGCTTGAAAAGTCATCTGAAAATACTGAACATTTTGAACCTTATTTTTTCGGAAAATCGAAATGTTGATAAACCCCACCCCTTAAAAAACAACAATTTTCTTTTTTTTTAAAATTTCCTAATTTTTTGTTTTTCAAATTTAAGTTCAGTTCTATGTGTTTGTCCTCTCCATTTCCCTTAAAACCTTTGTAATGCTTAATCTACTTGTTTAGCATGACACTGATCGTATGCATTCAACTGTTTTTTTTCACATGGGATGCGACGTAAAAGAAAATGTGTCCCTAAGGTAATATGAAATATGGTACTAACATTAATGATACATTCAATTAAACAAAACATGTTGTTCTCAGTGAAAAAATAACTTTATGAATTAGATTTTAAGGAAGAAGTTCTTGTCCATTTTGTGGATGTGGTTTTTAATAGCGGGATGGATAGTTTCTCACTTCAAGTAGTTAAAACAAATCATTTAGACTGCTAGTTTTTAATCTGAGTTAGTTACAGCTATTGATTTGGGAATGATATATATTTCTTAGCTTTTGCTGATTTCCCTTTAAAAATAAGGAACCATCTTAGCAACTAATTAGAAAATTGAATATCCTTCCGTTTTGCATTAAAATAGATTTCAACCCTCCACGTAAAGAGCAGATCTACAGAATAAAATAATTATCTGCTCTAAAACCAAAGTAAGTATTTCGAATATAATTTTGAATAAATTGTAAAACTAAAAAATTTTCTTGCAATTTCATGACAAATATAGAAACATACCATGTGCTTTTTACATAGGATTGCAAAATAAAATAATTTTTAAAAAAAATGCCACAAATAAATTATTTTTTGTTCTTGGGTCTCATAAAAATAGGCCTTTTGAAATTTGGAAATAACTAAGGAAATCAATATGAAAAAAACTAGTGGCAAAAGAGAAAATTTAAAAAATGGTGTTTTGACTTGCAAAAGATTAGTTTGATCGCTACATTACACATAGACAATCTAAAATATTTATAGCTAAATCTCTATATTACACACAATCGCTACAACTTAACATGTAAACGATATGGGATAAAAAGATGTATAAATCTATCACTTTCTAGCTCAAAATAATCTTCATGAATTAAAGTTTATATGGATTTTGATATTTCTAAACTCTGTAGCTAGGGGTGGTAATTGAACGAGCCTGCTCGGGTTCGATTAAGATTCGGCTCGGTATCAGCTCGTTCAAATTCGGTTCATTTATTAACGAGCCGGACAGGAGCCAGAAAGTCGGGCTCGTTTATTAAACGAGTCGGACTCAAGCTCAGCCAGGCTCGTTCGGTATTGACTCGGGTTCGGCTGGGTTACACAGTTTGAAAAAAAACAGTAATATGTAATATATAGCAGATTCTATACAACTCTCAGAACACTTAATTCAATTAAATGACAGTATATAAAGTGTACTGAGATAAATATAAAACCCAGCACTTAGACCCATTAAGCATTATTGTTAATTATGTGTTTTTCTTGGAAAATACTATTAATATGAGTAAATGAGCTGAAAACGAGCCGAGCTCACAAACGAGCTCAAAACGAGCTCAGTTGAGCTCGGCTCGTGAGCTCGGTTCGTTTAGTTAATGGGCCACAAATGAACCGAACACGAGCTGGGCATGTTTAATCGAGCCGGACTCGAGCCGAGTATCTCTAGCTCGATTAACTAAACGAGCCGGACTTGGGCCGACAAAAAGAACCACGAGCCGGACTCGAGCCGAGCTTGGCTAGCTCGAGTTCGGCTCGTTTACAGCCCTATCTGTAGCTTTGGAAAAATTAGTCTAGTCAGCATTTATATTTAGCTTCGTATGTATAATAAGTATATTATTAGTTTTTGATGCAAAAATAATTATTGAGCTGAAATTTTGAAAAAAATTAATTATATACCTATATACCATGCATTGTAAATAATCTAATATGACTTAAACCAAAACTCTTAAAAATATTTGTGTATACCCATATAACAAACTTTCAATAAATCTTTTTAAATGGTTCACTTTTTTATCATTTTATAGAAATGATTAATAGTCCATTACTCAGTAGAAAGTCAACATTCAAGAAAATATTTATATTTTTCTCAATGACATTGATAATTCTCAAATTTAGACATGATTTTATTCTTCATTAATTTTCAATTTTCTAAATAGTTTGTCTTGGTACTTTATTTGAATATCAAAACAATACTTGATTTATTTCTTTATAAGAAATATCATTAGACAATATACATCTTAGTTTAACATTTCACAATTGTGTAAAGGTTAAATTTCACTTAAATACCAAAAGCTTTTGGCAATTTCAAATTATAAATACGATATAATTTATGACTTGTAGGTAGATACCAAGAATAGTTATGATGCCTAAATTAAATACCACGTTTTGTTGTTTTTAAAACATAGAAAATTAGTATTAGTTCCATTTTAAGAAATCTATATGATTAAAAAAAATTTAAAGTACTCCATAAAAAACATATGTCGCAGCGGGACGGGATGGGCCGGCGCCCCCGGCCTTCCTCCCCTTCTTCTCGGCCATGGCAGCCAGGAATTTGGATCGGTCCATCGGTTCTACAAAAAAGAAAAATACACAAAGGAAGTTAGTGACGCCAGAAAGAACGGGAGAAAATATGCAAGTTTAGACAGGTCGTCTAGGCTCCTAATTTACACATAAATCGAGCGGGGCTGAGCCCGGCCCAACTGAGGGCCTGCTCGGAAAGCAAAATATCGGCCCGTTGGATAGGCTCCCATGCCGACACCGCCCTCGCTTCGGGAGAGGATGACCGCTTCACCCGTGGGAAGTCGGCCCTGTGCCACTGTACAGGCACAGGCCAATCCTCACCCTCGGGTGGCCCGACAAATATGAACTTCTCCTTCCATTCATGGATGGAAGAAGGAACTACTATGACCCCCGACCCGGCCGCCCCTCCCTTATGTTTTCTAAAGGAAACATACACCTAGCTCGGCTCGTCCTTACGGATGCCGGGATGATTTTTATAGCAAAGGGAGGAAAGAAGAAGGGTTAAGCTGAAGGGGATTTCTTCGAGTCTCAACCGGACCAGGAATCCGAGGAGAATCCTCCACGAGTTCGGCACTAGCTGGTCCGGAGCTAGTTGAAAACAACGCAGCACCCCGCATACCTCGGGGGAGAAGGGCGGACACATTCCAGCCCAAAAGGCATCCAGGTACAAGACGATCTCCTTTCGCTGCACCTGATCCACCCTCTCTCCCTCCCTAGCCAAGCGCAGTGAATAGCTAGGGGGAATGTGGAAGCGAGCCCGGATTGTGGTGAGCTCGTCCACATTCCTCAGGAGGGAGGGCGCATCGCGAGCATTCCGGATACACGCTTTGGGGACCCTCCCCGTCGCACGACCACGGGAAGCGCGAGTAACCCTAACTCTACGGGGGGAATCCGACTCGGATGGGACAGAGAAAGAAGCAGCGGAAGACTCCCTAGACTATACCCTAACTATCTCAACAGACTCCCCAGAGGAAGACATTTAACTTGGGTCAAAGAAGGAGCCCTCCGAGGAAAGTGCGCGAGAGATCCGACCTAAAGGAAAGAGCGCCGAGCTAACTCTCGCAGCGATGGAGAAATGATAGCGAAGTGTGGACCCTGGGGGATTCCACCTCTATTTATAGCATTTGGCAAACGCATCCAACAACACAGATCGTTTCCCGCCAAAATAGAGCTTCGCGCTCGACGGCCGTCGATGTTCCACGTGTCGCACAACCATTGAATGCGTCCCTTCGAGCGCAGAGGACAGCGGCGACACGTCACATCAGCCAACCGGTGTCGGATACGTGGCCCGGCGCCTCAACGAACGTACGATCGAATCGGCGCTCCCTCTTTAATGCACGATCTCCTCTCTGATCCGCTGATGTCATCAAAAGATACGCCTAACTGCCCCGAGAATCCGTGCCGACGAGGTCTTCAACTACGAACTGAGCCCGGGTGACCGATCGAACCACTCTCTACCCGACCCATAAATAGGTCGAGATGAGAGTAGGGAGATAATGATGATGCTCATAAGTGGGAGCTCCCCAGATCATAACACGTGGCAGAAGACGTGTCCCGATGCATACGGAAACAGGACGGGGACTGCACATTGGAGGCGTCCCCCGGGCGGTCTTCCCGCTGTTCAGACCCGACCTTTGAGGATTCCCTGAAGAGTCCTATAAACGACCAATGGCCCACCTCCGAGCCCTCCTGCACGCTGGGCTTCCTCAGCCCTCCCAGCTCGTTTCCGAGCTATCACAGAACTGAACTTTCTCGGCCTCCCGCTCGCCTCCGAGCCTCCTGCCGAGCTAAGATTCCTCGGTTCTATTAGGCGACCCAGAACGCAGATCACAGGCGTCTCCGCCACGGCTCCGCGAATCTCGCCAAATGCGAGATATCCGCTGCCCCACGATCCCACGTTCCACGCCGTCTGATTAACAATGTTTTCACCGTGTCGTATTTAGAAAGAATTTGAAATAACCGCAATCAAAGACGGTGTTGCGTGTAGCGAGCCGCGATAAGTACGGGTCGTCCGCAAGGAGATGGTAGGTTTTTAAGCTTGTTTTAACGAGTTAATACCGTAACTTGAGTTGTTGTTTATACTAAGTGTCGTAACTATGATATGTTCAATAAAAAAAACTTGTTAGGGGTAGTTTTATGTTAGCTTGCGTTAGGATGATGTTTGCTAAAACCTTAAAAACCTTAACTTTGTAATTGAAACTCCGACCAAACGACTCGCGGTTCCGCTCCATTAGGCACCCTATCCTACCACGATAGCGGTGAATTCTAATCGTGACCGGTTGCGAGTGGTTTGCCAAAGGCTAGGTCAAGAGACAACAACGAAAGGATAAGAGACAAGAAATACGGATTTAGCACACCATCTCAAATACCGTATTTCAAGTTCCCTAATCCACGTTGTTGCCTATTGCCTTAGTGTTAATATCAGAATTAGGTCTATAAGGAAACGGTAAATATCATCCTAACGCAAGCTAACCTAAAACTACCCCTAACAAGTCTTTTTATTGAACATATCATAGTTACGACACTTAGTATAAATAACAACTCAAGTTACGGTATTAACTCGTTAAAACAAGGTTAAA
The DNA here is from genome assembly GCA_030015575.1 of Agapanthus africanus. Lineage (NCBI taxonomy): Eukaryota > Viridiplantae > Streptophyta > Magnoliopsida > Asparagales > Amaryllidaceae > Agapanthus > Agapanthus africanus. The sequence goes on from CM057338.1 coordinate 217,655,775, forward strand.
AACCTACCATCTCCCTGCGGACGACTCGTACTCATCGCGGCTCGCTACACGCGACACCGTTTTTGATTGCGGTTATTTCAAATTCTTTCTAAATACGACATGGTGAAAACATTGTTAATCAAATGGCGCCGTTGCCGGGGAGACGGTAACGCTTTTACACTTGTAGTCTCAGGTTAATTTGTGAATATTTTGTACAAAAAACTAACTTTCTAACAGATTCAACGGATAAAAACACATTCTTTTTAAACCGACACGAGAAATAAAAACAATGAAGTTCTCTGGATTTTTGATCTGCTAACACACTGTGTTTTAACTTGGAAATAAAAGTATAAAAGTGGAATACTATTGTTACATAGAGAAAACACACAAAATTTGAGCACCAAACTTGCAAAAACGACCGGCGAAATATAGACATTTCCCGATATCACCGTCCCTGTCATGGGGTTTTGAAAATTTCTTTTTTTTGTTGCCTCCAGTGTTCTGTTAGTATAGTGGTGAGTATTCCCGCCTGTCACGCGGGTGACCCGGGTTCGATCCCCGGTAACGGCGCTATTTGATTAACAACGTTTTCACCGTGTCGTATTTAGAAAGAATTTGAAATAACCGCAATCAAAAAAGATGTCGCGTGTAGCGAGCCGCGATGAGTACGGGTCATCCGCAAGGAGATGGTAGGTTTTTAAGCTTGTTTTAACGAGTTAATACCGTAACTTGAGTTGTTGTTTATACTAAGTGTCGTAACTATGATATGTTCAATAAAAAGACTTGTTAAGGGTAGTTTTAGGTTAGCTTGCGTTAGAATGATGTTTGCCGTTTCCTTATAGACATAATTCTGATATTGACACTAAGGCAATAGGCAACAACGTGGATTGGGGAACTTGAAGTACGATATTTGCGATGGTGTGCTAAATCCGTATTTCTTGTCCCTTGTCCTTCCGTTGTTGTCACTTGACCTAGCCTTCGGCAAACCACTCGCAACCGGTCACGATTAGGATTCACCGCTATCATGGTAGGACAGGGTGCCTAACGGAGCGGAATTGCGAGTCGTTTGGTTGGAGTTTCAATTACAAAGTTAAGGTTTTTAAGGTTTTAGCAAACACATCTCCTAACACAAACTAACCATATTCTACCCTTAACAAGTAAATCAATTACTCACACATATTTACAATACTAAAAATAAAGAGAAAGAAAAGAGTAAGGCACATAACAAAAATTGCAAGAAAAGTAAAGTTAAGATTAGAAAGTTAAGAACCGATAAAGTCAACGTGCAAATTTCTTCAAATGTTCTTTAAGCCCGTATCAACGTGAAATCGAAATACCAAATTTTAAGGTTGCAAGATCACTTAAGAGGTTGAAAGATCAAAATAAGACAAGAATTTCATAAGTTCGAAGTTTGTAGAAAGAAAGACACATGTATGAACAATGAGAACTTTTATTGATTTTCAAATAAGATACAACTAATCTTGAATTCAGGAAGCTAAATTTTAAGCTTGCAAGTTCAATGAAGAAGTTGCAAGGTCAAGATAAAGGGCAAGAGTTCAAAGAAAAAGCAAGTTACCATCTACAAATTACAATTGTTCTAAACTAAAACTAAAACAAAAAGTATCCTCCCTCCTTGCCCATTGCTTTGGTATTTATAGGCCTCATTTCAGAATAAACAAACAATAAGAATGAGATGATGTGAGCCAAATAAACTACCAGAAGAAAAATTGGGACAATTGGGCACGTTGGGACCGGGGGTGCCGGATTTTAGGGGGTTTTCGCCAGGCTTGATCCGAGCAATGGGGCTCGAGTTGGTGTGGTGGTCTCGAGTGCGCTCAACATGTCTACTGGTGATGTTTGATTTCTTGATAACAATATGGGTTGCTTAGTAGCTTTTGGAGGGAAATCTTGATACTTTAAATCACATCACATCTTTTAGCATTTAATGCTCATGTTCCCTACTTGCACAATTCATCATGCCATATGTGTCAAGGCAGTCCCACCATGGTCCAAGTCACCAAGAGTATTGTGCACACTTGTAATGTGTTGGACCAAAACTTGTTTATTTGCAAAAACGAACTCTTTGAATTACAATCGGTTTTCTGTTCTGTTTGCAGTGTTGGCGCTCAAGCGTTATATCCGTAATTTTGAGTGTGTTTCCAGTATTTTGTCACGAATACCTGTAATCTGTATTTACTGAGCAGACACTGGTTAATAGTGCCGATAAATAACAAAATAGATAATGAATGAGTGGTATTAAAATGCAGTTTTCTGAGATGAACATCGTCGCATCCCCCATTAACGAGCGTATCTCGTCATTAATGAGGGATCTCGCCATTCTTGCGGGCGCAACGCCAGGGACGTAACGGCCAGCGAGAATCTCGCACCCGCTAGCCCATGGCTGCCGCTATATAAACCCCTCTCTCAGACGACTCAGGTAAGGCAATTCTTATCCAATAGACCGCTACCTGCCCAAATATCTCGACTAATTTGATCGTCGGAGGGTCCACGATGGTACAACCACCCCGGGACTTATTTGCAGGTAGCTCGGCTTCACACCAAACCTAACCTACTGAGATCCACACGCCTCAGGAGACAGTCCTCAAACCCAATCTCAGCCGTTCGCCAAAGCTGTCGGCAGACCGTCGGAAGACAACATCTGAAGGAGATCCAGAGCTCCATCAGGTACTGACTTCATCACCACCAACCTCTCGCTCATCCATGAAATCGACTTTGCCACCATCCATGCTTACCCTGATCAATATATGCATGGTAATTTCATGATAAATCTTTCGATATAAAGAAAGAAGTCTAATAAATAATTTTGAAAGTTTGCAATTAATTTGTCCTTTCATTAGACCAGGGCCCGAGCCAGAAGCATTCCTTTAGAGTACTGGCCAAGTATATATGTTTCTGCTATATATAGAAAGTACATTAATTAAAAAATATTAATCACGATCTTTTAAAAAATAGTAATTTATATAATTCATCTTTCATTGATTTAAGTATAGTGTATCAGTCAAAGATTTAAGTTCAGCTCTCAAAAAATTTGTCCTTCTATATTTATACATCTTATTAGGAAAAGAATATTTCTTAAGTGAATTGAGATGTACTTTAATCTAATCTAGACTATGTCTATGCCTATTAATTAGAATCCACATATTACTATAGCTCTCATTATATACAAACAACTTATTCATATCTTCTCATATTACTCTTTTTTCTTGTGTGGATATTATTGGAATAGAAAGCTGCATAAAGCAAAAAAGAAAAAGAAGACCATTACAAGCAAATTAACCGAGACATGCCCTTTTCTTGCAATTTAACGCGGGGGAGGAAGGGTTGTGTTTGGATAATAAGGCTTCTTTAACGAAAATGCGCAACAAGTTTGGATCATTTTATCAAAACTATCATTATCTTTGAAATGATTAAAAAACTACTAAATTTAATGGTGGCATGTCAGCACCGTCTACGCCACGCCACGGATCTTCTTCTTTCTCCTAACTGCTCACCGCCACCGGCACCTCTCTTTTCCTCTCCCTTCCCTCCCACATCATCATCAACAACAACTCCATCATCATCTTCTTCATCTTAACCCACCACGACCACCACCATCATTACCACCACCCAACTTCGGAGCCGGCCCCCTCCCCCTTTTACAGCCCACCCTCCCCCTTTGCTGTCCCTTTCTGATGATGCTCAAAGTGGGAATCCCTCAGATCACGACACGTAGCGGATGACGTATCGTCCACGTAAGCCCGCTAGATTTTCGAGGGCTACGGAGCTGGAATAAGTATGATGCATTGGGGACGTTCCTCGAAACGTCGTCTCCGATATTGCATCCGACCTTTCGGAGACCTTCCCGGAGTACCTTCCATATTCGCCTAGCAACCAGCCAACAGCTCGCTTTCGAGCAATCCAACAACCGAGCTTCCACAGCCTTCTTGCTCGTCTCCGAGCTGTTGTAAGGTTTGAGCTTCCTCGGCCTCCCGGCTCGTCTTCGAGCCATCCGACAGGCTGAGCTTCCTCGGCTTTTCCGATCAACCGAGAGCGCGGAGCCCAAGCGCCCCCGCAACGGCTCCGTGTATCTTGCCAAAGCGAGATATCTGCCGCCCTACGTTCTGCGTCCCACGCGGGCGCATTCCCCCATTAATGAGCGGATCCCGTCATCAACGCGGGCGTAATGAAGGGGCGTAACTGACGGCGAGGATCTCGTGCCGGCTCGCTCCACGCGACCACTATATAAACCCCTCTTTCAGACGACTCAGATAGGTCGAATTTATTCCAATAGGCCGCTACTCTGCTTTTATTCCATGGTACTAACTTGATCGTCGGAGGGTCCTACGGTGGTCACCCATCCTGGGACTTTCTTTGCAGATAGCTCGGCGTCGACACCAACCCATTGAGATCCATACACTCAACCCTCAACCCAAATCTCAACCGCTCAAAACCGCTCTTCCTCATATCGACGGAGGACAACAACTAAGGGAGATCATCACCTCCATCAGTTGGCGCCGTCTGTGGAAACTCAAAAGCTTCTCCACCCATAAAGTTGATCTTCCGCCCTCGACCCGATGGCAAGCGAAAACCGCGACGATCCCAATACGAGCCGCCCCACCCTCCATAACGGAGGCGGGAGCGGTTCTACTTCCCATCTTAACGTCATCGGCGCCTTATCCGCTCCGATCGACAGACTCACAGGTATGATGAATGCGCTCATCCGCATTCAAGCGGCGGGCCCTACCCATCAAGCCGCAGTTCCCCATACCCGGGATAACGACGCCCGCAGAAGAACAGATGGGCACACTCAGGCCCTCAATCTCGCTCGAGCTCATCTGAGCGCCACTGAACGTCGGCGTGCCGAATCCGGAAACCATGACCCGCTTGCGGTGAATGATTCCATGACCCGCTGGGCGCCAAACAGCTCCACACCCCGATCTCAGGGAAGACCAGCCCACCGCGCCAACGCCCGCCACGTGCTCACTCCCCCAGAGGAGGTGTCGGTCAGTTCGCCTGCTTTCAGGTGCGACCGGCGCCCCCACCCCCATCGAGGCCACCCGAACGAAGAACGTCGGGACTTCTCAAGAAGGGCCTCGTCCGAGAATTTAAGAAATGTGATAGAGCAGAATTGAAGTTGCACCATCGCGCAGACCCGGAGCGGGGATAACCACCGCTCCGATAGTGCGGAATCCTCAGGGTACCACCATCGGGTCGAAGCCCTCGAAAAGGAAATTGAAGGCATACGACGAGATGGCCATATATTTGATGAAGGGGCTAAGTACTCCGCCAATTCGCTTACAAAGCCCTTTAAAGAAAGGCTACAGGCCGAGCGCGTCTCGTCCAGGAACAAGCCGCCTAAAGTGGCCCTCTTCGACTGGAAGTTCTACCCGAAGGACTACTTGGACGCATTTACGGTGGGCATGAGCTTCTAAGACAGCTCGGACGCGGCTCAATGCCGAGCTTTTCCCACTACCCTAATCCGAGCTATCCGAGACTGGTTCCGAGGGCTCACGCCGCGCTCCAACTCGACCATCGACGAGCTGGCTACCTAATTCCTCGGTCATTTCGTCAGAAACCAACAACAGAAGAAGACGGTCGATTACCTGTTTACCGTCAAGAGTGGAGACAAGGAATCCTTTAAAGGGTATGTCACTCGCTTCTACAATGCCCTCTTGGAGGTTCCCGAGCACCGCGACGAAACAATTATCACCGCGCTGAGGTCGGGTCTTAGGAACAAAGAGTGGGTCCGCTTTTTTGCATTGGCGCAATCTAAGACCATGGTCGAAGTGAAGGCATGGACCGAGAGAGAGATCCAACTCGAGTCAAAGGTGAGCTCCAACCTGCCCGGAGGAGACCAAGCAGACCGAAATAAGAGGGACAGGGAAGAGAAAAAGAAAGTCGATCGCCCGAAGCCTTATTCCCCGAGGTTCCAGGAGTACACCCCTCTGAACATTTCCCAGACCGAGCTGCTGGAAGAAACTAAGGGCGAGAGGTTCTTTAAGTTCCCGCCAGCTACCCAAAGAACGGGCAAGCGTTTCCGCGGCCCGTACTGTGCCTATCACAAATCGCAGGGTCACCCGACTGAGAGCTGCAAGCAGCTCCGTGACTACATCGAGGAGTTGATCCGTTCCGGCCACCTGGCGAAGTAGCTACGGGATAAGCAACAGGCAGAGCGGAATTAAAAGGACCAAACCCCTCCCGAGAAATTAACGATCGGGCAAATCATGGTCGTTACAGCTCAGGAAATTGGGGGGAACCACCGCCTCCTACCAGTCGAGGAGGTAAGCGAACCGCCCCACCAAAAGTGCAGGAAGGATGACCCGATCATCTTCACCGACGAAGACCTTCACAGTATATCACTTCCTCATAATGATCCCCTTGTGATAGTGGCCCGAGTCCACCGTTATGAGGTTCAGAGAATATTGATCGATTCCGGGAGCTCGGCGGACATCATGTTCTATGACTATTTCCGACGTATGGGGTTGGGTTCATCCGACCTTCCACCGATCTCTCATGTCCTCTCTGGGTTCACCAACCATTCTGTCCTAGCAGAGGGATCGGTCACCCTCCTCTTCAACATTGGGAAAGCGAGCAAGACGCGGACCATACCGGTGAACTTCCTCGTTGCTAAGGTCCCGTCGTCCTATAACGTTCTTCTGGGATGCCCTATCCTAAACGCCCTTCGGGCTCATATCTTGACCTATCACCCCACGCTCAAATTCCCTTTGGATCAAGGGGGGATAGACCGGGTCTATGGGGACCAGCGAACCGCTAAAATTTGCCTCGCCTCGACGACCCCCGCCGGAGAGCAGGGCAGCGACTTTGAAGACACGCATAACTTCCAGGGTTCTTTAGATACACGCGATGACCAAAGGGAAGTTCGTGGTGCCCCGGTGGAAGCGTTGACGGAAGTGCCCCTCGTAGAGGGAATCGACAGCCGGACAGTCCAGATCGTCTCTCTCTTGGCCGGGGGCCACCGCGAAATCCTGATCCGGTTCCTCCGAGATAACTCGTACGTATTCGCTTAGGCGCCAGCGGACATGCCCGGGATTTGCCCTGAAGTAATCTCCCACAAGCTCGGGGTCGACCCGAAGGCCAAGCCCATCCGACAGAAGAAGAGAAGTTTTGCGCCAGTTAAACAAAATACGATAGAAAACGAGGTGGATCAATTGCTCGCCGCCAACTTCATCAGAAACCTGGACTATTTGGATTGGCTGGTAAACGCGGTCATAGTCAAGAAGGCAAACGGGAAATGGCGCATTTGCGTCGATTTTACGGACTTGAACAAGGCTTGCCCCAAAGACAACTACCCACTTCCTCGAATAGACCAGCTAGTGGACAGTTCGGCCGACCACAAATTACTGAGCTTTATGGACGCTTTCTCCGGTTACAATCAGATCCGGATGAACCCGGCCGACGAAGAACTTACCGCCTTCACCACTGATCGGGGGATCTACTGCTACAAAGTGATGCCCTTCGGACTCAAGAACACCGGGGCCACGTACCAATGGCTTGTCAACAAGCTGTTCAAGCCGCAGATTGGGAGAAACATGGAAGTCTACGTCGACGACATGCTCGTAAAATCCACCTCGTCAGCTAGGCACACTAAAGACCTCGGCGAGACATTCGACGTTCTGCGCAAGTACAAAATGAAGCTGAATCTAGCTAAGTGTGCTTTCGGAGTCACCAGTGGGAAGTTCCTCGGGTTCATGGTTACCCACAGAGGAATCGAAGCGAATCCTGAAAAGATGAGCGCCGTCCTCAATATGGCAGCACCCAAGAGCAATGTCGACATCATGAGACTTACGGGGAGGGTGGCTGCCCTGAGCCGCTTTATGTCCAGATCCGGAGAAAAGTGCCTCCTGTTTTTCAGGGCCCTAAGGAAAATTCCTAAGTTCGAATGGTCTTAAGAGTGCCAGAGCGCTTTCGAACAACTCAAGGCACACCTGGAAACCCCACCGCTACTCACCCGACCGGTCGAGGGTGACATGCTATTTCTATATCTAGCCATCTCCGACCAAACTGTAGGCTCAGTGCTCGTCAGAGAATTCGAAGGCATACAGAGACCGATCTAATACGTAAGCAATGCTTTCAAGGACACGGAAACGAGATACCCGTCCATAGAGAAAATAGTCATGGCGCTTGTCGTCGCCTCTAGGAAACTTCGACACTATTTCCAAGCGCACACAATCCTCGTCCTCACCGAGCAAACTTTAGGGTCTATTCTCGCCTCTCCCGAATCGTCAGGTCGTCTGGAGAAATGGAGGTGGGAATTATCCCAATTCGATATCAAATACCGCCCCCGACAAGCCATCAAAGCACATGTCTTAGCGGATTTTTTTGTCGAATGCACCATCCCCACTAAAAAAGAAACGGCAGCACGGGGCCCCGAACCACTTCCCTCGGTCGAGGAGGTACCCGACCCCATTCAAGATTGGGTACTCTATATGGACGGATCCTCCACAGAGGAGGGGAGCGGGGCTGGCCTGATCATCCGCGGCCCGGATGAAGCAGAAATGGAATACTCTTTAAAGCTAGGGTTCAGAGTGTCAAACAATGCCACGGAATATGAGGCTTTGTTGGCAGGACCGCGAATCGCCTCCGGGGTAGGGCTGAAGACCATCAGGGATTGCAGCGACTCCGCACTAGTCGTCGGCCAAGTAACCGGGCGTTTCGAGTCCCAGAAGCCTCTCATAATAAAATACCTGGCCGAGGTAAAAAGGCTTCGAAAAAATTTCGACGAAGTCTAAGTGGAGCAGATTCCCAGGAACTTGAACACCCACGCCGATGCCTTGAGCAAGCTCACTTCTTCCTATTCGGCAAACCATAAAAGAAATATCCTCTTCGAAGTCTTTCCACGGCCCAGCATGGAAGACGGAGAGGTAACGCTCCAGATCTACACAACGCAGGAAGAAGGCCGAGATTGGAGAAAGCCCCTTGTGGAATTCTTAAAAGACGGTGTACTCCCTGAAGACCGAGGAGAAGTGCGCCGACTTCGGGCCAAAGCACGCCATTTCGTCTGGAGCAACGGAAACCTGTACAAGAAGTCATACACCTAGCCTCTGCTCCGGTGCGTTGACTCCTATGAGGCAGACTACGTTCTGCGAGAGATACATGAAGGGGTCGGGGGAGCGCATCAAGGGGCCTACACCTTGGTCCAGAAGACACTACTCCAAGGGTACTATTGGTCGAGAATACACCAGGATGCCGAGAAGCTGGTCAGAATATGCAAGAACTGCCAACTCTTCGGCAGCATACTGTTGGGGTCAAAAATTACATCCCGATTGACCAAGTCAAAGTCAAAGTCAACCCCAAGCCAAACGGGCCCAAGCCTAGGCCAAGTAGGCCCATACCAAAGTCAAGCCCGAACATGAAGCGGCTGGCCTCCCCCATGTCAAGAAGAAAACTATGTAATAAATAAGTTTGATGTAATTTTCATGCATGAATGTAAAATAAATGGGCAAAAGCCAAATTTTTGTAAAGCCCATGGCTCATGTGCAAAAAGAAATAAGCACATGAGGCATAGGATGGGCGAAATGCTATTTTGTAAAGCCCAATGGGCTATATGTAAATTTGTAAGCTTATAGAAGGCAACATGATAATGAAATAAAGGAGAATATAATTGATTCCCCTCAAAATCCAGGGTTTTCTGTGCCTCCTTCTCCTTCTTCAAGGTTCTAAACCTTTTTTGAATTAAATCAAGAGTTTAACTTTTCTTTTTCCAAAAAGAAACAGTTTTTCACCATAAAACCCTTGGAGGGGAACTCAAATCTCCCATCAAATCTATAAAAGGGGAGATTTTTAAGTCTCACCCCCTTTTCTCCAAGATCCAGCCAACAGAAAGGAGGAAGAAAGAGACCCATCTCCAAAAATCCCACTTTGGAAAGATCCAAGGCTCAAGTGAAGATCCAGGGCTAAAGGGGAGAAGAAAGGGGTCCCCTCTGACCATCTTCAAAGATTTCTAGGAGCTTAACTCCATTCAAGATCTGTTGGAGTTTAACTCTATAAACAAAACCCTTTTTAGGAGTTTAACTCCAAATCTATACATAATCCTTGTTAGGAGTTAAACTCCAAAGCCCCTTGGGAGTTCAACCCCCAGCCCAGGGGCTAAGCCCCCTTTTCGCTGGTGTTTCCAGCGGTCGCGTGCCGTGCACGTGACCCGCGGGCGTCCAGTGGTCGCGTGCCCCATGGGCGTCCAGCGGTGCGCTTCACAGGATCCGCAGGCACTCAGCGCTCAGCGGTCGCGTGCAGGGCACGTGAACCGCGGGCGCCCAGCGCCCACCGGTCGCGTGTCGCGCATGTGACCTGCTGGCATCCAGCGGTCGCGTGCAGGGCACGTGACCTATAGGCGCCTAGCGCCCACGTGCCCGGCACGTGACCCGCGGGCGCCAAGCGCCCATGTGCCAGGCACGTGACCCGTGGGCGTCTAGCGCCCACGTGTCATGCACGCGTCTTTAAGATACTCCTCACCCCTCATTTCCCATGCACTCCACACCCAAAACACGTCCCATGTTGACCCCCGTAAACTCTGCGAAGCCCCCGATATACTTAAGACCTGTTCAGTCGAAAATATCGCACATTTGATATAACATTTTCCTTACTTTTCTTAAAAATCTAAAGGTGTTTATTATAAATATAGAACATATTTGGGTTTATCTGTAAAAATACTATTTATCATATGTTTATATATTATAATTAATATTATGAAGGAAAATATATGCATATAATATTTATATAATATTTTGATAATTTAAATATGCATATCATATCAAATATCCTTAATCAATATTCTTAAAATATAATATCATATCAAATTGGTTAGGATAATATCTCAAAAATACCAAATATTACTAACATTATTCATTGAGATATTGTGCAAGGTTTAGTTCAGGTCAGGAGATCGAGATGTTGAGATCTCGGGAATCAAAAATCTACCGATAAAGTTAAATAAAATCGAAGAATCAATACTGGCAGAGACTCAGAAAAGATATGAAGATTCCAGACATCAAATAAATCTCCATGTGTCACAACAAAGCAGCTCCAGAATTCTGAAGCCAAGATCTCACCAACAAATCTCGGATCCGCGGCCAAACCATGCAATATGCGGCGGATCCGCGGCCGATTCACTGAGTCAGGATTTGGGATTTTTAGTTGTGAATTGCAACAACAAACCCTAATTCTGGGGATCTATAGTTTATGGTTTTAGGGCTATATAAAGGACCGAGGCCTAAACTTAGAAATCATCAATCTTTTACACAAGCTAATTGTTCCCTCATGGAAACTGAAAAAAAAAATAATATATAGAAAAGCAACGGGAAAAGCCCCTAAGTGGAGCATCACGTGCCCACACATGATAGGCGCTGCGCTTAACAAAATTAAGCTAAAACTGGGCCTCACGTGCAGACACGTGACCTCTATAGACAAAGTATACAAGCGCCTGAATAAAGCGAACAATTGGATAAAAAGAAGCTCACATGATAGCACGTGACACCTTTTGGCGGGCTTAATTTGGTGGGGTCCCATGCTACACGTGATAGACTCTTATGCCTGCTAAACCAATAAAAGTAAATTCTAATTAAAAGGGACCAAAAGCCTTATTTGGAAAATATTTTCTTGGACCTTTCTAAACAAGAAAGATTACGCTCTGTAAAACAGAACGCCGTTGGATTAAAGATCCAATGGTGATTAAAAATCACCAATATACAGAAAATTCTGTGCAAAGAAATATCTTCCTAAACTTATTAAGAACAACAAAAGAAATAACTTCTGTAAAACGGAAGTCCTTGGATTAAAAATCCAACGGTGAATAAAATTCACGTATTGATCTAAAAGATCATTTTAGTTGATCAAAATCTCTCAATGAGAGATTTTCTAAACAAAATAGATTCCATTCTTTCTCCTATAGATAAGAGCAAAGAAACATAAAAGAGGGATGGTCAAGTTTTGAGAATACAAAAGAAAAAGAGAGAAGTTTTCAGGTTCTTAGAAGAGAAAGAAACAGAAAAAAAAACCGAGGTAGGATAAGGAACAAAACACAGAGAATATCTCATTTCTTTCATCTCCATAAGAGTTTAACTCTTCTAATAAGAACTTAGTTCTTCTTCTGGTTGAGATCTGCAGAAGCAGATCTCCTCACAAGTTGAGAATTTAATTCTCATCGGGGAGATTCTGTCATACAGATCCCAAACCTAAGAGAGAAAAAACTAAATCTTAAGAATTCAATTCTTACAAAACAGTGGGCTTGAAAGTCTCGAAACTCAGGATCTCTATGCACGTAAAAGGATTGGCACCCAACGTGATAACAGCCGATCACGTGCTCCCACGTGAGCGCCTTTGATGAACAAAAGAGAATAGTCGAGATTGGCTCACATGATCAAACGTGACCCCATAGCAGTGCTTGGCACTTACAAAGCAAAAAGGGAATAAATCAAAGGCAGTTTCCATTTTTGGGGGCGCCTCACGTGATCCTACGTGACCCAACAACGCCTGGGGCTCAGAAAAGAACAAAAGAATAAACCCAAAGAAGCAGTGCCTCAGATACTTGATGTTTAACACTGTCTCAAGCGCCTCACGTGACCCCATGTGAGTGCCTCTGAATTTTAGTGTTTAACACTCTTCCGAACACTTCACGTGGGAGCACGTGAGCGCTAAATATATACTAGTGTTAAACACTATGAAAGGCTAATATTAGCCAGACTCAGACCAAATCTTCCAAGGACCATCAATTGAGCCCTTATGCTCAGGGTCTCCAAAACCGATCTCAGTCCCAAAGATAGCTAATGAGCTCCCAACAAATGACATCTAAACTGATGTTCATCCCATTACCTCAAATCGGGACATTGGTTCAAGGGTACATCTCTCCACACCTCTGATACATGTCGTTGTAATTTTTCAACGTCTTCAGAGAGGTGGAGGGTCCCAATAACCAATAACTTTTGGCGCATTCCAAAACTGATTAAATCAGAACCCCACAGACTATGACGTCTTCAAACCATATGGACTATGATGTCCTTAAACTTCACAGACTATGATGTCTTTAAACCATACGGACTATGAGGTCCTTAAACTCATGGACTATGATGTCCTTAAACTTTATGGACTATGAGGTCCTTAAACTCATGGACTACGATGTTCTTAAACCCAATGGACCGCAACGTCTCTAAGCTAAGACGATAGAGCCCAAATACTCCGTCGTTGGATCTAAATGATCCCAAAACCCCGTTAAGTAGATCTTAGTCTAAAATTAGACTAACGTATCCTTAACAAATGTTTAAAGTTGATCTTAATCTCAAAGAGATTAAAGAGCCTTAAACCAAACCAAACCCAAATCTAAGAAAATACGGATTTGGACTAATCCATGCCCTACGGGCGACAACATAAATTAGTCTCTGTATACAATCCACGGACAACTAAAAAATAAAACAAACACATACGATACGAAGTGACCATCTGGAGAAGGAGAAAATGGTTACCGCGATGTGGTAGCGTAATTAACTGCCGGGGCTTGCGCCTGCAGGGAAGAGCGTCCCCACAATCAAAAACCCCTCACAATGAGGGGGAATCTGACGAAGTATGCTACAACGGCCGCATCTGTCTACACCTTCGATATACGGTGCCATAATCAACTTGGCATCTTCAGAATATACTGCTACAAAGTGATGCCGTTCGGACTGAAGAACGCAAGTGGTACATATCAAAGGGCAATGACCAATATCTTTGATGACCTAATCCATAAAGTCGTCGAATGCTGTGTTGATGATCTGGTCGTCAAGACTAAAGCCAAGGCCGACCACATCCAAGATCTTAGGGTCGTTCTCACCAGATTGAGGGAATACGATCTGAAGATGAATCCTCTGAAGTGCGCTTTTGGGGTGTCATCGGGAAAATTCCTGGGCTTTTGATTGATCTCAAAAACTATCTATTAACCGCAATCAAGAACGGCGTCGCTTTGCAGCTAGCCTGTGAGTACGGGTCGGTCCACAGGGATGTTGTGAATTTCCTAATCGCGCTAACGAGTTAATTCCGAACGGTGTGATTAGATTAATTAAATCTAAAAACTAAATTAATTTAGGGCAATTGAATTAAAGATCTAACTATCTAACTAGGGCAAGGAATTAAATTTATATTAGGGCAGAGAATGAAAAATTACCTAGGGCAAGAATTGAAATTACCTACTTACTTTACAGATGGCTCTCTCTAAACATCAACACAAGACTTGTCAGATCTGAATTCATGAATTGAAAAGAGGCATCGATGCTCTCCAAAAGAAATATAAATTTTATTCATAGAAAGAGGCATAGGGAGGCATGAAAAGAATACAATGATTTGGGCTTCTATTTATAAGACATAGAAACCCTAGGTTACAATTGATTCACACGTCCGCATTTACCAAAATATCCTTAGGAAGACCTAGTCAAAGTAGACTCCAAGCTTTGGTAAAATTTTATGTCTGGAAATTTTGGAACTGATTCTGGGCTTCTTGGGCTTTTTATTTCTTTGGATCTTTATTCAATTTGGCTTCTCTATTTCTTCCAGATCTCTAGTGAACAATTGCAGTGGACTTTTAACCGTTTGCTTTGTAATCTTAGACCTTGCGTTGCCTTGTACTGATCTTTTGTGTAGGCTTGATTAAGATCCTTTTATTTGTTGGTCAAAGTCTCTTTTTTGTGTCGTCTTTTGTCTTTTTCACTGTTTTCGCTCCAAGAACCTGTAATATGTAGCAGACATGCGTCAAAAGCATCTGTTTATTTATAAAAAGAATAAGAATGGGGAATATAATAATACAATATTATGGTGTGAACAAATACCCCCAAAGTCCTCGAGCAAACTTATTTTTTTATTCTCTACAAAAACCTAACCGCACTTTCGCAGGGAAACGCGATTGCACTGAGCTCGTGCAACAAGCCGTTAAACCTCTAGGTGTCCCTAGTAGGAGGAGTGTTGTCTCCTGAGGGTTTTCAGCGGATACTACCCTCAAAATCCTATCAATTTGGCCCATTGACTTTTGTTCTCCAATTAGGTTTTCTAACAAGGAATTCTATTATCGTCGACTCGTAAATTATCCACCCATATTCTTCACACTTCCTTATTATTTAAGTTAAGATTATATATGTTCTATAGACTTACCTAGCTTTCGGCATCTTTTAAGTTTTCCTTCTAGGGTTCCATCTCCACTTAGGAATTTTTATCAACTCTACTAAAGATACAAGTTCTATTCTTCACTCCTTTCTCTTATCTAAACTCCAATCACATATCCCCACGTGTGTATATAAATCACCCCTACACTTGGAAATTCAAATCAAGCAATCATACTCTTGTCCGTTGTCCAATGCACTTCTTAATTGGTGAATTTTTAATTGAATTTTGCTTACACATCCTTCATGCGACCATTAATACTTCTTGAGGTACCAACGACCGATTACAAAATGCGTTTGCACTTTAAAGCGTACTTCCTAGTCTTGCAACACCCAAGGCTTTAGCAGTGACTCCCAAACCAGTTGGTCTAAGGCACTAGGTGATGAAGCACCCTCGCTAAATATTTTTTTCTATTTTTGCAGCCTTAAGTAATCACAAAAACCAGTGTTCATTTTTTTTCTTTAGTCACTTTTTTTTTCTTTTATTTTCATTGTGCTAAGGACTTTAGACAAGAGCATTTCAAGATGTTTCTACTATTCCAAGTTTCAAGATTTGTGTTTGTGCAATTTGTAGGGTATATATTTTCAGAATCTAGACTTGAGCTGGGAATTATTTTTCAAACTTATACTCTAATAAAAATATCAATACTTTTCCTTCGTTTCGACTTAGCCCAAGACGTGAACTCAAAATTTGCCTATTTCTAAATAAACTACAAAGACATATACTTTCTACCGTTAAACTTTAAGAAAGGTTATTTTTAGGGTTTTTAATTTACTAAGTCTAAGATCCAGTTGTTCCTAGCTAGTTAACCTTTTTGTCAAACTCAAATCAATTAGGCCAAAATTGAATACATTAATTTTTATAATTTTTTAAATTTTCAAATTTTTATGGGTTTTTAAAATAAGTATGCAAATGCAAAAATATGTACAAATGAATGCGAAGAAAGAAGACGTGCCAAGCATACCCCCAAACTTAAACTTGACAGTGTCCTCATTGTCATGCTACACCAAGAAGGTCAAAATTGTCGGCACTCCCCTGTTTATTTATTTGTAAAAAAAATTATTTTATTTTAATTATTTTATTTTTTATTTTTATTGTTAAAAGAAAAACAAAAATATATATACAACAAGGTTCCCCCCAAACTTAAGCTTGGCCTTACATAAGCCAAAGGTTAGCACCAACCATTCAAAAATTTTATCGTGGTAATGGTCGAGTTGGTGAAAGAATGGAGTGAAAAGAAAAGAGATGAGAAGCACACGAGACCGTGTGGAGGTAGAAACGGTATACGGTCTCGGTGGAGGAGAAGAATGACGGAAGGGAAAAAGAAATGGTAGTGGTTCTATTTCTTCGAGTGGAGGTTGATTAATCACAAAATTCGTATCGTTTAAGAATGCGAGTTCGTCGGTGAAAATATCTTCGAAACTTTCATCGAAGGTCCAACTGAAAATTACCGAACTCAAAATATCAGATTGTGATTCATCGATATTCGGTATCAGTAAAGGAAGATTAGAAGAACCAAAGAAGGTGGGAATACGAACTTGAGGGTGGGGATGGGGCGTATAAATTAGCACAATTTGTAATGACCGATATGTAAAAAGCGATTGTGTTAATCTATCAACCCGCAGAAAAATGAGATTAAATCCCTCAAGATTCGTGAGCAAACATGGGTACGTCGAACTTGGTACAGGAGATGAAAGCGTAACGGTCGCTTGCAAGGTCGGAACGAGGACGGAGGGAAGTGAGTGAGGAAGGGTATCAGTTAAAGACTTAGGAGGGTGTACACAATCAGTGGAAGGGACATTATGAATTGGGAAATCCGACTCATCAACTAAAACTGGTTCATCCTCAATAATTTTCTCAATATTCTCCTCAATATTATCCTCAATATTTAACTCATCCATGCTATTATCATCAAAATCAAGACGCATATGAAGTTCGAGAGAAACATCTAATGACTCGGGATGATGAATTGGACATAAAATTTCAATCAAATCGACAGGTTCATCATCCGAAATATTCCCGGCGTCTATATCCTCAATCAAGTGAAAATCAATTTCTTTAGACACCTCATCAAAAGCATGGATATTTATCAATTTAGGTTCTAGAGTGGAGGTGTAAAGGTCAAAAGGATTAAGTGTGGTTTCACTCGAAAGGGGTTTTTCACAATTTGGCAAATCAAGCACTACAAAATCACACAACTCGTTTTTATTTTGAACTTGTGAATCATTTAGGACATTCGATGGAAAACTAGAGTTGTGGGCTTCAATTGGGTAAGGGTAGGTTTAATTTGGAAATCCTCTCAAATTCGCACTCTGTCCAACCGCCTCCTCATACATTGAAAAATTTGGAGCTAGCTGGAAACTAGCTACCGGTTCACTAGGTTGCATAAGGGCGGCCACGAACGCATCCACATTCCTAATCATTTTGTTTGTTGCTGCAATGTATGCCTCCAACGACTGTTCCAAACTAGACATGGGTTGTGAAGGGGTTTCGATAAAAGATTCAAAATTGTTTGGATACGTGAAACTCCCTAATGGCTGTGTAGAAACAGTGTCTAGTGAAAGTGAGAAAGTCGGGTAGGACTGGTAGGAATTGGATGGTTGGACAAGAGTAGGGTCAATAGTTGGATAAAAAGGTGAATGGACTTGTTGACCCCTAGAACTAGATGTGTGGAGAGGGGTGAAAGATCGGCTACGAGATTGAGCAATATGCTCAGCAATGGACATCGGTTTAGGAGTTACAGCAGGACTTGGAAAAGTGGTGTCAACGTACGAAGGTGGTAAAGGTGGACATGGTTGACATAAAGTGGGTTGCAAAGTCAAAATATTTCTCCTAGACGTTTCTATTTGATCTTTCAAAGAAATTTTAAGCATGGAGGGATCTTCTTTAAATCGACCGAAACAATTGACGTACGACGCAAAGTTAGGTTCGGGATACCAAAGTTCGGCAAGTGATTTATGATGTGGGGTACCCATGATAGAAGAAAGGGGAAAAGAAAGAATGTAGGTGGTGCAAGAATTTATTTGTGGCTAAAGTTGGCAAGTTATTAAAAAAGATTTTTCCTTTTTCCTTTTTCTTTATTTGGAAATTGTTGCAAAAAGATTTTTGATAAAAGATATGCAAACAGGAAAGATTACTTGCAAACAATTATTATGT
This sequence comes from Agapanthus africanus, assembly GCA_030015575.1. NCBI lineage: Eukaryota > Viridiplantae > Streptophyta > Magnoliopsida > Asparagales > Amaryllidaceae > Agapanthus > Agapanthus africanus. Next base: position 217,674,045 of record CM057338.1, read on the forward strand.
TAAGCATATCACAAAGAATCCTGCATAACAATTCATGTTAGAAGAAAGGAGAAAAGAAGTAAGGTTGGGTGGTGCAAGGATTTCCTAGCGGCAAAAATGTGCAAGTTGTTAAAAAATTTCCTTTTTCCGTTTGTTCTATATTTGGAAATTTCTCTTTTCCAAAAATATTTTCGAGAAAAGATATGCAAACAGAAAATATAACTTGCAATCAATTTCTATTTTAAGCGAGGCACAAAAATCCTGCACAAGACTTGTTATTTGGAAGGGAACAGATTTTTAAGCGCAAAGAATCCTGCAGGAGATTTTTCAGAGGAGATATCAGAGATTTGCAGAGAAAGAGATCAGAAGACTTACAGTTTTTTTTTAACCGCGCTTCTGCCCTTTTTTGGGGAACCGATCGGTCGCCTCCACCGCGGAACGGCCGCAATTTGCCCTTTTAGACCGCGGATCCAACGCGGGTTGGTGGATTCGGCGTTTTTCTTTTGTTCTCCAAATCGCCGCGGTTGACTTGTTGACTCGGTCCTCCAAATTTCTTCTGTTGTCTGTTGTGATATTGCTCTGTTTGTTCAGATTTGATATTTACTGTTTTGATCTCTGGAGATTTCCAGATCCGAACTTGATTGTAGATCCTGCAAAATTCAAACAAAGATACCCTTTCCAAAAATAACAGATGATATATTTTTATATTTTTTTGTATTTTTCAGATTTTTATGATTTTTTAATTTTATATTAACCCGAAATTGCAAAAAGGAAATAACACGCCATCCCCGGCAACGGCGCCATTTGATTGATCTCAAAAACTATCTATTAACCGCAATCAAGAACGGCGTCGCTTTGCAGCTAGCCGGTGAGTACGGGTCGGTCCACAGGGATGTTGTGAATTTCCTAATCGCGCTAACGAGTTATTTCCGAACGGTGTGATTGGATTAATTAAATCTAAAAACTAAATTAATTTAGGGCAATTGAATTAAAGATCTAACTATCTAACTAGGGCAAGAAATTAAATTTATACTAGGGCGGAGAATGAAAAATTACCTAGGGCAAGAATTGAAATTACCTACTTACTTTACAGATGGCTCTCTCCAAATATCAACACAAGACTTGTCAGATCTGAATTCATGAATTGAAAAGAGGCATCGATGCTCTCCAAAAGAAATCTAAATTTTATTCATAGAAAGAGGCACAGGGAGGCATGAAAAGAATACAATGATTTGGGTTTCTATTTATAAAACATAGAAACCCTAGGTTACAATTGATTCGCATGTCTGCATTTACCAAAATATCCTTAGAAAGACCTAGTCAAAGTAGACTCCAAGCTTTGGTAAAATTTTATGTCTGGAAATTTTGGAATTGATTCTGGGCTTCTTGAGCTTTTTATTTCTTTAGATCTTTATTCAATTTGGCTTCTCTATTTCTTCCAGATCTCTAGTGAACAATTGCAGTGGACTTTTAACCATTTGCTTTGTAATCTTAGACCTTGCGTTGCCTTATACTGATCTTTTGTGTAGGCTTGATTAAGATCCTTCTATTTGTTGGTCAAAGTCCTTTTTTTGTGTCGTCTTTTGTCTTTTTCACTGTTTTCGCTCCAAGAACCTGTAACCTGTAATATGTAGCAGACATGCGTCAAAAGCACCTGTTTATTTATAAAAAGAATAAGAATGGAGAATATAATAATACAATATTATGGTGTGAACAACTTTATAGTCCGACATCGGGAGATCGAAGTTGACCCATCCAAGATAAAGGCCATCATGGAAGTGCCCCCTCCGAAGGATCTGACGCAGCTGAGATCTTTTCAAGGAAAGCTTGCTTATATACGAAGGTTTATCTCAAATTTATCGGGGAGATGTAGGCCCTTCTCAAAGCTCATGAAGAAAGGAGCTCCTTTTGTCTGGGATGCCGAATGTCAAGAAGCGTTTGAAAGCATCAAACAGTTCCTGTTGCACCCTCCAGTGCTCGCTGCCCCTCATCTAAATAAACCGTTGATTCTCTACACTACTGCGCTAGATGAATCACTCGGTGCGCTCCTTGCCCAGAACAACGAGGAGGGAAAAGAAAATGCCCTCTACTACCTCAGTCGAACTCTAGTCGGGATGGAACACAACTATTCCCCGATCGAAAAGCAATGCCTGGCTCTGATATTCGCTGTGAAGAAGCTGAGGCACTATCTGCTCGCTCATCGGGTTATGCTGATCTCCAAGGTCGACCCGCTCAAACACTTGATGACCAAAGCAAGCCTAACCGGCAGAATGGCAAGATGGGCTGTCATGCTACTTGAGTTTGACATAGTTTATACTCTTCAGAAAGCAGTAAAAGGGCAAGCTCTTGCGGAATTTCTCGCTGCTCATCCCATACCAGAAGGGTCACTGCTCAATTGCGAGTTACCAGATGAACAAATATTGCACCTCGAGGATAGCGAGCCATGTTGGGAGCTCTACTTCGATGGAGCCTCATCAATAAGGACCTCCAGCAAATCAAGCGTCCCGGAGATAAAAGCAGGGATAGGATTGGTGTTCATCACGCCGTCGATGGGAACCTTACGGCGTTCTTTTGCTCTCACCGAGCCTCGCACAAACAATGAGGTTGAGTATGAAGCTCTGATAGCTAGTTTGGAGCTCGCCAAAGAAATAGAAATCCTTCGGCTACGGGTTTACGGTGACTCCCAGCTTGTCGTCGACCAAGTAAGCGGCGATAATAAGATATACGAACCCGAGGTAGCTCGGTACAGAAGCCGAGTGGTGGAACTCATGAAACGGTTCACTCACATTGAACTAATGAGAGTCCCTAGAGTGTTGAAAGGAAAGGCTGACGTACTCGCTCACTTAGCCAAGGAGCTGGCTGATCCTGACATGGACGAAATTTTGATCACAGTCAGGAGCCGGTAAATTCTACCCCCAATCTCTCTAAGAGAAGACGAAAGCACGGAACAGAAGAGCAGTCCTGCCGAAGAAGTTTCGATCATCCAAGACGAGCCCGATTGGATAGAACCCTTCATAGAGTACCTCCGATACGACAAGCTGCCCGAAGGAAAATCTGCAAGGATTCAGCTGAAGAAGAGAGCTCTCCGATACGTATTTGTAAATGACACGCTATACCGCAGGTCATATGACCAACTCTGGTTTAGGTGCCTGTCATCGGCCGAAGCCCAAAAAGTTATGAAAGAAGTTCACTCAGGCGTCTGCGGGGCTCACCAGTCCGGCCCCAAAATGCGGCTTCAGATCAAACGGCTTGGATATTACTGGCTCACCATGATAAGGGATTGAGAAGAGCATGCAAAGAAATGCCATCTCTGCCAAATCCATAGTGATTTCATTCACAAGCATCCCAATCCGTTGAATCCTACGGTGGCGTCGTAGCCCTTCGAAGTTTGGGGCACCGACATAGTTGGCCCAATTGATCCTCCGTCATCCGGAAGCCACCGGTTCATATTGGCCGCAACTGACTATTTCTCCAAATGGGCTGAAGCTGTCCCGCTAAAAGAAGTCAAGACAGAAAATATTCTGACGTTCTTCCAGTATAATATTTTATACCGCTTCGATACACCAAGAAGAATCATATCTGACAACGGGCCTTCTTTCAAGAGCTTCAAAGTCTCAAGATTCGCTACTCAATACTGTTCCCTCATGGGAACTGAATAAAATACAAATAAAACAGTAAGGAAAACCCCCAAATGGGGCATCACGTGCTCACACGTGACCGTGCCTCACGTGCAAACACGTGACCTTTTATGGGCATATTCTATCTACGCCTGAATACCTAATAGATAAAGTCACGTGCCCACACGTGATGGGCTCTTGAACCCACTGAATTAATAGAATTAAATTATAATTAAAAGGAATTAAAAACATTTGTTCCCTCATGGGAGCTGAATAAAATACAAATAAAGCAGTAAGGAAAAACCCCCAAAGGGGGCATCACGTGCCCACATGTGCCCGGGTCTCACGTGCAGGCACGTGACCTTTTACAGGCAAAGCCTATAAGCGCTGAATGAAATAAACAATTGGAAATGCTTAAGCAGTGGGGTCACGTGCCAACACGTGATGGGTTTCTGAGCCCTCTGAACTAATAGAATTAAATTCTAATTAAATGCTTAATCAGTAGGGTCACGTGACAACACGTGATGGGTTCCTGACCCCTCTGAAGTCTGAACCAATAGAATTAAATTCTAATTAAATGCTTAATTGGTAAGGTCACGTGCCAACACGTGATAGACTCTTAAGCCCTCTGAACTAATAGAATTAAATTCTAATTAAATGATTAATCAGTGGGGTCGCGTGCCAACATGTGATGGGTTCCTGAGCCCTCTGAACCATTAGAATTAAATTCTAATTAATTGCTTAATCAGTGAGGTCACGTGCCAACAAGTGATAGAATCCTAAACTCTCTGAACCAATAGAATTAAATTCTAATTAATTGCTTAATCAGTGAGGTCACGTGCCAACACGTGATAGACTCCTAAACTCTCTGAACTAATAGAATTAAATTCTAATTAAAGGGAATCAAAAGTCCTAATTGGAAAAATATTTTCCTAGATCTTTCCAAACAAAAAATATTGCACTCTGTAAAAGGGAGCACCGTTGGATTAAAAATCCAATGGTGATTAAAAATCACCAATTCATAGAAAGATTCTATACAAGGAAATATTTTCCTAAAATTTGCCAGGAACAACAAATAAAATATCTTTTGGATTAAAAATCCAATGGTGAATAAAATTCACCGAGTGATCTAAAAGATCATGTTGGATATAAAATCAATCAAAATCTCTCAATGAGAGATGGACTGAACAAACTGATTCTTTTCTTTCTCCTATAAATAGGAGCCAAGAAGGAAGAGAAAGAAAAGACAGAAGAGATGATTGAACAGAGAAAAAGAGAAAAACCTCTCCCTAAAAATAAAAGAAAAAGAGAATTTAATTTTCCAGAGAGAAGAAGATCTCTTCAGAGAAGAAAGAAACTCTGGGTAAGAGAAGAAAGGAGATCATTCCATAAAACAAAAGAGAATTTAATTCTCAAAACCAAGAGTTTAACTCTTCTAAATAAGAACTTAGTTCTTCCTCTGGTTGAAAATCTGTAGAAGCAGATCTCCCCATAAGTTGAGAATTTAATTCTCATCGGAGAGATTCTGCCATACAGATCTAAAACGTAAGGGAAGACCTAAGTTCAGAGAATTCTATTCTCCCACAAAAACATATAGGAATTTAATTCCTCCAACAAGGATAGGGTTTAACCCCTAATATAAGAACTTAGTTCTTCCTCATGGTGATAGATCTGCAGAAGCAGATCTCCCCATAAAATTGAAAAGTTAATTCTCATTGGGGAGATTCTGCCATGCAAATTTCCGAGGAATTAAATTCCTATAAAAAAAGAAGAGAAGAGAAGTTAGTAAGGGACTTGAAACTCAGAATTATATGCATATTGATGATCACGTGGTAACACGTGACTCTCTTTCTTTGAACCAGAAAAAGAGATTTCCCAAAGTGTTTAACACTTATTTAAAAAGGAAAAGGGAAAACAATAAAGACAGTTTCTCTTTTAGGGTGTATCACGTGCTCCCACGTGACCCTTAAAAAAAGCTCCTAAAAATAAAAGAGAGTAAAGCCAAGACAGTTTCTCTTTTAGGGTGTATCACGTGCTCCGACGTGACCCCTGACAAATACTTTTAATATCCAACGCATGGATACCCATCACGTGCCCACACGTGATGGTCATAAAGGCCAAGTGTTTAACACTTATATGCATATTCTGAGAGTAAAATAAAAGAAGTAAGGCCCAATTTTCAGGCGCCTCACGTGACCCCATGTAAGCGCTTCAGTTTTAGTGTTTAACACTACTTTAAGCGCCTCACGTGGGAGCACGTGAGCGCCGAATGTACTCTAGTATTTAACACTATATTCGAGCCAATCTTAGCCCAAATTAGCTAAGTCTTCAAGAGGCAAGATCCCCTGAAACTGAACCCCAACTATACTCTTGTCTTCCAAAATTAATCATCCCATATGACATTGAAAGTAATTCCCAGAGCCTTTCAATCAACATTGGTTCAAGGGTACATCTCTTCATACCTCCGATATATGTCGTTGTAATTCTTCAACGTCTTCAGAAAGGTGGAGGGTCCTAATAACCGATAACTTTTGGTGCATCCCCAAACGGTTGAACCAAAGCCAAACAGACTATGACGTCTTTAAACCGAACTAAGATGTCCTTAAACTTTATGGACTGTGAGGTCCTTAAACTCATAGACTATGATGTCTTTAAACTGGACTAAGATGTCCTTAAACTTTATGGACTGTGAGGTCCTTAAACTCATAGACTATAATGTCTTTAAACTTTACAGACTATAACGTCTTTAAACTGGACTGTAATGTCCTTAAACTAATTATGGACCGCAACGTCCCTAAACTAAACCCTACAGACTATGGTGTCTCTAAACTAGACTATGATGTCTTTAAACTCCATGGACTATGATGTCCTTAAACTTATGGACCGCAAAGTCCCTAAACTAAAATAATAAAGCCCAAATGCTCTTTTGTTGGATCTAAATGATCCTGTTAAGTAGATCTTAGTCTAAAATTAGACTAACGTATCCTTAACGAATGGTTAAGTTGATCTTAGTCTAAAATTAGAGTAACGTATCCTTAACAAACGTTTAAGTTGATCTTAGTCTCAAATGAGATTAACGATCCTTAAACCCAACCCAAAACCCAAATCTAAGAAAATACAGATTTGGACTAATCCATGCCTTACGGGCGACAACATAAATTAGTCTCCGTATACAATCCACGGGCAACAAAAACAAAACAAACACCCACGACATGAAGTGACCATCTGGAGAAGGAGAAAGTGGTTACCATGATGCGGTAGTGTAATTAACTGCAGGGGCTTGCTCCTGCAAGGAAGAGCGTCCCCACAATCAAAAACCCCTCACAATGAGGGGGGATCTGACGAAGTCTGCTACAACGGCCGCATCCGTCTAAACCTCCAATACACGGTGTCATAAATCAACTTGGCATCTTCGGAGAGGTGGACGGATAAAACCAAATAGCATCTGCCCCCAAAATTCAGGCCGGACGTCCCAACGTCCCGGTCGCGTCTTTTCGGCGGAGAACAGATTTTGGCACGCCCGGTGGGACCTTTTCCTCTTTCCACTCCACACTTCGTGTGTCGTGTTTTTCAGCGATCAAATAATCGCGGTATATATGTTTGTGGTTGCCCTTAGGGGAGGAGATACTGAAGCCGACGTTTCGTCTCTATGAAGAATGGTGTTTGCTCCTACCTTAGCAACTCAGGCTCTGTCATATCTGGTGGAGTCAAGTACGGGCCACTTGCAGGCTCAAATCTCTGCAATCCAGCTCTTCAAGAAATCAACGGGTTTCTCTTTGGGTCGATACTCCCAGTTCCCACCCTCTGTGCTTCAACGCCGATGAAGGAAGCCCAGAGGAAGTCTGTCTTCCACATGCTGGTTCCCCAAATTGCAGCTTTGCCAACGAAATCAGTCCTCAAACAACTGACACCTGTCAAGGACCAAGGTCAACGCAGGGGGCAGAATATTCAAACTCGCAAAGAAAACAGGAGGCAGGCTCAGCAAAATCCTGAAGCTAATCAAATCCCGGCTGTAAGAAACGGTCGACGTCGATACCGACATCATACAAAATGAGCTGGGGGCAGTTCCCCGTATAGTCCCGTTTCAACCTCAGTGGTGAATGTTGTTGTTCCAACTGAGAACAGCTTTAAACTGTTGCGAAGAGTCAGATAAAATTCTCCTACCGCAATATTGAAGAAGTCTCCGCAGCCTATGGAGATCCCACAAGAGCAGAAACCAGTTCGCTCCCTGAGACAACTTTCCTCATCTATATATAAGGTGTGGAAGCAGATGAAGGGGGCTCACCCCAAGACGGACCCTGATACAGCGGTTCCTCCCAAAACCAAAGCGGCTTTTCACAAAAAAAAAGAGGCCCAATAAAGCTCGAGTCCCGAACCAAACTCCAAAGGCCAAAACTCCAAACACCCCGAGCCTGGGGGCATGGTAGTTCACTAGTCTATGTGGTGAATTCCAAAGACGAAATTCGAGCTTCTACTAGTCACCGACCTCAAACCCGGTCCCTGAAAAAAGTTCAACTGCAAACATGAAAAGCTGCAGGATATGCTCGCTCAAGCGGCAGCAAACGATAATCCATCGCCTAAGGAAAGTCCCGAGGACGCACCCGAAGAAAGAATAGAGAAGGAGTCGGATATTGATTTCCTAAAGCGCGCTCTGAAAATGAGAGATGAAGAAGCGGTGGAAATGTCCACTAAAATGAACCGGATGGCCCTTCTAATTCAGAATATGGCTGGAATGATGGTTCAATCGGAACCACAAGCGAATGAACTGCCGGTAGTCGCTCTTAAAGACAAGGGTGACATTTCAAATCCTCTACGAGTCTCATCAACGGCCGAAGAGGAAATGATTCCAAAAGAAAAGCTGAACGAATATGTCGCTTAGCAAATCAAAACTCACTACGCCAGTGAAGCTGCAAATAGATCAATCAAGACCAGTCGACCGTATCCGACATGGTACAATCAAATACAGTACCCGCCAGAGTACACGCTTCCAACGTTCCACATGCACAAAGGAACTGGTAATCCTCGCCAGCATATTGCGTGATTTAAATCCATGTGCGGAAATACTGGAGGAAATAATATACTCCTCCTATGACAGTTCATCAGCTGTATGGCGGGCATTGCCTTCGAATGGTATGCGGAACTCCCAAATGATTTCGTGAAGAGCTTCAACGAAATGAATATGCTCTTCTGTCAGGGATTCGCTAATGAGAACGAACACACTACCATAACGGCGCTGGTCAACGAAAGGGCTAGACCGAATGAGACTTGGGTTCAATATGTTACCCGATAGCAAAATCTCTGGTCAAATACGAGCAACGTATCGACGAAGCGGTAGCTGTGGGAATGTTCATAGACACCCTTGACCCAAATTCAAAAGGCATCCTCGTATATGGCCCTCTTCAAGCCGACGACCTTCCAAAAAACTCATGGATAAAATGGCTCGATCGGATCAAATAGGTCAGGAATCTTTCTCATCCGATCATGAAGAGTGAAAAGCGGAGGCAAGATGGCGTTTGTCGCCTACGCTCAACAAAATAAGCGGCTCTGAAGCAACCTGTTGCCAAAATAGCGACGGCGTGGGTACTCATTCTCCTCGAGATATACACTGGGATATATTTCTCACTGGCGGAAGAATCTCTATGTAGAGTGGTCATTTCTTCTCAAAGGATAGGAAGGATATTAAGGGACCTACAAACAGGTCCCACAATCCAGTGGAATGCCCCGCTATAAAAAAAACGGTATGTCCACAAGCAAGATGGGCACGGATGAAAACCCGAAAGGGCGCCGTGAGTAAAAACAGCAGGACTGCCGGCGAGCTTATGAAAACCCAGAAGGATGCAACCTCGTTAAAGTAGATACACTTACGTGTTCCTCACGACTCGTGAGGAGAATCCCCCCTGTGAGACCCTCACGGCTCATAGGATTCAAAAGCCTTAAGTTACAGGGATCTAGACCTGTACTTAAGCCGTCATATCTCTCAAACTACCCTACAGGCGGTCCATATTGACCCTTATATACAATCCAGGGGCATGAATAAATATTTCTTTGCCAAGTTCTACAAATGGCAAGAAATGTCCCCATATGGTGAATAACACTTGTAGGTCCTCTCGACTTATAAGGAGAAAACACTCTTGGAAGATCCTTACGACTTGCAAGAGAAAACACCACTTAGAAGTCCTCATGACTTCTAAGGAGAACATACACCTACGAGATCCTCACGACTCGTAGGGAGAAATACCTTTATGAGACCCTTACGGCTCGTAAAGTCAAAAAGTCATAGTCGACAGGATCCTAAACCTGTTTACTAAGCCACCTTTGTCCAAATCGACTGGGGCAAATGATGAGTCGCTCCTGGCAATATCTCAGTTGTAGCGATGCAGATGCCTAAACAGGTGTCAAACTCCAAGCCAACCTCTCCGGCAATTGCCGTCCCTGCAGTCACCTGATGAAGAAGGGGATCTCGTTCGTCTGGGATCGCAAATGACAAAGCGCACTGGATGAAATCAAGCAATACCTGCAGAATCCGCCGGTACTGACCGCTCCAGTCAAGGGAAAGCCCCTCATCCTGTACACAACAGCCCTTGAAGGTTCTTTAGGCGCGCTATGGGCACAGGAAAATGACCAAGGGAAGGAGAGAGCCCTCTACTATCTGAGTTAAGTTCTCTCGGGGGCAAAAAACAATTACTCCCCCATCGAAAAACACTGCCTGGCATTAATCTTCGCGATAAAAAAGCTCAGACACTATGCGTTGGCGCATGAGGTCCACCTCATATCAAAAGTGGATCCTCTCAAATATTTGATGTTAAGAGATATACTAACGGGACGGCTCGCTAAATGGGCCCTCCTCTTGATGGAGTTCTCGATAACATACTGACCTCTCAAGGCAATGAAAGGCCAGGCCATCGCCGACTTCCTCGCTGAGCATCCGATACCTGCCGATTCACCCCTAAATTGCGAATTGCCAGACGAGCACGCGTTTGACACGATCGATGGGAGAAAGGAGAGAGTGACACCCGATGGGAACTCTACTTCGATAGGGCATCTTCCATGAAGAAGCGAAAGCACATCTCCCCCATAATCAAATCTGGAGTAGGCCTTATCTTCGTGACTCCATAAGGAGGGATAATGCGCTTCGCCTTCTTCTTAACAGAGCCGAGGACGAACAATGAAGCCGAATATGAAGCTTTAATAGCAGGTCTTGAGATCGTTGTCGACATGGGAAACGAAAACCTCCTTATATACGGAGATTCCCAGCTAGTCGTTAGTCAAGTAAATGGCGACTATCAAACGTGCAAACCAGAGTTGGTAAGGTACGGTGAGAGAGTGCAATAATTGTTGACTCAAATTCCCTCCTACATTCTGAAAAGCATACTGCGTACAGAAAATAGCAAGGCGGATGCATTAGCCAAGCTCGCTAAAGAACTGGCCGACGAGAACCTCGATGACGTAAGGTTCGTTGTGAAAACCCGTCGGGTTTTTGCACCGGCAGAAATATCTCCGGAGTCGTCCGAAGAAAAGGGAGCGACCGAGCAAACGGCCCTACAAATAAAAGACCAGGAAAAGGCTAAGGATTGGAGAGAATTCTTTCTAGACTACTTCAAATCTCGTCGAACACCTGAAGATGCGTCCTCAAGACATCAACTCATGAAACGAGCTCTATCCTTCGCCTTCGTCAATGACGCTCTATATAAGGGATTATTTGATTCTCTATGGCTAAGATGCCTGGGACCTGAAGAAGCAAGGAAAGTCGTCCAAGAAACTCACGACGGACTCTGCGGTTCTCACCAAGCTGGGCCGAATATGAAACTGAAGATCAAAAGGATGGGCTACTATTGGCCCACAATGATCCAAGACTGCCTCAAATACGCGAAGCAGTGCCACTCGTGCCAGATTCACGGGGACTTTATCCACCAGCATCCAAATCCGCTACATCCAACGGTGGCTAGCTGGCCGTTCGAAATGTGGGGAACTGACATAATCGGGCCCATTGAACCAGTATCGTCCAGAGGACATCGGTTCATACTGGGGACAACTGATTACTTCTCCAAGTGGGCAGAAACAGTACCACTAAGAGAATTGAAGACGGAGAATATCCTCCATTTCTTCAAGACACACGTCATCTATCGGTTCGGCACTCCGCGACGGATTATCTCCGATAACGGGCCGGCCTACAGAAGTCACAAAATCAGCCGCTTTGCGCAGCAACATAATATAGACTGGAGATACTCTTCGGTCTATAATCTCCGAGCTAACGGTCTGGCTGAGGCTTTCAACAAGACCTTGACGAAGATCGTGAGAAAGACGGTGTCCAAAAATAAAAAGGACTGGCACGAGAGACTGCATGAAGCTCTCTGGGCGTATCGAACTACGTTCAAAACGGCCACAAACACAACGCCGTATGCATTGGTATTCGGCACTGAAGCAGTACTCCCCTTGGAGATAGAGCTACCCTCTTTACGAGTGGCGGTTCATTACGAACTAACGGATGAAGACAATGCTCATCTTCGGCTTGAGGAGCTCGACGCCCTTGACGAAACCCGGCTCATGGCGCAGCAAAACTTGGAAACTTACAAAGCAAAGATGACGCGCTCATACGAGAGATTGACTAGGCCGAGAACATTCGGCCAAGGCGAACTCGTGCTAGTGGTCAAGAGACCTATGATCCCCAATCGTGCCAAACGGAGGAAATTCGAGCCGAACTATGAAGGCCCGTACATCATAGACAAAGTCTACCAGGGTGGGGCTTACTTGCTCATGAATATGCATGGCGAAAGACCCTTCCGACCAATAAACGGCCGATTCCTTAAGAGATACTACGCTTGACGAGTCACGGACCATGTTAATGATAGATGACAACGCCTATGTTCGCTCGCTATCTTCTTGAGTCCGGACTTTGAAAATAGTATCCAACGATACCCCATCCCAAACATGGAGAATAGAGGACCGAAACGTCCCTAAACTAATAGCGGACCAAAACGTCCTTAAACTAACGATGGACCGCAATGTCCTAAAACTAGCAACTGACCAAGACGTCTATAAACTACTACGGACCGTAGCATCCCAAGGCTGACGCAAAAATAAAATAAAATAAAATAAAAAAGAAATAAAAAAACGGTACGTCCATAAGCGAGATGGGCACGGATGAAAACCTGAAAGGGCTCCGTGAGTAAAAACAGCAGGGCTACCGGCGAGTTTGTGAAAACCCGAATGGGCGCAATCTCGTTAAAAGACACTTGCAAGGTCTTCTTGACCTTGTAAGGAGAAAATACCTGCGTGAGATCCTTACGACTCACAAGGGAGCAACACACTTAGGGATCCCCACGATTCCTAAGGAGGAGTTACACTTACGTAATCCTCACGACTCGTAAGGAGAATTCGCCTATAAGACCCTGACGGCTCATAGGATTCAAAAGCCTTAAGCTACAGGGATCTGAACCTGTTCTTAAGCCGTCATACACCCCAATTTTGCCCTACAAGCGGTTTAATACTAGCCCATGTATACAATCCACGGGCACAAATAAACGTCTCCCCCACCAAGTTCCACCAATAGCGTGAAATTCCCCTATTCGGTGAACAAACACTTATAAGTCCTCTTGACTTATAAGGAGAAAACACTCTTATAAGATCCTTACGACTTACAAGAGAAAACGCACTTGGGAGTCCTCACGACCCCTAAGGAGAAAATGCACCTAAAAGATCCCCACGACTCGTAGGGAGAAACACCTTTATGAAACCCTTACGGCTTATGAAGTTAAAAGCCTTAATCGACAGGATCCTAATCCAGATTGCTAAGCCACCTTTGTTCGAACCGACAAAGGCAAATGATGATTCGCTCCTAACAATATCTCAGTTGTAGCGATGTTGATGCCTAAATCGTTATCAGATCCCAAGTCTCATACTCGCGGCAAAAGTCAGCGAGCCATAAATGCATATGAAATAGCCGAAATGGTAGGGCAACTTGCAACAAAATCAGCAAGTAAAATACATGCATACAAAATAGCCGAAATGATCGGGCAACTCGCAATAAAAAGCAGCGAGTAAAAAAAATAGCCAAAATGATTGGGCACCGCGAAAAATAGCCGAAATGATTGGGCAATCGCGACTTTCGCGATACAAAAAGCTGAAATGATAGAGTATCGCGGAAAGAAAACAAAAAATATATATAATACATATAAAATGAAACTTTTGCCCTACATGTGAGATCACATCGATCCCTGTATACAATCCAGGGGCACAAACAAAGAGAGAATCATATCATCCCACCAGGCTCCATCAGAAAGAGAGCCAAGTCTCGATGGCAACATCTGCATCTCAAGAGATCAACAACGGCGTTCCTTCTTGTTCCAACCAGAAGCAGATACGACGTCAACAAACGGAGCCATGGCAAAGTCCCCTAGTTCTAAATCTCGAAGGTTCACAGACAGCCTAGAGACTATCTCAGAGCCACGGCAGAGTCCCTAATTTCAAGTCTCGATGGCCGCATCTACAACCTGGAGACCCACAACAGCATTTCTCCTCATTCCAGCAGGATTCGGACGCGACAATCAAGCGGAGCCATGGCAAAGTCCCTAGTTCCAAATCTCGACGGTTCACAGACAACCTAGAGACCACCTCGACATTCGTCTCGTTACAGAAGACGCGACGTCAGCAAAGCGGAGCCATGGCAAAGCCCCTAGTTCCAAATCTCGAAAGTTCACAGAAAGCCAAGAGACTATCTCGGAGCCGCGGCAAAGTTCCCAGTTCCATGACTCGGCGGTACACAGACAACCGAGAGTCAACTCCTGACCCCGTATACCACGGCTAAAGTCAATCCTGACCCCGTGAAAAATGGCCAAAGTCAACTCCTGACCCCGTATGGCTAAAGTCAATCCTGACCCCATATGGCCAAAGTCAACCCCTGACCCCGTGGAACACGGTTAAAGTCAATTCTGACCCAGTGGAAAATGGCCAAAGTCAACCCTCGACCTACCCGTCAAAGCAATGCTTTGATTCGGGAGCAGGTCAACTCATCAATCACTTACGAGTCCTCTCGACTTGTAAAGAAGAAAATTCTCTTGGGAGATCCTTACGACTCTCAAGAGAAAAACACACTTAGGAATTCTCACGATTCCTAAGGAGAAAATACACCTACGAGATCCTCTCGACTCATAGGGAGAAAAATCTTTATGAGACCCTCACGGCTCATAAAGTTTTAAAGCCTTAGGAGGCAGATCTGAACCTGACTCCTAAGCCATCGCTGTCCTACAAAGATATCAAAATAGATTATCCACAAAATGCATTTGCTAAAAGGGACACACCACCATGAAACAAAATATGTCTTTTATTCATGAATCAAAATGAATACAAAGTACAATCTATAAAATAATCAAAAAAATAATCTCATTCAGGAGTAAGTACAAAAGGAGAATAAAAAGAAACATATACATTTGTTTAAGCCGGCGGACGGTTTAATAGATTCGTCAGTTCATCTTTCTTCCGCTGGGTCTCGGCTTCATAATTTTTTATTGCTATGAGATGGGCCTCCACTTGAGACTGTTGGGCCAGGTACGAGGCGAGTGACTTTCAAGCTCCTTTTCGGTAACTTTGTGAGCTTCAACCATCTCGCGAGTAAAAATGATGGTTTTATCAATAGCTACCACCTACCTGATAGCTTCTTGAAGCACCCGCCAAAGTTCATACGCACGAGTGGTCTTGGCCATGAGTTCAGCTTGAAGTTCCCCCAGCGCATTAGAAGCCAGCTCCCTCTCCGAAAACTTTCGGCTGAGCCTCTTCTCACATGACTGCAGATTTGCGGCGCACCGTTCAACCAGCCCCCGCAAGCTCGCTTTTGTAGCCACGACCTGTGAAGGAAAGCACGTGCACTCAAGACTATGTAAGAAAGCCTCTACTTGACGACAAAACTCGACCCAAACATGCACCAATGTTTCATCATGGTAAGCAGCAAGAAAGGGGAGAGAAATGTTGGCTTCAGCAGAAAATTCTTCGGCCGTGATCGAGCTACCAACACGAAGATCTTCGATGAGTGCCGACAAAGAGTGAAGGCTTTGCTTCGACATCCGTTCAGATGCGCGTAGGGCATAAGGGCCAGGTGTCATAAGGATGCGAGATTCCAGCGGGATAAGAACAGGCAAAACTATCAAGATTCATAAATAATCAACGAGATTTACAAACAAAGAGCAGATGGAACAACGTCAAAACTTTACTTACCCACGGTCATGCAAGAAGGGTTTAAAAGATCTCCAGGCCCGTCAAGGATCTCAACTACGTCGTCAGCTTCCAGAACTACAAAAGGCATTAGCATCGTTATACGAAATAATAATAATGCCATTAGGAGGGGCAAATAACACTAACCTTGCCTGGAAGAGAGGACGATGCGTTGCGAGGATATTGCCTGCGGAGCGGCCATCTCGAGCGAACGCTGGAAAGACTTTCTAGGGGATAGATCCGCGATAGACGCCGCCAATCCGCGTAATTCTAAAAAGACGGAAGGATTCAGATAATGAAGAGATCATTAAAATAAAAGATAGAAGAATACCTTCGATACTCCTCCCACTTTGAACAGGAGGGATAGCAGCTTCGGCAGCCTCCTCCATACCCTCAAGCACATCATCGGAGACATTTGCTGGTATGACGGCTATCAGTCGAGGGGCAGCGGCCACCACTTCAGAGACGGCAATCTCAGTTACCTGTTCCACCATCTCCAGGCCATCACCAGAAAGGTTCATTAAATCCACGGCCGAAAGGGACACCTCTTCAGGGTGAACAGGCACAAGGGGAACAGAAGCCGCCAATGGAAGCTCTGCAGCAGGAATAGCAACTGTAGCGACCCCCTCCACACCTACTGGTGTCTTATCGGGGATATTTACAGAGTCCACGGTCAAGACGCTACTCGAGCTCATATTCTCTGCCATGGCCAAAGTCCCTGCAAAGTTTTATGAAGATAAGAAGACATAGAAAGCAAAACAAATTACTTGCCAAAGCAAAAATACAAAAAACGTGCATACCGATACGCCAAGATGCCTCAAGTATAGCTTTTTCAAGCTGACGTTCCTTCCTAAGTAGGTATGCTCGCCGGGGTTCTAGGGTAGATTCATGGCCGCCAGTCCACAACGACAACTCATCTTCAAAAGCGGCTGAGATAGGCTTTTTGGGGGCTATCTCTCCCCCCTGCTCCAGAGGACCAATAAATACTCGCCGTATAGATGGAGGATCTTTGTAGAATATTACGGCAGGATAGGAACTCTTCGAGACGCGTACGCTCTCGGTCTCATCCTGGGAACGTCTTATAACCTCAGCCAATTGTGCAACTTCCTCGGCAGATGAACCTGGAAAAAGAAGACCGTCATCCGGCTCTTGCATAGATATTGGTTCGTCTTGAACGAAAGGCTCGGATTCAATTAAAAAGTCAAGCAGACCGGTGACTGTCTTCATCCTCCGCTTCGACCCGGAACTAGCGCTGGAAGATGATCGCTTCCTTCCCTTTGGCGCTTTAGTGCGACGTTGCCCAACCTCGCCTCCAGTATCCTCTTTTGGCGGTGCTACCGATGATGACACTGCCATCGATGACGCCACAACAGATGGAACTACTACCGACGCCTCATCAGAAGCCCTTGCCTGAGCTCTAGTGCGCATTGGCATACCAACTGTGGGTGGAGTCAGGCCTGCATCCACCGCCTCAGGAATAAGTAAGGCACCAGTACCCCTCAAGGGAGGGCGAATCATTGTCCGCGAACGCGGCGGGACTCCCATAGCCTGGATCAGGGCGGGAGCTCTATATCCAAAAAGTATCCTCTTCTCCTCAGCAATGATGGGACCAACTCGGTGGCGGTACCAACCCGTAAAAGCCCCCACACACCTTGGAATGTAGTCGGCCTCAGGGATCATGAAACGAGAGCCAGTGTTCAGCCGCATGAAGTGATGAGTGGCGTCACGAAAAACTTCCAAAGATGAGCTGGGCTCCACTATGAATGCCTCGAAGGGAACACCCTGGTTATAACCCAATTGCTGGGAAAAGTGGTGTGGATTATACCGCATAAAAAGAACCGCATCGTTTCGACGGAACACCAAATAACCCGGTCTGATTGAATACAAGTGCATGGCTTCCCTAGGCTTCAAGGATGGTGCTCCCTCTTTTGATAAATCAAACAGCTGCTGAATAGGTCCCGAAGGAGAAGAGAGGACTCGATCATTTAATACCATCCCGCCTTCGTTGGCATAAGGATTAAGCAGCACACGAAGAGCCCCTAAATGAGTCGGATCAGGAGCAGAAGCGTCCACCAACCTCATGAGCCGCGGAAAGGTATAAGCATCATAAAAACCCGGTCTCTGGTGCGCAGCGAATTCCCCTAACACGTGCATCTCAATCCACGACGTAAAATAATGAAGAGAGAAACTCACCACATCCACACCCGGGGTCAAGGTATTGGCCGCAGTACTCAGCCCATGGTACAAGTGCGATAACCCTGCAATGCCCACGGCTAGTCGTGTCCCTTCAGCAATGCGATGAGCAGGATAAATGACTGAGGCTCTCATAAAGCAACGATACATTGGAACGACAAAACAACTGAGCCAAAGGCTGATAAAACCGACGAAGAAAGTTTCTTCATCCATACCGGGAGCCGCAATTGACTCAAAAGGTACGGCCGACAAGATTGGGATGTAAAACTGTGGCAAATCTTCTTCTCTGGCCGGTAGCTTATTTAGCCCAAACCCGAAAGGGTCGTTAATATTCGCGAATTTCGGAGCCTCCTTTGATAGGACGTCTCCACGAAGGAAGCAGGCGATAAAACTCTTAAAAGTGACGCCCTGTTCCTCTGACTCTGCGAACAGCTTCTCGAAAATACCCAGAGTCTTGATTAGACTTGGATACTTATGGCGGACGGCATTTTCGGTCGACAAGCCGTCAAGCGTAGCAAGCACAGTTGCGAATGCATACTCGTCAGGAGGCAGCAATTCTTCATAGGGCGCTCCCCTGATCGGCAATCCAGAGATCTCGCGAAACTCTTTCAAAGAAATCGAAACTTCACGATCCCCTAACAAGAAAGTGTTGGTGGGAAGATTCTATTGATTTAGGAAAGTTTTAACCCACCAGACATGGGGAGACTGATAATGAAAGAGAGACGCGTACACCGCCTGATAAAGCCCGACCTTCTGCAGTCGTGCATGATGGGCAGACAAGATATAACGAGCCCAAAGAAGATAGCCCGTTGGATGGCGAGGGGTAAGCCCTATCTTATAGACTTGTCCCCAGGGCTGGGCTTCACCTTGGCAAATACGACGCCCCAAGATGTTTATGGCTGGCAAAGGGTGGTTCGGTATCCCAGTTGTCGACAGCTCAAGCCGGCCCGTAGGAGTCAAATCCAGCACCTCCACGGCAAAGGCAGTCTGCGGACGCTCCATCGGCAAGAATGGGTAGAGAGGCTCTGTTGGCACCTCGCAAAGAAAGCTGCGGCGGCCCCGAATGATATGCCCGTACCAGGTTCCCCACAAAAGCAGGTTGGTGCAATCCGGGTCATGAGCCCTGATTTGAATGATATTCTCGTTATGTCGTGGTTTTTAGAAAATATGTATAAGAAATCACAACCAAAAATATTTTGACCGCAATCAATAACGGTGTCGGATGTAGCGCGTTAGTAAGTGCGGATCGTCCACAGGGAAAGTGTAATCCGTTCAATTTCCGAATTAGATGAGTTGAAAATTTAAGGCAAAGAAAAGAAAACAATTCATGATTTGCATTTGAAGATCAAGAAATAAGAAAAATCTAGATCTAAAAGAAGCATTAAAAACAAGAATTGAGATGTGTGATAATTTCTAACCAACAATCAAGATTAGAAGTATGGCTCGTAGGAGTAGATCGGATCTATAGATGTGATGAGATCTAATGATTACGCATTCTTATCCATTAACGAATCGATACTAGATCAATGCAAATTCATCGAGATTTAAGGATCTTGCGAGGAAATTAGGGATTTCGCAACTCATCCTTTGTCCTTTCGATGGATCGCATTCAAATTCTAGCTTCTAGTTAATCAAATGGTCAATAGTTGTTCCCTAGTTTCGAGTGAACACGATCAAGAAAGCATCATCTCGAAACTAGGTCATTAATCATTTGATTCACTAGAATTTCCAAACATTATAGGATTTAAGAATTGTAAAAATATCTAAATCATCATCATCTAAAGATCGTCACAACTCCTACACGAGCGGAGATTACTCAAACATCATGATCACAAACACAATCACAAATTGAGATCTAATCATTATGCTTGAATTAAAAGATAAGCAAGAATATAGAAAATTCACCTTTATTTATCGACATATTTCGTTACAACTCTCTTGAATTTACAAAAGGAAGGAACTAGATCGTCGTTTTCGGCATCGCTCGGCTCCTTGAGTCGCGGATCGGCGTGGATCTCTTGCTCCGTTGAAAATCCGGCGTTGCTTCTAAAGGTTGAAGGAATTCTTGCTTGAATTGATCTCGGGATCTTGATCTTGATTTTGAATTGGATTTTGAATTTGAGGTACAAGTTGTGTCACTCAACTTGTGGGTTGAAGATGGTGGTGATTCTGGAACAACTTTCACCCTAGATCTAGGCTCTCTTATATAAACCTCTAAATTCTAGATCTAGGATTGAAATTTGAATTCTCTCCACAAGTTAGTTAACCAAAAGATTTAAATTTTCCTCCAAAAAGTTATTTAAGCCCAAAATTTGAATTTCCCTCCAAGAGTTTGTTAAGCCGAGCCTTCTAGATGTGCCACGTGGAGCTTTTGGGGTCTTCTGGAAGCTTTGGCCGTTAGAGGAGAGTACGTGGCAAAATTTGGTGCAATGATCTCACTATATGGCCGCGGATCCGCGGCTCCAATGAGGTTTGGGCCACGGATCTGCGGCCCTTTGGTGGCCTTGATTCTTCATTTTTGCATGGTAATTCTTGGGCTGAGTTTTGGGCCTCTTTCTGATGTGTGGAATTTTATTTGGATTTCTGTATCACTACCAGATCTTCAGCCTTTGAGTTGGCGCATCTTTTATCAGATCTTTTCCCAATTTTTAGGCTCTGCTTCTGTGATTTCCTGCATTAGACCCCAGACAAGAGTTGCGCAATACAAGGATGATGCGATGCCATGAAAAACACACAATTTGCCTAAAAGTGCCGGTTTTAGTATACAGTACAAGTAATTCAGTATTTTACATGTGTTTTGCAAATATGTGTGATATGAATACCGGATACCTCTACTTGACTGCAAAAGGTAGGGAAATTGCCGTGTTAGAAATGCAGTATTTTCGACTGATCAAATTCCCCCAAACTTATTTTCGATCGTCTCGATCGAACAGTTTTATTAAAAAGAGAAGGAGAAAATAAAGAAAGAGAAAAGCACACTTTCGTAGGCAACACGATTGCACTGAGCACGTGCAACAAGCCTTTAAACCTCTAGATGTCCATAGTAGGAGGAGTGTTGTCTCCTGAGGGTTTTCAGCGGATTGCACCCACAAAATCCAATAATAAAAGAAAGATCATGAATATTACATTTAAATAGAAGAATTGTAAAAGAAAAGCCTTGAAAATTAGGGTTTCCAACTAAGCTAGCTTTTCGGTTGTTATGAGCCCTATCTTAATGGTCATGAAAAGATACTAGAAATCACGTCCTCCCTCAATAAAACATCGTCTTATTCTTCATTCCTATCTTTCTTCCAAATATCGATCATATCACCCTGCGTGTGTGTAAAGGACATCCCTATACCCGGAGAATTCAATTCAAGCTATCATACTCTTGCCCATCAGCCTCAGTACTTTTTAATTAATGAATATTTTGATTTGCTCACACACTTTCATGCGACCTTCTTGAGGTACTAACCGACCGATTACTCATGTGCTTTGCTTATTTGGTGTATTTTTCTCGTCTTGCACCACCTAAGGCATAGCAGTGTCTCCCAGACCAGTTGGCCTTAGGGCACTAGGTGAAGAGGCACCCTCGCTATAAATTTTTTATTGCCCTCGGTGATAACAAAACCAGTGTCCATTTTTCTCACCACTTTATTTATTTTATTTTTTTTATACATTTTTTTTATTTTATTTCCTTCATACTTTTGGCTTTAAGACAAGAGCATTTCAAGGTATCCTCTACTATCCCGGGCTTCAAGACGTGTGTAAGTGCGAATAGCAGGGTATCAACGTTCAAAATGTTTGGCTTTCCAGAGTAGAAACTATTTTTCAGACTTATTTTTATCCTCAGAGTAGTGACTTCCTTCATCTTACTAACCCTTGGGACAACGGCTCATAACTACTTATTACTAGTTCGTACAAGAAAACTTCTAATTTTCTTGGTTTTCTTAAATTTTTCTAATCTCATGGATGTAATTGTTCACTATCTAATCTTTTATTATCATAAATATTAAATATTTTTATATTTCGAAAAATTTTAATTTTTATGAGTTTTGAAAATTTTTAAATTTTTATGTTTTTTTAAAGAAATGTTTTGTGCTTATGCAAATGATATGCAAATGATGCAAAACTAGCACAAACCTCCCCCAAACTTGTTTTCAATAGTGTCCTCACTGTTGCCAACCGCTATATCTACAAAACTGTAAGTCTGGGAGGAATTTATTAGTGGGGGCAAAATATATAAGTGAAGAACCTCCCCCAAACTTATTCTTTTCACTCAAAATTTTTTTGTAAAAATTTTCTTTTCAAGAGCCAGAAAAATTGCCCCCCCCCCCCAAACTTGAGTTATGCAATGTTAATCTTTTGAAAATCACATGAGGGGGTCAAAATCAGTGGTCGATGCCAAGCTTTGCAAAGACCGAATGTTAACACCAACCATTCAAAAATTTTATCAATGCAGTGCTCGGGTTGGTGGAAGAAGAAATGGGGAAAGGTTAAGTAGTGAAAAAGAGTGTGTGCGCGTCTCATTTTGGAGAGACGATGCAGTGAATGCGATGGATTACTCGCATTCTTTTTACAATTCAGAAGAAGGGGTGGAGGTTCAATTTCAATGATTGGGACATGATTCATCTCAACACCCATGTTATTCAGAAATGCGAGTTCATCAGCGAAGATCTCCTCAAAAGTTTCATCAATACCCCGAAGAATAATATCATCACAAAGTGCGGGGTGATCTTCAGACTCTAAGAACAGTTCATAATCCGTGTTAATTGTTGACCCGGACATCTCAATGGAAGAGTCCGTATGTATATGATACATAGTTGGGTCAAACAACAACGTATGAAAAGAGTCAAGATCGGTATCAGGAGGATCATCAAATTCGCTGCTGTCGACATCCATTAAGTCGACAGAACAGACATGAGCAGTAGGTTCGGAGGGTACACTTCCCAACTTGTAAATGTTTAGCTCTATTGACCTATTCCCGAAGGATAGGGTCATAGAACCATTACGACAGTTGATGATAGCGTTGGAAGTGGCCAAAAAGGGGCGACCTAAAATCACCGGAATTTGATTCCATGGGTTCGCTACAGGCTGTGTATCAAGTACAATAAAATCCACAGGGAATACAAATTCCCCGATTTTTATTAACACATCCTCCAGTTCACCCCTAGGTTTGGTGATTGATCGGTCAGCCATCTGGATAGTGCAATTGGTTGGCTTCAACTCTCCGATTCCTAACTGCTCATAGACCGAGTATGGAAACAGATTAACACTTGCGCCCAGATCTAGTAAAGAACGGTTAATGTGTTTTTCCCCAATAGAAATGGAAATAGTAGGATATCCAGGATCCTTACGTTTCCTCAGTAATTGTTGGGGGAAAGCCGTGTCTACAGTCTTTGCCATGAATATCTTCTTGGGCACTTGAGTCTTCCTCTTCCTAGTGCACAAGTTCTTAAGAGTTTTCGCATAGGACGGAACTTGTTGGATGGCATCTAGGAGAGGGATGTTGATGTTAACTTGCTTGAAAATGTCCATAATTTTCTCCATATGAGGACTCGATTTGTTAGCCCTTAACCGGTTCGGGTAAGGTGCTTTAGTAATGAGCGCTGGGTCCATCATAGGAGAAGGAAGTGTGTGTGAACCTGATCCCGAAATAGAAGTGGGGATCGTCTGTGGAGAACTAGAAGAGATGGGCTGAGGTGGCGAGCCTAGAGGGAAATGGAGAATAGGCTCGCAAGAAGACGGTGGGGTAGAAGAACAAGAAGCAGAAGCGTGTGTGTGAGGAAAAGTCTCAGCCGGGGTGTTGATAGGATTTTCAGTATCATCAACTTCTTCCCCAACATGGTTATCCAGCACTCTCCCAGATCTCAACGTGGTGATTGCATTCACATGATGTGAATAGCCAGGATTGGGTAAAGGTTGAGCTGGGAGTTTCCCTTTTTCTCTCGCACTCATTTCGGCCTTAAGTCGTGCAATCTCAGCTTCCATCGTTTTGATACTCTCAGCTTGGGACGCTGAGTTTTTCTTTATCTCACCGATGGAAGACCTAACCTCGGCCGACACTTCCATGAAATTTGACAAGAGTGATTTCATGGTTTGAGCGACTTGAGAGAACTCGTCAGAACAGGTCGACTGCATAGGATTAGAAGGTGTAGGAGTGTTGACCTGGTTTTGGAAATTTTGTGACTGGTAGGGGTGCTGGGTGAGATGAAGTGGTTGTTGTTGTGGAGGAAAAGCCCGTTGGAATTGATTAGGGTTTGGAACCGTGTTTTGGGATTGGTTCCAGGCAAAATTCGGGTGATTCCTCCAACCCTGATTGTATGTGGAAGAAAAATGGTCGTTTCTAGGTCTTTAGAATGCGGCATTGGTATGCTCGAGACCTCGAAACTGAGAGTTTAATGGACATTCTTCCGTCAAGTGAGAAGGATCAGAACAGCACCCACAAACAGTTTTAGGGAGCGACATTGGGTTTAGGGAAGCTGCTAAGAATTTGTGTTCCATAGCGTCGAGCTTCTTTTGCATTGCTGCCATCTCAGCTCGAACACCTATGGACACGTCTATTTGGTGTACGCCACCCCTACTCGATGGCTGGGTTCCAGTCTCCCACTGTAGTGACTTTTCAGCGAACTCTTCTAAAAATTTCTACGCTTCCCCATCATCCTTGGTCATAAAGGTGCCTTGACACATGTTTTCAAGGTTTTGTTTAGTGGTAGGGTTACTGCCCTCATATATGATTCAGCAAAGATCCCATCTCGGGATGCCGTGATGTGGGCATTGAACCAAAAGATCCTTGAATCGTTCAAAGCATTTTGAAAATGGTTCAGCCGGAAGCTGAGAGAATTGATATAGTTCGCTACGGATTCGAGCTGTCTTTTGCATGGGGTAGAATTTCTTAAGGAATGCCGCAACAAATTCTTCCCAATTTATGATGGAATGTGCGGTGGTGTTATACAGCCACTTCTCGGCTATATCGCACAAGGTAAATGGAAGAAGTCGTAGACGCATGGCATCCACAGAAAGTTGTGATGTACCCATCATTGCGCATACGTTTTCAAATTTGGTGATAAAAACGTAAGCGTCTTCAGCCTCGAGACCGTGGAATTTGGGTAGAAGGTTGATATACTGGGGCTTAATCTCAAAGTTATCCCCGTTGGCTGGTGGAATGGATAAGCAGGTCGAGAGAGGACCTCGCAAAGGATAGCACCTCTCTTGGAGAGAGAGATGCGAGGTGGATTCTGCGCACCAACGGACGGCGGCAGAGCAGCGGTAAAGAGGTTCGATGGAGACTGATCCATCGGTGTGGGTGTGGTGGTGGGTAAAAGAAAGGTAAATGGAGAAATACCGACTTCGGAGTCGATCGAGGGGACGAGGAAAATTCGGGCACTAGAATCCCGTGTCCAGCCTATCTTGCACTAAAAGGGGTTAGTACAAGTGGCAGCGTGATTTATAATTTAGGGGAAATGAAGTGAATGCGGTGTTTGTTTTGAAAAATGATACAGATTTTGAAAATATGATGCGATCACAATAAATGCAACAAGCAACCCTAAAATCTATGGTCACCTAGGTCCAATCTCTAGACCGCTCCTAACTGCCAAAAGACAAGTCGCAGGATAAAATCCTCCACTGCCTCTTTGTTTCTCCTGTGGCAAGGTAAGTGCCACGTAAGTGGGAGGTTCTCCACTATGTAAGTAGTGGGCCTAATTAAGTAACCACTAGCCTTCGACACACTTTCCTTAGACACCACAAAAAGAAACGCGGATAAGCAATGAATTACCCACAGCCTTCTTCTGTCCTAAGTGAGCGCGACGGTCCTTAGAGTCATCTATAGATATTTTTTAGTTAATGAGGGTAATGCGGATGCAGGTTTGTGATTTTTGGGGCCTAGGAAGGGTAATGAACTCCCCACCTAATCTGGATTTGGTCGTGCCCCTTAATGTCCGTATTAATTATGCAAACAACCACAAAATAAAAAACAAGCACAATTTATTTTGCTTTTTGCGGCGCTGTGATTTTTGCAAAGAAGCATGCAAAAAATTGTTGGTTGGAGCAGATTTTAGGAAGGAGATAAGAAAAATAGAAATTACCTGCTAAAAATTTTACAGAGAAGCTCTCAATAGGCCACGCTTCCGCCGCACAAGTCGTCTAATGCCCCGCTTCCGCCGCGCCTTGAGCTCCTCTCTGCACAAAATTTCACCAGAGCACTCCTGAACACTTCCTTAGCTCTCTGGAATTCTCCAAATAATTTTCCAATTTCACAGCAAGCTCCAGATTTTCTTGCAAGTAACCACAATAAATCGTTTAGTATTTTGCGCTAGTTTTGATCTTTAAAAATGTAGATGGAATAAACTTTTCAACTCAAATTTCAAAAAATGAACAAATAGCACACGATCCCCGGCAACGGCGCCATTTTGATTTGAATGATATTCTCGTTGTATCGTGGTTTTTAGAAAATATGTATAAGAAATCACAGCCAAAAATATTTTGACCGCAATCAATAACGGTGTCGGATGTAGCGCGTTAGTAAGTGCGGATCGTCCACAGGGAAAGTGTAATCCGTTCAATTTCCGAATTAAATGAGTTGAAAATTTAAGGCAAAGAAAAGAAAACAATTCATGATTTGCATTTGAAGATCAAGAAATAAGAAAAATCTAGATCTAAAAGAAGCATTAAAAACAAGAATTGAGATGTGTGATAATTTCTAACCAACAATCAAGATTAGAAGTATGGCTCGTAGGAGTAGATCGGATCTATAGATGTGATGAGATCTAATGATTACGCATTCTTATCCATTAACGAATCGATACTAGATCAATGCAAATTCATCGAGGTTTAAGGATCTTGCGAGGAAATTAGGGATTTCGCAACTCATCCTTTGTCCTTTCGATGGATCGCATTCAAATTCTAGCTTCTAGTTAATCAAATGGTCAATAGTTGTTCCCTAGTTTCGAGTGAACACGATCAAGAAAGCATCATCTCGAAACTAGGTCATTAATCATTTGATTCACTAGAATTTCCAAACATTATAGGATTTAAGAATTGTAAAAATATCTAAATCATCATCATCTAAAGATCGTCACAACTCCTACACGAGCGGAGATTACTCAAACATCATGATCACAAACACAATCACAAATTGAGATCTAATCATTATGCTTGAATTAAAAGATAAGCAAGAATATAGAAAATTCACCTTTATTTATCGACAAATTTCGTTACAACTCTCTTGAATTTACAAAAGGAAGGAACTAGATCGTCGATTTCGGCATCGCTCGGCTCCTTGAGTCGCGGATCGGCGTGGATCTCTTGCTCCGTTGAAAATCCGGCGTTGCTTCTAAAGGTTGAAGGAATTCTTGCTTGAATTAATCTCGGGATCTTGATCTTGATTTTGAATTGGATTTTGAATTTGAGGCACAAGTTGTGTCACTCAACTTGTGGGTTGAAGATGGTGGTGATTCTTGAACAACTTTCACCCTAGATCTAGGCTCTCTTATATAGACCTCCAAATTCTAGATCTAGGATTGAAATTTGAATTCCCTCCATAAGTTAGTTAACCAAAAGATTTAAATTTCCCTCCAAAAAGTTAGTTAAACCCAAAATTTGAATTTCCCTCCAAGAGTTTATTAAGCCGAGCCTTCTAGATGTGCCACGTGGAGCTTCTGGGGTCTTCTGGAAGCTTTGGCCATTAGAGGAGAGCACGTGGCAAAATTTGGTGCAATGATCTCACTATATGGCCGCGGATCCGCGGCTCCAATGGGGTTTGGGCCGTGGATCCGTGGCCCTTTGGTGGCCTTGATTCTTCATTTTTGCATAGTAATTCTTGGGCTGAGTTTTGGGCCTCTTTCTGATGTGTAGAATTTTATTTGGATTTCTGTATCACTACCAGATCTTCAGCCTTTGAGTTGGCGCATCTTTTATCAGATCTTTTCCCAATTTTTGGGCTCTGC
This sequence comes from Agapanthus africanus, assembly GCA_030015575.1. Lineage (NCBI taxonomy): Eukaryota > Viridiplantae > Streptophyta > Magnoliopsida > Asparagales > Amaryllidaceae > Agapanthus > Agapanthus africanus. The sequence continues at coordinate 217,701,964 of CM057338.1, forward strand.
TTCTGTGATTTCCTGCATTAGACCCCAGACAAGAGTTGCGCAATACAAGGATGATGCGATGCCATGAAAAACACACAATTTTCCTAAAAGTGCCGGTTTTAGTATACAGTACAAGTAATTCAGTATTTTACATGTGTTTTGCAAATATGTGTGATATGAATACCGGATACCTCTACTTGACTGCAAAAGGTAGGGAAATTGCCGTGTTAGAAATGCAGTATTTTCGACTGATCAAGCCCTAATCATTGCCATCACTTCTTCGTCAGACGGTGATTGTGGAAAAGCAGCCTCCGAGCGGGTAAAAGGAAAGTAAGGAAGAAAAGCCATTGTTCCTGAAATAAGGGAAGGGAAAACTATTAATGAAACCCACATGTGTGTGTGTGTGTGTGTGTGTGTGTCTATAAATATATATATTTAAAGACAATGAAAGAAAACGACAAGCAGCATATTTCATAAGACCATTGGTTGCAAAACACATGGGCCCCACAAAATCAATATGGCGGCTCACTAATAATGAGGCAGGGTAATCATTATGAAAACAAAAGGAAGATTTACAATAGATGAATAAGTGGAATTCAAACATCTCTGCACATTCCCCCAAGGAAAAGCCCATCATGAATTCTATGCAAATCAAACAGAATCTCTCCTAAAATTTTTTGTCAAGAACAACTGAGAATAAAAATCCCAAGAGATCTTCTTGTTAGAACTAAGTTCTCTGAGGGAATTAAATTCCTTTTGAACAGAGGAATTAAATTCCAAGAAAATTTTTAGAGCTGAGCTCTTTGGAATGGAATTAAATTCCAGAAGAAAACAAGTACCATCATCAATCCCCTAAGAGCAGAAAAGCACCTAACATTGGGGGCTTACTACCTAAAGATCGTGCATTCTTAGAACTTGGAAAGATAAGTTTTTATTAAAGGGAAAAACTCTTGGTGTGGATTTAAAATCCAAAGAGAATTTTATAAAAAGTTCCCCGGCCGTTCAAGATCCTTACCTGAAAAAGGATTCTTTTTTGTTGACAGAGTTAAACTCTGGATTTTGTTTTGTTGAACAGAGAACTGAGCTCTGAGGAAGAGAATTAAATTCTCAAAAGAAAATGAAGAAGGAAGAAGATGAAGGAATGGAGGCGTTACTGATGAGACCGCTGCATTTATAGGACGTGATAGGAAACGGTTCATCTGCCCCGTTCCCTAGGCAAATCCAATGACCCCAAAGATGACAGCGTTGCACTCACGTGCAAACACGTGAGAACAACGCTATGGGGGCATTTGTTCCCTCATGGTAACTGAATAAAATACAAATAAAGCAGCAAGGAAAAACCCCAAATGGGGCATCACGTGCTCACACGTGACCGGGCCTCACGTGCAAACACATGACCTTTTATGGGCATATTCTATCTATGCCTGAATGCCTAATTGATAAAGTCACGTGCCCACACGTGATGGGCTCTTGAACCCACTGAATTAATAGAATTGAATTCTAATTAAAAGGAATTAAAAGCATTTTTTCCCTCATGGGAACTGAATAAAATACAAATAAAGAAGCAAGGAAAAAATCCCAAAGGGGGCATCACATGCCCACACGTGACCGGGTCTCACGTGCAGGCACGTGACCTTTTACAGGCAAAGCCTATAGGCGCTGAATAAAATAAACAATTAGAAATGCTTAATCAGTGGGGTCACGTGCCAACACGTGATGGGTTTCTGAGCCCTCTGCACTAATAGAATTAAATTCTAATTAAATGCTTAATCAGTGGGGTCACGTGCCAACACGTGATGGGTTCCTGATCCCTCTGAAGTCTGAACCAATAGAATTAAATTCTAATTAAATGCTTAATTGGTAAGGTCACATGCCAACATGTGATAGACTCTTAAACCCTCTGAACTAATAGAATTAAATTCTAATTAAATGATTAATCAGTGGGGTCACGTGCCAACACGTGATGGGTTCCTGAGCCCTCTGAACCAATAGAATTAAATTCTAATTAATTGCTTAATCAGTGAGGTCACGTGCCAACACGTGATAGACTCCTAAACTCTCTGAAGCAATAGAATTAAATTCTAATTAATTGCTTAATCAGTGAGGTCACATGCCAACACATGATAGACTCCTAAACCCTCTGAACTAATAGAATTAAATTCTAATTAAAGGGAATCAAAAGCCCTAATTGGAAAAATATTTCCCTAGATCTTTCCAAACAAAAAATATTGCACTCTGTAAAAGAGAGCACCGTTGGATTAAAAATCCAATGGTGATTAAAAATCACCAATTCATAGAAAGATTCTATACAAGGAAATATTTTTCTCAAATTTGCCAGGAACAACAAATAAAATATCTTTTGGATTAAAAATCCAATGGTGAATAAAATTCACCGAGTGATCTAAAAGATCATGTTGGTTATAAAATCAATCAAAATCTCTCAATGAGAGATGGACTGAACAAATTGATTCTTTTCTTTCTCCTATAAATAGCAGCCAAGAAGGAAGAGAAAGAAAAGACAGAAGAGAGGATTGAACAGAGAAAAACCTCTCCCTAAAAACAAAAGAAAAAGAGAATTTAATTCTCCGGAGAGAAGAAGATCTCTTCAGAGAAGAAAGAAACTCTAGGTAAGAGAAAGAAGGAGATCATTCCATAAAACAAAAGAGAATTTAATTCTCAAAACCAAGAGTTTAACTCTTCTAAATAAGAACTTAGTTCTTCCTCTGGTTGAAGATCTGCAGAAGCAGATCTTCCCATAAGTTGAGAATTTAATTCTCATCGGCGAGATTCTGCCATGCAGATCTAAAACCTAAGGGAAGACCTAAGTTCAAAGAATTCTATTCTCCCACAAAAAAATATAGGAATTTAATTCCTCCAACAAGGATAGGGTTTAACCCCTAATATAAGAACTTAGTTCTTTCTCATGGTAATAGATCTGCAGAAGCAGATCTCCCCATAAAATTGAAAAGTTAATTCTCATTGGGGAGATTCTGCCATGCAAATTTCCGAGGAATTAAATTCCTATAAAAAAAGAAGAGAAGAGAAGTTAGTAAGGGACTTGAAACTCAGAATTAACATATTGATGATCACATGGTAATACGTGACCCCCTTTCTTTGAACCAGAAAAAGAGATTTTCTAAAGTATTTAACACTTATTTAAAAGGGGAAAGGGAAAACAATAAAGACAGTTTCTCTTTTAGGGTGTATCACGTGTTCCTACGTGACCCTTAAAAACAGCTCCTAAAAACAAAAGGGAGTAAAGCCAAGACAGTTTCTCTTTTATGGTGTATCACGTGCTCCGACGTGACCCCTGACAAATACTTTTAATATCCAACGCATGGATACCCATCACGTGCCCACACGTGATGGCCATAAAGGTCAAGTGTTTAACACTTATATGCATATTCTGAGAGTAAAATAAAAGAAGCAAGGCCCAATCTTCAGGCGCCTCACGTGACCCCACGTGAGCGCTTCAGTTTTAGTGTTTAACACTACTTTAAGCGGCTCACGTAGGAGCACGTGAGCGCCGAATGTACTCTAGTGTTTAACACTGTATTCAAGCCAATCTTAGCCCAAATTAGCTAAGTCTTCAAGAGGCAAGATCCCCTGAAACTGAACCCCAACTATACTCTTGTCTTCCAAAATTAATCATCCCATATGACATTTAAAGCAATTCCCAGAGCCTTTCAATCAACATTGGTTCAAGGGTACGTCTTTTCATACCTCTGATATATGTCGTTGTAATTCTTCAACGTCTTCAGAGAGGTGGAGGGTCCCAATAACCGATAACTTTTGGTGCATCCCCAAACGGTTGAACCAAAACCAAACAAACTATGACATCTTTAAACTGAACTAAGATGTCCTTAAACTTTATGGACTGTGAGGTCCTTAAACTCATAGACTATGATGTCTTTAAACTGGACTAAGATGTCCTTAAACTTTATGGACTGTGAGGTCCTTAAACTCATAGACAATGATGTCTTTAAACTTTACAGACTATGACGTCTTTAAACCGGACCGTAATGTCCTTAAACTAATTATGGACCGCAACGTCCCTAAACTAAACCCTACAGACTATGGTGTCTCTAAACTAGACTATGATGTCTTTAAACTCCATGGACTATGATGTCCTTAAACTTATGGACCGCAAAGTCCCTAAACTAAATCAATAGAGCCCAAATGCTCTTTTGTTGGATCTAAATGATCCTGTTAAGTAGATCTTAGTCTAAAATTAGACTAACGTATCCTTAACAAACGTTTAAATTGATCTTAGTCTCAAATGAGATTAACGATCCTTAAACCCAACCCAAAACCCAAATCTAAGAAAATACGGATTTGGACTAATCCACGCCCTACGGGCGACAACATAAATTAGTCTCCGTATACAATCCACGGGAAACCAAAAACAAAACAAACACCCACGACACGAAATGACCATCTGGAGAAGGATAAAGTGGTTACCGCGATGCGGTAGCATAATTAACTGCAGCGGCTTACGTCTGCAGGGAAGAGCGTCCCCACAATCAAAAACCCCTCACAATGAGGGGGAATCTGACGAAGTCTGCTACAACGGCCGCATCCGTCTAAACCTCTGATACACGGTGTCAAAAATCAACTTGGCATTTTCGGAGAGGTGGACGGATAAAACCAAATAACATCTGCCCCGAAAATTCAGGCCGGACGTCCCAACGTCCCGGTCGTGTCTTTTCGGCGGAGAACAAACACAAGATAGACTGGAGATATTCCTCCATCTATAATCCAAGAGCCAATGGGCTAGCCGAAGCCTTCAATAAGAATCTATGCAAGCTCCTGAGGAAAAATGCTTCAGCAGCCAAGAGAGACTGGAATCTCAAGTTTCATGAGGCATTGTGGGCATATCGTACCACGCACCGTACTCCAACTCAGTCCACTCCGTACTCATTTCTCTTCGGAGTAGAGGCGGTCCTCCCCCTCGAAGTCGAAGTTCCAATCTTAAGAATGGCCGTTCAGCACAAATTGATGGAGGAGGAAAACGTGCTCCTTCGGCTGGAAGAGCTTGACGCCCTCGAAGAAAAGAGGCTCGCGGTGCAGCAAAATCTGGAGCTATACTGAGCCCAAATGTCACGGGCCTATAAGAAGATGACCCGTCTCCGCGCTTTCAAGAAAGGTGAATTGGTGTTGGTCCTCAAAAGACCGATCAACCCCAATCGACATGCCAAGGGAAAATTCGAGCCAAACTGGGAAGGACCATACGTCATCGAGAAAGTGTTTGATGGAGGATCCTACCAGCTGATAAATGCCGAGGGAGAAAGGACCATGCCACCTATTAATGGCCGATATCTCAAGAAATATTACACGTGAATGCTCCAAGTTACAAGCGAATTGAGCACACAAGCCCTACGGTCTAGATCATACATCTTGTAAACCGTATACAATCCACGGGCGTAAACGACCTCTATCTCTCCCAAGTCCTGCCTGTGAGACTACTTTTAAAGTCCCACCAGCACAAAAAAAACGGTATGTTCACAAGCAAAACGGGCACGGATGAAAACCCGAAAGGGTTCCGTGAGTAAAAACAGCAAGACTGCCGGCGAGTTTGTGAAAACCCGAAAGGGCGCAAACTCGTGAAAAAAGATAAAATACACTCGCAAAGTCCTCTCGACCTTGTGAGGAGAAAATCCCTACGCGAGATCCTTACGACTCACAAAGGAGCAACACACTTAGGAATCCCTACGATTCCTAAGGAGAACATACACCTGCGAGATCCTCTCGACTCGTAGGGAGAAAATGCTTTTATGAGACCCTTACGGCTCATAAAATTGAAAAGCCTTAGGTGATAGGGATCTAAACATGTCTCCTGAGCCATCGCTCCCCAACGGGCAACGGCAAATGATGAGTCGCTCCTGGCATTTTGCTTCAGTGTTAGCAGTGCTGATGCCGACCAAAAACCTAAATCCCAAGTCCTCCCGAAGCAAATGATGAGTTGCTCCTGGCATTATTCTAGTGCAGCAATGCTGATGCCAAACAAGATCCCAATTCCAAGTCCCCACACGGCGAATGATGAGTGTAGGGTTCCTAGGCACTCTAATGAGGTCTCACAAGGCATCAACCATGCCAATTTCAAATTTTACAAGTGCCGAGAAACCCTAATACGGATCGTTAACTAGAATTTTAGGCGAAAGATGCAACTAGTTAACAACTTAACTAAGTGAACGGAAATACAACCTTTGTAGATCTGGTTCTCCACCTCCATAGCTCCATGATGAAGTCCCCTCGCTGTACAAATCGCATCCCAGACTCTAGCATCGGCTTCATCGGAGAAATGGGCGGGCTTGGTCGTCGGCTTCGATGCCGAAGATGATCTACGTCGAGGCATCACAAGATCAAGCTCCTACTTCACCAAGTCATGAAACTTGTGAAGAAAACACCCTATACTACTTGGCAAGAGGTAGAGGATGAAGAAATAGGAGGTGGGTTCACTTTAGAATTGGATTTCTTACACTTTTGCTCAAATCACCATTGATGAAGCAAGCTTTTCTTCTTGTGAAGAAGAAGAAGAATATGATCATTATGATAAGTTAAAAGAAAATAATACTTATCATATATTTAACCATAGTCAAGTGTAGAGAATTAACTAAGGTTATATGAATGGTTAGGGTTAAAAGAAGAAGACAAAATGGTCACTTGGTCAAAACTTCATGAAGCTTCAACAAGCTTCATGAAAGAAACAAAGAAAGAAACCATTTTGTTCATTATCTTTTCCATAATAAATAAATGAACAAATAGATATGAAAAACAAAACCCTAACCATTTAAATAACCATGGTTTAATCTTTACACAAAACTTAAGTAAGAATGTATCATCAAACATGATACAATCAAGTGCACAAAAGTATATCACATATACAACTTGTGAACTACAAGTGAGAAAATCCATTTAAAGTGAACCAATACTAGTTAATGCAAAGTAATATATCAAATATATAATTATGCATTAAATCATTAAATCAACACTTGATTTAACGATCCGGTCATATCGCATATAACCGACTAATATTCAATGTATCGGCTCATCGAATCAATACTTGATTCGATAACTAGGTTATATCGCATACAACCTTTCGATACATTCATCGCGAGAATAGAATACGGTATCACATACACGCATTATTCTCGGTCCCGCACATATCTCATATGCGCTCCTATTTCGTTTCGCTTGAGCCAGGAAACCTCTGTGTAGGACTCTAAAGACTCGTCAATACGCCGGCAGCAGGTGATGATCATATCAAACACCCACAAGCCGCAAGCGGTCTACTAAACGTAACAGCCACCCGGGTATTGAGCGATCAGAAGATCGACGAGCAAGCCCGCTCACACTCCTGTGAATCCAACCAGTAACACTTACCGTACAGTCCGGTCTCGTCGTCTGATATGTCGCATATCTCGCCTAGGGGTGGTAAACGTCAGACCCCAACAGCTCGATAAGTCATGTCGATATGAGGTCCATAACAGTTCGAGAAACTACTGGTAACACTTACCAGTAAATCTCAGCAACCCTGGCCAGGGATTTCCGGTTATAGCCAATCGAACACAGCGCAACATCAACCCCCTATACCGGGAGAGAAGAATCCCCTCCTATCGCTCATTGCCTCCATGTGACTCGGGACTGTACCCAAAAACCACCGTTTTGCACGCCCTCTTGGACGTGGTAAGGTGGAAATCAAAGCACAGTGGGAACCACACAAGACTCTATGACGATCTCGGGTCAACAGACTACTCTGTACCAGTGTCACCAGAGAACTGCCATCTGACGTAAGGTATAATACCATCTGGGAGTTCTCGGCGAGTCCGTCCAGTGTACCCAGTCTCCACTGAGCACCCGTATATCATCTCTGATGTCAAACACCAATGGATATGGGATCATCCATCACCTATCTGTATGGGTCGAGAAGGTATACGCTAGTCTACTCTGGTATATCGATGCCCCGTCTCGATATACCCACGACTAGGGACTTTGAAGGATGTACTTATGGACTACCATGTCCCCACTAGTATGATCCGCATCATAGTCCAGGTAGTCAAGTACATATCCTAAGGGTTTTACCAATATGTAACAGAGAGACAATCAATGTACACGTTAAGGTAAAGGGTAACCAGATAGCATACTATCATGTCGAGCAAGAAAGTCCTCCCTATATATGTCCCATGTACAGTAATGGCCTCTAGGGCATACATATAACTAACAATCTCCCACTTGCACTAGTGCCATCTGATAGCAGTGGTTGCAGTATCTCATACTCAACCATCCCATAATAGTCTCTCTCTGGGAAAAGGCCTTTGTGAGTGGATCCGCCGTGTTGTCCTCTGAGTCTACTCTCCTTGCCTCGATCACCCTGGAGATCAACCATCTCCATGATCAGGTGATACTGCCTTAGAATATGTCTGGATCACTGATGGGACGGACGTTCCTTGGCATAAGCCACAACTCCATTGTCACACAATGGGAGGAACTTAGTTCATCTCATGAACATATATACATCCAGACTGCCTCTTTGGTAGCATCTTAAGTAGCGATGTATCCAGCCTTTATCGTCTAGTATGCCACGGTATCTAGCTTGGAACTCTTCCAACATACCGTCCCTTTACTGAGGGTAAAGACAATGCATGTGACTGACTTTCAGTCGTCCTTATCACTCTGGAACCCTTCCAGTGATTCTCCCCAGGATCGATTGATACCATCTCACTACAACTAGTAAGAATCCTAACATCCAATTAGATCTATCTCATAAATCCAAAACCCAGGATTTAGGAGGTATCACTTTGATCCTATATGGAGAATCATTGTGATAAGCGGAGATTGACCGAGCGTAGCATAGGAAACTCCTTCCCTATTAAGAGTATGTCATCCACGTACTCTACGAGGATCATCACCATGCTCCCTACTATCTTTTTGTATATACAAGGTTCATCTACCATTTTGATGATGTCAAACTGTTTGACTAACACATCAAAACAGATGTTCCAACTCCGCGATATCTGCTTTATCCTATAAAGCATCTTGTACACGTTTCCGCTGCTCCCACTATTTACGAAGCCCTCTGACTGTGTACTTATAGACTCTCTCTTCTAAAACATCATTTAGAAAAGCAGTCATGACACCCAACCGCTAGATATCGTAGTTATGGTATGTAGCCATGGCAAGTAGGATCCGGATGGACTTAAGCACAGCTGCTGGAAAAGGTTTCATCATTATCCATACCTGGTCAATGATGCAAACCTTTTAACAAGTCTAGCTTTGAAAGTCTCAACTTTTCCATCTACACCAAGTAATCTTCTCAAGATATACCTGCTCCTGATGGGGATTTAACCCTCCAGATATAGCAACCAAAGTCCATACTTTGTTGGTGTACATGGATTCCATCTCAGATCACTACGCATCCAGCCATTCTTACAGAGTCCCACTCCTGATGGCCAGCTCGAAACTAGTTGGGTCATCATCTCATGATGCAATCCTCGCTCCCACTGTCATAGAGAAACAGTAGTATCTCTTAGGTAGGTGAGGAACCCTACTAGATCGGCGGAGAGGCTGAGGTTCGTTAGTAACTATTGAATCGTTTGGTTCTTTCAAATCATCAGCTGCAGTTTGTATAGCTGGAACCTTTCCAGTTCTACATTACAGACCTTGCTTCGAGCTTGTCCGGATTTTGCTTTTAGACATAGGCCGGACAACCCCAAATCTTAACTGACTTAAGAGATGGGCTCATCCCTTATCATATCACATATGAAATGGTAGGCAACTGATTTGATTTGAACCCTATTCAATAGGTATGCAGCTTCTCAAGTGCATAACTCCCAAAAGGAAACAGGTAACTCAGTAGTACTCATCATAGAGCACACCTTATCATATAGGGTGTGATTGCTCCGTCCCGATATACCATCGTGATATGGTGTATACGGAGGAGTAATGCTGAGAGAGAATCTCATTCTCCTTTAGAAAAGTCCAAGAATTTCGTGCTCAAGTATTCTCCTCCTTGATCTCATCAAAGGACATAATACTTATACCCGTATTGGTTCTCTACTTCTAACTTATATTCTGTGAATATCTCAAAAGGTTCTGACTTGTGTTTCAACAGGAACATAGGTCTGAATTTCGAAAGATCATCAGAGAATGTAATGAAGTATAAAGAACCGGTCTTGGCATGTGCAGACAGGGGACCTTTCATACATCAACATGTATCATCCCAAGAGTTCATTAACTCTTTCTCCGTTTCCAGTAAACGGAGCTATGGTCATCTTATCTCTGTGACATGACTGGCAAGTTTCATAAGATGTAAATTCAAACTGATTTAAATATGCATCTAAAATGTAACTTAAGCTAGTCGGGTCGCATTGATATGACCTAGTCTACAATACCTCAAGAAGGATTTGTTCATTTCTGAACACTTCCTCTTGTGTGTGTTCTATATACTAAGAACTGTAGTTTGATTTAGAACATCAATACTTTTAGATAACGTGCCTGAACCGATCAACTTTTGATATAGGAAATGTTCAAAACATATCCAACAATACAAAATTTTATCATTTCTTTACTAATAAAGAGACTGATATGATTTTGTATATCAGGTTCGGTATCTAATAACATTCGTTCAGAATCAATGTATTTGGAATACAGGGTGACAGTGACCAACAGACTTGGCTGCAACACTTGCCCCGTTTTCTGCCTCATGAAACTTATCACCCGTTCTCAGTTCTCTACCTAGTTGTAGCCCTATGTAACAGATTACATATCTGGGATCCTGATCTGGTATCACATACCCAGGACGTAGAGGATACAGAGAAACAGTTCTTTGTAACGAACACACCCGAAGATGATGCATCAGTATGCACTCTCTTCGTTTGGGCGGCACGGGAATTCTGGTAATCCCCAATTTCCTGCTCTGTCTTATAACAATTATAAGTTGGAGCGGGACCAACGTTCCCCAGCTCAGAATAACAAGCGGGTTCTGTCAATATTCCGTATTATTATCTTGATTAAGGCGTGATATGGTCGCTACCTGGAGAGAGAGAGAAGAAAACACTCAGCGTGCGCTCTTACAAGAATAGATTGGTTATAATTTTATCTAATCAGGATGGCTCCCACTGTTTTAATCAAATCTTCCTTCAAACCCTAAAAGGAAAGACTAGCCGGGATTAATTACACACTACAAGTTCGCCAATCTTTCAGCCAGGCCAGTGTCGGTACTTTGAGGGAGGTCCCCCGTGCTTTCGCACGAACCTAATTAATGTAAACCTCGTTTTCCCAGAGGCGTAACCCCGTTGACACCTTTCTAGAAACCTACTTGATCAGCTAATTGCAATGTGTAAAACTCTCCCAGGAGTAACTCTTACTCGCAGTGGGTATCGGGATCCAACTATCTCATAGAAGGTATGCAATCTTATTGCAAATTTCAACACTTGAAATTCCCGATAATACTTTTGCCCCAAGCGATCTATGACCTTGACTGAGTCAACAAATCATAGACCACAAGTAAAGTTCAACCCGTCATTTCTTGATTGAATTAAACCCACCCGCACGACCCTTGACTGAGTCAACAAGGCCGCACGACTACCCTAATCCAATCGCATCATATGCTTTGCAGATAAGCACTAATCAGCTACCACACACTACGCCTTGACTGAGTCAACAAACGCAGCACGAATACTAACTAGGACTTATCTGAAATGACGGAGGGCTACGTCAGGTTTTTAAGAAAACCTTTTGTGTAATGAACTTTATATCGTTGTAGAATCAAATGATTTTAAAATGGAGTGTTTTTGAGGCTTTTCTAGTTTTGCTAAAGGGGTCACACCCGGTGAAGGGATCGTTGGCCCTTTCCTCATCGAATAAGGTGCGGGATATATCATATATATCACTGTGCAAAGCAAAACACTTAAAAGCAATCAGAAGACAAACCGAGTGTGTAGCATCTGCCAGTTATTGCTAAAGGAGTCACTCCAGGTAAAAGGATCTCGGTCCTTTCCTCATCGAATAAGGTGCAGGATATATCACATATACCTCTGTGCAAAGCAAGAACTGTAGCTACCTGTTTTATTTTGAAATTCAATTCTACAACATCTTTAGGTTTCTTTTCTTTCATTAATCACATTAATGAATATCCCATCATTTAAATACCTAAACATCACAGATAAATACGATGTACACTTATGCCATCCGCATTCGTCTCGATGTCCCCTCATGCACCATTAGGTTAGGTAACTAACGGCAAAGCGGGGCAGGGCTAGCGCGGGTGTAAAACATAAGTAACATCTATATAATATATCATATATACTATATACAGTATCTATCACAGAACATATCACATGATCACATCACAGATATCGCAGCAGAAGAAACATATGAAATATTGGATATACTAGGGCGTCCGTGTTTTCAATACGAGCCAGTATAAAACACGGATTCCACGGTCGTGATGAATAGCCAAACCCACACCCCTAGACCCCTACGAGAGCGGCAAGCAACCCTACCAATTCTAGAGTTAGGAGACCCGAACTCGACTCCTCGAGTCGGTCTCCCACTGGACTCCAGAACCCGGTTACTTGTGCTCCCCTCCTTGGGTCTATCCTAGTGCGGAAAAGTAAATAATATACAAAAGGTGATATCTTCCGCAACCTGGAAGTGCCCCAATAAAAGAATATTACATACAAGTTTTTACATGAATGAAAATGAAAAACACTCATCTCACATAAAAACCCCCGGCTATTCAAACACGACAATCCAATATAACATATCCAGCAACACATAACATCACATGTCATCAACGTAAGTAAATATGCGCATCCCAATTGTCGTTGACATATAGCAACGAAACCGGCGATATCACATATTACACTTACGGTCACAGAAAAGAAAGTGTAAAACTACAACAGTTGGAATCCGCAACCTGCATAGACATCGCATGCCTAATCAAATGAATTCCTTAGACATCACATGCCTAACAATTATAAACCCCGCATTTTAGTCTCAAAATCAAAAACACTTTTCAATATCAAGTCGGGCAATTCAACAAGATTCCCAACATACTGATCGAATGCTCGTCGCAAACTTTAGTAGGCGGCCGCACCCCCGATACTGTCGACGAAGTGCACCAAGGCGGAACACCGCTACCGCGAGCACCCGGACGGATGCTTTCGGCGACGGGGTTCTCCTACAGTCACTTGGTCGGGGCTATGGAGTGAGGCTGTCTATTAAGTTTACCCGGCGAGTATCCGCGTACGCTACGTGATTGCGACGGACTTTTGATCACATCAAAATTCCGTAGCAACCGATCAAGTGAGACTAAAGTGCTAGATTTATAACATTCATTCAGTTATCTCATAACTACTTGTGAATTCCAATTATTGTATCCTATTCCAGATAAATAGAAAATGTTAAACTTTCCGATCGAACAATCGAACACCCAAGTTTTCCCAAAGCAAATCAACACATGAAACAAGTTTAAAAACATCCAGTTCATGCCTCAGTACCAACGGTCCAGCCGTAGAAGGGTCAAGCCAACGCCTCACATGTGGCACGCCGTACTGCCCCAAACCCGAAGGTTCAAAGGGCAGTTCAAGACGTTCACATAATCGAGTTAAGGTTTGTTGTCTTTTAGAGGGTCCATCGCGTTACTTGCACTACTTAGAATGTCTTTAAACCACGGAAAAATCCAACACTTGGAAATTTCCCGACAGGGGAAAAGGTGGGTATTTATATCCGGTCGAACTTTTTTAACATATTCAATAATTATCCGGAAAACACATAGACAAGATTAGACAATCCGATCGAATCTACGAACTCCCAATACAACCCAAAAATTTCAACTCTTGAATAAATATTAAAAATTCTCAGGAAAACCAGCACTGCAAAGTAGGAGTTACTGTGCAAAATTCATTGAACAAAAATTCTCATTGAATAAATATTAAAAATTCTCATTAGAATGCCTAGGAACCCTACAGTGGTATCAGAGCCTAGCTAGAGCCTTAGGCGATGCGTAGACGATGTTAGAATTCCGATCGAACCGAAACCCTAACCCAAAAAAATGCTCTCTGTACAATTTCTGAAAACTGGGATTTTTAAGGATTAAAAATATGCAGAAAATTCAGCAGGAGATTGTAAGAGTTACTGTGAAATTCGATAGCATAAATCCATCAAAGAGACATTACGGCCGCGGAACCGCCGCACAAGCCATGCTTGTGCCGCGGAACCGTGGCGGTTTGATGGATTTATGCTATCGAATTTCACAGTAACTCTTACAATCTCCTGCTGAATTTTCTGCATATTTTTAATCCTTAAAAATCCCAGTTTTCAGAAATTGTACAGAGAGCATTTTTTTGGGTTAGGGTTTCGGTTCGATCGGACTTCTAACATCGTCTACACATCGCCTAAGGCTCTAGCTAGGCTCTGATACCACTGTAGGGTTCCTAGGCACTCTAATGAGGTCTCACAAGGCATCAACCATGCCAATTTCAAATTTTACAAGTGCCGAGAAACCCTAATACCGATCGTTAACTAGAATTTTAGGCGAAAGATACAACTAGTTAACAACTTAACTAAGTGAACGGAAATACAACCTTTGTAGGTCTGGTTCTCCACCTCCATAGCTCCGTGATGAAGTCCCCTCGCTGTACAAATCGCATCCCGGACTCTAGCATCGGCTTCATCGGAGAAATGGGCGGGCTTGGTCGTCGGCTTCGATGCCGAAGATGATCTACGTCGAGGCATCACAACATCAAGCTCCCACTTCACCAAGTCATGAAACTTGTGAAGAAAACACCCTATACTACTTGGCAAGAGGTAGAGGATGAAGAAATAGGAGGTGGGTTCACTTTAGAATTGGATTTCTTACACTTTTGCTCAAATCACCATTGATGAAGCAAGCTTTTCTTCTTGTGAAGAAGAAGAAGAAGATGATCATTATGATAAGTTAAAAGAAAATAATACTTATCATATATTTAACCATAGTCAAGTGTAGAGAATTAACTAAGGTTATATGAATGGTTAGGGTTAAAAGAAGAAGACAAAATGGTCACTTGGTCAAAGCTTCATGAAGCTTCAACAAGCTTCATGAAAGAAACAAAGAAAGAAACCATTTTGTTCATTATCTTTTCCATAATAAATAAATGAACAAATAGATATGAAAAACAAAACCCTAACCATTTAAATAACCATGGTTTAATCTTTACACAAAACTTAAGTAAGAATGTATCATCAAACATGATACAATCAAGTGCACAAAAGTTTATCACATATACAACTTGTGAACTACAAGTGAGAAAATCCATTTAAAGTGAACCAATACTAGTTAATGCAAAGTAATATATCAAATATATAATTATACATTAAATCATTAAATCAACACTTGATTTAATGATCCGGTCATATCGCATATAACCGACTAATATTCAATGTATCGGCTCATCGAATCAATACTTGATTCGATAACTAGGTTATATCGCAAACAACCTTTCGATACATTCATCGCGAGAATAGAATACGGTATCACATATACGCATTATTCTCGGTCCCGCACATATCTCATATGCGCTCCTATTTCGTTTCGCTTGAGCCAGGAAACCTCTGTGTAGGACTCTAAAGACTCGTCAATACGCCGGCAGCAGGTGATGATCATATCAAACACCCACAAGCTGCAAGCGGTCTGCTAAACGTAACGGCCATCCGGGTATCGAGCAATCAGAAGATCGACGAGCAAGCCCGCTCACACTCCTGTGAATCCAACCAGTAACACTTACCGTACAGTCTGGTCTCGTCGTCTGATATGTCGCATATCTCGCCTAGGGGTGGTAAACGTCAGACCCCAACAGCTCGATAAGTCGTGTCGATATGAGGTCCATAACAGTTCAAGAAACTACTGGTAACACTTACCAGTAAATCTCAGCAACCCTGGCCAGGGATTTCCGGTTATAGCCAATCGAACACAGCGCAACATCAACCCCCTATACCGGGAGAGACGAATCCCCTCCTATCGCTCATTGCCTCCATGTGACTCGGGACTGTACCCAAAAACCACCGTTTTGCACGCCCTCTTGGACGTGGTAAGGTGGAAATCAAAGCACAGTGGGAACCACACAAGACTCTATGACGATCTCGGGTCAACAGACTACTCTGTACCAGTGTCACCAGAGAACTGCCATCTGACATAAGGTATAATACCATCTGGGAGTTCTTGGCGAGTCCGTCCAGTGTACCCAGTCTCCACTGAGCACCCGTATATCATCTCTGATGTCAAACACCAATGGATATGGGATCATCCATCGTCCATCTGTATGGGTCGAGAAGGTATACGCTAGTCTACTCTGGTATATCGATGCCCCGTCTCGATATACCCACGACTAGGGACTTTGAAGGATGTACTTATGGACTACCATGTCCCCACTAGTATGATCCGCATCATAGTCCAGGTAGTCAAGTACATATCCTAAGGGCTTTACCAACATGTAACAGAGAGACAATCAATGTACACGTTAAGGTAAAGGGTAACCAGATAGCATACTATCATGTCGAGCAAGAAAGTCCTCCCTATATATGTCCCATGTACAGTAATGGCCTCTAGGGCATACATATAACTAACAATGAGTCGCTCCTGATATCACATTCCATTGAGCGATGCAGATGCCAACCAAAATCCAATCTCCCAAAATTCTCCCGGCCCTACAGTTGGTCCCCAAGTTGACTACCGTATACAATCTACGGGCTCAAATAATTCTCAGCATACCCATGCCCCACCGCAATCACCAGTTATGCGGCTGGTCTCCGCCCTTGGGATTATGCTCCATTTGGGAAGACCCACTCATGTGTCCTTACGATACATGAGGAGAACAAACTTACGGGATCCTCACGACTCATAAGAAAACACCTTCATGGGATTCTTACGAACACAAAGGAAAAACACACTTGGGAGTCTCCGCGACTCCTAAGGAGAAAGCACACCTATGAGATCCTTCCGACTCGTAGGGAGAAAATGCTTTTATGGGACCCTTACGGCTCATAAAATTGAAAAGCCTTAGGTTATAGAGACCTAAACCTGTCTCCTAAGCCATCGCTCCCCAACAGGAAAAGGCAAATGATGAATTGCTCCTGGCACATATGCTTCGGTGTTAGCAACGCTGACGCCTACCCTAACCCCAAAATTCCAAACTCCAATCCAAATGACCCCTAAGTCTTTAAACTGGGAATAGATGACCTCTAAGTCGTTAAACTGGGAACAGATGACCCCTAAGTCGTTAAACTGGGAACGGGGGAAATTTCCTCATGGCAAAAGATGATTCGTTTCTGGTACCATATTCCAGTGTAGCGATGCTGATGCCAAACCAAAACCAAAATCCCCAAATACTCTCATTGCAAATGATGATTCGCTCCTGGTACCATATTCCAGCGTAGTGATGCTGATGTCAACCCAAATCACATCAAATCAGCAAAACAACTAATGACCTCTCTGGCAGAATCAAGCTCCACCTCGGAAACAAGTCAACTTCATCCCTGACACCGCAAGAAGCGGAACAAGTCAAATCAAGTCACCGACCGTCCAAGTCACTAAAAGGGCAGCACCGACCGGCTAAGTCGGAAAAAGGGCAGAACCGACCGTCCAAGTCGTAAAAAGGGCAGCACCGACTGTCCAAGTAGCAAAAAGGGCAGCACCGACCGTCCAAGTCGCAAAAAGGGCAGAACCGACCGTCCAAGTCGTAAAAAAGGCAGCACCGACCATCCAAGTCGCAAAAAGAGCAACACCGACCGTCCAAGTCGCAAAAAGGGCAGAACCGACCGTCCACGTCGCTAAAATGGCAGCATCGACCATCCAAGTCGCAAAAAGGGCAGAGCCGACCGTCCAAGTTGCAAAAAGAGTAGAACCGACCGTCCAAGTCGCTAAAAGGGCAGAACCGACCGTCCAAGTCGCTAAAATGGCAGCACCGGCCGTCCACATCGCAAAAAGGGCAGCACCAACCGTCCACGTCGCTAAAAGTGCAGCACCGACCGTCCAAGTCGCTAAAAGGGCAGAACCGACCGTCCAAGTCGCAAAAAGGGCAGAACCGACCGTCCACGTCGCAAAAAGGGCAGCACCGACCGTCCAAGTCGCAAAAAGGGCAGAACCGACCGTCCAATTCGTAAGAAAGGCAGAATCGACCGTCCATGTCGTAAAAAAGGCAGTGCCAGCTTCCCAAAAGTGGGAACCAAATCAAGTCGCCTCCACGTGAAAGAAGATCCATCAATTTCATGCACACGACCCACATGTGTGGTGTGCATTTATTGATGGGGGGCAATTTGTTGAGGTAAAAATTTACACCCCGGTTGACCAAGTCAAAATCAAAGTCAACCCCAAGCCAAGTGGGCCCAAGCCCAGGTCAAGTGGGCCAATGCCCAGGTCGAGCCCGAACATGAAGCGGTCGGCCTCCCCCCATGCCAAAATGAAAAAAATTTAATAAATAATTTTGGTGTATTTCTTTTATTTTATTTTATGAATCAATGTAAGAAAATGGGCATAAAACCAAATTTTTGTAAAGCCCATGGCTTATGTGCAAAAAGAAATAGCACATGAGATATGGGATGGGCAAAATGCCATTTTGTAAAGCCCAAAGGGCTATATGTAAATGTGTAAGCCTATATAAGGCAACATGATGAAAATATCTAAAGATCTTTTTTTCTCTCTCTAAAAAAAATCAAGGTCTGTGCCTCCTTCTCCTTCCTCAAGGTTCTAAACCTTCTTCTTTCTTTTGTATTAAATCAAGAGTTTTACTCTTTCTTTTCCAAAATTAAATAGTTTTTCACCACAAAACCCACAAAGGAGAGCTCAGATCTTCCATTAGATCTCAAAAATGGAAGATTTTTAAAATCTCACACCTTTTGTTCTCCAAGATCCGGCCAACAAAGACGAGGAAGAAGGAGACCTATCTCCGAAAATCTCACTTTGGAAAAGATCCAAGGCTCAAGAGAAGATCCCAGGCTTAAGAGAGAAGAACCTCTAAAGATTTTTAGGGAGTTCAACTCCAAGACCCAAATCCTCAAAGGAGTTTAACTCCTAATTCAGATCTTTTAGAGTTTAACTTCACTCAAAATCTTCTTTTAGAGTTTAACTCCTATTTCTGGGGGTAAAAACCCCTTCCTTTCGCTTGCGCCCAGCTCTCAAGCGCCCACGTGCCGGGCACGTGAGGCGCTAGCGCAAGCGCCCTTGCGCCCAAAGCGCTAGCACTCAAGCGTCCACGTGCCGGGCACATGAGGCGCTAGTGCCCAAAGCGCTAGCGCCCTTGCGCCCAAAGCGCTAGCGCTCAAGCGCCCACATGCCAGGCATGTGAGGCGCTAGTGCCCAAAACGCTAGCGCCCGCCCAAAGCGCTAGCGCTCAAGCACCCAAAGCGCCGGGCACGTGATGCGCTAGCGCCCAAAGCGCTAGCGCCCTTGCGCCCAAAACGCTAGCGCTCAAGCATCCACGTGCCGGGCGCGTGATGCGCTAGCGCCAGCGCTGAAGCGCCTAGCGCTAACCCAAGCGCCCAACTGCTAGCGCCAGCGCCCAGCACCAGCATGCTAGGCACGTGTCCTTTGGATGCTATTTTTCCCCTCATTTTTATATACACTCCACACTAAAATTACCTTCCCCGTTAGAAAAAAATTCTAACGGGGCGCTGCCCGCACCCCGCAAGGGGGCTGCTAGGCCCCTTAACCCCCAACCCGCTATCCGGATAGCGGGAACCCCGTAAAAACTCTGCGGGGCCCCCGATATATCCAAAACCCCTTCAAAACACAACACTGCATATTGAATTTGCATGACCTGTTTGACCCGTCAATTGGAGGTTCTCTCGCTCCAAATGCGAGGGGTAATTAACGGCAGCTTAGTCCGCGACTGCCGGAGATTCGGATACCCGCAATCAATAAACCCCGGCCTACCCTAGGTAGGGGAAATCTGTAATGCGCCTGACAAGCGTGCACGCATTTTCCATCTCAATGGGGTGACGAAAAACACCCTACAGACCTTTGCCGTGCAGGTGAGTCCACATCGACCTTTGTATACAATCCATGGACACAAACAAAAAAGGGAATCATATTGTCCCACCAAACTCTGTCAAAAGGAGGATCAGATCTTGACGACAACATCAACATCCCTGAAGAGCAACACGGCATTCCTTCTCAACTCCTGCAGGATGCAAATGTAACATCAACAACCGACCTCAGGGTCGCAACGAAGCGGAGCCATGGCAGAGCCCCTAGTTCCAAATCTCGACAACATCTACATCCCAGAAGACCAACAACGGTGTTCCTCCTCATTTCAGCAGGACACAGATGCGACATCACCAATCGGAGCCACGGAAAAATACCCAGTTCCAAGACTCTACGGTTCACAGACAACCTAAAGTCAGCCAATGACCTCCTTGTCGTCAAGCAACGCTTCGACTTGGATACATGTCAACCTCTAACCTACTTGTTGTCAAGCAACGCTTCGACTTGGATACATGTCAACCCCTGACCTCCCTGTCGTAAAGCAATGCTTCGACTCGGATACATGACAAACCCCAGACCTCCCTGTCGTCAAGCAACGCTTCGACTCGGATACATGTCAACTCCTGACCTCCCTGTCGTCAAGCAACGCTTCGACTCGGATACATGTCAAACCCTGACCTCCCTGTCGTCAAGCAATGCTTCGACTCGGATACATGTCAACCCCTGACTTCCCTGTCGTCAAGCAACGCTTCGACTCGGATATATGTCAACCCCTGACATCCCTGTCGTAAAGCAATGCTTCGACTCGGATACATGTCAAACCCCTGACCTCCCTGTCGTCAAGTAACGCTTCGACTCGGATACATGTCAACCCATGACCTCCTTGTCGTAAAGCAATGCTTCGACTTAGATACATGTCAACCCCTGACCTCCCTGTCGTCAAGCAACGCTTCGACTCAGATACATGTCAACCCCTGACCTCCCTGTCGTAAAGCAACGCTTCGACTCGGAAACATGTCAACCCCTAACCCCCCTGCCGGTGCAATGCTCCGTCTTGGAAATACATCAACCTGTGATCTCCCTGTCGTAAAGCAATGCTTCGACTCGGAAATAAGTCAACACACGAACCTATCAACCCATAAAAAGAAAACACTCTTGTGAGATCCTTACGACTCTCACAAGAAAATGCATTTAGGAGTCCTCACGACCCCTAAGTAGAAATTACACCTACGAGATCCTCTCGACTCGTAGGAAGAAAAAACTTTATGAGACCCTCACGGCTCATAAAAGTTGAAAAGTCTTAGGTGGCAAATCCTAACCCTGTCGCCTAAGCCATCGCTGCCCTGCAAGAAGATCAAGATAAACTACATATGGACCACATCCATCAGAGCTACATCCAAGCATGAGATAAAAAAAATATATGTGTCTTTCATTCATGAATTCAAAATGAATACAAGATACATGTCGTAAAAAGAATCAAAATGAATACAAAATACCCTCTCATGCAGGAGTGGATACAAGAAAAAGAAAATAAACAAAAATTCTTTAAGCCGGCGGACGGCACAATAAGCTCCTCAATTCATCGCTCTTCCGCTGGGCCTCGGCTTCAAGCTTGGTTATTGCCACGAGACGGGTCTCCGCCTGAGACTGTTGAGCCTGATACGAAGCGAGCCGACTCTCAAGCTCCTTTTCAGCAATTTTGTGAGCTTCGACCATCTCGTGGGTAAAGATAACGGCTTTATTAACAGCTACCACCTCCCTAATAACTTCTTGAAGCACCCACCAAAGTTCGTACGCACGAGTGGTCTTAGCAGTGAGTTCATCTTGAAGTTCCCCCAAAGCATTTGAAGCTAGCTCCCTCTCCAAAAATTTCCGGTTGAGCCTCTTTTCACAAGACTGAAGATTAGCGGCGCATCGCTCAGTCCATCCCCGCAGGCTTACCTTGGCAATTAAGAGCTCGGAAGGAAGGCGTATACACTCGAGATTATGTGGGCAGGCTTCCACTTGACGACAATACTCGATCCAAAGCATGCACAAACCATGTGCTATGTAAGGCAACAAGGAAAGTCTTTGGTGTACACTCCATTAAGCATACATTCGCGACTATATGCCTGCTTAAATGGAAATGGTATCCAAAATGCGCTGATTTGCGGGAAACACGACGATAGTGTTCGCACTTAAAGAAAATTCCTAGGGGTAAAATACAAAGCTCATGTACACAGGCAGGATACACCTACGAATATATGTCAAACAGAAAAATTCAACAGAAAGCATTCAACAGTCAATAATAAGATAAATACATCGATATAAATATACTACTCTACAGAAAAATTCAACAGAAAGCATTCAACAGTCGAAGCGGCGGTCTTCGCGAGGGGTTGATCCCTATTGATTAGCGTCATGCTCATCAGCAAAAGCAGACATGACAGCCCGCCGGGCTCTTATCTGACCCAGTAGATGAACCGAGCGATCCTTCAGAGCCTGGGTAATCAAGCATGCCTCGTGGAAACACTGAATCTTACCCTCCGCCGTATCAAGAATTGCCAGGGTCATCTCTGCCGAATGAAGAGGAATATCGGCGAGCATGGATAGAAAGATTGTCCGGAGCCAAATGGAGCCCATAGGAAGAGGAGAGCCTCTACGAGTCAGAAGCTCGTACATCACCGCGTCACATTGAGCGTCGGTGAGAAGGGGATCTGCTAGCCGCGCAGCAAGGCGAAGAACCATTTCCTCGATGGGCACCTCCCATAGTTGCCGACGAGCGTGGGGGCGGTTGCAATCCATAACCTGTGGTTTGTTTCTCAAGATGATCACCCTAAGGTCTAAATAGTTTTCTCTTTAGAGGGGAAGAAAGGCCCCGGTTTCAAATTATAAAAAGGAGCGTTCAATGCTGTCACGCCCCGCTTCTCAGGGTTCGGGAAGGGGACGCGACGAGACCGCTACGTATTTACTCTGAAGCAAATACGCTAAGCGTATCTAAGCAATATAAAAGAAATGTACAAAAGAGACAAATGTAATGAAACAGCAACTTTATTTATTAACATTCTTTTGTACAATGCATGGAAAAGTAAATACATCTGAATGAAAGCAATGCCTAAACAGTGGCATAACAGAAATGAAAAGTACTGAAATGAAGTAGGTACAAGTGGCTACAGCTCTGGGTCTTCAATAAACTGGTCCAAGTCTTCAGTGCTAGGCTCGATCTCTGGAAGGTCCGAATCACCTGACGACATTCAAAGAAGAAGAAAGAGAATGTCGTCAGCGAACAAATCGCTCGGTAAGTCCCAAAGATAAGAAAGAAGTAGAATAGACAAAGAGAGAGAGAGTAACTTTTAAAGTTGTATTATATTGTTATATTGTTGTATTTAGTGTTAACGCTGTTGATTGTAGCTTGGTACAGAAGGATGCCAGTGTATACGAGAGGAGTCTCACTTGCCCTGGAGACTAAGCTATCAGGAACACAAGGAACCGTTTATGCCACGGTACAACAGCAATGGAATACAGGTTAGGTGTCTTATAGTTGCAGTCCCGTACCACTTCTAACACCTTCCGTACCAATCTACCCCTTAAACCCCGCGAAGTATTGTTTGTATTGTTTGTATTGTATTGCAACTTGTATTGTCTTGTAATATAGATTGTATAATTGGATGACTTGCCGAAACCATGATATCAGTAAATGGATGTAACTGGAGAATCATAGATGTAACTGGAGAATCATGTAAATGGAAGTATATCCATGGTTCGGTTCAGTCAATATAAATTGAATAGATTGAATATATGGATTCATGGAATCATATTGAATTGTTATATTGTAGATTGTACTTGAATCATATTCAAGTCAGATTGATTATAATGAGACTCGGTCTAAATCAGAACAATTAGAAAAGAAATTGAAATCATGAATTAAGTTTTGATGTTATCGGTAACCGCTGCACATGAACGGCAGGATTTGTGTCTTTTTCAAAGACGATTACCGTGTTAATAAAACCGTTTGTTAAGTTGTCTACCTTAAATAGGCAAGCACCCATATCTCCGGCTCCCTGAGGCTCAAGAGACCGGTCCCGCTTACACCTATGTTTACTAGGGTCCTTATTGTAATTTAGTATAACTTGAGGGGTTTTATGTAAAAATAATTTTGTATAGTTTTCAAAATACAACTCAAGTATTTAATTATCGTCTTTATGTACATACAACAATTTAATGATCAAGATAAATATGTATACATGTTCGAATAGCATGAAATGAGTCAAGTTTATTAATCGAGTAACTACCATAAACAATGCTGTAAAGAAATATTATGTACGACTAATTAATCAAGTCGAACGAATGCAGAATATAAACAGAAATATGGCTCTAAGTGTTTTTCATGCGTGAGTTCCAGTTTCACATAAATACGACTACCGGTTTGGGAGGTATATCTGTTTTCGTATCGTCGCGCAAAACAGATCAGAATCTATTCGGCACCGTCACATATTTTTAAAACACAGTTTAGGTCAATTTCCATCAGGTTTCGGGTTATGATGATTATTAGAAAATTGTAGTTCTTACGATATACTTATCCAAAACACTAAGATTTGCACGATTTGGATTTCTTAAACTCTAGTTATAATCATTTTAATATCAGAATTTAAAACAGAAATTCAGATTTCTGGACCGTAACTATATGTTATATTGCAAAGCCTGTATCGGGTTGTTTAATGCGTTTTTAAGTAATATAATGTACAAGAAACTACATTTCTGTCAATTATACATCTACACATCTAAATTTTGTCACAAACGGACATCGGGTGTTCGAGTTATGTCCTATTTAAAAATAGTGTACGAATCAGGACAGATTCTGTCCAGATCCGTCACTTAATATTGTGACACAGTTTTCTATATTTTACGTCGGTTTTTAGTAAAAACATAAAACAAAGAAAATATATATCTTTCGATGTATATATACAAAACACCAGAGTTTGCTCAATTTGGACATCGGTATACCAAGTTATGTGTCGTAGAAGTTGACCGATAAATGCAGTTTTCTGTTTTTATAACCAGTAAATAAAAATGATATAATTCTTAAAACTTTAAGCAATTCGATCTGAAATTTTTACAGAATGTAAAAGATAATATATTCTATCATATGTAAATTTCCTGAAATTTCCAGAAGTAAAAATTAATTTCTAAAAATTATTTTAAAAGTAAAGGTATTGATATGACATATGTGATAAATGAGAAAACCATGGTATTTATTCGTTACTTCATTTCTTTTACAAAATTTAAATAAACTAATTTAAAATACAATAACAAATGATGCAATCCTAATCGGTCACTATGAAATCTTAACATATGGATTGAGAGTGATGAAAAAGACTTTAAAAACTATATATGTGTGTATGTTTGTGTGTGTTCATTATTTACATATGTATCCATTTAATTAATTATTTAGGGACTATGATATGACAAGGGAAGTTTTTCATGGCAATAAAAAAAAGAAAGAGAAAGAGAAAGAGATGGAGGGAGGGAAAGAGAGAAGAGACTTAAATACACAAGCCGGTATTGTCATCGGGCTTGTCTATCCACCGATAATCTCGCGTTACTAGCGAGACCTCCTTGAGAATTTCTTCATGTTCTTCTTCGGAGAATTTAGATGAAGAGAGATATGTGAAATGATAGAAAGGAGTGATGATGAAAAGAAAGAGTAGTGAGATAAAAAAAAGTTTATGGCCACCATAATTCTAATAAATCATGACTCATAACCATTCTGATTATTTTGGGAGTTAAAAAGAAAATGAAATGAAATGTCTCATTTGTATATCATGAGAAGAATAAAAAAATTAATAAAAAAAATAATTGCAAGAATGAGGATTTGAACATGTGATCTATGGAATAACAATGCAAGGACTTAACCAATGAGCTACAAGGTTATTCATACACATATTTAATTAGAATTAAATATATGTTGTTGCTTGAAAAGAAAGTGGGCTTTTGGGCTCATATTTTTATAAAAGAAAATGAAAATAATATTGGATTTGGGTTATGGGCTGGGTCATGTCTTGCATTTAATTTTGAATAGGTTAAGATTTAGTTTAAAGAAATGGGTTTGGGAAAAAATAGATGGAATAATAAAATAATATATTTAATAGAAAACAAAAAATACTAAGAATAAATAAATAAAATATTTTACTAAAGAAAGAAAACTCGAAGGTATAGTAATATTAGGGTCGTTACAAATGCTATACGCAGAAAATGTTGTACATGGTGGAACTATTCCCAAAGCCTAGAAAAAAGGAAGAGCATGGGAGATGAAAGAGGTGACTCGTTAGAATCAGAGTAGGGAGACGAAACGACCCCATCAGCGGAGCCTCACGTGCATAGCACATGAGCACCAGCCTTGATCCTTATTGGAAATTAAAACGGAACCGCACATGCATAACACGTGAGAAGGCGCTAATGCGGGACTGAAATCCCCAGCACTGCCTCATGCGCAAAGCATGTGAACACCAACAACAGTATGAAAAAACTTCATACAGAACACATGTAAACATAAAAATGGGGAAAGGAAAGTTTTGTCATTCATACTCCGAAAATTCATACAAAAATAAAAGAAAATGTTTACAATGGTAAAACATTAAATCTGGGACACGGATTAAGAAATTCGGAAGTAAGGCCGTCTAAAATGCTTCTGGCCTCTCTGACCATTCTCGTGTGCATCCTCTCACGAATGCAAGCATTAAGATCCTCGCTAATGTCCTCCGCTCTCTGATAAGGAGCGATTATCGCCGTCTGTTGGAAAATTTGATGCAAGATATCAACAAGATTATCTCGCCGTTTCTTCGAGATCAGGCCCATCAGATATACTGAGTGCACCTTATCTTCGGCATCATCCAGTGTCTTAAGCGGCATGGCTTCGTAAAATCCAGGAAGTGCTCCCCAAATTGCTCTCACTATAATCTAAAAAAGAGCAGAGCGACGAGGAAGTAGTCGACCGTCGTATTCATTGAAGCGACTCATAATCTCAGCGCATTGGGCGTTTGTAAACTCCTGGTTTTGACAATGGCCTTATGCATGAATGTTTTCATAAAATAATTTCGTCAAGATCGTATAGATGGGCGGCCATAGTGTCTGAAAAGAGACATCAGTGAAAGTTTAGTGATAAAACGAGAGTCAAGAAAATCCTCATTAAACATACATTGGAATTCAAACAAATTTTTGGGAAAACAAGTTCTGTTAAGCACGCAACAAATTCAAATTTGTGCGAATAAGGGTAAAACCCTATGATAAGATTTTCAAGAACACCAAGGAATAAAATTTCTAAAGGGTCCTCTTGATCTTTCAGAGCTAAGCTCTTCGCCAGAGAAATTAAATTCCTTTTATGTGATGGAATTAAATTCCAAGAACTCATAAAAATATATGAGAAGCAAAATCCCATGACTCCTCAAAAATCAGAGAGGAATGCACAAGATATGGAAGTTCACTACTCAAAGATCACATCTTTGGATCTCTAAGAGGATGGGTTTCTGAGGAGAGCAAAGCTCTCACGATGGATTTAAAATCCAGAAATTTTGTGTTCAAAAAGGAAAGTGTTCTGATGTACAAAGCGTTACCTAAAAAGGGTTTCTTTTGACAGAGTTTAACTCTGGAATTACAATGACAGAGAACTAAGCTCTGAGGAAGAGAATTAAATTCTCAAAGAAAACGAAGAAGGAAGAAGATGAAAGGAACAGTGGCTGCCTAAGGAACCAAATCCATGCATTTATAAGACGTAACAAGGGCGGTTCACCTCCCTGCTCTCCTAGACAATCCAACGGCTGTAAAAGTGACAACGTTGCACTCACGTGCAAACCACGTGAGAACAACGCTGTGGGGGCATTTGTTCCCTCATGAAAACTGAAAAAAAGTAATATATAGAAAAGCAACGAGAAAAGCCCCAAAGTGGAGTGTTCCCCTCCGAAAGACGGAGACGCGATAAACGTCTTGCCTGAGATTCGGGGCAGATGCTATTTGGTTTTATCCGTCCACCTCTCCGAAGATGCCAAACTGATTTATGGTACCGTGTATCGGAGGTTTAGACGGATGCGGCCGATGTAGCAGACTTCGTCAGATTCCCCCTCGCTTGAGGGGTTTTTGATTGTGGGGACGCTCTTCCCTGCAGGCGCAAGCCCCTGCAGTTAATTACACTACCGCATCGCGATAACAACTTTCTCCTTCTCCAGGAATTTCACTTCGTGTCGTGTGTGTTTGTTTTGTTTGTGAATGCCCGTGGATTGTATACGGAGACTAAGTTATGTCGTCGCCCGTAGGACGTAGATTAGTCCAAATCCATATTTACTTAGATTTGGGTTTGGTGTTTTGGTTTAAGAATACGTTAGCCATATTTGAGTCCAAGATCAACTTAAACGTTTGTTAAGAATACGTTTGTCTAATTTGAGACTAAGATCAACTTAACGGGATTGTTTAGATCTGAAAAAAGAGCATTTGGGCTCTATTTTTCCAGTTTAGGGACGTAGTGGTCCATTTGACATATGGCCGCCGGGACCCGTCACCTCTCTGACGTCGTTGAAGGATTACAACGATAGGTGTCAGAGGAGTTCAGAGATGTACCCTCGAACCAAAGTTGATTAGGGGATCTATAGTCCGATTTGGGACTAAAGTCTGTTTGAAGATTTAAAGATACGTTAGCCATTTTTGAGGCTAAGATCAACTTAAACATGATCGTTTAGATCTGACAAAAGAGCGTTTGGAGGCTCTAATATTCCAGTTTAGGGATGTAGTGATTCATATTCCAGTTTAGGGACATGGTGGTCCATTGCCAGTTTAGGGACATGGTGGTGCAACATTCCCATTTTGGGGACGGATGTTAATTTAAGGACGTTTCGGTCTACGAGTTTAAGGACCTCGCAGTCCGTATCGATGTGTGGTTGTTGGGACCCATCACCTCTCTGACGTCGTTGAAGGATTACAACGATAGGTGTCAGAGGAGTTCAGAGATGTACCCTTAAACCGGATGTAAATTGATTTAAGAGAGCAGCCGTACTCAGTCAATTTAATTTGAGGACTTACGGCCATGATTAGGCTAAGTCCAGTTCAATGTTTTTTTTTATCTTTGGCCTATTAGGCCTGTGCTAGGGCTTTGCCCCTGTTTAATAATGCACTGCATTTTCTTTTGGCCTGCTAGGCCTTTCTGATTTGGGCTCTGTCCCTTTTATAAATGATGCATAGCATCTGTTTGGGCTTTGCCCTTCTTTAAAATAATGCATTGCATTTAATTTGGCCTGTTAGGCCTTTTTTAATTGGGCTTGGCTCTTCTGTAAATAATGCAGTGCATTAATCAAATTGACGGTGACTTGTCAGGCGCTTTACGCCAATTAATGAGCGCAAGCGCTTGTGGAGGTGACACGTGTCACGCAAGCGCAGTGCGCTGTGTCAGTGCGCTGCGCTGTTGCGCTGTGACACGTGGCGCGCTCTGGTGAGTTGCGCTAACTTAAGAGAGCAGTGCTCTGTTTTTAAAGCGCAAGGCGCAGTTTATTCTGGGGCTGACACGTGGCGCTCTCTAGTGGCTTGCGCCAACCCAGGAGCGCAGCAGTGCAGTTTTACTAGTGCAAGGCACTGTTTCAATAACTTGATCCAATTTTGGATTCAAGAAAAGAATCTTTAAGATTCCAGAACCAATGGTTCATAAAAAAGTGCAAGGCACAATTATTATTTATTTTTTGTTGAATATTATTGATCTTGTTCTTAGATCAATGATCTATTCAGAAGAAATTCTTCTCTTTTTATAAAGGTTTTTACCTTTCTTCTTTTCTTGAGTTCTTCTCAAAATTCTTCAGAGTTCTCTCTGTTTTTGTTTTAAGTTCTTGATCCTCCCTCCCTGTTCTTCTGTCTTTTGAATTGGGGTCTAGGGGCCTTTATATAGTGCCCATTAATTTGTTAAAGAGATCTCTCTCTGAGTGATTCGGGAAATTTTCCCCACCGTTGGATCTTTGATCCAAGGGCTTCTGTTTTACAGAAGACAATCTTCTTGTTTTAACAAGAACAGAAAGATGTTACTGGAATTTAATTCTGTTTGGCGCAAACGCCCCAGCGCTTGACACGTGTCACGCAGCGCGCAGCGCAGCGCAACTGCGCTTGCGCATCTGCGCTGACACGTGTCGCGCAGCGCACAGCGCAGCGCAACTACGCTGACACGTGTCGTGCAGCGCAGCGCAACTGCGCTGACACGTATCGCGCAGCGCAGAGCGCAGGTCAGCTGAAGCGTTGCTTCTTTAATTTAATTTTTTAATTTTAATTTTCAGAACAGAGCCTTGCTCTGATTGGGGGAAATAGAAGCGTTAATTCGTTTCCCGTCTTAGAATTTGAACAGAGTTTTGCTCTGATTGGGGTAAACAAATGCCCCCCACCGTTGCGTTTACGTGGCCCCAAACGTGAGCGCAACGGTGGCAGAATTCCAACCGTTGCGGTAACTTTTGGAAGTTGAAAGGGCGTTTGATGCCTATAAATTGGACCTTTGGTTCTCAACAGATGATTATCATCTTTAAGATTTTTACTTTCAGAACTTCAGAGCTTTGCACTTGCCTTCGAGAACTCCTTGAGTTAGATTTTCTTTTAAAAGAAACTTTTTAGGTAAAAATTAATCTTGAATTAAATTAATTTTAATTAATAGAGCCTTGCCCTCATAGATCTTTTGATCTAAAGAAAACCCCTTTGGGGTTTCACCAGTAGAGCCTCGCTCTTAAGAATCTGTTTCAGGGTTTCTTAATCCATGAACAGAGCTTTGCTTTTTGGAAAAACATAGATCTTTTGATCTAAAAATGACGAACTCTCAAGAGTTTAATCATGTATAATGAAGATTAAAAATGGAGTTTTATCTTTAATGGATTATATCATCTTTTAATAGTAAGGGTCTCAGAGTTCTCGGGGAATTTCTTTAAATTCGCCTTATTATTGGATTTTGACAGGTGTCACTCCTGTCCGCAGAGCATTGCTCTCGAGGATTTTAACTCCCTGTATCTTTTTATTTGCTAATCTTTCCATGATGTTTCCTTCAGGCATTATAGCGGTGCGTTTATACAGTTTGCATGAGTTCATCACCTACGAGGATATCCGCGCACAAGGCCGTCATCAAAACCAAGAGTTTACAGATGCCCAGTGTGCGGAGGTTATGGGTCGTCTGAACGCACGCGTCGGTTGGCTGCTCCCTCGCCGTTCTGCTCTCTTGAAAGTCGTGCTGGGAGCAATTTGGAGAGCACTCCCGGGGTTCCACGAGGCCATGCCGCTCAATGCGCTAGATGACGCCGAAAACAAGGTGCATTCAGTGCACCTGTCGGGGCTGATCTCGAAGAAACGGCGGGATAGCCTCGTCGACATTCTTCATCAAGTTTTTCAGCAGACGACGATAATCGCTTCTTATCAAAGGATAGGGGGCCTTGCTGAAGATCTTGACACGCGTGAGCGTGAGAGGCTGCGCACGAGAATAATCAAAAAGGCTAGAAGAACTCTAGATGGCCTTACTTTTGAATTTCTCAATCCGTGCCCTGGATCTGAGGTTATACCATTGTAATAATTTGAGCAATATTTTGCTTAGTTCTCTATGATTGTAAGAACCCTTTGTAATGGAAAATTTCTCCTTTCAGCTTGTCTTATTTCTCGTTCTGAGTCTTTTGCACATGCATGAATGAGTGTGTCTCGAGTGCTTGATCAAACGCCAATCAGATGTTCTTTCTGTCGCTTTCTTTTTTCTTTTATTGCCAACATGTTACTTTAGTAAACATGGTCGATGGATAATAGAGTGAGCATTCTGTATTGGCTCCTTCAAGAGGTAATGAGGGCTTAGGCCGCAGGTTCAGATCTGCTGCCTAAGACTTTTCAACTCTATGAGCCGTAAGGGTCTCATAAAGACTTTTCTCCCTACGGATCGAGAGGATCTCGTAGGTGTATTTTCTCCTTAGGGATCGTGAGGATCCCTAAGTGTGTTTTCTCTTATAAGTCGTAAGGATCTCATAAGGGAATTTTCTCCCTCACGAGTCGAGAGGACTCGTAAGCGGTTGTTTCCCTCTTTGTCGAGATTCGACTTTGGAGAGTGAGACTTGTGGATAGTATGCAAGAGACCGTTTTGGACCGACTTGCAGGGTCCCAGTGCTTAGGAAACAGGTTTCATTTATGCCTACTGCCTAAGGCTTTATCTCACGAGTCGAGCCGCATCGAGAAGTTCTCGCAAAGACATCAATTTCTTCACAAGTCGAGACGAATCGAGCATTTCTCGCAAGAATATCCTAAATTCACAGTTAACCTCTGCTCTTTACGACAGAAGTCCGTTAGGGTCTGTGGTACTTAAGGTTTTGGCCGTCGTACCGTCACATAAGCTGATATATTCCTCGATAGGCAATTGTGCTGTTCGAGTAGCCCTGCAACTGCCGTGTCTCTGATCCCTTCGAGGGCTGGACAAGACGTCTTCAAGCAATCCTCCTTGGCAGTTTGACCGTCGGAAGAGCAAGCGTTAGGTATTTTGCCATGCCGCTTTTTACTTGAAGTTAGGCTCATTTTAGAGAGTCCCGATGAGTCATAACCACTCCGCGCTGGTGTGGGATGATCTCCGATAGTCTTTCAGGTTTTATGTGAGTTGCCGTCAAGACCCTGAAGCTAGGAATTTGGCCTTTGCTTCGTTTGTTGACATTGCATCTGCTGTATCGAGACGAATGTCGCGGTTGTCTCTAGGTTGCTGGTGAACCGTCGAGGTTTGGAACTAGGGATTTTGCCGTGGCTCCGTTAGTTTGATTGTCGCGTCTGAACCCTGCTGGAGGAAGAACGCTGTGGTGATAACTCGTCTGCTGTATCGAGACGAACGTCGCGGTTGTCTCTAGGTTGCTGGAGAACCGTCGAGATTTGGAACTAGGGATTTTGCCGTGGCTCCGTTTGTTTAATGATAGCGTCTGAACCCTGCTGGAGAAAGAACGCTGGGGTGACAACTCGTCTGCTGTATCGAGACGAACGTCGCGGTTATCTCTAGCTTGCTGGTGAACCGTCGAGATTTGGAACTAGGGATTTTACCGTGGCTCCGTTTGTTTGATTGTCACGTCTGAACTCTGCTGGAGGAAGAACGCTGGGGTGACAACTCGTCTGCTGTATCGAGACGAACGTCGCGGTTGTCTTTAGGTTGCTGGTGAACCGTCGAGATTTGGAATTAGGGATTTTGCCGTGGCTCCGTTTGTTTGATGATAGCGTCTGAACCCTGCTGGAGGAAGAACGCTGGGGTGACAACTCGTCTGTTGTATCGAGACGAGCGTCACGGTTGTCTCTAGGTTGCTGGTGAACCGTCGAGATTTGGAACTAGGGATTTTGCCGTGGCTCCGTTTGTTTGATTGTCGCGTCTGAACTCTACTGGAGGAAGAACGCTGGGGCGACAACTCGTCTGCTATATCGAGACGAACGTCGCGGTTGTCTCTAGGTTGCTGGTGAACCATCGAGATTTGGAACTAGGGATTTTGCCGTGGCTCCGTTTGTTTGATTGTCGCATCTGAACTCTGCTGGAGAAAGAACGCTGGGGTGACAACTCGTCTGCTGTATCGAGACGAACATCGCGGTTGTCTCTAGGTTGCTGGTGAACCGTCGAGATTTGGAACTAGGGATTTTGCCGTGGCTCCATTTGTTTGATGATCGCGTTTGAACCCTGCTGGAGGAAAGACACTGGGGTGACAACTCGTCTGCTGTATCGAGACGAACGTCGCGGTTGTCTCTAGATTGCTGGTGAACCGTCGAGATTTGGAACTTGGGATTTTGCCGTGGCTCCATTTGTTTGATGATCGCGTCTGAACCCTACTGGAGGAAAGACGCTGGGGTGACAACTCGTCTGCTGTATCAAGACGAATGCTGAGGTGGAGCTGGGATTTTGCCGTCACTCCGCTTTACTGACCATGGGGTCTTTTGTTGACGTTGCATCTACATCCTGCTGGACTGTGAAGGAACGCCGTTTTTGACATTGCGTCTGCTGTAACGAGATGAACATCGAAGTGGTGACCATTCCGCACTGGTGTGGGATGATCTCCAGTTGTCATTCAGGCTTTATATGACTCGCCGTTAAGACCTTGAAACTAGGAATTTGGCCTTCGCTTCGTTTGCTTCATTACGTCTGAGTCCTGTTGGAGGAAGAACGCTGTTATGACATCTCGTCTGTTGTATTGAGACGGACGTCGAGATGGTGACCACTCCGCGCTGGTGCAAGATGATCTCCGATCGTCTTTCAGGTTTTATATGAATTACCGTCAAGACTTGGCTCCGTTTTCTGATGAAGCATGGGGAGGGAAGATGTGTTTCCTTCTTTGTTTGTGCCCCTGGATTGTATACAGGGATTGCTGTGATATCGCCTGCAGGGCATGAATTTGATTATATATATTTTTCATTTTATTTCTTTCCGCGATGCTCTATCATTTCAGCTTTATATCGCGAAGGTCGCGATTGCCTAATCATTTCGGCTATTTTTCGCGGTGCCCAATCATTCCGGCTATTTATTTTATTTTCACTCGCTGCTTTTTATTGCGAATTGCCCAATCATTTCGGCTATTTTGCATGCATACGTTTTTACTTGCTGATTTTTATTGTAAGTTGCCCCATCATTTCGGCTATTTCGTATGCATGTGTGGCTCGCTGTTTTTTTATCGTGAGTGTGAAACTTGGAATCTGGTGCCAATCTCAGCATTAGCATCAGCATCGCTACAACTGGAATATTGCCAGGAGCGGATCATTATTTGCCATGAAAGGGCTTAGAATTTGATACCGGTTCAGGCATCAGTATCGCTACAACTGGGATATTGCCAGGAGCGAATCATCATTTGCCATGAAAAGACTTGGAATTTGATACCGATTTAGGCATCAGCATCGCTACAACTAGGATATTGCCAGGAGCGAATCATCATTTGCCTTTGTCGATGTCGAACAAAGGTGGCTTAGCGAACAGGGTTAGGATCCCGTCGACTAAGGCTTTTGACTTCATGAGCCGTAAGGGTCTCACAAAGGTATTTCTCCCTACAAGTCATGAGGATCTCGTAGATGTGTTTTCTCCTTAGGAATCGTGAGGATTCCTAAGTGCATGTTCCCCTGTAAGTCGTAAGGAACCTACAAAAGGGTTTTCTCCTTATAAGTCGAGAGGACTTAAAAGGGTTGTTCAACATATGGACATATCCCCAGTCACGGATGGGACTTTGTTAGGGAAATGTTTATTCGCGCCCGTGGATTGTATACAAGGGTCAGTATTGAGCCACTTGTAGGGCCGTATCGAAGGTTGTGGGGGTTGCTTAAGAACAGGTTAAGGTTTCTGTAACTTAAGACATTCAAATCTTATAAGCCGTGAGGGTCCCATAAGAGAATTCTCCTTACGAGTCGTGAGGATCTCGCAAGTGTAATTTCTCCTTAGGAATCGTGAGGATTCCTAAATGTGTTGCTTCCCTGTGAGTCGTAAGGATCTCACGCGGGTGGTTTCTCCTTAGAAGGTCGAGAGGACCCTGTAAGTGTCTTTTAACGAGGTTGCGCCCTTTCGGGTTTTCACAAACACTCGCCGGTAGCCCTGCTGTTTTTACTCACGGAGCCCTTTCGGGTTTTCATCCGTGCCCATTTTGCTTATGGACATACCGTTTTTTTTTATCCTTTTTTATTCTTTCTTTTTTTTTCTAACGAGGTTGCGCCCTTTCAGGTTTTCATAAACACTCGCCGGTAGCCCTGCTGTTTTTACTCACGGAGCCCTTTCGGGTTTTCATCCGTGCCCATTTTGCTTATGGACATACCTTTTTTTTATCCTTTTTTATTCTTTCTTTTTTTTTTCTAACGAGGCTGCACCCTTTCAGGTTTTCACAAACACTCGCCGGTAGCCCTGCTGTTTTTACTCACGGGGCCCTTTCGGGTTTTCATCCGTGCCCATTTTGCTTATGGACGTACCGTCTTTTTTTTATTTATTATTTTTATATATTTTTTTTATTCTCTTTTTTTTATCTCGTCAGCCTGAGGATGCTGTGGTAGTAGTTTAAAGACGTTTCGGTCGTCAGCTATTTTTAGGACGTAGTGATCTGTCATAAGTTTAAGGACGTTTCGGTCCATCGTCGCCATATTTGAGGCGAATCTCTAGTTTACTGACTTTGTGGTCTATGGGTTTTCCTTATGAATAAGCATGATGCCCCCAGCGTATCCATCTTTTTCAGAGCGTGCGGTTGTAGCGGGTTCACCCTTCAGTTTTCGGAGATGACGAACTTGCCCTGTTGGTATTGGTCTTCAACCCAGTTTTTGAAGACGTAACAGTTTTCGATCAGATGGCCCAATACTTGGTGGTAAGGGCAATAATTAAAACCGTTGACATCATCCAGTTGTAGTTGGTGTTTCGGTTCCGGTAGAGTGATAAGCTTGTTATGCACTGCCACTTCAAACAGCCTCCTTGTTTCATCTTGGGGAAATGAATAAGGACGTCTTAGCCTCTCCTCGAGGGATATGCGTGGACGCATATTGTTTTGACGAACAACCGGTCTAGGACCACTCGACTGTTGTTGAGTGTTGGCGACGAAGATCATTTTCCCCTTTCCTTTATCTTTTTTGTTCGATTCTTTGTTTATGGGGCCGAGATTTTTTTCGAGTAGCGGGCGATTGCACGGCTGAACGTTCTCGCAACTCCTCAATTCCTTCATTTTTGAAATAGATTCCTTGAGGAGAAGGTTGAAGGCAACTTCTTCGTCAGAGTCGCTTCCAAAGGTGATAATTTGCGATCCCTTGGAATCAGCTATACGACAGTCGTCGATGGCTCTTTTGCGCTCATCTATCGCATTTTTCCAATGTCTACGAGCTTCGCACTTTGTCCTGTTGAAGTGTTGCTTTTGAGCGACATATCCTTGCCACCAACACTTAAAGGAGTCGCAGTCTTCGGTAGGATGTATGATCTTCTGATGATATAAGCAGAAGTTAGGATGCATCTCTACTCCGTCGAGAGTATTTTCTTCAGAAGGTGGTAGCTTCATTCCCACTGATAGGGCTTTGGCGAACATTTTCCTTGTCTTGAATTTGTTTTTATCCGCGGCGGATG
Source organism: Agapanthus africanus (assembly GCA_030015575.1). Taxonomy (NCBI): domain Eukaryota; kingdom Viridiplantae; phylum Streptophyta; class Magnoliopsida; order Asparagales; family Amaryllidaceae; genus Agapanthus; species Agapanthus africanus. Next base: position 217,738,938 of record CM057338.1, read on the forward strand.
ACTTTTGATTTGACGGAAGTGCTTCGACTCTTTGGTCTAGTATTCGGTGTTTGGCTCCTTCCAGTATGGCCATCTCACGCTCTTGATTGACTTTAACTTTCAGACGAATCTCATTCAGGAAGGCATTGATCAACTCGTCTGACAGCCGCGGAATTTCTGGTTCAGGGTCCGCCCTCGATTTCTCGGCGCAAGGGGCCTCTTTATCATCTACCAATGAGTGAGAGATCACATGACAACTCGCTACGTAGTCTTCGGATTCATTTGATGAGTCTTCTCCATCGTTTTCGTCCTTGACAAAAGAACAAGCTGCCCCCATCGTGTCCGTCTTCTTTGGAGTGTGCGGCTGTGGTGGGTTTACCTTCCAGTTTTCAGACAACGCGAATTTGCCTTGTAGGTACTGATCCTCGATCCATCCCTTAAAGACGAAACAATTTTCGATCGGGTGACTTACCGTTTGGTGGTAAGGGCAATAATTGGGATTATTGAGATCGCCTGGCTGCGACAGACGTTTTGGACTCGGCAGATTGATGAGTCTGTTGCGCATTGCCAGCTCGAACAGTCTTCTCGTTTTATTCTGAGGAAACGAGTAAGGACGTCCCAGTCTCTCCTCAAGGGATGGGTGTGGACGCACGTTATTTTGGCGAACGACCGGCTTTGAGTTGCTTGGCTGTTGTTGAGCATTGGTGACGACGGTCGCTTTCCCTTTTCCTTTCTCATTGCGAAAGTCTGGTTTTGGGGGAGACGGTCCATGGCCCATCTGGTCCATTTGGGCAAATTTGTCGATCAAGGCCTGGAAGGTGATCGGCCTGAAGAACATCATGAATTGCGAGATGGTCGCTTGCGGATCAAGAGTGCCCACGAACATGCCTACCGCTGGTGCTTCTTCTATGCGTTGTTCGCATTTTGACCATAGGTTCCGCCATCGTGTTGCGTATTGGACCCCCGTTTCACCGGGCCTTATTATGGCGTTAATCAGCGCTGTTATCGGGGTGCGTCCACTAGCACTCGCGAATTTTTGTGTAAACAGTAGCTCCATCTCCGCAAATGTTTTGACAGAGTCGTTAGGTAGCTCCGAATACCATTCAAAGGCTGTTTCTGCTAAGCTGCCGACGAATTGGCGAAGCAACAATTTGTCATCGCCTCCAGTATTGCCACATAAGTCCCTAAATTGAGCGACATGCTGATGCGGATTCCCCGTCCCCTTATATACGTGGAACTTAGGGATCGTATATCCCGGCGGGTAACTGATTTGGTCATACCAGCTTGGATAGGGTCGTCCGGTTCTAACAATTTGCCCAGCCGCTTCATTCGCCTGATGAGTCCGTATTTGCTGAGCTATATAGTCATCTAATGCGGCTTTGGAAATGGTTTCTTCCTTGGATGCTGACAGGGCTGGAGGATTAGATGTTTCCCCTCCGTCGTTTCCGACAATAATTGGAGGGTCTTCAGCTGGAGGGTCCGGCTGTAACATCATCCCTACCATATCTTAGAAGAAGAGAGCCATCTATTTTATATTAGCCGCTTGCTCTGCGACTTCCTTGTCCTTCTTTTCGAGGACTCTATGTAAAAAATTAGCATCAGTCTCCTGTTCGTGATGCTGTTCTGATGATGCCTCCGAGCTCTCTTTCAGCCCGATAAGCACAGCCATTGCAGTCATCATTTCCTGAAGCTTCTGTTGCTGCTCCTGGGCTTTTGTCACGGATCGAGTGAGCGGCCGGTGACCCATCGAAGCACGGCTTTCCTCCTTTCCGGAAGCCATATAAACAGTGTGCACTACCATGCCCCAGACCTGGGGCATCTGTGTTCAGCGTTTTTACGGTTCGCCATGTTCACAGGGGCTTTCTGTGACCTCCTTTTCTTTTGAGTGATTGGAGTTGAGGGGGACATTGCAGTGGGCACCCAAGTAGCTGTTGCTTTTTGTGGCTTGACAGAGTAATCCTTCTCCTGCCGAACCTTCATCTTTTTCTGTCGGCGGAGATAATTTTCATCAATCACCGACTCTTGAACCTGTCGCCAGACTTTGTAAATTTTAGAGGACAGCCGTTGAGGGGGATGCTCTAGCTTCTTCTCTGGATTATTCTCCACAGGTGAAGGAGTTCGTTTCAACACTACAGAAGGAGAGTTTCTGCGCACCGTGTTCAGCAATTCAAAGCTGTTCCCGGTTGGAACAGCAACATCAATCCCCACCGTTGGAGCTGGCGGAGTTATCCCATAGGGGGAGTTGCCCCCAACCTTCCTCACTCGGCGCCAGTGGAAACATCGAGCGTGTCTTGCGGATGGAGTTGTTTCAGCTATAAGGGTGACTTCGTCGTGCACCTTGCTTTGAGGAGAGACTGTTATTGGTGTTAGCCTATCGAAGACTGACACCCGTTGAGCAGCAATGTCTAATCTGTCAAAGACGGACCTCTGGGCAGGGAAAGCAACCTTGGTGATTTCGCCTAAAACTGGAGTAGGGAAAGCTATCCGCTTCGGGATAACATCTTCCGGTATTGCTGGCTTTTTCATGGGCCCGTTGGAGCTCTGACCTAGCCTGTTAAAACCCGAGGCAATGGAGTTGGGCGACCCGTTGAGAGGGGCCGCGGCAGCGGTAAGTCGATCAAAGACCGACTTCTTTGGGGCTTCTTGCAACGTCATTGGGGCATTGAAGCTCATCGGTGGGGGCAGGGTCCCGAAGAATAGTCCGGCGGTGGCTTGAGTTACCTGCTCCACTGGCATTTTGAAAAGGGAGGCCGCTTGGGGCCCATAAGTCACTCCTCCAGCAAGGACGGAGCGAGAGTTACAGTTGCAGGTAGTGCAGTTTGAAGCCATTGATCTTCTGTTTTCTGCACGGAGCAAGACACTAAATCTTAGTACCTCGAATCCACAGTAAACCGCGATTCGTTCGTGAACACGACACACGAAGTGTGGAGTGGAAAGAGAAAGAGGTCCCACCGGGCGTGCCAGAATCTGTTCCCCTCCGAAAGACGGAGACGCGATAAACGTCTTGCCTGAGATTCGTTGCAGATACTATTTGGTTTTATCCGTCCACCTCTCCGAAGATACCAAGTTGATTTATGGTACCGTGTATCGGAGGTTTAGACGGATGCGGCCGATGTAGCAGATTTCGTCAGATTCCCCCTCGCTTGAGGGGTTTTTGATTGTGGGGACGCTCTTCCCTGCAGGCGCAAGCCCCTGCAGTTAATTACGCTACCGCATCGCGATAACAACTTTCTCCTTCTCCAGGAATTTCACTTCGTGTCGTGTGTGTCTGTTTTGTTTGTGGATCCTCGTGGATTGTATACGGAGACTAAGTTATGCCGTCGCCCGTAGGACGTGGATTAGTCCAAATCCGTATTTACTTAGATTTGGGTTTGGTGTTTTGGTTTAAGGATACGTTAGCCATATTTGAGGCCAAGATCAACTTAAACGTTTGTTAAGGATACGTTAGTCTAATTTGAGACTAAGATCAACTTAACGGGATTGTTTAGATCTGACAAAAGAGCATTTGGGCTCTATTTTTCCAGTTTAGGGACATAGTGGTCCATTTGACATATGGCCGCCGGGACCCGTCACCTCTCTGACGTCATTGAAGGATTACAACGATAGGTGTCAGAGGAGTTCAGAGATGTACCCTCGAACCAAAGTTGATTAGGGGATCTATAGTCCGATTTGGGACTAAAGTCTGTTTGAAGATTTAAGGATACGTTAGCCATTTTTAAGGCTAAGATCAACTTAAACAGGATCGTTTAGATCTGACAAAAGAGCGTTTGGAGGCTCTAGTATTCCAGTTTAGGGACGTAGTGGTCCATGTTCCAGTTTAGGGACATGGGGGTCCATTGCCAGTTTAGGGACATGGTGGTCCATTGCCAGTTTAAGGACATGGTGGTCCAACATTCCCATTTTGGGGACGGATGTTAATTTAAGGACGTTCCGGTCCACGAGTTTAAGGACCTCGCAGTTCGTATCGATGTGTGGTTGTCGGGACCCATCACCTCTCTGACGCCGTTGAAGGATTACAACGATAGGTGTCAGAGGAGTTCAGAGATATACCCTTGAACCGGATGTAAATTGATTTAAGAGAGCAGCCGTGCTCAGTCAATTTAATTTGAGGACTTACAGCCATGATTGGGCTAAGTCAAGTTCAATGTTTTTTTTTATCTTTGGCCTATTAGGCCTGTGCTAGGGCTTTGCCCCTGTTTAATAATGCACTGCATTTTCTTTTGGCCTGCTAGGCCTTTCTGATTTGGGCTCTGTACCTTTTATAAATGATGCATAGCATCTGTTTAGGCTCTGCCCTTCTTTAAAATAATGCATTGCATTTAATTTGGCCTGTTAGGCCTTTTTTAATTGGGCTTGGCCCTTCTGTAAATAATGCAGTGCATTAATCAAATTGACAGTGACTTGTCAGGCGCTTTGCGCCAATTGATGAGCGCAAGTGCTTGTGGAGGTGACACAAGTCACGCAAGCGCAGTGCGCTGTGTCAGTGCGATGCGCTATTGCGCTGTGACACGTGGCGCGCTCTGGTGAGTTGCGCCAACTTAAGAGAGCGGTGCTCTGTTTTTAAAACGCAAGGCGCAGTTTATTTTGGGGCTGACACGTGGCGCTCTCTAGTGGCTTGCGCCAACTCAGGAGCGCAACAGTGCAGTTTTACAAGTGCAAGGCACTGTTTCAATAACTTGATCCAATTTTGGATTCAAGAAAAGAATGTTTAAGATTCCAGAACCAATGGTTCATAAAAAAGTGCAAGGCACTATTATTATTTATTTTTTGTTGAAGATTATTGATCTTGTTCTTAGATCAATGATCTATTCAGAAGAAATTCTTCTCTTTTTATAAAGGTTTTTACCTTTCTTCTTTTCTTGAGTTCTTCTCAAAATTCTTCAGAGTTCTCTCTGTTTTTGTTTTAAGTTCTTGATCCTCCCTCCCTGTTCTTCTGTCTTTTGAATTGGGGTCTAGAGGCCTTTATATAGTGCCCATTAATTTGTTAAAGAGATCTCTCTCTGAGTGATTTGGGGAATTTTCCCCACCGTTGGATCTTTGATCCAAGGGCTTCTGTTTTACAGAAGACAATCTTCTTGTTTTAACAAGAACAGAAAGATGTTACTGGAATTTAATTCTGTTTGGCGCAAACGCCCCAGCGCTTGACACGTGTCACGCAGCGCGCAGCGCAGCGCAACTGCGCTGACACGTGTCGTGCAGCGCACAGCGCAACGCAACTGCGCTTGCACAACTGCGCTGACACGTGTCATGCAACGCAGAGCGCAGCGCAACTGCGCTGACACGTGTCGCGCAGCGCAGAGCGCAGGTCAGCTGAAGCGTTGCTTCTTTAATTTAATTTTTTAATTTTAATTTTCAGAACAGAGCCTTGCTCTGATTGGGGGAAACAGAAGCATTGCTTCGTTTCCCGCCTTAGAATTTGAACAGAGTTTTGCTCTGATTGGGGTAAATATGGAGCATCACGTGCCCACACGTGATAGGCGCTGCGCTTAACAAAGTTAAGCTAAAACTGGGCCTCACGTGCAGACACGTGACCTCTATAGACAAAGTATATAAGCGCCTGAATAAAGCGAACAATTGGACAAAAAGAAACTTACGTGATAGCACGTGACACCTTTTAGTGGGCTTAATTTGGTGGGGTCACGTGCTACACGTGATAGACTCCTATGCCTGCTGAACCAATAGAAGTAAATTCTAATTAAAAGGGACCAAAAGCCTTATTTGGAAAATATTTCCTTGGACCTTTCTAAACAAGAAAGATTACGCTCTGTAAAACAGAGCGCCGTTGGATTAAAGATCCAATGGTGATTAAAAATCACCAATCTACAGAAAATTCTGTGCAAAGAAATATCTTCCTAAACTTGTTAAGAACAACAAAAAAAATAACTTCTGTAAAACGGAAGTCCTTGGATTAAAAATCCAATGGTGAATAAAATTCACCGATTGATCTAAAAGATCATTTTGGTTGATAAAAATCTCTTGAGAGATTTTCTAAACAAAATTGATTCCCTTCTTTCTCCAATAAATAAGAGCAAAGAAACATAAAAAAAAGGGATGGTCAAGTTTTGAGAATACAAAAGAAAAAGAGAGAAGTTTTCAGGTTCTTAGAAGAGAAAGAAACAGGAAAAAAAAACCCCGAGGTAGGAAAAGGAACAAAACACATAGAATATCTCATTTCTTTCACCTCCATAAGAGTTTAACTCTTCTAATAAGAACTTAGTTCTTCCTCTGGTTGAGATATGCAGAAGCAGATCTCCCCACAAGTTGAGAATTTAATTCTCATCGGGGAGATTTTGCTATGCAGATTCAAAACCTAGAGGGAAATCTAAGTTTAGAGAATTTGATTCTCTCATAAAAGTATATAGGAATTTAATTTCTCTGATAAAACAAGGGTTTAACCCTTCATATGAGAACTTAGCTCTCCCTTATGATAAAAGATCTGTAGAAGTAGATCTCCACACAAGTTGAAAATTTAATTCTCATCGGGGGGATTCTATCATTGTCACGCCCCGCTTTCCAGAGTGCGCTAAGATAGGCACGTAACAGAGCCAACCATACTACCTGTGGATAGAAAAAATCCCTCCACGGTCACATTACGGCTGTAGAGATATCAAGAACAGGAAATTAAATAAACTATCTAGTACATGTCTATAAGTCAGAATAAACGAGTCAAGAAGCAATATGCGGAAGAAATAAATGCAAGTAACAATAACATCTGTAAAGTAAGGTGTAAATCCCCGTTTCCATCAATAAAATCTTTCTATATTTTCCCAGTCCCCCGAATGTTATCCTATTTTTCTCGTATTATTTTGTGTGAAATTAGTTGCTTAGGTTTTAATATTTAGATAATTTTCCAAAACTAAATATATATATAATTCCCCCATTTAAACCAAGCCCAAAAAAATAAATTAAAACCAAAACAAAAGATATATAAATACTCCCCAAGCCCACAGAGAGAAAATAAACTCAAAATTAACCCACCAAATAATTAAATCCCCTCAGCCGGCCCAAGCCCACGCCTAAACCCAATACCCACGCGCCCGACCCGACCCGACCACAAACCCTTCTTCCCTATTTCTCTCTCGTTTCCCGCTCGTTTTCCCCTACTATCCCACGTCGTCGCCAACGCCACGCCTCGCCGCCCCGCATTCCCGCACCTCAAGGCCACGACCGCGCGTGCCACACGAGCTCCTCAACCCCTCCCCGTCTCTTTCTCCCCTCTCCTTCCTCACTCTTGATCTCCTTTCTTCTCTCCTCACTCCAAAACAGAAAACTCCCAGCTTCAACCCTCACACTCCGATGACGACGATGAGGACGACCACCTAAATCACCCCGTCCTTCCTCCCTCGCTCTTCTCTCCATAACTCAAGACCCACTTCACCTCCCCTCGACCGAACCCCACCGCCAAGCTCGAACTCCCCTGCACCCTCCTCGCCGACGAGCTCCACACTGCCCCTGAACTACCTCGTCAACCCTCTGCGTCATCAGCATCATCACCTTCACCAACCCGAGCACCACCGCTGCTTCCTCCATCTCTCCACGACCACACCAAGTTTCAAACACTCGAGCCTCAAACTCCCGCTACACCCATCGCCGGAGCTACCTCCGTCGACCACCGCCGACCCCAGCACATCCCTGGAGTTTCACAGCACCCCACTCCGCTTCCAGCGATCACGAGCCATCCCCCGGGCAACTCCGACGACGAACCCAAACCCGAGCCGAGGCCGTGAACCCAAACCGTGCTGTTCGTTGCGCGTTCGTGCCGTTGCCACTTCCGTGCGTCATCAACGCGTCTCCAGGCAAGTACCCTACTTGCTACATGCTAGATTATCCTGTTACAAATCAAAATCGTATTAATTCCGTGTTTACAATTCGTGAAAACTTATATGACGCAAGTGTTTGATGCAAAACCCGAACGAAAACCTTCCATTAAACTGACGGAAATTGATCATATAAGCTGGCCCATGTGGTGATGAACATTGTATTGAAATTTTACTGAAAAATATAACCGTTACTGACTTGAACGATCATTCCCAATTACACCCGATAAAACTGAAAATTTCCCGCGTCTGAAACTTGTAAAAATCATAATTAATTGTTTACAAATTGAAATGATGCGTTCGAGGGCTCAAATCGAAGACGACTCGACGGCCTAGAACCACATAGAAGTTTTAAATTGTTTATATACTGAAAATACGACGGAAACTGATTCGGAGAGCGGCTCTGGACTGCAGTCCAGAGCAGCTCTGGCTGTTGATTTCTATCTCGTAGTGCTTACCCCTTTGCTGCTTGAACTTGTACATTGCGGAACCCTATATTTAGTGAAGATAAAATAGTTAGATAAATAATTAAAGTGGTTTCACCCCTTTTTACCGTCGTTTACTATTTAAACTGTAATTTAAAAGAACAGGACGTGTAGCAATCCCAAACAGGAACAGAACTGACACCCTATGATTGTACATTGTATAACTTCTGACGTAGAGGCGCGATTTAGAATCCGTCTGGTGTGATGGAAATCTTATTGAAACACCTAAATTTCATTCAACTATAGCGTCGCTAAATCCTGATCCCAACAGGGTGAAAATTGTGTCGCGAAACGGACGTTCGGTTCAGAAACTGAATTTCCTGCAGCGAGCACTTAAAATGAAACGGCTGTAACTTGCAAACCCGAAATCCAATTGCACTGAAATAAATTTTTCTGAACTGCCGAATGAGTTTACTTGTTACCGTCTTTGTATCTTTTCACTTAATTTTGAACGTATGATTTACTGCAATTTCTATAAGCTCATAAGATGCATAATAGTTCATATTACACATGACTTATTAACTGCATAAATGCACATATCTTACCCAATTGACATACACCTAGTGATAGTGCACGTTATTGTTCAGTGTACAATGCATTGTCGTGCGTGAATGGTATTGGTTTAGGAGTGTCAAGTATGCCAATGAAAAAGTGAATGATTCGTGACAGTGAATAATACAGTGAACAGTGACAAAACCGTGTTATTGGTGCATACTTGTACACGACTAGACCATAATCATAAACAGTGTAAACCTGGGGAAAAAGGGGAAATCGAAGTGGAAAGAGCATCGTATTTAGCGAGGACAGTGATTTAGAGGATGATCATTCGAACAACGACTCTTATATATATTAGGTTGGGCCTAGCGGTCCGGCTGACAGGGTTATATCCCGGACGATGCGGGCCGTAGTCTCGGGTATGTACGAGACCCTCGTTAAACATGATCCTCATTTCCATAACTCGATTTCAAAGATAACTTAGAGACTGATAGGGACACAGATCATACTTTGTATCAGTTAGTGACATAGTGATTACCTGCATTTTACTTCCACTGTTATTACCTTATTTGTCTGTTTCATGTCACTATTATAATATTGCTATTGCGTCGCTCTGACGACCTGAGTATGCATGCTCAGACCTAGAGAAAGAACCAGCGCATGAGTCGGACTTACCCTTCGAGCTAACGGAGATTTAGTCAGGAGTACCTCTTTCATCTTTTCTGCTTTCCCTAAAGAGACCTTGTATTCGAACTTGGATAGTAGTTCTTTTCTTGTTTTATTGTAAATTGTGAACAATGAAAGTTAATGTAATAATTTAGTGATGTATTTTCTTTACTTCTGTGCTTTGTTTACTGATTACCATGTAATGCTAGAAGCCGAAGTGTGACTACGGCGGGATTATTCCTTGACCGTAGGAGCATGGCTGGCCTATTCATCCCTCGTTTTCTGTATTTTGGAAAGCGGGGCGTGACATAAGGAAATAACTAACTGGATACTAACAGGATCCTCACTGCTCGGCCTGACGGCGGAAATACTCTTGATCAGCCTGCGACAAAGGTAGAGGATCTGGGCCATGCAAAACTCAGATATCGGTGCGTCATAATATCAACAATAATATAATCAGGGGGTAGTAATACATGCAGGCACGAGTATGAACAGTAATAAAAGTAGAACAGTAACAAGTCATAAGTAAACCGCAACATGAATATAGATCAGTGGACAGGATATAAACAGGTGAAGTGCAGTGAGTAGTCTAAACTGTGCTACGGGGTTATCTACTCTAAAGTTATTCGAAATTAATTAATGTAATTCTCATCGTAACCCATCGGTCTATGTCATGTTCATTCCCCATGGGACCACGATAAAATAATGTAATAGACTGTGAGCCTATGTTCCGTTCATTCCCCACGGGACCACGGTAAAATGATATAATAGCCATTTGAGTTACGTTCAGCTATTCTTGATTTCCCCATACCCCCAAGTTATGTGTGTACGTCAGGTATTTATAAATCTAAGACTAATGCCAACACAGGATCAAGCAGGAACAAGTTTGTCTGTACAGACAACGGGATATGTCCATCGGGACAATATGTCAGGATCGTCGGCATTAGAAACAGGATCAGGTAACATGTCAAGTAGTGATATATCAGGTCATTTCAGATAGTGTACATGTATCAAGTCATGTCAAGTAGTGGTGTATCAGGTATCAAGTCAAGCAGTAGTATCAGGTCATGACAGGTAGTGCACATGTGTCAAGCGGATGCTCATACTAAAACTGTAGCAAGTACGGATGCACGGTAAAGTATGGATGCACAAATATTTTGTCAGGGGTTATATCATGACTATGTAGGATGCACAATTATCAAGCATGGTGCACTAATACAACAGTAACATGAAATAATATGGTCTCGGTGTGCAAGTAGATATGTAATAAACCGTAAGGATACAGACGGATACTATAAAACTGTCAATCGGTAAAATTTGCTGAATATTAAAACACAAGCACTATTATTTATTAAATAGATATTTATATAATAATATTAACATGGATAACATATTCAAACCGATTAATAACTATAAAAGTGGTATTGATTAACCATGCACAAGAAAGTTCCGTTCAGAAATTCAGCGTCACCCTGATTTGTAAAATAGCTTAAAAATAACAAACGTTCTCCAAAAGAGACGTGTCTTATACCAAAACAAAGATAATTCAATAAGGTTTTCATTTTTATAAGTATAAGCATCTCAGGTTGCCCCTACAAAAATCTATGAACATTCGAAATTGAAAGTTTGCTACTGAAATTTCCCTGGACAGCAGTTTAGAGACATTTTCATTTGCATTTTACGTTATTTAAACAATTTATTTTGCAAGTAAATATTTCATAGAGTTATAGTATTCTGAGTTAGCTTCGTAACGAACTAAATAACGTATACTAATGATTTTTCTATGATTTATAATGAATTTTATAAGGTAAGATGTACAGTAAATTTCAGATTTGTCGTATCCGCTTATCAACGACGCTTCATGTGTAAACTATAATATTTTTAAATGTATAACATTATAAAATGGAGATTATAAACTAATTAAAGATAATAATAAGAAATATTACGACGATATATATTTTAAATGATATGGATGCAAACGGGTATCACATAATCGTAAAATGATAAACTAACAAGTGCGGAACATATAACTAAGCAATATGAAATGTAACTATTCAATTTGATGCAGTATATGATAGTATAGTATGTAACAAGATAAGTTTTCATGACCTAGATCTGAAATGATATGACTGGATGCAAACGGAATATCGAAAAGTTATAAAACTAAACATGGGGTGCATGATTTTAAATACAGGTATTCCATTTGTTAAAATAGATGCGTCTAAAATAATGTAGCATGTAATTAAGATTGGTTTGCATGCCCTAGATCTGAAATGCACTATACAAATGTAAACGGAACGTCGAAATGCTGTAATATGAAACATGGGATGCTTGATTTAAAATACAGATATGATATTTATTTAAATAGGTATATAATGAGTTATATAGCATGTAGCAAGATAACTTGCCTTGAACAAGAACGGATATGTACGGAACGTCCTTCATCGGCGAAATGTCGCAACGCGCGCACGGTACACAGAACAGTTCCAAACAACGCACGAGGGTGATCACTCAAGTCAGGTACGTTCACTGGATCACTCGGATCGTCAGCGATGAGCACGGCTCCGGCGGTGATCACCGGAATCAAGAAACAAGATCAAGAAAAAGAAAGAAGAAAGAAGAAGAAGACGTAAGAAGAAGAGGCTGTGTATTAAATAAGGAAAGAAAAAATTAAATAAATAAAATATATATATGCAGAGGAGAAAGAGAGAGAAAGGGGTTGTTAGTTTGTTAGGAAATTAGTTTAGATTCAAATTTAAAAAATCTTTTATTAGTTAACTAAATTTTAATTTGTATCAATTTATAAAATTAATATTATATAAATAAAATTTGATATTCTGGTAAATTCACACATAGTCCAAAACATGCCTGGGTCGGATCTAAAATTCAGTTTTAAAATACGAAAAATATACATGTCGACCAAAATAAAAAATTAATGTCCGGATAACGAAAAATGCATACCCCCAAGAACGGATGCACGCACGTGCGCGTAGCCATCCAAACAAGTCCGTTTCACTGAACGAGACGAGAACAAGATGCGCGGATGCTACCACGGGGCTAGGGGTATCATGCAGGCCATGCAATGTATTTTTAAAATATTTTATGTGACTTAAAATATTATATTGTAAAAATGCAAATGCTAGATAAAATGCCAGTATGCACTAAACATGAAAATGCACCAGTCTACGTAACAAGTCAGGATAATTCATAAATATGAATCAAATAAGTTCAAGCAAGCGGGTCGGGTCGAATGCAATGTAAAATGTAAAATACTATTCCCACCCAAAACACGATAAATCAGGAAAATACCACAATTAAGGAAATACGAGAACTGGAATTGGTATAAATGAACTAGGTTGTTACATTATACCCAACTACAAAAGAATTTCGTCCTCGAAATTTCAAGAACAAGAAAGGATAGACAATTAAGAAACTACAAGAATAGATGTGGAAACTTCTGTCGGATTTTATCTTCTCGTTCCCAAGTTGATTCTCCATGCGAGCGATTTCCCCAAGAAACAAGTACGAGAGAGATAACCTTGTTCTTAAGAACCTTTTCCCTTCAATCCACAATCGACATCAGTCGTTCCTCAAAAGTTAAATCTTCCCGTACAGTCAGCTACGAATGATCCAGCACGTGTGTTTCATCTTGAACATATTTACGGAGTTGAGATACATGAAACACGTCATGAACATTCGCCAAAGATTGTGGTAACGCCAATCGATAAGCCACTTCTCCAACACGCTCCAAAATCTCGAAAGGCCCAACGAATCGAGGACTAAGCTTTCCTCGACTCCCAAAACGAATCACTCCTCTAGTCGGTGATATCTTCATGAATACTAGATCACCAACAGCGAACTCTAGAGGTCTTCTTGATGTATCGGCCCAACTCTTCTGCCTATCTTGCGCTGCCTTCATATGATTCCGGATAGTATTAACTTTCTCTACAGTTTGCACGATCAAATCCAGTCCCAACAATCTTCGTTCTCCAACATCGTCCCAACAAACATGTAAGCGACACTTGCGACCATACAATACTTCGAATGGAGCCATCTGAATAGTCACCTGAAAGCTGTTGTTGTACGAAAACTCCACCAAGTGTAGATGATCCTCCCATGAACCCTTGAAGTCTAACATGCAAGCTCTCAACATGTCTTCAAGAGTTTGGATCGTTCTCTCCGACTGGCCATCTGTTTGAAGATGATAAGCTGTGCTAAACTTCAATCGAGTCCCCAAACTTTCCAGTAAGCTCCTCCAGAAGTGTGATAAGAATCGGGTGTCACGGTCGGACACGATGCTCACAGGTACTCCATGCAATCTCACAATCTGCTGCATGCACCGTTCTGCTAACGCTTCCGTTGACTGACCAACTCGAAACGGTATGAAGTGAGCCGCCTTGGTCAATCGATCAACAATCACCCAAACTGCATTGTTGCCCTTTGGACTCCGCGGTAAAGCTGTCACGAAATCCATGGTTATATGTTCCCACTTCCATTGAGGAATCAGAAGTGGTTGCAATAAACCAGCAACCCTTTGATGTTCAACCTTAACTTGCTGACACACCAAGCACTTTGCTACAAAGCGAGCAATCTCCCTTTTCATGCCTTCCCACCAGAAATGCTGTCGTAGATCACGGTACATCTTCGTGCCTCCTAGATGTACGGAATACGCGGAACTGTGTGCCTCCTTCATAACTTCTTCACGAATGTCTCCTTTTGGCACACACAAACGGCTACCATATCGCAACGAACCATCTTCATGAAGTAACAAGTCCGTTCGATGTCCAGCTTCAACCTGTTCTCGAAACCTTTGCAATCTTGGGTCCTTCGAATGCACTGCTTTAATACTCTCGATCAATGACGACTGTACTTGCAGCTGCATCAACTGTCCTGAAGAATGCGGTAGCACGATCTCCAACTCGAATCTCCAAAAGTCTTCCATAAGCTCCTTCTGTGCAGTCAACATCTGAATTGCTGGCAACCGACTAAGCGCATCCGGCACAACATTAACTTTCCCCGGATGGTACTTAAGATCAAGATCGTAGTCAGCCATCAACTCCAACCATCTACGCTGCCTCATATTAAGCTCTTTCTGTGTGAACACGTACTTCAGGCTTTTGTGATCGGTGAATACTTCGACTCTTTCGCCTAATAAGTAATGTCTCCAAATCTTCAAAGCGAAAATCACAGCTGCTAGCTCCAAATCATGAGTTGGGTAATTCTTCTCATGGGTCTTCAACTGTCTCGAGGCGTAGGCTATAACCTTCCCATGCTGCATCAAAACACATCACAATCCTTTCCTAGATGCATCGTTGTGAATCACCAATCCTCCGGAACTGTCTGGTACGGTCAAAATAGGAGCGGTTATCAATCTCTGCTTCAACGCCTCAAAAGCTGACGCACACTTATCCGTCCACACAAATGGTACTTCCTTACGCGTAAGCTTGGTCAAATGCTCAGCAAACCAGTAAAATTCTCCAAGAACCTTCTGTAATAGCCGGCAAGTCCAAGAAAACTTCTGATCTCTGCTACGTTCTTCGGAATCAGCCAATTTTGAACTGCTGCAATCTTCTCGGGATCAACGGCGATTTCATCTCCGGATACAACGTGCCCCAAAAACTTCACTTCTTCAAACCAAAACTTGCACTTGCTCATCTTTGCATATAATCTTTCTTTCCTCAATGTCTGCAGTGCGATCTTCAAGTGTTCCGCGTGCTCTTCAATGCTCCTCGAGTAGATCAGAATATCATCGATGAACACCACTATAAACTGGTCCAAGAACGGTGAAAAGATTCGGTTCATGATGTCCATAAATATCGCCGGTGCATTCGTGACTCCGAATGGCATCACTAAATACTTGTAATATCCATACCGAGTTCGGAACGCAGTCTTGCAAATATCTTCTGATTTAACTCGGACCTGATGATATCCGGACCGCAAATCCAGCTTCGAGAATACCCTCGCGCCACTAAGCTGCTCGAACAATTCGCCAATGCGAGAGATCGGGTACTTGTTCTTAATAGTCACCCGGTTTAATTCTCGATAATCGATGCACATCCTCCTTATGCCATCTTTCTTCTTTACTAGAAGAACTGGAGCTCCCCAAGGTAAATTACTGCTGCGAATTCAACCCTTCTCTAGCAATTCGGTAACCTGCTTCTTTACTTCTTCCAACTCCACTGGTGCTATCGGATAGTACGCCTTTGAGATTGGCGCTGCACCAGGAACAAGATCGATCGCGAACTCCACATCTCGTTTTGGCGGTAAACCCGAGATGTCCTCGAACACATCCATGAACTCTCAAACTACAGCTGGCGCTTCCTCCTTATCAACTTCCATTGACGAAAGAACATTGCTTGTCGGCCAGCCCTAAACTCGACTAGCCCGACAGAACTGCTACCTCCAGCAAAACAAACTCCGGATGTCCGGGAATCTGGAAAATCACTTTCTTTGCCCTACAATCAATGTGAGCGTGGAAAGTGAGACCATCAATTTCCAAGACAACTTCATAACTGCCGGTATCGGTCACCAAGAAATCTGCAAAACATAAACTGGTAAGCAATGAAAAGGAGAGAACCAAAGTAATAGAACGACCATGAAATAAGGAAATGAAACATGACCAGGACTCCAAGTTACTTAAATAGAGTACCGCATTGTAACCATACTGCGGTTCATAGTTACAATCACATAACTCCGTTCAAGTCGCCCAAATCCTAGTATCAGAATCAAATGAATAGGACGGAAGAAACAATAGGGAACCAAAAGAATTTCAACTCGAGATGCAAAGTTGTTTGCATATCGTCGGGACAGGGGTCAAGAGAAAGATATGATTCAAGAATCATGATAACAATGTGGCAGGACATGTTCCTAATTACGGATTTTCCGATTCGTGTATTGGGTCCAATACCCAACTACAAAAGAATCAAACTCGATTAACCTAAATCCTATAGCTCTGATACCAAACAAACCATGTCACGCCCCGCTTCCCAGAGTGCGCTAAGATAGGCACGTGACAGAGCCAACCATGCTACCTGTGGATAGGAAAAATCCCTCCACGGTCACATTACGGCTGTAGAGATATCAAGAATAGGAAAATAAATAAACTATCTAGTACATGTCCATGAGCCAGAATAAACGAGTCAAGAAGTAATATGCGGAAGCAATAAATCCAAGTAACAATAACATCTGGAAAGTAAGGAAATAACTAACTGGATACTAACAGGATCCTCACTGCTCGGCCAGACGGCGGAAATACTCTTGAACAGCCTGCGACAAAGGTAGAGGATCTGGGCCATGCAAAACCCAGACGTCAGTGCATCATAATATCAACAATAATATAATCAGGGGGTAGCAATACATGCAGGCACGAGTATGAACAGTAATAAAAGTATAACAGTAACAAGTCATAAGTAAACCGCAACATGAATATAGATCAGTGGACAGGATATAAACAGGTGAAGTGCAGTGAGTAGTCTAAACTGTGCTACGGGGTTATCCACTCTAAAGTTATTCGAAATCAATTAATGTAATCCTCATCGTAACCCATCGGTCTATGCCCCGTTCATTCCCTACGGGACCACGGTAAAATGATGTAATAGACTGTGAGTCTATATCCCGTTCATTCCCCACGGGACCACGGTAAAATGATATAATAGCCCTTTGAGTTACGTTCGGCTACATTCTTGATTTCCCCATACCCCCAAGTTATGTGTGTAAGTCAGGTATTTATAAATCTGAGACTAATGCCAATACAGGATCAAGCGGGAACAAGTTTGTCTGTACAAACAACCGGATATGTCCATCGGGACAATATGTCAGGATCGTCGGCATTAGAAACAGGATCAGGTAACATGTCAAGTAGTGATATATCAGGTCATGTCAGGTAGTGTACATGTATCAAGTCATGTCAAGTAGTGGTGTATCAGGTATCAAGTCAAGCAGTAGTATATCAGGTCATGACAGGTAGTGCACATGTGTCAAGCGGATGCTCATACTAAAACTGTAGCAAGTACGGATCACGGTAAAGCATGGATGCACAAATATTTTGTCAGGGGTTACATCATGACTATGTAAGATGCACAATTATCAAGCATGGTGCACTAATACAACTGTAACATGAAATGATATGGTCTCGGTGTGCAAGTAGATATGTAATAAACCGTACGGATACAGACGGATAGTATAAAACTGTAAATCGGTAAAATTTGCTGTATATTAAAACACAAGCACTATTATTTATTAAATAGATATTGATATAATAATATTAACATAGATAACATATTCAAACCGATTAATAACTATAAAAGTGGTATTGATTAACCATGCACAAGAAAGTTCCGTTCAGAAATTCAGCGTCGCCCTGATTTGTAAAATAGCTTAAAAATAACAAACGTTCTTCAAAAGGGACGTGTCTTATACCAAAACAAATATAATTAAATAAGGTTTTCATTTTTATAAGTATAATCATCTTAGGTTGTCCCTACAAAAAGCTATGAACATTTTAAATTGAAAGTTTGCTGCTGGAATTTCCCTGGACAGCAGTTTAGAGACATTTTCATTTGCATTTTACGTTATTTAAACAATTTATTTTGCAAGTAAATATTTCATATAGTTATAGTATTATGAGTTATCTTCGTAACGAACTAAAGAACGTATACTAATGATTTTTTTATGATTTATAATGAATTTTATAAGGTAAGATATACAGTAAATTTCAGATTTGTCGTATCCGCTTTTCAACGACGTTTCATGTGTAAACTATAATATTTTTAAATGTATAATATTATAAAATGCAGATTATAAACTAATTAAAGATAATAATAAGAAATATTACGACGATATATATTTTAAATGATATGGATGCAAACGGGTATCACATAATCGTAAAATGATAAACTAACAAGTGCGGAACGTATAACTAAGCAATATGAAATGTAACTATTCAATTTGATGCAGTATATGATAGTATAGTATGTAACAAGATAAGTTTTCATGATCTAGATCTGAAATGATATGACTGGATGCAAACGGAACATCGAAAAGTTATTAAACTAAACATGGGGTGCATGATTTTAAATACAGGTATTCCATTTGTTAAAATAGATGCGTCTAAAGTAATGTAGCATGTAATTAAGATTGGTTTGTATGCCCTAGATCTGAAATGCACTATATAAATGTAAACGGAACGTCGAAAGGCTGTAATATGAAACATGGGATGCTTGATTTAAAATACAGATGTGATGTTTATTTAAATAGGTATATAATGAGTTATATAGCATGTAGCAAGATTAACTTGCCTAGACGGAACAAGAACGGATGTGTACGGAACGTCCTTCATCGGCGAAATGTCGCGCGCGCACGGTACACAGAACGGTTCCAAACAACGCACGAGGGTGATCACGCAAGTTAGGTACGTTCACTGGATCACTCGGATCGTCAGCGACGAGCACGGCTCCGGCGGTGATCACCGGAATCAAGAAACAAGATCAAGAAAAAGAAAGAAGAAAGAAGAAGAAGACGTAAGAAGAAGAGGCTGTGTATTAAATAAGAAAAGAAAAAATTAAATAAATAAAATATATATAAATATATATATGCAGAGGAGAGAGAGAGAGAAAGGGGTTGTTAGTTTGTTAGGAAATTAGTTTAGATTCAAATTTAAAAAATCTTTTATTAGTTAACTAAATTTTAATTTGTATCAATTTATAAAATTAATATTATATAAATAAAATTTGATATTCTGGTAAATACAAATATAGTCCAAAACATACCCGGGTCGGGTCTAAAATTCAGTTTTAAAATACGAAAAATATACATGTCGACCAAAATAAAAAATGAATGTCCGGATAACGAAAAATGCATATCCCAAAAACGGATGCACGCACGTGCGCGTAGCCATCCAAACAAGTCCGTTTCACTGAACGGGACGAGAACAAAATGCGCGGATACTAACACGGGGCTAGGGGTATCATGCAGGCCATGCAATGTATTTTTAAAATATTTTATGTGACTTCAAATATTATATTGTAAAAATGCAAATGCCAGATAAAATGCCAGTATGCACTAAACATGAAAATGCACCAGTCTACGTAACAAGTCAGGATAATTCATAAATATGAATCAAATAAGTTCAAACAAGCGGGTCGGGTCGAATGCAATATAAAATGTAAAATACTATTCACACCCAAAACACGATAAATCAGGAAAATACCACAATTAAGAAAATACGAGAACTGGAATTGGTATAAATGAACTAGGTTGTTACAGTCATACAGATCCCAAACCTAAGAGAGAGAAAAACTAAGTCTTAAGAATTCAATTCTTACAAAACAGTGGGTTTGAAAGTCTCGAAACTCAGAATCTCCATGCACGTAAAAGGATTGGCACCCAAGGTAATAACAGCCGATCACGTGCTCCCACGTGAGCGCCTTTGATGAACAAAAGAGAATAGTCGAGATTGGCTCACGAGATCACACGTAACCCCATAGCAGTGCTTGGCACTTACAAAGGAAAAAGGGAATAAATCAAAGGCAGTTTCCATTTTTAGGGGCGCCTCACGTGATCCCACGTGACCCAACAGTGCCTGGCGCTCAGAAAAGAACAAAAGAATAAGCCCAAAGAAGCAGCGCCTCAAATTCTTGAAGTTTAACACTGTCTCAAGCGCCTCACGTGACCCCATGTGAGCGCCTCTGAATTTTAGTGTTTAACACTCTTGCGAACACTTCACGTAGGAGAACGTGAGCGCTAAATATATACTAGTGTTGAACACTATGAAAGGCTAATATTAGCCAGACTCAGACCAGATCTTCCAAGGACCATCAATTGAGCCCTCATGCTCAGGGTCTCCAAAACCGATCTCGGTCCCAAAGATAGCTAATGAGCTCCTAACAAATGAAATCTAAACTGATGTTCATCCCATTCCCCCAAATCGGGACAATGGTTCAAGGATACATCTCTCCACACCACTGATACATGTCGTTGTAATTCTTCAACGTCTTCAGAGAGGTGGAGGGTCCCAATAACCAATAACTTTTGGCGTATCCCCAAACTGATTAAATCAGAACCCCATAAACTATGACGTCTTCAAACCATATGGACTATGATGTCCTTAAACTTCACAGACTATAATGTCTTTAAACCATACGGACTATGAGGTCCTTAAACTTATGGACTATGATGTCCTTAAACTTTATGGACTATGAGGTCCTTAAACTCATGGACTACGATGTCCTTAATCCCAATGAACCGTAACGTCCCTAAACTAAGACGATAGAGCCCAAATACTCTTTCGTTGGATCTAAATGATCCCAAAACCCCGTTGAGTAGATCTTAGTCTAAAATTAGACTAACGTATCCTTAACGAACGTTTAAGTTGATCTTAATCTCAAAGAGATTAACGAGCCTTAAACCAAACCAAACCCAAATCTAAGAAAATACGGATTTGGACTAATCCACGCCCTACGGACGACAACATAAATTAGTCCGTATACAATCCACGGGCAACTAAAAAATAAAACAAACACACAAGATACGAAGTGACCATCTGGAGAAGGAGAAAGTGGTTACCGCGATACGGTAGCGTAATTAACTGCAGGGGCTTGCGCCTGCAGGGAAGAGTGTCCCCACAATCAAAAAGCCCTAACAATAAGGGGGAATCTGACGAAGTGTGCTACAACGGCCGCATCCATCTACACCTTCGATATACGGTGCCATAAATCAACTTGGTATCTTCGGAAAGGTGGACGGATAAAACCAAATAGCATATGTCCCCAAATTCAGGCAAGACGACCTATACGGTTTCGTCTCTGTTTTCGGCGGTAAACACTAATCACTGTCAAAGAACAAGTGATCCAAGACAGGTCCAAGATTCGACGTGATAAAGCGATGTGAGATTCGACGGAACATCTACATCCGACAAGGTAGAGATCGAGAACAACTTCTTCTTCCTCTTTTAATCTAAACTTGAAGTTTGTACTTGTGAAGTTGATTAATAAAGGTAGATCTTTAGTTTAATTATTTGGTTACATTATGAATTTCATCTCTATCCGTTCTTCTATCTCCATCATGCGCGAGTAATTCTCCGCTTGATAGGGTTCGTAGGATTAGAATAGAACAATGGATGAGAAAATGTTTTAACTTCTTTTAAATCTTATGAAGTTTATAAACTTTAACAAAATAAATGTTAATATCCTTATCGGGCGCGCTACTAATTTATTGCTAGTCTCGACCGCGATTTGAGATCAGATTAACAGTTGTTTTGTTAAGGGCTAGACATGAATATAAATCAATGAAAAGACAAGGGTCAATAGTGGGAAAACCCTAGTTTCTTCCAAGAACCCCAATTCTCATTCATCACTATCTATCTAGTATTAAATCTATCAATAGATAAAAGAAGTAATCTTTATTAGTCATCCATAACTACTAAATCCGAACGAACCCTACAAGCATTCTTCTTATAAAATCTATATCCGTATTCAAACTAGATCTATATTTTACATCCGTATTTTGACGTACATCTAGAAACTATTCTCCACTATTCTTTATTCCTCTATTCTTCCTCTTTTTCAACACGTCTAAAGTAAGATTGAAAGATTCCACATATCCCTGAGGACAACATGTACTCAACTCGGTCTAGCTACACGCGACACCGTTATTGATTGCGGTTACTATACACACTTACAGATCAATCAAATGGCGTCGTTGCCAGGGATATGTGCGTAATTTTTTTATTCTTACTATTTGTGTTGAATTCTTATTACTATTTGTGTTGAATTCTTATTTCGATCTATATCATAAAACAAAACAAAACCGCATCTTGCATATTTAACGATTAGTGTGCGATTTTTGCGAGGGAATCTGGAGTCACTTTAGCGAGGAGATAAAGATTCAGAGACATTCATCAAGACCCGGAGGACCAAAGAAAGCCACAGTGAAAAAAATTAAACAAAGAACCCCCTAAAGCGCAGCGGAGCCGCGGCTATTGTGTGCAAACGGCGGCGGAACCGCGGCGGTCTTGGGGAGTTAGGCCCTCAAACTTTTCCGGTAACCTTCCTACATCTTTCTCTCTCCTCTGAAAAATCCAATAATATATTTTCTACAGGATTCTTTGCAAAATATCGCCGCTCAAAATTCTTTTTGCGTGTTTTGTTTTGCGAGTTGTTTTTGCATATCTTAATACGGACTTTAAGGGGTAAGACCATAATTCAGATTAAGTGGGGATTTCATCACCCTTCCTAGGCCACACAAATCACCAAACGAGCATCCGCATCATCCTATATTAATTAAAAAATATCTAGACCAAGACTCTAAGGACCGTCACACTCAAATAGGACAGAGGAAGGTCGTAGGTAATCTATCGCTTATCTGCATTTCTTTTGTGGTGTCTAGGCAAGTGTGTCTAAGGCAAGTGGTTACTTAATTAGGCCCGCTATTTTCGGTGATTCGTATAGCGGATACTTCTCACTTACCTGGCACTTACCTGGCCACAAGAGTTATAAAAAGGTGGTAGAGGATTGATCATGCGGCTTGTCCTTTGGAAGTCTAGGAGCAGTCTAGTGCTTGACCTAGGTAACCTTAGTTCTAGGGTTTGTTTGTGCATTTTGTGATTTGTTGAGTCAACCCTCAAGTCCCACTTTCAAAGCAAAACAATCCAAATAGAGCTTAAATCTTTTCACCCTCCTCCCTCTTTTCACCTTCTTATAATGGGTAACCCAAATAGAAGAACTTTTGCCGAGTTTTGCTATCCAGAACCAGATATTTCTTGTTATCGTAATCGCTTCGGTATACCATCCGACTCTACCATGTCTTTAAGAGATCGGATAGAGCAAGCGGAAAGAAACAGTTGGCCGCCTCACTCCAGGTCCTATCAACCGCATCAAAATTCTACATCTTCTTTTGTTGATACTCCATCTAAAGCGTGTGAGGGAACTCCTAAACGCATGTCCATCGCTGAATATATATATAGCAAGGACTAATGGCCAAAGTTTCAATCCGGTCAAACCGTTAGGACAACAAACGCCGCCACCTTCTAAAGAAGATTTTACTACTCGGTTTATGGCGTATATGACATCCGTTGATAGTCTCCAACCACACAACCAATATCAATATTCTTCTTATCACAATGTTGATCATACTCCTGCGCAATTTTCACAAGCTTTCGATTCCTATCAATCATACTCGACTTTTACACCTTCTCGAGACATTCCTTCTAATCAGTCATTTGAGAGTTTTACTTATCCACAAGAATTTCAATCTTATGTTGAAACCCCTTACCGACCCATGTCTAGTCTTGAACGGACTGTGGAAGAATATATGGTAGCGTCGCGCTGCGCCAGAGAGGAATTGAATGAGTGCATGGCCGTTCTCAATAAACAAAACGAACGAGCAACTAGTTTCAAACCAGCTCAAAATTTTCCAACGTATGATACGGCCATAGGACAAATTGAGAATTTAGGTAGTGAGAGAGAGCGGTACACCCTTCCAAATCAAACCTCCACATCCCAAATTGAAATCCACAACTCCAGTTTCACAGATCTATCGAGTACACCAAATAATTCACCAATTGAAGATAGAATGTCTGATGAGTTGTGTGACTTTGTAGTATTTGATTTACCCGATTGTGAAGGGTCCATTTCAAGTGAAGCCACATCCAACCCTTGTGATCTCTACACCTCCACTCTAGAACCACAATTGATTGGAAACCCTGCTTTTGATGAGGTGTTTGAGACTTATAACCTTCACTTGATTGAGGATATTGACGTTGAGGATATATTGGATGATGAACCGAAATTTTGGATGAGTTTATCCCACCAATTCAGCAGGTCCTTTCACTCCCGTGTGGTCATCATCTCAAATCTTTAACTATTCTTCCCGAACCCCATATGCGTCTTGAAGTTGATGATAAATGTATAACCGAAAAGCAGAACGAAATTCAGCCTTCATTTCTCACATCTGGTTCAGCAATACTCGACACCCCAATTTGTTTACCCATTTCATCTTCCACTTTTTCTGATTCTTCTTCTAATCTTCCTTTAATGATAGCGAGTGTTGATGAATCACAATCCGATATTTCGAGTTCGATAATTCTAGAAAGACAACTTGATTTAGACTCTTTTGAGAATGAGGTAGATGAGCTTTACGAGTTTCCTGCCTCCATAATTTTTGACAAATCAAGTGTGTTGAATTCTGGCGCGACACTTATTGACATTGAAACGTTTAATCGGACCATCGATGAAAGTTTCGAAGATATTTTCGCCGACGAACTCGCATTCCTAAACGACACGGATTTTATGATTAATCAACCTTCACCTGAAGAAGTCGAACCATCACCATTTCTTCTTATCCCATACGAGAATGTGACCATTCTTCTCATTCCTAATCATCCACATTCTCGTTTTCGTTCACCATTATTGTTTCGTCTCTATCAACCGAGACGTAAACCATACCACCTCTATCTCCCCACTTCCTCAAATCTCTGATTTTCCACCAGCCAGTGCATTACATCGATAAAAATTTTGAATGGCTGGTGTTGACTTTTGGTCTTTGTAAGGCTTTACTTTGACCAATAAGTTTAACCCTCCCCCCCAAATAATTTTAAATGCTTAATACTATTTTACTCAAGTTTGGGTGGGGGGATATTTTGGCTCTTGAAAGAAAATTTTTATAAAATTGTGAGCCAAAAAATAAGTTTGGGGGAGAATTTTACTTTCACTATTTCATGTCCCCGTTACTAACTTTTCCTCCCAAGTCTACAGTTTTTTTAAGCTTAACAAATGACATCAGTAAGGACACTGCTGTAAACAGGTTTGGGGGATATTTGTGCTTATTCACGCATTACTTTGCATTATACTATATATAAGCACAAAAATTTTTTGATAATGAAAGTTTGAAAGTGAAAATTTACATATGAAAGATAGGAATAGTTTGAGAAAGCAAGAGATGTTTTCTTAGACGAAACTAGCAATAAGTAGTTATGAGCCGTTGTCCCAAGGGTTAGTATGATGAAGGAAATTACTAATCTGAGGATAAAAATAAATCTGAAAAATTATCCATATTCTTAAGGTCAAACATTTGGACGTTGATACCCTGCTGTACGCACTTATACACATCTCGAAACTTGGGATAGTAAAGGATACCTTGAAATGCTCTTGTCTAAAAGCCTTAGTATGAAGGAAAATAAAATATAAGTGGTGAAGAAAAAAATGAGCACTGGTTTTGTAATTGCTTAAGGCAGCATAAATATATATATATATATATATAGCGAGGGTACTTTATCACCTAGTGCCTTAGACCAACTGGTTTGGGAGCCACTGCTAAGCCTTAGGTATTGCAAGACGAGAAATTACGCCTTAATACGTGAGTACATTTTGTAATCGGTTGGTTAGTACCTCAATAAGTATTAACGGTCGCATGAAGAATGTGTGAGCAATTCCATCTAAAAAAATCACCGACTAAAAGGTACTAAGGAAGATGGACAAGAGTATTATAGCTTAAATTGAATTCTCTAAGTGTAGGGATGTTTTTTACACACACGTAGGGGTATATGATCGATGTTTGGATGAATGGTAGGGAGGAAGACTAAAGGCGATGTTTTATTGAGGGATGATGTGATTTCTAACATCTTTTCACGATCATTAAGATAGGGCTCATGGCAACTGAAAAGCTAGTATAGTTGGAAACTCTTATTTTCAAGTTATTTCGTTTATAGTTCTTATCTTTGTACGTAACTTTCATTTTCTTTCTTTTATTATAGGATTTCATGGGTGTAATCCGCTAAAAACCCTCAGGAGACAGCACTCCTCCTACTAGGGGCACCTAGAGGTTTAACGGCTTGTTGCACGTGCTCAGTGCAATCGTGTTGCCTACGAAAGTGTGCTACTTAGGTTTTTCTTTTTTTTCTCTCTCTCTTGAATAAATAAGTTTGCTCGGGACGATCAAAGTTAGGTTTGGGGGTATTTGTTCAGTCCAAAATATCGCACATTTGATATAACATTTTCCTTAATTTTCTTAAAAATCTAAAGGTGTTTATTATAAATATAGAACATATTTGGGTTTATCTGTAAAAATACTATTTATCGTATGTTTATATATTATAATTAAAATTATGAAGAAAAATATATGCATTTAATATTTTGATAATTTAAATATGCATATCATATCAAATATCCTTAATCAATATTCTTAAAATATAATATCATATCAAATTGGTTCGGATAATATCTCAAAAATACCAAATATTACTAACATTATTCATTGAGATATTGTGCAAAGTTTAGTTCAGGTCAGGAGATCGAGATGTTGAGATGTCGGGAATCAAAAATCTGCCGATAAAGTTAAATAAAATTGAAGAATCAATACTGGCAGAGACTCAGAAAAGATATGAAGATTCCATACATCAAATAAATCTACATGTGTCACAACAAAGCAGCTCCAGAATTCTGAAGCCAAGATCTCACCAACAAACCGCGGATCCGCGGCCAAACCATGCAATATGCGGCGGATCCGCGGCCGATTCACTGAGTCGGGATTTGGGAATTTTAGTTGTGAATTGCAACAACAAACCCTAATTCTGGGGATCTATAGTATATGGTTTTGGGGCTATATAAAGGACCGAGGGCTAAACTTAGAAATCATCAATCTTTTACACAAGTTAATCACTATCAAAGAACAAGTGATCCAAGACAGGTCCAAGATTCGACGTGATAAAGCGACGTGAGATTCGACGGAACATCTACATCCGACAAGGCAGAGATCGAGAGCAACTTCTTCTTCCTCTTGTAATCTAAACTTGAAGTTTGTACTTGTGAAGTTGATTAATAAAAGTAGATCTTTAGTTTAATTATTTAGTTACATTATGAATTTCATCTCTATCCGTTCTTCAATCTCCATCATGCGCGAGTAATTCTCCGCTTGATAGGGTTCGTAGGATCAGGGTAGAACAATGGATGAAAAAATGTTTTAATTTCTTTTAAGTCTTATAAAGTTTATAAACTTTAGCAAAATAAATGTTAACATCCTTATCGGGCGCGCTACCAATTTATTGCTAGTCTCGACCGCGATTTAAGATCAGATTAAGAATTATTTTGTTAAGGGCTAGACATGAATAGAGATCAATGAAAGGACAAGGGTCAATAGTGGGAAAACCCTAGTTTCTTCCAAGAAGCCTAATCCTCATTCATCACTATCTATCTAGTATTAAATCTATCAATAGATAAAAGAAGTAATCTTTATTAGTCATCCATGACTACTAAATCCGAATGAACCCTACAAGCATTCTTCTTATAAAATCTATATCCGTATTCAAACTAGATCTGTATTCTACATCCGTATTTTGACGTAGATCTAGAAACTATTCTCCACTATTCTTTATTCTTCTATTCTTTCTCTTTTTCAACACGTCTAAAGTAAGATTGAAAGATTCCACATATCCCTGAGGACGATCCATACTCATCTCGGTCTAGCTACACGCGACACAGTTATTGATTGCGGTTACTACACACATTTTACAGATCAATCAAGACCCCTCAAAACACAACACACGGCACATTGAGTTCGCATGACCAGTTTGACCCGTCAATCGGAGGTTCCCTTGCTCTAAAAGTGAGGGATAATTAACGGTGGCTTAGTCTGCGGCTGCCGGAGATTCGGATCCCCACGATCAATAAACTACGGCCTACCTTAGACAAGGCGAATCTGTATACGCCCGATAAGCGCGTGTATTCCCATATCAATGGGGTGAAGAAAAACACCCTACGCATACCTCGTCTCCCTACCACCGAACTAATGCCACTCAGTTCCCATTGGCCGTTTTCGCAATGGGGGATGGATATGGTGGGCCAACTCTCCACCGGCACAGGCGGACACAGATACATCCTTGTCGCTGTGGACTACTTCACGAAATGGATAGAGGCCGTGCCCATCAGGAAACCGGATGCCGCCTCTACGATAAAGTTCCTACAGAATAACATAATCTCTCGATTTGGAATCCCGAGGAGCTTGGTTACCGACCATGGGACCAACTTCGAAAACGATAAAGTCAAAGAGTTTTGCAACGACTACCACATATTGATGAAGTTTGCCGCGGTCGCACATCCACTGTAACAACTCTGTTTTTAATGAACAAAATTTTGTTTAAAGTTAAAGTACTAAATGAAGTATTTGCAGTATGCTATAAGTATTTAATTTGTTTTAGAACAACAAGAAACAACTTGGAGCTCATTGGTAAAGCCTTGCACTGCTGTGACATAGCCCATGTGTTCAAATCTCCTCAGCCACATATTATTTTTAATGATTTTTCTTTTAAACTTTTTGGAAGCCCAAAAGTTTGCACGTGTAATACACGTAAAAATGAAAAGTCACTAAAATCAAATATGTGGAAAATATTATATGTACAGACTAAGACACGTGGCACGCATCCAGAGACCCAACTCACCAATATGGCCGGTGAGATGGGGCTCTGGGCCGGCACCGCCGGGCCCCCCCCCCCCGTACCAAATACCCCCAAACTTTGCCTAAGTGACTGTTCCCCTACCCCCCACTACTCCTCTTCTGTTTGTTTTTCCTGAAATTAAATAGAGAATTAAAATGAGGCATTGATCCAAAATTTTAATGCATTTTAATTCCATTCTTCAATCCTTAAAACCCTAATTTCTTCTATAAATACAACATCACACCCTAGTCCTCTCCATTCTGAAATCTATCATCAAAACTCTTAAATTTTTCCAAGTTAAATTAGTTCTAAAGGTGGAGTTAGCCCAAGGTCATCTTCCGGTGACGACTCGAGACAAATCCGGCGACACCGCGACTCCACGAAGCTCTCAAACCCTTTCTCTACCTCCCCTCTCTCATCTAATCCAGAAAATCCCCTCTCCTCTTCTCTTTTCCTATTCTAAAAAGATCTTTTTTTAAAACTCGTCAGAAGTACAGTTATTCCGACTTCCGATTTTAATTTTGTTAAAAACATAACTTTTCTTAATAACCAAACACTCATATTGTTACAACTTGTTTAGTAATTATAAACAAACATTTAGAGCAAGTTTCAATTCAATATACAATGCTATGCAATTTTTATTTCACTTTTACGGTTAAATACCACAAACTTTCTATTCGATATCTTTCATCATACATGCTCATATTACCTTTAGAAAACTCACGAGATAATGACCTATCTCATCACAACACTCATCATGATATAGAACGATGGTTTTTGGAACAATATTTTGTGAGATAAATGCAATTTTACAAAAAAATACCTTAAACTAATAAAACTGTATTCTTTAAGATTGTTTTAATTAAATTCCTTGCAAATAAGCCTCTACAACCCATTTTGGGGAACCCGATTTGGATGGTGCGGGTTATCGCACATCCTCGGTACTAGTAGAACGAGATGCGGATCTCCTCACGGAGCATCCGATCTCGATAGAATTTTTAATACAATTTTTAAGAATAATGTGATTTTCTATTTAATAAATAAATTCTATTTTTATATACATATATATATTATCAAAATATCTATTTTAAATATATATAATAAATTCTATGTTTTCTAAACAAAGGAATCACAAACTTCATGAATATACCATCACAAATTCATACAATTCCAATTTACACTAAAATACCATATACTATTCAACCTAGATTTATAATCATTAGAATACTTCACTTTTAAAAATTACATCCATGAAAACCCTAAATACGATAAATAAATGTTTGAGATTTACTTTGAAAGTTTATCAAAAATATTTTTCATAAAACCCCCTCAAGTTTATTAATTTATAATAAGGACTCTAGTAAATATAGGTTTAAGCGGGACCAATTCTCTTGAGTCTCAGGGAGCCGGAGAAAGTGGGTGCTTGCCTATTTAAGGTATGAAACTAAAACGGGGTTATCAATGATAATTGGCTTGGAAAATGTCATAAATCATGCCGTCCATGTGCAGCAGTTACCGATAACTCCAAAACCTAATTCAGGAATCCAATTTTGTTTAAGCGTCTAACTCAGACAGAGTCTCAGTCTAATCGGAATATAATCTAAACATGAATACAATCCAAATATAACTCCAATATATCATGAATCCATATATACTGAATACTATCAAATATCAACATGACTTGAACTGACCGAACTATGGATATACATTGACTTGATTACATGACTATCCGTTTACATATTTATCCGTTTACATGAGAAATTGATATCATGGTTTCGGTAAGTCTTTCGCTATAAACAATATAATAAACATTACGAGGTTTTTAAGGGATAGATTGGTACGGAATGTGTTAAAAGTGGCACGATGATGGTCACTTTAATACACCTAACCTGAATATCCGTTACTGTTGTCCCGTGGTTTAACGGTTCCTTGTGCTCCGTATACCTTAGTCCACGGAATAGTTGGACTTCTCTAGTATACATTGGCATATTCTGTACCAAGTTATAAACAACTGCGTTAACAAAACAATCATACATTATACCAGATATATTCTCTTTACCTGTTCAGTTTATTTCTATATCTCTTTGGGACTTACCGAGCGATTTATCACTGACGACATTCCTTTTCTATTCTTTCTTTGGAATGTTCTCAAGAGGACCCGACTCTTTGGAGATCGAGCCCAGCTAAGAATACTTGGAGTAGTTCATCGAGGAACCCGAGCTCTAGTCACTTGTATATACTTTTACTTTCAGTTCATGCCATTGTTTAGGCATTGCTTTCCACATTGTATTTACTTTTCAGTTGTATTATAAAGAATGTTTAATAATTAAAAAGTTGTTGTTATTTTACATCTCATGTCTTTCTTGTGTATATTTATATTATATTGCTTATTTACGCTTAACGTGTTTACTTCTGAATAAATACATCGCGGGCCTAGTCACGTCTCCTTATCCGTACACCGGGAAGCGAGGCATGACAGGTTTTGTTGGCGGCCCATGCAGGCCAGTTCTGCATGGAAACCTAAGCAATATAACACAAGAATTATAAGACTCAGCAACTAAACATTCTTTATATTTCATATTCCTTAAATCTATCCTAACCCTATTTTTCTTTCAAGGTTATGGATTCTCCCAACAATACGAGCACGAATGTCAACGGCAACACCCCACCATCACCACCACCTCTTCCACTTACGCCTACCGTTGTAGCTCTGATCAACGAGCAGACGGTACTGCTCGAGGCAATAAAGAGCCTCTTGGAGGGACAGCAGCAGCAGAATGCTATCCTAATGAACCGCCCAGAAGCTGAGGCATCTGGAGTGAAACAATTCCGGGCACTGCATCCGAAGCAATTTTCTGGGAAAGAGAGCCCTCTGGACGCTGAAGAATAGGCTCAATCCATTGAGGACGATCTGGCAGCAGCACAAGTGCCAGACATCGCTTAGGTAAGAGTTGCAAAGCTGCAACTAACTGAGAATGCCAGGGTATGGTGGAAGGCGGAAGAAAGCCGTCTTGCCCAACCGATCGAATGGAGGATTTTTCGCGAGATGTTCGACGCGAAATATTTTCCCGAGACTGCCCATTTTGATATGGAGCAGCAATTCATCCACTTGCAACAAGGCTCTATGTGGAGAAAATCCATAGATGAGTATGATGCTGAGTTCACTATGTTGAGCAGGTAAAATATGTCTCAAATATTTGAATTTTCTGATATCACATACTACACAGCTAACACAAGACCGTAACAGATTCGCGACACATCTTATACCGACTGCTGAGATCAGGGCCAGAAGATTTCAACAAAGGTTGGACCAGGAAATCCAAGCTGCTCTAGCTACAGGGGATTTCCCAACCCACGACTTAGCTCTGAAGGCTGCCCGTCGATATGAGGCAGTGGTGAAGAAGAAGGGCAGACCTCAATCTGCCGGTATGAAGCACCCTGCTACTCAGATAGCAGGAGGAGCCTCTTCCAGGCCACCTTTTATACCTAGGAGACCAAAAGTACCTGTCAACCGGCCTAGTGCAGACTTTTGCACCTACTGCAGAAGGAATGGACACCTGGCAAAGGACTGCAGGCGTGCTAATCGCCTTTCCTTAGTCTGTGACTCATCCACACATGATATTGGATCTTGTCCTCTTAGACTCAATCGAAATCCTGCAACCAGACCAGCAATCACCTATCCGCAATGGCCAGCTATCCAGGCACCTGCACCACATCTTGCTCTCCCAGCTCTACCTCCTCGTGGACCTACTGCACCTCCTCCTCGTCAGTTCCATCAAGCACAAAGGAACCCACCTCAAGGACAGAGGAACGGACAGAGGAATGCTCCTCCAGCAAGGAGGAATATACCAAGGCGACAGGCTTTCACAGTGACTGTGGAAGAAGCTAAAGCCACTGGCCAAGTCATCACTGGTAACTCTTTTCTTACAAGCTTTCTTTCAATCCTTATACATATAAAATATCTTTTCCTATACCTAAAACATATCCCACACAACTTAGATACAATCTTAGTAGCCTCACTTCCTGTACTAGCACTCTTCGATACTGGAGCATCCCATTGCTTTATGTCGCAACGGTTCATCCGAACTCATGCGATTCCTGTCAAACCGCTCGTATCCAGCTGGAATGTCAGTTTAGGGAACGGCGTTCTAAAGACAACAATGGGATACGACCTGTGTCCAGTGGTCATCTGCAACAGAGAATTTTATGCTGACTTCAAGGTGCTGGAGATACCGAACTTCGATGTAGTTATGGGTATGGAATGGATAGGAACTTTCTATGCTACCATTGACTGTTGTCAAAGAAGGATAGTGTTCGAGATTCCATAGCATCTGGTCTTTTATTTCAAAAGTGGAGACCGTACCCTGGAGCCTAGCACATACAAAGCAAAACCGAAGAAGGCAGTGATTGCAGCTCTACAAGCGGAAGAAGACAAGCCAGAGGTTTTTCGAGAGTTTGATGATGTATTTCCTGAAGACATATCGGGTTTGCCTCCTGATCGAGCTCTTGAATTTGGAATTGATTTAGTACCTGGAGCACAACCGGTGATCAAAGCACCATACCGATTAAGTCCTGAAGGTTTGAAGGAGGTCCGTACTCAGCTAGATGAACTTCTGCAGAAAGGATGGATTCGTCCTAGCACTTCAAGTTGGGGATCTCCAGTGTTGCTTGTGAAGAAGAAGGAAGGTTCATACAGGATGTGCATTGATTATAGAGCTTTGAACGAAGTCACGATAAAGAACAAGTATCCACTACCATGAATCGACGATCTATTCGATCAGCTAAGTGGGTCTTGCGTTTTCTCAAAATTAGATCTTCATTCGGGTTATCATCAGGTGAAGGTCAAAGAGTCTGATATTCCGAAGACGGCATTAAGGATTCGCTATGGACATTATGAGTTTCTCTTGATTCCATTTGGAGTGACCAATGCACCAACCATATTCATGAATCTGATGAACCAAGTTTTCCGAGAGTACTTAGACAGGTTCGTTGTCATATTCATCGACGACATCCTGGTGTATTCTAAGAATCGGAAAGAGCGCGCTGAACAGTTGAGGATTGTCCTGGAGACTTTGCGACAACATCAACTCTATACCAAGTACAGTAAATGCGATTTTTGGCTAGAATAAGTCGGATTTCTCGGACATATCGTTTCAGGTAAAGGAATCTCTGTAGATCCAACTAAAGTATCGGCAGTAAGCGAATGGCCGACACCAAATACAGTGAAGGACATTCGAAGTTTCTTGGGTTTAGCAGGATACTAGCGAAGATTTATTGAAGGATTTTCGAAAATTGCAACACCCCTGACCAAGCTCACACATAAAGATGAAGAATTCGTGTGGTCAGAAGCATGGGAACAAGCTTTAGTAGAACTCAAGTCAAGATTGACATCAGCGTCTATTCTCGTCATACCGGACCAATCTGGAGGTTTCGTAGTGCATTGTGATGCATCCGGTAAGGGATTAGGATGTGTTTTATATCAGCACGGTAAAGTTGTACCTTATGCATCAAGGCAGCTGAAGGTTCATGAGTGCAACTATCCGACGCATGATCTGGAGTTGGCAGCCGTTATCTTTGCACTCAAGATTTGGCGTTATTATCTTCTTGGAGAACGGGTAGATATATACACAGACCAGAAAAGTCTGAAATATGTGTTTACTCAGAAAAAGCTGAATATGCGGCAGAGAAGATGATTAGAACTTATGAAGGATTTCAACATAAACCTACAATATCATCTAAGGAATGTGAATGTAGTTCCTGATGCACTTAGTCACTAACCACTATCAATGAATCTCATCACACAGTGGAAGCTACAACAAGATTTGCATCATATGGAGATAGAAGTGGTCATGCCAGGTAACGCTTCAAATTTGATGAACTTACAAGTTCAGTCTACAATTGTCAATCAGATCAAAGCAGGTCAAGCAAGTGATGTCAAGTTGCAAAAGATCAAAGAACAAGTAGAAAGTAGACTTAGAACAGACTTCATCATCCATGAAGACGGATCTTTGAGATACGGAAGCAGATTGTGTGTACCACAAGGTCCTGTTCGGGAAGAGTTGATGAAAGAAGCTCACAGCTCTTCATACTCAGTACACCCTGGTGGTACAAAGATGTACAAAGATCTACGGCAACATTACTAGTGGCATAAAATGAAGCGTGAAGTAGCCAGAAGCGTAGCCAAAAATGCTTGGTGTGTCAACAAGTAAAAGCTGAACATCACAGGACTGCTGGTTTACTTCGACCGTTCCCTTTCCCAGAATGGAAGTGGCAACACATTACCATGGATTTTATGACTACTCTTCCTCGCAACATAAAAGGTAACGATGCAGTATGGGTTATTCTGGATCGACTCACAAAGTCGGCTCATTTTATTCCCTTTCGAGTTGGCCAATCTACCGAGACACTAGCAAAGAAGTACATAGAGGTAAGTTTGAATCTAAGTAAGATTTAACTCTTCAATATGTATTATCTCTGATACCCATGAACTCATGCAGGAGATCATGAGATTACATGGAGTACCGGTGTCACGCCCCGCTTCCCAAAATACGGAAACGAGGGATGACTAGGCCAGCCATGCTCCTACGGTCAAGGAATCATCCCGCCGTAGTCACACTTCGGCTTCTAGCATTACATGGTAATCAGTAAATAAAGCACAGTATTAAAGGAATCACATCACTAAATTATTACATTAAAATTTCATTGTTCACAGATTACAGATAATAAGAATAATAACTAACCAAGTTCAATCTCACAATCTCCTTTATGGAAAGCAGTAAGTGAAGAAGGTACACCAAACTATATCTCCGTGAACTCAAAGGATAGATCCGTCTCCTGTGCTGGTCCTCCCGTAGAATCTGAGCATGCATACTCAGGTCGTCAGAGCGACACAATAATAATTTTATTATAATACAATGAAACAGGTAAATGAGGTAATACTGGTATAAGAACAATGCAAGTAATCACTATATCACTATATGATGCAGAATATGATATGTGTTCCTATCGGTCTCTAGGTCATGTTTGAAATCACATAGTGGAAGGAGGATCATGCTTAACAGGAGTCTCGTACATACCCGAGACAACGGCCCACATGCCCGGGACATAACCCTGTCAGCCGGATCGCTAGATCCTGTCCTACACGTATAAGTATCACGGTTCGAATGATCATCCTCTAAACACGGTCCCGCTAAATACGATACTCTTTCCACTTTGATTTCCCCTTTTTTCCCAGGTTACACTATTTATGATATTGATCTAGTTGTGTACAAGTATACCAATGACACGGTTTCATCACTATCCACTGTATCAATCACTGTCACAAATGTTCACTTTCCATTGGTGTGCTCGTCACTCCTAAACCAACATCTATCACGCACGATAATGTAATGTCCACACGCACTAACACTGTGTATATGATAAGGGTATGATATATGTATTGTATGCTACCAATAAGCTCGGTATGTTATGAATTAACATGCATGTCACGAACTAAAATAAATTGTACAAATTAATATGTTACGAATTCAGCAAAAATGATGTAAGTAAGAAATATAGAACAATCAGTCAGTAATTCATCAAAATTTGTTTCAGTTCAATCGGAGTTTCGGTTTTCAAGATATAACTGTTTCAGTTTAAGTGTTCGCGGCTGGAATTTCAATTTCAGAACTGAACATCTGTTTTCCGACACGAATTGCGCCCAGTTGGGCTCAGAATTTAGCGATGTCATAGTTAAATGAAATTTAGGGTTTTCGATAAAGTATTCAACGCAACAGACGGATCCTCAATCGCATCTGTACGTTGAAAGTTATACACAGTTCAATCTCAAATGTCATTTCAGAAAGTGTTCTGAACAGCTTTACGTTCTGCCCTTTTAAAATAAGTTTAAAATAACAAACTGCGATGAATCGGAATGAACCCACTTGTTTTCTTTCACTAACAGGAATATCTTATAACTACTGTAAGGTTCCGTATCACACGATTTCAGGAAACACAGGGACGCACGACTTTAGACAGAACACACTAATCAGAAACGCTCTGGACTGCAGTCCAGAGTCGTGTTCTGATCCAATTATCTTCATGGTTACAAAACAGAAATGATCAGAAATTTATGTAGGATTAAAGTTCGTCAAGTCGGCTTCGATTTAAGCCCTTGAACGCATCTTTCCAATATGTGTATGATTTATGGTATTTTTATTCGTTTTTAGCTACGAGGGGATTCTAGTTTTAACGACATGTTTGGGGGTATCGATTTTTGTTACTAACAATCGTGTTTTCCAGCGAATTTCACACACGTTATGCATCATTAAAAGGGCCAACAGAACGTATCGGTTGCCGTCAAATTAGACAATTATTTCTATTAGTAACTAACATCGAGCACTTAGGTTTTAACACGTATAGGAACTCGGAAAGCTTGTAAACTACATGATCTAGGTGGGTAACACTATTATTATAGCATGAAGCAAGTAAATACTTGTCTGGAGAACGCCTCGGGATCGTACGGCAGCAGTGTCGTCACGAACGCGCGATATACGCCACGTATCGAATTCCCGCGAGCCTCGATCTAGATGTGGATCTCGCGTCGGGGTTGTCCGGGGTCGTTTGCACAGCCACTGGACGTTGAGGGATGCTTTATGATCCTCTGCGAGTGTATTGGGGTTGCCGACGGTCGACGGCGTCGCTCCGGCAGTACACAGTGCAACCCACAGTGAGAAAATGTTTGCAATTGGGTTTTGGAGTTTTTGAAGAAGGAAATAGGTTAAGCAGTAGGCGGGGGTCGTGGTGATGGTGATGATGCTGAGGAGGTGGAGGTCGTTGGGAGGTTCAGGCGAAGTGGGGCTCGCCGGCGTTAAGTGCCAGGGTGCTGTGGCCGAGCCCTGCAGTGGGGGTCGTGTGCAGGGGAGACTCGAGTGGGTGGAGATGGAGTCGTGGAGGGAGAAGGAGGGTGGATGAGTGGTTGTCGTCTTGGGTCGAGCGACGAAGTGGGATGATCGCCGGCGGTGGAGTGTCAATGGTTCGAGAGGAAGTTTGGGTGCTCGCGTTTTTTTTTTTTTTTTTTTGGGCTCGGTGAAAGTAGAGGAGAGAGGTGAGGAGTTTTCTGTGATGGGGTTGGTGAGTAAGAGAGAGATGAGGGCGACGAGGTTGTAAACGTGGGGGCAACGGTAGGGCGAGGGCGTGGGCGACGGCGGAGGAGGCGGGTCGCGCGCGCGATATAAGGGAGGTTACCGTTGAATTATTTGAATGGAAGATGAACAGTGTAGTGGGGTCTGAAATGGGAAACGAGTTGGAAAAGATGGGCTGGGCTCGTTCTCTTTTTTTAAAAAAAATTCTCCTTAAAAAAATCGTGGGCTGCATGGTGGAAACGGGCCGGTTTTAAAACAAAATAATAATCAAAAAATTCGAAGTGGGCTGAGGGAAATTAGATTGGGCTGAGGGTTATATATATAAAAGGGATTATTTAAAAACCAAATGTGCTGATGGATATTGATAAAAGGGTTTGGGGGAAATTTAGTGGTTAAAAAAATTTGGGTTAAATTAAATTGGTTTTATTTGCTTTAGTTTTAAATCTTGGGTTTTAGCTTTCAGGGTTTGGACTATAATTCCAAAAGAGCTGGAAAAAAATAGGGTTTAAACAACCAACTAAAAATATATGAAGTCAAGAATAATTTAATCACTAGAATTCAGAAAATAGGAAATTTCATGCAGAAAGGAAACGGGGATTTACATCATACCCCCCTTAACGAAAATTTCGTCCTCGAAATTTAACAAGGATACAGAGAAACAAAAGTACTAAATAAAGAGATGTGGATAACGATCACGTATATCTTCCTCCCGCTCCCAAGTGGATTCTCCTGGGGAACGACCGCCCCAAGACACTCGGACTAACGGAATGACCTTATTCTTCAGCACTTTCTCTCTGCGGTCGAGAATGGTGGTAGGTTGCTCCTCGTACGATAAGTCAGTACCCATGACTAGCTCTGAATGGTCCAGGACATGACTCTCATCCCGGACATAACGCCGCAACTGTGACACGTGGAAGGTATTGTGCACACCAGCTAGCGATGGAGGCAAGGCCAGTCGATAGGCCACCTCTCCTACTCGCTCTAGCACCTCAAAAGGTCCGATAAAACGGGGACTAAGTTTTCCCCGACTTCCGAATCTAATAACTCCACGAGTAGGGGAAATCTTCAAGAACACATGATCTCCGACTTCGAACTCAAGTGCCCTTCTGCTGGTATCTGCCCAACTCTTTTGTCGATCCTGAGCCGTCTTAATATGCTGCCTGATCATCTGAACCTTGTCGACTGTCTGAACAATGAGTTCGGGGCCCAGTAATCTTCGTTCTCCCACATCATCCCAACATACTGGGGATCGACACTTCCGTCCATATAGCGCTTCAAAAGGAGCCATCTGAATACTAGCCTGATAACTATTGTTGTAAGAAAACTCGACTAGGTGCAGATGGTCCTCCCAGGAACCCTGAAAGTCCAACATACAGGCTCTCAACATATCCTCGAGCGTCTGAATTGTACGCTCGGATTGTCCATCCGTCTGTGGGTGATAAGCTGTGCTGAATTTGAGGCGGGTTCCCAAACTCTCCTGTAAGCTCTTCCAAAAGTGTGACAAGAATCTCGTGTCCCGGTCTGACACAATGCTGACTGGAACACCGTGAAGTCGCACAATCTCCTGCATATATCTTTCTGCCAGTGATTCTGTTGACTGTCCCACTCGGAAAGGTAGAAAGTGTGCAGCTTTTGTGAGGCGATCGACGATAACCCAAATAGAGTTATTGCCTCTAGGGCTCCGTGGTAAGGCCGTCACAAAATCCATAGTAATGTGCTCCCACTTCCATTCAGGTATTGGCAATGGTTGTAATAATCCTGCTGTTCTCTGATGTTCCGCCTTCACCTGCTGACATACCAAGCATCTGGATACGAACCTCGCAATTTCCCGCTTCATTCCGTTCCACCAGAAGTGCTGCTTTAGGTCCTGATACATTTTTGTACCTCCTGGATGCACAGAATAAGCTGAACTGTGTGATTCAGCCAACACTTCTTCTCGTACCTCACCTTTAGGTACGCAGAGTCTGCTACCGAATCTCAGAGAGCCATCTTCATGTATAATCAAATCCGTTCTCAGTCCAGCTTCCACTTGCTCTCTGAACTTTTGTAATCGGGGATCATCCGCTTGTGCAATCTTGATGCGATCCACTAGGGAAGATTGCACCTGTAGTTGCCAAAATTGACTGAGTGCGTTCGGCGTAACGACTTCAAGTTCAAGCCTCTGAAAGTCCTCAATAATACTCCTCTGATCGGTCAACATCATGACCGCGGGTT
This sequence comes from Agapanthus africanus, assembly GCA_030015575.1. Taxonomy (NCBI): domain Eukaryota; kingdom Viridiplantae; phylum Streptophyta; class Magnoliopsida; order Asparagales; family Amaryllidaceae; genus Agapanthus; species Agapanthus africanus. Next base: position 217,779,139 of record CM057338.1, read on the forward strand.
TGCGACTGAGCGCATCTGGTACAACATTGACCTTCCCCGGGTGATACTGAAGGTCCAAGTCATAATCTGCCATCAGCTCTAGCCATCGGCGCTGCCTCGTTCAGTTCCTTCTGAGTGAAAACATACTTCAGACTTTTATGATCCGTGTATACCTCCACTTTCTCACCCAATAGATAGTGCCTCCAAATCTTCAACGCAAAGACTACAGCGGCTAACTCCAAGTCATGCGTGGGGTAGTTCTTCTCGTGGTTCCTCAGTTGTCGAGAGGCGTAAGCAACCACACGGCCGTGCTGCATCAAAACACAGCCTAAACCCTTTCCTGAGGCATCACTGTGTATCACCAAACCACCTGAATTATCTGGTACTGTAAGTATAGGTGCTGTGGTTAACTTCTGCTTTAGTGTGTCGAATGCCTGAGTGCACTCCTCTGTCCATATAAACGGCACGTCCTTCCGTGTCAGCCGTGTCAATGGTTCCGCGATCCTTGAGAAATCTTGGACGAATCTCCGATAATAACCTGCCAATCCCAGAAAGCTCCTGATCTCTGCTACTGATTTTGGCGTCGGCCAATCTCTGACAGATTCTATCTTTGCCGGGTCCACCGAGATGCCTCCGCCCGAAACAATATGTCCCAAAAACTGAACCTTGTCAAGCCAGAATTCACACTTGCTTAGCTTCGCGTACAGCTTCTCTTCCCGAAGAACCTGCAGTACCGTGCGCAAATGCTCAGCATGCTCTTCCCGGGTCTTCGAATAGACAAGTATGTCGTCGATAAGCACAACGACAAACGTGTCCAAGTATTTTGCGAACACCCTGTTCATTAAATCCATGAATATTGCTGGGGCATTGGTAACACCGAACGGCATCACAAGGAACTCGTAATGTCCGTACCGGGTCCTGAAAGCCGTCTTGCATACATCCTCGGCTGCTACTCTGATTTGATGATATCCAGAACGGAGGTCCAACTTCGAGAAAACCTTGGCTCCACTTAGCTGATCGAATAGGTCATCGATACGCGGGATTGGGTACTTGTTCTTTATTGTGACCTTGTTCAGCTCTCGATAATCTATACACATTCGCAGTGATCCATCCTTCTTCTTTACTAATAAAACTGGTGCACCCCACGGTGAAGCGCTTGGCCGAATAAATCCCTTCTCCAGCAGTTCTTCAACCTGCTTCTTCAACTCCGCCAATTCCACCGGTGCCATTCTGTATGGGGCTCTGGATACTGGGGCTGTACCTAGAATCAAATCGATTGAGAACTCCAAAATTCGAGGAGGTGGTAGACCTGGTAGATCTTCAGGAAATACGTCTAGAAAGTCCCGAACAATTTCTGGGGCTGGGCTCTTATCAATCTCCATAGCTGTCAGCTCCTTAAGCTTTGCTCTGTACTTAGCTGGTTCCAAAGATTCGCTTCCGCCCTCGAAAATAAACTCCGGGTGATTGGGGATGCGGAAGATCACCTTCCTTGCCCGACAGTCGATAACTGCATGGAAAGTGCTCATCCAATCCATCCCGAGAATTGCGTCGTAACTGCCTGTCCCAATTAGGAGAAAATTCGCATAGAATTCCCTGCCACACACTACAACCGGGCATAATCTACATTCTCGACTAAATATTATGATGCCATTACCCATATGAATTTCCCATCCCTTGGTTAGTGGTTCATGTGGTATTGAGTGTGTATTTGTGAAATGCTCAGACAAGAAACAATGCGATGCTCCTGAATCAAAAAGTACTCTAGCTGGCAAGGAATGTACGAGTAGAGTACCTGTAACCACATCTCCTGACGCTTCTGCCTGCTCTGCGGTCAAGGTGAAAGCCCGTCCCTGACCGCAACCTGTAAATGATTGTCTCTGTTCCTGTGGCCTCTGCTGTGACGGTCCAGAACCTCCCTGCACTTCTGTTCGCTCAGGACAACTGTTAATCCTGTGTTAACTGGAACAGCAAATCAGGCACTGTCCCTTGGCACGGCGACAGTCCTTCTGAGTATGTCCTCCTCTACCGCAATAGCCGCAAGTTACGCCTTGTCTCTGGGGGCGATGCTGTGGTACAAACGGGCGCTTCATTTGCGTCGTCCCTGCTCTGTGAACCGGTATAGCTCCTCGAGAAGGCGCGTGGGTACGTGCTGGAACGACTGGGGGTCTCCTGAACTTGTTAATCAATTGCTCCTGAAATCTCACCGCGTTGAGTACCTGTGTGAAAGTCTGTAGATCCAACGATGCAATCAGCTGCTGCAACTCAAAATCTAACCCTTGAAGGAAACGTCTGGCCCTGGTGGCTTCTGATTTGACCATGTATGGAGCAAAGCGGCTCAAACGGTTGAACTCTGCTACATAAACGTCCACTGGGCGTCCATTCTGCTTTAAAAGAATAAACTTTTCCTCCATTTCTGCCTTGGCTGTGGGAGGAAAATAATGATCTAAGAAGCACTCCTTAAACTTGCTCCATTCGATCGGCCCTTCAAGTCTGCTTTCTTCTACCGACCACCATGTACGGGCCTCGTCTTCTAATTGTATCTTTATCACATCCACTCTGTCTTCCTCTGGAATCCTGGCAGCTGTCAATAAATTCTCCATGTTCACTAGCCATTGTTCAGCCTCAAGGGGTTCAGCTAGCCCTGTGAACGCAGCTGGGTGTAACCGTCGGAAGTCTGACACAGTACCAGCCCTAGTCTGATAAGCTGGTGGAGTATCGCCCTCGGGGGCGGTAATAAGTGCGGAGGGTCCTCCTGCAGCGGTAATCGCCCTGAGTCCCTCAGTAAGCAAATCTGTCTTCCTCTCCTGAGCTTCCGCGAGAGTGGTCAGTGCACTGAGTATTCTTTCCGTGCGGTCCTGAGAGCTGGAGTCCGAGGAGGGGTCGTTCAGGGATGTCATATCACTGGAAGATTCAAAAGAATAGGTTCAGATTCAAGGATAGAAATCAAAAGTAGTGAAACAAGAATAACGTAATACAGTTTAGTTAATGTTATCCCTTGGTATTAAACACGGGCTCTGATACCAACTAAATCATGTCACGCCCCGCTTCCCAAAATACGGAAACGAGGGATGACTAGGCCAGCCATGCTCCTACGGTCAAGGAATCATCCCGCCGTAGTCACACTTCGGCTTCTAGCATTACATGGTAATCAGTAAATAAAGCACAGTATTAAAGGAATCACATCACTAAATTATTACATTAAAATTTCATTGTTCACAGATTACAGATAATAAGAACAATAACTAACCAAGTTCAATCTCACAATCTCCTTTATGGAAAGCAGTAAGTGAAGAAGGTACACCAAACTATATCTCCGTGAACTCAAAGGATAGATCCGTCTCCTGTGCTGGTCCTCCCGTAGAATCTGAGCATGCATACTCAGGTCGTCAGAGCGACACAATAATAATTTTATTATAATACAATGAAACAGGTAAATGAGGTAATACTGGTATAAGAACAATGCAAGTAATCACTATATCACTATATGATGCAGAATATGATATGTGTTCCTATCGGTCTCTAGGTCATGTTTGAAATCACATAGTGGAAGGAGGATCATGTTTAACAGGAGTCTCGTACATACCCGAGACAACGGCCCACATGCCCGGGACATAACCCTGTCAGCCGGATCGCTAGATCCTGTCCTACACGTATAAGTATCACGGTTCGAATGATCATCCTCTAAACACGGTCCCGCTAAATACGATACTCTTTTCACTTTGATTTCCCCTTTTTCCCCAGGTTACACTATTTATGATATTGATCTAGTTGTGTACAAGTATACCAATGACACGGTTTCATCACTATCCACTGTATCAATCACTGTCACAAATGTTCACTTTCCATTGGTGTGCTCGTCACTCCTAAACCAACATCTATCACGCACGATAATGCAATGTCCACACGCACTAACACTGTGTATATGATAAGGGTATGATATATGTATTGTATGCTACCAATAAGCTCGGTATGTTATGAATTAACATGCATGTCACGAACTAAAATAAATTGTACAAATTAATATGTTACGAATTCAGCAAAAATGATGTAAGTAAGATATATAGAACAATCAGTCAGTAATTCATCAAAATTTGTTTCAGTTCAATCGGAGTTTCGGTTTTCAAGATATAACTGTTTCAGTTTAAGTGTTCGCGGCTGGAATTTCAATTTCAGAACTGAACATCTGTTTTGCGACACGAATTGCGCCCAGTTGGGCTCAGAATTTAGCAATGTCATAGTTAAATGAAATTTAGGGTTTTCGATAAAGTATTCAACGCAACAGACGGATCCTCAATCGCATCTGTACGTTGAAAGTTATACACAGTTCAATCTCAAATGTCATTTCAGAAAGTGTTCTGAACAGCTTTACGTTCTGCCCTTTTAAAATAAGTTTAAAATAACAAACTGCGATGAATCGGAATGAACCCACTTGTTTTCTTTCACTAACAGGAATATCTTATAACTACTGTAAGGTTCCGTATCACACCATTTCAGGAAACACAGGGACGCACGACTTTAGATAGAACACACTAATCAGAAACGCTCTGGACTGCAGTCCAGAGTCGTGTTCTGATCCAATTATCTTCATGGTTACAAAACAGAAATGATCAGAAATTTATGTAGGATTAAAGTTCGTCAAGTCGGCTTCGATTTAAGCCCTTGAACGCATCTTTCCAATATGTGTATGATTTATGGTATTTTTATTCGTTTTTAGCTACGAGGGGATTCTAGTTTTAACGACATGTTTGGGGGTATCGATTTTTGTTACTAACAATCGTGTTTTCAAGCGAATTTCACACACGTTATGCATCATTAAAAGGGCCAACAGAACGTATCGGTTGCCGTCAAATTAGACAATTATTTCTATTAGTAACTAACATCGAGCACTTAGGTTTTAACACGTATAGGAACTCGGAAAGCTTGTAAACTACATGATCTAGGTGGGTAACACTATTATTATAGCATGAAGCAAGTAAATACTTGCCTGGAGAACGCCTCGGGATCGTACGGCAGCAGTGTCGTCACGAACGCACGATATACGCCACGTATCGGATTCCCGCGAGCCTCGATCTAGATGTGGATCTCGCGTCGGGGTTGTCCGGGGTCGTTTGCACAGCCACTGGACGTTGAGGGATGCTTTATGATCCTCTGCGAGTGTATTGGGGTTGCCGACGGTCGACGGCGTCGCTCCGGCAGCGCACAGTGCAACCCACAGTGAGAAAATGTTTGCAATTGGGTTTTGGAGTTTTTGAAGAAGGAAATAGGTTAAGCAGTGGGCGGGGGTCATGGTGATGGTGATGATGCTGAGGAGGTGGAGGTCGTTGGGAGGTTCAGGCGAAGTGGGGCTCGCCGGCGTTAAGTGCCAGGGTGCTGTGGCCGAGCCCTGCAGTGGGGGTCGTGTGCAGGGGAGACTCGAGTGGGTGGAGATGGAGTCGTGGAGGGAGAAGGAGGGTGGATGAGTGGTTGTCGTCTTGGGTCGAGCGACGAAGTGGGATGATCGCCGGCGGTGGAGTGTCAATGGTTCGAGAGGAAGTTTGGGTGCTCGCGTTTTTTTTTTTTTTGGGCTCGGTGAAAGTAGAGGAGAGAGGTGAGGAGTTTTCTGTGATGGGGTTGGTGAGTAAGAGAGAGATGAGGGCGACGAGGTTGTAAACGTGGGGGCAACGGTAGGGCGAGGGCGAGGGCGTGGGCGACGGCGGAGGAGGCGGGTCGCGCGCGCGATATAAGGGAGGTTACCGTTGAGTTATTTGAATGGAAGATGAACAGTGTAGTGGGGTCTGAAATGGGAAAGGAGTTGGAAAAGATGGGCTGGGCTCGTTCTCTTTTTTTAAAAAAAATTCTCCTTAAAAAAATCGTGGGCTGCATGGTGGAAACGGGCCGGTTTTAAAACAAAATAATAATCAAAAAATTCGAAGTGGGCTGAGGGAAATTAGATTGGGCTGAGGGTTATATATATAAAAGGGATTATTTAAAAACCAAATGTGCTGATGGATATTGATAAAAGGGTTTGGGGGAAATTTAGTGGTCAAAAAAATTTGGGTTAAATTAAATTGGTTTTATTTGCTTTAGTTTTAAATCTTGGGTTTTGGCTTTCAGGGTTTGGACTATAATTCCAAAAGAGCTGGAAAAAAATAGGGTTTAAACAACCAACTAAAAATATATGAAGTCAAGAATAATTTAATCACTAGAATTCAGAAAATAGGAAATTTCATGCAGAAAGGAAACGGGGATTTACAACCGGTTTGCATTGTCTCCGATCGTGACACCAGATTCCGATCGCAATTTTGGCAGAGGCTGCAAGCTAGCTTGGGAACGAGTCTGAACTTTAGCACAGCTTACCATCCATAAACAGATGGACAGTCTGAGCGAACGATTCAGATCCTTGAGGAAAAGTGATAATTCCGTGTCGATATCTCAATCTCTGTGATCTCGTAAGGCAAGTTTGAATCATGTGCTGGGTCTGTGCCGTCCTTGAAATTTAAAATACGAAAACAACCAAGTCGCTTAAACAGATGTGAAGGGCGTTGACGAATCTCTTCCGTGTAGATCTTTCCTCCGAGGGCAACCATTGACAAGATGCTTGCCGGATCCACAAATCAAGCACTACCTCTTGGCCCGGCGACAGTCTCTCCGAAGGTGTCCCAGTCTCTTACAATAACCGCATACTTGGGTTCTCTGCTGTTCCTCAAACTGGGGGACAAATAGACGCTTCATCTGTATGCCTCCTCTTTTACTAACAGGGATTCACTCACGATCGGGGCTCCTCCTGGTGTTCGAACTAGCTGCCTCCTTAACCCCTCAGCTAAAAGATTGTTCGTCCTCTCCTAGCTTCTCTCAATCCTTGCAGTATGCTCAAAATCTCGGCGGTCTGACTCTGGGGAGTGGAGATGGAAGAAGAGTCGTTGGAAGCCAGGTTTAGAACGAAGGTTTTAGCTTCCGCTGTGCGGCGCTGATAGGAACTTACAGGTATGCAACGCGATATGATAACGTTGAATAAACGAAGACGTGAGACTGCAACGAGTCCGATAAGAAACGTAAGCAGGTGTATGATCAATAGAAAGGTACAAGGATGAAAATGTAAAATAGATTTGAAAACTCGAAAATGATATAAGATATAAACAGAGATAGAGATTTGACAATCAAAACAAGATTATGCGGTAAAGTAATATTCAATCGAGAAGGAAATCAAAGGTAGAACCCCAAATTACTCAAACAGAGTACAATATTGTAACTATGTTGCAGTTCATAATTACAACCACATAACTCTTCCAAGTTACCCAAAACTCTACCGGATAAGATCAAAATATGTATCAGGACACACTATATGAATCAAGGTCAAGGATAACAAGTTTACGATCTAGACCAAAAGGGTGACTCAAATTGTCAAGCCTTGGTCGGAAACTGCAATCTCATTCTAAACCAAACCTGGCTCTGATACCAACAAAATCATGCCACGCCCCGCTTCCCAAAATACAGAATACAAGGGGTGACAAGGCCAGCCATGTTCCTACGGTCAAGAAAGTATCCTGCTGTAGTCACACTTCGGCTTCTAGCATTACGTGGTGATCAGTAATCATAGCACAGGTAATGAGAAATGCAGTCACTAATTCTATCAAAACAGATATAAAACTAATCAGATAGAGTCAAGGGAAAGATAGCGCTGGCGTCGTTGATCTAGATGTCCGCAATATTCTCTAGGTAAGGCAGGTCCTGATCCGAGCTAAATCCACTCCTCACTCTGAGCATGCATACTCAGGTCGTCAGAGCGACACAATAGCAATATATATAACTATATAATATGTGCAATGATGATAAACATAAAACAGTAAGTATAGAACAATGACGCGAGCATGAAATAACCGGTACATGTAACGATAAGCAAGTGTATCAGATCAGTAATCGATGCAATGTCCATGTCACTAAAGTAATCAGTCTCTAAGTCTCTGCTGGAAATCCAATTTCTGAACTGAAAGTCCGTTTCGTAACACGTTTTACTCCCTATTGGGAGCATAATTAGGCGACGTTACAGTTACATAATATTTAGATTTATCTGTTATGTTTCCAACGCGTCATACGGATTAACAATATTCATCTTGGTTTAGGAGTTATGATCAGATCATTGATGAAGGGTGCAAGCTGAAATGACAGAAATCTGCCGTACATGTAATCCGTTTAAAATATGATTTAAATATCAAATGATACTGGTATTTAATGAAACCAGTACCATTGGAAAGCTAAAACAATTGTCTACGCATAGGTAATTGGCTCCACACATTATCACAATTAAACATTTCGGTTTCAGGTGTATAAAAGCATGTCAGGGATAAGTTCCTGCTCTGGACTGTAATCCAAGGTCAGGTAAGTTCTTTGTTTTCGATGTTCAGAGGATATATCTAACAGTAAACCTACACGTCGTGTTAAATATCATGAAGTACCCTTCACAATGAACTCAGGCATGCTACGAGTGGATTTTTCTCGAATTAATTATGAATTTAACAGTGTCAAGTATTTGGAAAAAGGCAAGTTTCGGCATAGACATTAGGGCATCACTTTAAGTGCGTAATTGCGTTGTTTGCTATAGAACTTTTAATGTGTCGCTATCTATCACTAAACAAACATAAGTATCAGTGGTACCGCCATCAAGACGTAAAGACGAGGATTGACCTAAAGAGAGTCGCATTAGTCTGTTTCGATACTCGACTTGAGGGTATCGAATTCGTGGTCAAACACTATCCGACCGGTGCCAATTTTCAATATGATGTTCGTCTTCATGTATAAAATTCATTGGTTACACGTTCCGCAAACATTCATGGGAAATTTACACTAGAGTTTCAATTTCGGTTCAGTTAATATTAAAAGCGTTGTATTTATACACAAAATGTCCTAACTATAGCATGAAAACAAGTGAATGGGTTCACTCGCCTTGGTCGCTGATATAGAAGTGATGAACGTGCAGATTATTCGTCTCGACACACGAGACAACGATAATTTCGCGGAACCGGCACGGCGTGACGCGAGGCTCGAGCGCGATAGGGGTTGCGACGAACGTGTACGATATTGCAACGACGACTGCGTTGATGACCACAACAGCTATAGAGACTGAGACCACGGTTTAGATTTTGATGGCGGCAGCCGAAACAGCAGGAATCACGATAAATGCACGTGTTCGACGAAATTTCGGGCCTCGATTTGGCTTGGAACTTAGGCTCGGCTAGGGTACGATGCGACATTGTTGGGCACGAGGCAGCGACGGGCAACGATGGTCCATGGGTATCCGTCGAAGGTTGCTCTGCCGTGATGGTGGCCAGAGTTGGGTTCTGTCAAAGAGCCAACGGCTTAAGAGAAGGTGAGCAGGCGGTGATGGTGATGGTGCTGTCGAGATGAAGAGGATTCGTCGACGTTGCAGAGGAGAGGGGGAGGTGGTGGTGGGGTCGATGATGATGGCAGGGAGGTGGTTGCGGTGGCAGGAGATGCAGAGGGCGGTGGGGTCAAGGAGGAAGGGAAGGTGCAGCTAGAGATGGTCGTTGGAGAAGTCGAGGAGGGTGGTGTTGGCAGCGGGAGTACTAAGCCGGTGGGGGTGCTGAAAGAAAGGCGGCGGCGGCGGCGATGCAGGGGGTAACGACGACGATGGTGCTTGGTGGGGGTGTGCGGGAGGAGAGGAAGGTGGCGACGGGCTCACGGGAGGAGGAAGGAGATGCAGGGCTTGGCGATGGAGGGGCTAAGGAGAGGTTAGTGGTGCTCGTCGGACTCTGGTAGGTGGTCGTCGTGGATGCGTGGGCGCCGGCGACGGTTGCAAGGTCGTCGTCGATGCAGTGGAGCTGGCGAGAGGAGAAAGCTTGGCTGTGAGGAGAGAAGCACGTCAGCGTCGAGGCGATGGTGGTGAGCAGTTAGGAGGGGCTCACCGTGATAGAGGCGATCGATGCGAGCGAGGGCGGGGATCTCGGGCAGTTGAGGGAGTGGCTTCGTCATCGTGGCCGTTGGAGAGCGGGCCTCGTAGGTAGCGTGAGGGAGGGGGAAGACGTTGGGACGAGGACGAGGTCACGGGGAGGAGGGGGTCGTGGGGGTAGCGCGAGGGAGATAGGGGAAGTTGCGAGGAAGGTGGAGGAGCACGGGTCGTGGGGGTAACGTCGCGGAGAAGGCGGGAAAAGAGAAGAGAAGAGAAGAAAAAGAAGGGGAGTAGGGGTGTCGGGTCGGGTCGGGTTAGATCAGGTCGGGTGTGGGTTATGGGAAAAGGAAGTGGGTTCGTAGGCTCAGGCTGAGGCTGTGCTTGGGTGAGTGGGGTTAGATTTAAAGTTAGGAAAATAAAAAGGGGTTAGGATTTGATTGTTAGGGTTTGGGCTGGTTTTGAGAATTAGAAAAATATAGGAAGTAAGATAGGATTTAAATGGAAATAATAAATAGAAAATGGGGTAGGGTTTTGGGTTTTGGAAATAGAAATATTCAAGTTAATAAAATTTTAGTAATTTTTGTTTTTAAAAATACGAAAATTATTTAAAAGGAACTGGGTATTACAATATCTCTTTGGGACTTACCGAGCGATTGTTCGCTGACAACATTTCTTTTCTATTCTTTCTTTGGAATGTTGTCAGGAGGACCCGACTCTCTGAAGATCGAGCCCAGCTCAGAAGACTTGGAGTAGTTCATCGAGGACTCCGAGCTCTAGTCACTTGTATATACTTTTACTTTCAGTTCATGCCATTGTTTAGGCATTGCTTTCCATATTGTATTTACTTTTCAGTTGTATTGTAAAGAATATTTAATAAATAAAAAGTTGATGTTCTTTTACATCTCATGTCTTTCTTGTGTACATTTATATTATATTGCTTATTTACACTTAACGTGTTTACTTCTGAGTAAATACGTCGTGGGCCTAGTCATGTCTCCTTATCCGTACACCGGGAAGCGGGGCGTGACATCCACAATGCAACGGGCAGGTCGAGGTAGCGAACAGAGGCGTCATCCGCGGTCTCAGAGCCCGTTTGGAAGGAAGGCAAGGTAACTGGGTCGAGGAATTACCGCAGGTGCTATGGGCGTTGCGGACATCGAAAAAGACACCCACGGGAGAAACCCCATTTAGCTTCTGCTACGGAACCGAGGCAATGGTCCCCGCGGAAATTGGACTATCCAGTTATAGGGTCGAACACTTTGACGACGAAGCTAACACCTTGTCACTTCGAAGCAGTGTGGACATCTTGTTGGAAAAGCGAGATCGAGCACAAATCAGAATAGCCACCTATCAGTAGCAAACTGCTCGCTACTACAATGCCCGAGTTAAACATCAGGCCTTTAAGACGGAAGATTTGGTCTTACGAAGAAACGAGTTCATAGACCAAGGGAGACTTCACAAGTTCTTCCCGAAGTGGAACGGACCGTTTCTCATAACAGAAGCATTGCCTGGTGGAGCGTACCGCCTGCAGGATGTCGGGGGCCGTAATTTTCCTCGGCCTTATAACGCAGAAAAGTTTAAGTTGTATAAATAAGCATGTACCTTCTTTTAAATAATGTAATTCCTTTTCAACTTCATCATTAGCTAAAAAAAGAGAAGTTCAGTATTAACTAAGTCTTCCAAACTAGGTCCTTTCACGGAAGAGCTTCTCACGCCCACAGTGGGGATCCAAAGCCCTCATCACGAGGCCACCGAGTAGATTCCTGCTCGGTCCATCCAAAACAGGTAGCTTCCTGCCCTACAAAGAAGTAGATCCAAAGCCCTCGTCACGAGGCCACCGAGCAGATTCCTGCTCGGTCCATCCATAACGGGTAGCATCTTGCCCTACAAAGAAGTGGATCCAAAGCCCTCATCGTAAGGCCACCAAGAAGATTCCTGCTCAGTCCATCCACAACGGGTAGCTCCTGCCCTACAAAGAAGTGGATCCAAAGCCCTCGTCGCGAGGCCACCAAGCAGATTCCTGCTCGGTCCATCCACAACGGGTAGCTTCCTGCCCTACAAAGAAGTAGATCCAAAGCCCTCATCGTGAGGCCACCGAGCAGATTCCTGCTCGGTCCATCCACAACGGATAGCTTCCTTTCCTAGAAAGAAGTGGATCCAAAGCCCTCGTTGCGAGGCCACCAAGCAGATTCCTGCTCTGTCCATCCACAATGGGTATCTTTCTGCCCTACAAAGATGGGGATCCAAAGCCCTCGTCGCGAGACCACCGAGCAGATTCCTGCCCTACGAAGACACCTTGCGCGGAGCTCATGGTCGACGAAATCGGGCACGGCCTCTTTGACGGCGTCGAGGTCATTGTTCCACCCAACAGCCGCGGAGTCGGCGAGATCGATATAAAACTGATCAGACGCCTTGTACTCCTCCACGGCCCTATCCGCCCTGCTCTCCGCGAGCTTCGCCGCATCACAAGCCGCCCGAGCATCCTTTTTGATGGCGTCCCTCAACCTTTTCATGGAGTTGAAAATCCCGTTCGTCTACTCCATCTGGGCTTGGATAGCCCGGTTAGATTCGGTTAAAATCCGATAGGACTCCTTCAGCTTGGAAACCGTCAGGCCTTCGGCGACCAATCTCGAGTCAAGAATGGCCGCCTTTTCTTCCGCCTGCTGCAACTGAAGGAGAAGCTCTTCTTCTCGAGAGGAAGATTCGCCCGCCTTCTTGATTACCGGGGCAATCTCCTCGGACGCCATAGCAGTGAGGAGAGCACAGTGCTGAAACAGGAAGCATGTTAAGAAGCTGAAACCGAGAAAATAAAGCTTAATAAATTTTCAGGGAAAGCTACCGACCTGAACCGCTTCCTGAGCTATCGCGGCCACTTGGGCCTTCATGGTTCCCTAAGGAATCTTGGCCCCAGCCGCCTTCTCCATGTCCGCCAGCAAGCTGTCGACCACGGATAGCCCCGAGGGCATCTCGATGCAGAAGTCACCCTCCTGTACTTAAATCCCGGTAGGTGGTGGCCGAGAAACCACCCGCTTCTGTCTCTTAAGGGGGGATTCGGCGGGGGGAGTCACCTCCGCCCTAACCCGAGGCTCCAGGTCCCGCACTTGTTTCTATCCCCCTCCCCCGCGGCGTTCTTCCGGAACAGGGGACGCAGCGGGAGTCTTAGCTGGAGGAATTTGCCTAGGAGACGCGCTCGAACCTGGTCAGGACGAGCTGGCACCACCGGTCTTTCTTCCCTGGGCCTTAGCAACCATAGCGGCCATAATTTTTTATCGATCCATGGGCTCTGCAAAAAAAAAAAGAGAAAAAATAAGGAAAGGGTCAGCAACACAGAAATGGCAAAAGAATTTTGGCAAAATCTAAATAGATCATCGAGAACCCTAACTTACTCAAAAAACGCGCAGGACTAAGCCCGGCCCAGCTTAGTACCTTCTCGGAGAGCAGGACATCAGCCCGCTGGATCGGTTCCCACTGGGACACCACCTTCGCCTCGGGGGCGTTCGACTGCCTCACCCTCGGGCAGTCGGTCCTGTGCCACTGGGTGGGCACAGGCCAATCCTCACCCTCCGGAGGTCCGACGAAAATGAACTTCTCCTTCCATTCATGGATGGAAGAAGAGACGACCACTACCTCAGACCCGGCCGCTCTATCCTTACGTTTTTTAAACGACAGATACACCGAGCTCGGCTCTTCCTTACTAGTACCGGGGTGATTTTTATAACAAATAAAAGACAGGAGGAGGATCAAATCGAAGGGGATCCGATCAAATTTTAACCGGACCAGAAACCCGAGGAGGATCCTCCATGAGTTCGGTGCTAGCTGGACCGGAGCAAGACGGAAACAATGGAGCACCGCAAAAACCTCAGATGAGAGGGCAGACGCATCCCTGTCCGGAACGCTTCCAGATATAGGGCAATCTCCTTGCCCCGCACCTGATCTGCCCGCTCACCCTCTCTGGCAAGACAGAGTGAATAGCTAGAGGGGATATGGAACCGAGCCCGGATGTCGGAAAGCTCATCCAGACGATTCAAAACGGAGGGTGCATCGCGGGTATTCCCGATGCGCACCTTGGGAGCCCTTGTCGCCGCCCGACGGCGAGTGACAAGGGCGGCCCTGGCCCTGGGGGGCGTACCCGACATAGAAGATGTAGATGAAGAAGAAGAACCCCCTCGACTATCTGAAGCCGTGGAAGAGGAAGACCCACTGGACTTTGCCCTAGAAACTGAAGCCTCATCGCCCGACTCTACCCCTACTACATCCACAGATATCTCGAAAGAATACATCTAACCTGATTCAAGGAAAAGGTTTGCCGAGGAAAATTCAGCAAGAGATCCGACCTAAGAGGGAGTGCGCCGGACAATCTTCAAACAACGAGAGGCAACTATGGCAAAAGTGTCGGCCTTGGGATGGCCCCTTCCTATTTATACACTCCAAAGAGAATATCCTACGGCCCAGATCGATTTCCGCCAAAACGAAGCGCCGCGCCTAGCGACCGTCGAGGCTCCACGTGGCGATCGGCCATTGGAAACGTCTCTTCATGGCAGGAGGCAGGGAAAGCCTGTCGCGCCCCGCCAACCAACGTCGGACACATGACCTGTAGCCCAACTAACGATCGAGTGAAACGGCGCCCCCTCTTTAAAGCACAATCATTTCACCGATCCGCTGACGTCATCGGGGATACGCGCGAAAATTTAGGCACACGATGAGACGCCACGTGGACTCGAAGATCGAAAAGACGCAACTGCCAAATGCCCTGTCGTCCCCGGACAATCCTCCATGAAGAATTCTTGGCACCAAGCTGAGCAGAGAAAACCAAGCAGACCACTCTCGACCCGACCCTTAAATATGTCGAAATGAAAGTGGGGGCTAATGATGATGCTCACAAGTTGGACTCACTCAAATCACGACACGTAGCGGATGACGTGTCGTCCACGTAAGCCTGCTAGATTTCCGAGGGCTACGGAGCTGGAATAAGTATGATGCATTGGGGATGTTCCTTGAAACATCGTCTCCGAGGTTGCATCCGACCTTTCGGAGACCTTTCCGGAGTACCTTCCATATTCGCCTAGCAAGCAGCCAACAGCTCACCTTCGAGCAATCCAACAACCGAGCTTCCATAGCTTCCTTGCTCGTCTCCGAACTGTTGTAAGGTCTGAGCTTCCTCTTCCTCCCGGCTCGTCTCCGAGCCATCCGACATGCTGAGCTTCCTCGGCTTTCCCGATCAACCGAGAGCGCGGAGCCTAAGCGCCCCCGCAACGGCTCTGTGTATCTCGCCAAAGCGAGATATCTGCCGCCCCACGTTCCGCGTCCCACGCGAGCGCGTTCCCCCATTAATGAGCGGATCCAGCCATCAACGCGGGCGTAACGAGGGGGCGTAACTGACGGCAAGGATCTCGGGTCGGCTCGCTCCACACGACCACTATATAAACCCTTCTTCAGACGACTCAGGTAGGTCGATTTCATTCCAATAGGCCGCTACTCTGCTCTTATTCCACTGTACTAACTTGATCGTCGAAGGGTCTTATAGTGGTCACCCACCCCGGGACTTCCTTTGCAGATAACTCGACGTCGACACTAACCCATTGAGATCTACATACTCAACCCTCAACTCAAATCTCAACCGCTCAAAACTGCCCACCCCCAGATCGACGGAGGACAACAACTGAGAAAGATCATCACCTCCATCATTTTCCCTCTCACTGCCCTCGTGAGCCGGATCCGGCCCCCTTCCCTCTCACTGCCCTCGTCATCATCGTCACCTTCTTCAATTTCTTTTTCTTTTTCAATTTCTTCTCTCTCCCCTACCCCCTTCCTCAACCACCGCTACCGCCACCGCGGCCATTGCCAGTGCATCCCACCTTCCCCCTTAGCCACCTACTTTTCACCTTTGCCGCCCCCTTTCCTTTCACCATCACCATCACCATCACCATCTTCTTCTTCTTCTTTCCTCCTCTTGATCTTCTTCTTCTTATATTTCTTCTCCCCCCCCTTCCTACCACCTCCGCCAGTGCGCCCTCGGCCTCCCCCTTTTCCGTCCACCCCTCCCCCGACCTCGCCTCTTCCCTTCCCTGCGATTCCAAAAAAAATTTAATTATTTAGTTGATATTTAATAATTATTAAAATTATTTAAAATGTAATTTATAATTAATAATATTATATTATATTATAAAAAGGGTAAAATTGTCATTTGACATGAACAGTAACGCTGACTAACGTTGACCGTCAAGTCATGGTAGTTTCTTGATAGTTTAAAGATAATGGAAGTTTTGTTAAAATGACCCTAATCTATTGGGAGTTTTCAGTAAATAAGCCAAATGATAAAGGTTGTGCAAATATTTTTTTTCTTTTAGGCTACCGGGGAAGAGCGATGAAGAGCAGTCTGTGTCGTGGAGCAATGGATTTGGAGCCACAGGAAGGATGCGAGAAAGATATATAGTGAAGAAGCCGTTAGTCTTTGCAGAGTTCGGGATGTTGAAGAAGGAGCCAGGATACAATGCGACGAATCGAGACGCGTTCTTCGGTATGGTCAATAGAGACATTTACAGGTACGCGAGGGACAGAGGAGGGGCGATTGGCGGAGGGCTCATGTGGCAGGTCATGGCGGAAGGGATGGTGTCGTAGATCCTTCGATCCGTGGGATTATTGTGAGGCAATCTCATGCAATGCATGTTCTGGCCAGTACGATGAGTGTTTAAGAAGTTTTAAAGTTAGAAATAGAAAGGAGAGCTGGGGACGAGTTTTTTCCCCCTCTCTCGCTGTCCTCATGTAGTTTAGGGTTTTAAGATTTAGAAGAGGTAAGTTATAATAAGTCTTGTTGTTGTTGTTTAAGCATTTGTGAGATGAAGAAGAAATTTTATGCATGATGATAATTATTATATTAATCCTTTTGCATGTGTGATGCATGCATGTGGAAAAAATTAATAGTTTATACAGTATTTATTATTGTGTGTGAGTGAGGGAGAGCGAGGGAGAGAGAGGTTAGAAACAAGATAATCAAAATTAATTTTTTCTCAAAAAAGAAAAAAATAATAATCCAAATTAAATGACCAATTTAAAATTCTAAACAAGACGAAGGCTTATCTTTATATATAACTCTGAAAGATTTCAAGACTTAGCAACAAACTACTGAAAGTTTAAAAATTCTGCAAATTTATCATGCCTAATAATGTTATAAAACCACTGAAAATTCACTTAACCGCCGCTTCAATTCACTTGACCGCCACTTCAATTTTGTGAAGTGTCCCTTCTTCTGAACCAAAGCTCCGAAATTATGATGAGGGTTGAAGGTCTTTTGAGCCGAACCTGGACTTTTGAGCAGCTGTATTTTAATTTAAATACATCTGTATTTTTAATAAGCGTCCAGTGGTAATTAAATCTAGGTTACTCTGATTTCATGTTAAATGTCTCGTCCACATACTCCACCACAACTCCGAAATTATGATGAATGTTGATGGAATATGTTTCATATTCTAACAAATTTGACATGGCCTCATCCAAAAACAACTTTTATAAATAGTGGGAAAAACACTATTTTTTTTCCCATGAGAAATATTTAAAATGATATTTTACATTGCATATATAGAGTTATCGCTACTATATTAATGCCAAATGACGGATGTACGAGACACGTGCAGAAAAAACCCCTATAGTTTTCTACCACGTCAGCAATGCTGGTGTATCAAAAATTGATAATTTTGATTTATATTAAACTTGAGATAAAAAATAAATAAAATATGAAGATTTTGGGTTATTGTTGCTATTCATCCATAACAAACTCCTCACAACTGAAAGATTTAAGTTTTCATCATCTCTATAACTCTCTTCATTCCTACGTTCTCATCTCTCCTGCTAATTCTTTAAAAATCTTTTCAGATCTTTATGATGTCGAAATATACAAAAATGCATCCCACATACAACATACTAGTAAGTCTAATAAGGAGAAATAGAAAGTCTCTTTTAAGTGATGGTAAAAAAGAAGGTCCACGTTCACATACATGGCACTTTCTGATAACCAGCAGTAAAAAATACATCACATTAACCACTCCGGCACGTCCACCTTAAGATTAATACGTTTTTGTTAATTATATATAACAAAGGATAAAGTACTTAATAATACCTCTACACTCTCAATACCTTATAGTGTTTTTTTTCAATACTTACATATCCTAATATATTTCGTCATTAACACTTTGCTGCTTTTTGTTTTACAGTCATATTTATATTGCTTCGGTTTATTCAATCAAACCATTTCCATAAATTTTGTCAACATGAATCTAAGAATAAACCAATACAACATATACATGGCAGTAAAAGCAGAATCTGTTATTCACTGGAACCGTTTTCATAATTTTTTGTCAACATGAAACTGAAATGAACCGATGCAAAATAAACACGGCTGTAAAGCCAAAAGGTACTAAAATGCTAATGGTGAAATATATTAGGGTATTAAACCGTAGAAAAGAAACTATAAGGTATTAAACCGACGACAAGAAACTATTAGATGTTTTTTACAAAAGTTGTGAAATATTAAGGCATTATTAAGCGGTTTACCTTAAAACACAATAAAACTTCCCATTTTCACCTACAAATTAAGTTCGAGCCAAGGTATTCATCTCTCTGAAGCTCTTCTTCTTTTTCATGGCGGAAGAATCCAAAGGTACACAAAATCCAAACCCTAAGCCTAAATTTCTCATCTTTATCCCTTTCTTTCCCCTTCCCTTTAACAAATTACTTTTACAAAATCCATTCAATTGAATTTCCACCAATCTGATTTTATGGGGTTTTCATGTTAAAATCCCCAATTATCTAATTTCTACCGATCTCACTTTCTAGGGTTTCATGCAAAACCCCCAAAATTTAACTCACTACAAAGACCAATTCAGCATTCAATACTCTAAAATCCAAAAAGATGCTAACTTTGATCCCTTTTGCTCGTTTATTAGGTCAACTTGCTGATGAGAATCTGGGTTCAGATTTGATCGAGATTAAGGTCATGTTCTTCGCGAGGGCCCGAGATCTTACCGGGTCGAGCGAAATCGCTGTTCAAATGCCCGATGGCAGCACCGCTGGGGATTGTATGAGTAAGCTCTTGGTCAAGTTTCCTAACTTGCAAGAAATCTATAACTCCATGGTGCTGGCTTTGAATGAGGAGTATGCGCCCGAAACTGCAATCTTGAAGAATAAAGATGAGTTGGCCATCATTCCTCCGATAAGCGGCGGCTGAGGAGTGTTACAGTATTCAAAGAGTAAGGGTTTGTTGTTTGTTGGAATTTTATGGCATTACTTCAAAGTATGTGATTATATAAATTTTGCTAAAATATACAACTCTTTGTAAGAAAATATGTCTTGTTGGGTATCGAATTTAGCGTACTTGTGTGACGTTATGATCAGAGTTGCTAGTAGAAATTGTTGAATGGAAATGTCATTTTGATTAGATGATACTGAATTTGAACCAGTTTAGAGAACATAATTCTAATTTATTTTTTTTTTGCAATCAAAAGTGAGCTTTTCATTTTCTATTTTATTGGATAGTTGTTACTGCTCAAGTCAATCTTCATGATCTATGACCTAGATATACGAAAAATCTTGTGATTCTTATACTCTCTAACCTTTTATCTAACTGTTAATAGATTAATGATCGGATGTTCTTTGGTAATAGAACATTTGGAAATCACAAGATCTTTGTTGTAACAATACAGAAAGTGGCAAGCATCCAACCGAAAAGTATATAAAGGGTTGTTTTCATTCTGTAACATTCTTTTCTATAAATAATGGTAGCTATATGGTAAGCTCAATACTTTGAAGTGCTTAGAATTTATTTTATGTCGAATTGTATAGATCTGTTGGTATGTTATATACTTATATAGGTTCTATTAGCAAATTGACCAATTGAAACCTTTCATTATCCTTGTTAAATCACCTCACTGAAAGGAGATAAATCGTTAAGTATTCATGAATTAGTACATTTTCACATTAGAAAGAGTAAATGAATGATGGAGTTAAATAGAAAGTTTAAATGATCAAGATCGCTTGAGTTTTCTCAAGAAATTGATCTTCGAAGTTCAAGAGAGTCAAGAGTAATTACTTCGTATGCTTTCCGATTGTTACAAAGCATCCTTGAGCAGATATTGCCCCCCGTTTTTGTCTAGGAATGTATCCACTCAATCCTTATCCTTTGATATTTTGTTGATATTCTAACTTGCTTCTTTACTCATGCATTTGCCCCCTTATTTTCCTAGATTTTAAATTTATTTCTAGATGCATTAGTTTTTTTCCCGTCAATAAGTAACTGGCACTTCTTAAGTCCATAGCTTCTCAAGGATGCGACCTATTTTTTAACTTTAGATTTCTCTTCCCACACCTTTGCCTTTGGCCACTTGGAATGACGTTGGTAACTTAGATTGGTCAAAGATACATTTTCATCCACTTGATAACTTACAAAATCTCTCTATGTGTGGGGGACGGGCACGTATACATCTATATCTATACTACTATGTAATGCAAATGGCATTGGTTAGAGTCCGTCTTCTCCATTATTTGAAAAACAAAGAAAAAAGAAGAAAATTTCTTAACTCTTAGAGCCTCCACATCATCAAAGAAAAAGACGAAAATAATTAATTGTGTTATTAATTTAAATTTCGAATTCACTCCGCATTTTCTAAAACTTGAGACAAAAAAGAACTTTCTAGAAATTAGTTTGAATTCCAAATTCAATCTACATTATACCCAAACTTAAGACAAAAAAGATCTTTCTAGAAATTTTAATCTTATTATTTTTCAAATTCTACTTTTATTTACTTATTATTACCTTCTTTTACTTAAATATGGTAAATAACATATTATAATATTTTCTAGAATACGCTTGATTCAAGTTACTAAAATGACTATTTTCTTCACTTATTAACATTCAAAATAATTTTAAACCAAAAGCCCCCCATTGTATATTTATCCATGGGCTCAAGAAATTTTTTTCGCTCCAAACATGATAAAGCTACATAGTTCATGCAGATTTATATAAGTATTACACATTCTATTAATAAAATGTGCATCGCATGTGCAAAATGCTAGTATATATAGAGAGGTTAGATCTGTTAGGACGGGTTTGTGCTTTTCAAATTCACGAACTTTTTCTAAGGGCCGTCCGATTGATGATCCGTTCCGTTGAAGTTGGTTAACACACCTAGATAATGAATATTTACAATATCACGTTTTGGGAAATGTTTTATATATGATGAAGCTAGTTTTAAAACTATATAAAGTTTACGTCCGAAATAAGTTCACTTGAACATACACTATTTAGCTTGTGTTGATCAACTTTGAATGGAACGGATGATCGATTGGTCGTCCCATAAAAAAGTTTGTGAATCTGAATAGCATGAACCTGCCCTAATGTATACATCCCCCCAACACACACACACACACAGACACACGCACGCACGCACAATTGTTTTGATATACATTTTTTGTTAGCTGCTTAGCTTAACCTTATATCATATGATTATATATACATATGTTGTATTTACAACGAGCGGAGTAAGTCATAATTATCGTTTTCTATGAGAATGCTTAATTTTTCCAACAAGCTATTTTCTTGTGTTTATGGGGATGGAGCAGGTCACAAGCTGTCTTGTTTTGAACTTCAATCACAATAGCTGTGAGTTCGAGATCTAGCAATAATGATTTCGATGTATGGTAAATAAAGTTGCAATTTCTTGAACAACTTAAAACTTATAGTGTTGGGAATAGATTTTTCTTTTTTCCAACTTATCATGAGGACAACTTGAGATTGAGATCATAGTGTCAATGAAGAATACTGCCATAATATTGTAGCGATTGTTATATACCAGACTATTTATGAACTTTGGCAGTTATTTTGACCCTAAGTTATTTGTATCAAATGCTGGGTATATTGCATGTTGTGGGTATTCTGATGGTCTCATATTTCGTTTATTTTCAATTTTTCATAATCCCTATAAAGTAATCTGATACTACAATAAGGAGTACGCAGCAAGTTACTGCTGACCGTCTTCTTTCGAGGAGAAATAGGCATCTCTGATGTTAGGGATGTAAAGTGAGAAAAACGTGTATCTATATGTATTTTGACAAATATTATATCTGAAATCATCCATGTAAAATATGATACAGGAATTTGTTCACTATAGGAAAGATCCAAAATTCTTTAAGTATGATACAAGTATTTGCATCCAAATTTTTTCTTGAATATAAATACCAAGCCAGATAGCAGCATTGTGTTATTCGTACAGTTTTACACAACTTCCCCGATCTCATTTGTGAAGCACAGTAATGTCGATTAAGGCATATCCTGTTTTAGTCCCTCTTTTTTCATATGAAGAGTCATTCGAGTCGGAGAATAGTCGCAAGGGAAGGAGGACTTGGTCCTCAATCAAGATGATTTCAGTGAAAGCTTCTCTCGTTAGCGGCTTCGGAGAATGATGTGCTGTCATTATTTCTCTGAATGCAAGTGAGTTCTACTTTGGAGGACTTTGCTCTCCATATGCTCCATGATTTGTCTACATGCAAAAATCAGAAACCGTTTTTTTTCCCCTGGTGGATTTCAAATGTTAAACTGCATCCCCTGCAGGTATGAGATGGAGTTTCTTCGTATTATATTCATATTCGACTGTTCCGATGGAAAACTTGTTCAGCTGGGATCTAAACAAGGGCATGTCTACAGCTTCACTGGATACCATCTGTTTTGCTTTATCAAAATCTTTGGAGGCATGCAGCTATGATTCAAATATTGATACCATTGCCCAAAGTGCACTCAGAAATAAGTTTGTAGTTTTAGAATAGGATGAAAATTATCTTTCTTCTCTTCGGTTTGCTTAGGACACCTACTCCTCACTTACTCCTCAGTGAGAACCTACATCATGCATTTTGCAGAAAAGTAGTTGGCTAATTTATTAAGTAGTCTAAGCCATAAGTATTCATAACTGTGTGCATACATCTGGATGGAGGGACAATGCAGGTAAAGTTTGTAAGTTGAAAATCGCAACAGCAAAAGACATGAACCTACTCCATTATAAGCAATAGCAATAAGATGACATTGAACACAGCAATACTCCAACGAGGTTATGCACATAAAGGAGAACAAACTTACATAATACATAGCATGC
The DNA here is from genome assembly GCA_030015575.1 of Agapanthus africanus. NCBI lineage: Eukaryota > Viridiplantae > Streptophyta > Magnoliopsida > Asparagales > Amaryllidaceae > Agapanthus > Agapanthus africanus. The sequence continues at coordinate 217,802,134 of CM057338.1, forward strand.
AACAGATTCAACCCCCCAATACTTGCAACAGAAAATCTAAAACAGTAATAATCACAGCAAATACAAGTTTAATACATTACAAGCACTTGACAAGTAAAAGGATAACTTCTCCCTTCCACAGAGAAGGTAAATTTAAAAGAGGAGAGAGCTGAGTTCTTCACTAGCCACAAAAGCATCACCACTTTCCATACACTTTCACAGCAATGCACAAGAACAAAGATAATGCTCATCTCAGGGATGCCATGGGCCAGGAAGTGATGCCGCTGCCAGCTGGCAGCGCAGGTCTGATGATTGGGACCCACTTCACCACAGAAAATGCTTCGTTGAGACGAGTAGCACGAGCCATGAACTGTGATGCCTTCTGCAAAATTTGATGCATTTACATGCCGAACTCGAAATGTTAACTTCGCAAAATTTCTAATTGATATTTGTGTGTACGGTTTCCATATAAAAATAGATCAGTCATCATGTTAAACTTCACAAAATTTGAAACATAAGCATCCATGAAAGGCAATCTAGCCACGCATAATCAGACATCTAAGTGGAAGAATAATAATTGATATTAAACAGTTTCTCAAATATAATCACCAGGAATTGCAAAACAAGTTTACTTTAAATTTTAAAGATGAAGATAAGCAGAAATAATCTAAAGAGATTACGCTGTACCAATATTCAAGAGAATGATGTAGAAGTCTCATTATAATAGTTCAACTGGAACATGAGATAGACCAATCCAACATAAAATATTTGTAGTTTCTACTAAACATGTCCAAATAATAATAATAATAATAATAATAATAATAATATAAGTGCAGGGTTGAGCGGAAATAAGTTGATCAATATATTAGATAAGCAAATGACAATGCCCGTAAGAAATGATAGGTTGCTCCGGCTATAGCAAACATTAAAGAGAGCTATAAGGAATGCCATAATTAAAAGGCTTATTTACTGAAAACTCCCAACAGATTTGGATCATTTTAACAAAACTCCTATTACCTTTAAAACTATCAAAATACTACCAAATTTAACGGTGTCACTGACTGTGACATGTTGCCACGTCAGCAAATTTTTTTAAAACCCCTAAAATAACCTAACCTTAATTTTAAAAAAATTAAAACGAAACAAATAAAAAACATCTTCCGTCTTCCGGCCACCATCATCGCCGTGCACGAGCCGGCGCCACCGACCTCCCATCCCTCAGCCCCAACTCTCCCCTTGCCCCTGCCACCGCCTCCTTGACCCTCATTGTCTCTTCTTATGCTTCTCCAATCCCCACGACCCCCACCCTTCCCCCTCCTCCGACGATCCCTTCCCCCTCTTCCCACTGCGTCTACTCACCGTCTCTTCTTATGCTTCTCCAATCCCCACGACCCCACCCCTTCCCCCTCCTCCGGCGATCCCTGCCCTTTTCCTCCTCTTCCCACTGTGTCTACTCCACCGCTCCCTTCGCCCCCACTGCCTCTTATTTTTCTTTTCCTCCAACCCCCACGGCCCCAGTCCCCTTCCCTCTCTTCCCACTACGCCTACTCCAACACTGCTCCCTCACCGTCTCCCTCCGTCACCTCCTCGACCCCCCACCGCTTCTTTTTCTTCTTTTCCTTCAACTCCCACAACCCCCGCCCCTTCCCCCTCCTCCAGCGACCCTCGCCCCTTCTCCCTCCTGTGACAACCCCTCCCCTCCCCTTACCTGGTCTCCCCCACCACATCCCAAAAAAATTAATTAATTATTTAATTAATGTTATTAATTATTAAAATTATTTAAAAAAATAATTTATAATTAATTAATTATATTATAACGAGGGCAAAATGGTCATTTGACATGAACAGCAGCGTTGACCGTCAAGTCATGATAATTTCTTAATAGTTTCAAAGATAATGGGAGTTTGTTAAAATGGCACAACCATGTTCGGAGTTTTTAGTAAATAAGCCTAATTAAAATGGATATTGTAATAACTTTGGTTCATCCCAACCTAACTTTGTAATTTACATAGAGATAGAGCTTTTAGTGCTAAATGTTAAAAGGTGGACGTGCAGTGAGACAGGAGAAAAAATGAGGAAAAAAAGGGTGGAGATTGAAAACATGTGTTTGAGTTAGATAGAGCGTGTCAAGGGAGTTTAACTTTTAGGGCTTCATGGCTTGACACCAAACCTAGACACTTCACAACCTTTCAATACAAACCCTACAACACCATCATTTTCCATCACTCTTATCCCCCCGCACCACACACACACAAACATCGCTTCTATATCATAACCATAAATTCCTGTATTACTCATTGATTTGATGTGCAAGGAACAACATTTCTTCTTCATCTCGCATTCTTTTGTGCTATCAAATGTCTCAACCGAAACCATTTTCATATCATCATAGCATGTGAAATATATAAGGTAATGCAATCGAGAGATAAAATGTAGCAGCAACCATGCAAACACCAGTGTTGAACGTAAGAGATGGCCAGGGGCACAACGCTTTTACCTAATAATGGATATTTGGAAACCTCCATGTTAATGGGTTTGGGTTGCCGTGACTTCAATATCCATTCCAACCCACTGATTCAAGATGCAACTTACAAATAAAAATTATGTTTAGCCCAAAGAAAATTTCAAATCATATTATTCAGGCAATCAATCGGCTTGCAAAAATTTGTTAAAAATGTCTAAATCCCTAAAAAATAATAGAAATGTTTCAAATTTTCTAAATGGGATTACAGATGTTGGAATATAAAATATATTCCCTCAACCATCATCATAACTTCGGAGTTTTTGTGCAGTGGCAGGAACATTTCACATGGTATCAAACCTCGGGTGTGTTTCTCTAAGTCCCATATTGGAAAATTCATGGGACGCATAAGTATAAGATATAAGATAGGATAAACATCCATAAGGCTCGAGTCTTTTGGATGGGGTCCCACTGTATTGAAAACCCATATGCATCCATATATAGGCCCATATGTTGTGGGCCCAAATCGAGTTTCACATTTATCTGAGCAACCCAGCTTCGATTCCCCACCGAGCACATATTAAGTGCGGATTTATTTAAATTAAAATACCACTACACAAAAACCCAGGTTTCGGCCCCAAAGGGCCTTCGACCTGCGAGGACGTATTGGAATATAAAATATATTCCCTCGATCGTTATCATAACTTCAGAGTTTTGGTGCAATAGCAGAGACATTTCACAACAGGTATACTTGAAGTGCAGAATATAATATAAGTTGATGTTCTTTGATACGCAAGACGCCTAAATAATATTATGGATATTAAGTATATCTTTATGTTTTGGCTTAAAGCATCCAAATTGAATTCAAGCATTTAAAGCCACACACAACTAATATAAGTGCATAGTCCTCTAAGTGGCGATACATGTTTAACAATTTATTGTTTTTTAGATTCTATTAAATATTACGGATTATTTATTTACAATTATTAAACTCACATAAATTTATTATGTTTATAACACATGGAATGATCAATTCGATGAACTAAATTTTTGTATGCAAAAGCCATAGGATTAGCTATTTAAGAGTATGGTCTTCATGAAGATTGATGCAACTATGGTTGAAACTATTGAAGTATTTCTTCTGAGTTAGACACGTAATTTTATTATTGTTAAATTTTATTTCCTTTCCACATGTTGCATACATCTTATAAGTTAATCTCGGTATGCTTTTAAAGAAAAAAAGGTGAATTGCAACACGGCTCAGCGGTGAACTCCCAATAGAAAATTGTGGCCAATAATAAAATATAGTAAAATTTACTTATATTAATTGGAATGGATGTGTCGGATGTGTTGTCAATTATAACTTAATTCGTTTATGCATGGAACTACCGAAGGTACTAAATAAACAAGAACATTTTATTTCAGCAAATGCATTATTAATTTTTTTTTCTATGTTCCAAATGGAAAACATTTTTAGTGATCGATTGACCATGCTCTATTCAATGCTTGACAGATGTGATAGTTAATAGCTCAACTAAGGATATAGCCTTTAACAAAAACGAATGAAAGATAATTGGGAAAAGAATGTATGCAGCCAACCCCAAAAATTTGGAATGAAGGCCTTGTTATCATTGTCAAAGATAGTGGATAACAAATGCTAAATAATAAAAAAACTTCACTTAGCATTCCATTGCAAAAAAGTAAAGGATACATTGTTTCCATCATGCAACGCACAACCAGTGTGATAGTAAATATGGTTACTTGATAACTTTGAGCTTTGATCATTAAATTGATTGATATACTAATAAAACATGAGAAATGTATTAATTGAATGTAGATGCTAAAAACTAGAAACAATATTCTATAGTGATGTAAAACATTTATATGCCTTAGTTAATATCTAAAGAATATTTAGATGTGATGGTCTTATAAATTCCATACTAATAATTGAGCACTAGTTCGATGTGAATCTTTGCTGCTTATTTATGTTTTATTTGAAAAAAAGAAGAGCATCTATTCTGAATTTTCAATGAGCCCCTACTATATAAAATAATTACGGCGATTCAATGTTTTATCATGGCTTTGCCATTGCTGACTTGATGGTGAAAATTTAACGCTTCTGTTTTGCTTTTAATTACTTGTAACTTGCAAAAGTCTAATATTCCTTTGCTTTTGCATGATTTTCCATGGATATATTATAAAAGATGGCTTTGACTTGGAAGTTGATTTCAAAACTTTAGAAATGGACGTTTTAATTAATTTTTGTTTTTTCTGAAACAATACTATATAGTGATGTTAAACATTTATATGTCTTGATTTTGTATATTCTGATGCAATGAATTTGTAAATTCTACACTTGTTTAAGAATATCGGACTGATTTATTTTCATTATATGGATTATTAGATTCCTTTATTAAAGAAATTTTATATGATCAAATATTCTAATTAGGTTTCCTATTTAGAAGATTTGTATCTTATTTTGTATGGAATATTCCAAGGATTATACCTTGATAAACTTGTATAAGTATCATTTGTTATATCAATAAAACTATCGAGCTCTCATTTTCTATCACTAATGATTGTGCACTAGTTTGATGCAAATCTTTGTTTCCTATTAATGGTTTTTATTTGAAAATATTTAGAGCATCTATTCAAAATTTTCAATCAGCTCCCACCATATATATTTTATAGTAACTTACTTTACAAGCTATAGATTAATAAGGAGGTTCAAGAGACCATTATCAAGATGTTACTAGAATTTGTTCATGTTTATGAGTTTGCAAGTCTTAATTTTGTTTACAATATCTTGTAAACTAACCTAATTTTCTTCTTGTTAGAAACTCTCTGGTGCTAATTGAATATTTGTTTGTTATTTTTCATGTAATTTAGTTGAATAGGTATTCTAAAGCTAATGTTAATAGAATTTAAAGCCTAACATAGGAACCTGTTAAATCTAATCCATACATATTTTCATATGTGATTTTGAAATCTCTAATTCAATGGCAAGGATCAGCCATATCTATTTCCATGAAAAAGAATACTCAAATCAAAATACTGAACTCAATATCAAACTCAGACTTATAGTAGATGCCAAATATAATTAAGGTTTGAAATGTCACCTAATTTCAATCCCGATCCCTCTGAATTCATTTAGTTTCAATTAGTGGCAACGGTGATTTCAGATTATGTTTCAAGATCAATGTTAGTGGTTATTTTAAGGCTTATTTCTTGAAAACACCCATGTGGTTTGGCCTAATTCCTATAAACCCACCCGGGCTTTTTTCCCTTATCCAATACCCTCATGTACTTTAATTTCGTTACCTACTTGACCCCCTACCGTTAACTCTAATCAAAAGTCATATCTACCCCTTCCCCCAAAATGAAATGATACTTATGTTTTTTCCTTGAGTAACAAAAGCCACCCCAATTTGAGAGCTAGGGCATTCGCCCCCAACTCGAGCAAGGGCATCAACCCCCAATTCCTCAAAGCTTTCAATGTTGGTGGATCTAGAGCAATTTTTTTCTTCTGTTCATCAAATTCTTATCCCAATTCAAACTAGCATTTCATCAAACACTTGTGCTACAAACACAGAAAGCTAACCTCTCAATTCAAACAAGCATTTTTATCAATTTATCAAATATTTGGCTCTATAAAAATTCATAACATAGATCCAACTAAGAATACAAGATTCATAACATAGATCCTTTACGGTCACAAGAACCTTACGTTGTCTATTTCATTTCAAAATCACTTCAATTACATGCAAGAAAATCAAGATCACAACTAAGATTATCAAAATACTTGTACAATGAACGTTGGAGTTTTTCCCAACCGGATGAGTAGACCTACGCTTAGAATTTGCCAAACACCATCACTCGAGTATGCCCTACAAATCTAAAAATCCCTAAAGAAGAATAATTGGGGATGGTTGTGATTTTAATTTGAGAAAGATAGACAACCACTTTATGAGTATAAAGGGTCATATTGGGAAAAAAGGAATAATAGGGTCACGTGCATTACACGTAACCCGTTTCCATCGATTTTCTAAAAAAATTAACAGAATAAAAGCAGAGGGGGTTAAGAGGTAAAGAAATTAAAGTACGGGAGGCATATAGTAAGGAAAAAAGCTAAAGTATATTTTTAAGAATGAGACCAAACCACATGGGTGTATTCAAGAAATAAGCCTTACTTTAATATACACATATATGTATGTGTATGAACAAACCATATAATATCGGACTTCCATCTCATCATATTGGTAAGCCGCACTAGAGTATAAATATCAAATATATATCGCAGATATATGTCAATGTACATATTATATATAGAGAGAAAAAAGAAAAAGCAATTAATTAAAAGCAAAACAAATTATAAAAATATAATTCACAAATGGATATGAATAATTGTATTTGAGTATCATTTCCTATTATAGAAAGTAAAGGAAAAAACAAATAGAAGAGAGTATATGATGAAATGCGATCATACGATGAATGAGCATAATTTCATTTGTATGTTAATTGCTTGAATAAAAAAGGAAAATATCAATTGAACAAAAAACAATTGATGGAATGTATTTCCATTAGGGGTGAGCATGGGTCGGGTCGGTTCGGTTTTGCGTCAAAAAACCATCCGAAACGAACCTATTTACACCACAAAATCGAACCGAACCGAACCAAAATAGTTCAGATCGGGTCAATCGGTTTTCGAAGTCGGGAAGGAAGCAACTTCGTTTGGATCACAAAGGAGAAGAGTTGAGGCCGCCGCATGGAGTTGGAGTTACTGAACTTACAAAGTTAATGTGTGAATGTTAATGGATTGAGATTTGAAGAAATTGATAAGCTTGAAGGTTGAAGCAATGGAAAGTTGAGAGGTTGAAGACAACGAGAAACAATTAATATATTATTCTGAAACTTAATGGGCTAGTAGCTCCACGTTTTGGGCCAGAGAAACGAAGTAAAAAAATATATAATTAATATGAATAAGCATTAATAGCTTGTATGGGAAATATACAAAGGACAAAAGGTAGATTTTGAATTAAAGTTAAGTATTTTTCTGCGTGAGGGGTTTGCGGGATTGACTGCATATAATATATAATATGATGCATCATCATTTGCCAGGAGACTTTCCAGTTTCGATTCGGTTTGAACCGCGGCTTTTTAAGCGAACCGACCCCGAACCGAACTGGTCGGTTCAGTCACTTTTGTTCCATTCGGGTTTTTCTGCTCACCCCTAATTCCATGTTGACTGCATGTAAAGAAAAAAGAATGCAATAAATTGAGTGCACTACAATGGTTGAAAAACATATAGCTACTTTCAATTTCAAATGACCAAAATATTAAATTTGACTTTCTAATTAAATACTATATTGAGGATGAAAGTATGTTTAAGTATTAAATAGGACAACAAGCCGCCTTCATCCCAAATTCTTATGGTCGGTTATATGAACCCTTTTCTTCCCTTTCGTTCTACAAAGGACCGTCTCCTCGATCAAATTAGCAATTAACATATCATTTTTAATTGCCTCTATCCATGTTCATTTAGGTCCACTCTTACTACTAATTGCGGCATGGACTCTAATTTTATCACCGTCTAACCGGGACATTGATTGGTTACTGTTGCAAATGTTCAAACCATCTCAATCGGTCTCTCGTATCTTATCATCTATAAGAGCTACATCTATTTTGTTACAAATACACTCATTTCTTATCCTACTTTTAATGTATTACCACTCATCGATCTTAAAATTCTCATTTTAGCCACACTGATTTTTGTGACATATTTTCTTAATTTCCTAACATTCTGATCCATAAAGAAGTGTGGGGTTTATCATTGTCTTGTAAAATTTTCCTTCCAATTTTAAAGGCACTCTACGTCACATAGCACTCCTCGAAGCACTTCTCCATTTCAAGCACCTCGTTTTGATCCTATAAGTTGCATCCTCAATTTTTCCATCATGAATAATTATAGGTCGTAAATATATCCTATTAAATGTGGATGGGAAGTTGATAACGATTAACTTCTTCGCTTTCCATATTCTCTTCTTTTTTGTCTTTTCTTTTTCTTCTTCTCTTTCCTTTAGCCATTTACTTTCCGTCATTCTTTTCATTACAACAAAATTGTAGTGGAAGACCACACAACCTTCAATGGGGTACGTCTCTCCCCCCTTTTTCTTTCTTGTAAAAACTCTCAATCCTCTTTTTTTAAAGTATCGGCCAAAACATCGAAGTTTTTGCTGGAACTTTTTGGTATTAGGAGAGTTTCGATCGCAGATCACAACTTCACAGATAATGCTAGTTTTGGCCAAACATGCCTGATACCAGATTTTGTATGTGTTCTTTGAATTGGAAACCATCGATACCAATCCAAATCGCCGCCCAAGGGTTTCGACCAATTTCTCATACCATGATTTACAGATAATAACCACCGATGTTGTGAACAATTGATGAAGAAAATTCAAACATTGAAAAAAACATTTTAGTTTATTGATATCCCACAGGGTTGAAGACTCCAATGAGATGTATTCTATTCAATGTGGATGGACTTGAACATTGCAATGACAATGCACACATAACGCTTGCGATCATACATTAATGATCAAGAACTTCATGTAATATATAATAATTTCTTAATCATTATATCCATCGAAATTTATTATCACAAAAGTAAAACAAAACCACTTCAAATATCAAATAAAAGCATGACTTAAGACAAGCAATACAAGGCTATAGCAAACACAGGGAATTTAATTAGAAATGGTTCTTTACCTTAGAACCCACCCAAACTTTACCATTTACCCTGTCTTCCCTTCTCACCATTTACTTCGGCCCTTCAACTTCTAAGTTATTCTTTTGACCTTCTAATGAACTAAATCGATATCTTTTTAGAATATTCCGTTAAAAACTAATGAAAATGGTCAATCGATGAATTAGAGAGATCAAAGAAAATAAATAGAAATTATAGAATTTCAGAATTATTTGAAAGTGAAAAAAAGAGAAATTATTAGGGTAGAATGTTCGAAGGTAGAAGATGATTGATCTAGAGAATAAAATATTTAGAACTATTCATATAGAATATGGAAAGGGTACGGCCTACAAGAAATTATTGGGTTTTGGAGGTGAAGATAAGAGATTGAAGGTGAGAGTTGGAATTAGGATTTTGGGATAGAAGATGAGAGAACTTGAGATTTGATAGATAGGTTTTAAGATTTTGGAGGTGGAACATGATAAATCCAAGTTGGAACTATAAGAGTGTAAGGTGTAAGAATTTTTTTAATGAATTGTTGCATTCTAAGGTTTTAGAAGTAGAAATTGAATAGCTGATGATTGAATTGAAGAATATTGTTTGGTTTTTGGGTTTTGGATATGCAAGATGAAGAATTGAAAAAAAATGAGAAATTGAAAAAGAAATTTAAGAATCTTAGGGTTTAGAATATAGATGATGCGAGAATTTGAAGAATAGTTGCTCAGTTTTGAGACTATGAATATGAAAGCTAAAGAATTGAATATAGAAATTTGGAAATTTAGGGTTTATAGGTAGAAGATAGATTACAGTTTGAATCAAAGATTAAAATCTGTTAAAAGGGTTAATAAATAAAAAGCAATGTTTTAGTGAACGGAAAATGTAAGGTTAAAGGAGTAACTTAGCAGTTTTGGGGGCCTGGGGAAATAATGAGAAGTAGGGGTGAATGATGTAAATAGTGAAAATTTAGGAGCGAGGGTTTGAGATAAAAAATTGAAAATAACATCATTGTGATGTATCAAGAGCTTGACCACAATATGAGAATACTTCAAGAACAAAATCATACATGTGTGTCCTTGTACAATTTTTATAAAAAAAATGAAACATAATTTTAGATAAACCAGATGCTAAGTCCCAAAAGAAGAACCATAGGGGCACTTCTAATACTTATCGGTAAATCAAATGATTTTGGACAAAATGTGGATTTTTTTAGTGGTATTAAACAACATCATTTAGGTCATAATTCTTTATCATAAAGCTTCATTTTGAAAATGTGAAATTGCAATAATACTATAAAAGAGATATCGGTTCCCATGAAAAAATAATTGATCCAACCTTAGATTTGTTGTTTTTATGTGGAAGGGGTCATTTTTTCAACAAAGAAGCGTTTTTCTTCATATGAGATCACAAGGAAAAGGTTCTCAAGGAACTCATAAGGAAGATTTTCTCCTTATGAGTATCTATCTATTTATGAAAAGCCAAGTTATGTACTCATGGCACTGTTAATCCCTTTTTGTAATCATCCAACATGGAAAACAAAGTTATCTACTCATTACAGTGCCTAACATGTCTCATTGTGTGTACTTATAATTATGGCACTCTTACAAGCAGCGTTCCAAGGTTTAGTAGCTTCCAACAACAAAATTGCTAGCAGCTTGCACCTAAGACAAACACCCTGGCTAGCTTTGGAGATAAGTTATGATATTTTCAGTTCTGTATAGATCTAAACTTAGCTTTAATATCCAAACTCCACCCTGTTGGAAGGTTTTGGAATTGATAATTGACGTTCTCTCAACATATCTAAAATGCACTCCAACCTCATTTACCTAGAACCCGAATCAAAAGAGAAGTAATGATGTAATAGTAACTCTCAATCATAACTACTCTCAATTGAGTTGTTTCTTAAATGGATTAGAACCATGCAGATTGCACTTCACATCCTATCGCCTTACAATAATAAGAAAAACCAAATAATAATTCATCAAAAAGAAAAGAAAAGGAACTCGCCTTGTCATCAATGGCAAGCTTCAAAGGAATGCTCCTCCCCTTCTGCTTCATCTTATACAGCCTCCTCCCAAGCATCACCACCCCAATGATCGCCGCGGCTATCGAAATCGACCACACCGGACTCACCCTAAAAACCCAAACTTTCAAAACCTGCAACGGCATCTTCCACCAAACCCTCTCCACATTCACATATCCCTCACTCCCCTCACCTTTCCCCAACTCCTCCTCCTCTTTCTTCTCGGCCCCCAACTCCTCTCGATCCTCCGACGACTCATCGGACAAGAAGCTCCGAGCATTCGACTGGTATCGAGCATCGGAGTCGGGATCGATCCAGCTAGGGTTATCTGAATCGATCCCACCTTCGTCGATCTCTTCTTCGGGTTGAATCGCGTGGGTTTTGATGGGGTTGAGAGAAAAGTAGTCGGTTTTGATGGCGCCGTCTTCAGAATCAACGTCGTCGAGGGCTGGATTCGATACGGGGGCTTCGGGTTCGCTGAGAAATTCCCAATATTGGAGATCAGTTGGGTCCTCCATTGAGATGAATTTGAGAGAGAGGGAGGAATTGCGGGATTTAGGGATTTGGTATGATTCGATTTTGGTTGATTAGGGTTGAACAAAGGGATGTGTTACGAAGATCGAGAGGAATGTTGTGTTGGGTAGAGAGAGCTTTTGGAAGAAGGGAAAGGCAACAGGTGTTCTCTTGTGTGGTGGAGCGTGTGAGTGAGAATTCTAAATTTTTGCCATAATATTTTTTATTTTATTGACATCATCTTGTGGGAAAATTCTAGGGTCCAGAGAAACATATAAGAATACGGACCCCACCAACTTGCCAGAAGGATGCCCGAAATTCTCCATCTCTTACTCTCTCCTGCCCGGTATAATACCTCCGACATACTAAAAAAATTCTCCATCTTTTGTATTTATCCACGATAGAATTTTTTTGGGTAAATTGCAACCAAAAAAAAAATACCGAGCCGGTTTTTTCACTGACAGAAAACCCGTGTCCCCGCCCCTGAGACGTATGTCAAAACCCTCCTGCAAAAGTTCCCGGTTGTCAAAAAAAACCCGTTGCATGTTATATCTAGTTATTATGTGATATCTATATGGTTGCCTTTATGAACAAATTGGATATAGCATGCAACTACAGGGATAGAAAAATTTCCATGGAGCTTTCGACAACCGTCCCGGGGCTTTGTCAACGGGAACACCTGTTTGGGGGTGTTATCACAATTTACCCAATTTTTTTTTAAAGTCACGCTTAAGTTCCTTCATTTTTTTGTTAAAAAGAAAGTTTTTATACCCTTAGCGATATAAGTACCTTGAATTAGACATATTTTGATGTTAGTCTTCGAAATCTTGATATTTATTGCAGTCATTCAAATTTTGTTCAGGTATGTCAATACGTGTGCGCGTTCCTTCCAAAACTGAAGAAAATCGTATAAGCGAAAATGCATGGGTTCGGATGGGTGTTGGTTTCTCATTTAGCATAAGAATATATGTTTGCTAAATGACTTATTTATATCTGTACTAGCATGTAAGTTGCACGTCAGCACGATTGTCAAATGAATTTATGGTTAGCTTGAGAAGAAAACCATTATGGCTATATATTCAATTATTATACAAAAAATATGGGCCCTTTCCTAACCCCTCTTTGTATTTATATATAGCTTGCATTAAATAAGGAAATTTTGTATATTTGTCGCATATTTCACTTCTTGGCCAATATTAGCTGGTAACCTAAGTTTAATTTCAAGGCCAAAGCGGTTGTTTGTTCACTCTAGTTTTATGTGTTCGATTTTGATTTAAATTGAGCATATTATGTATTCTAACTTTTCATTAGCCTGTTACAGAGAAACTGTCAGAACAAAGTTTCTCTACGATCAATTCTTTTCATACCAACCGGCAAATTATATATAGTCTACCGTGATAGATGATTGGCTACAGGTGGGACACAAAGCACAAAATCTATGTTCCATGACAGGGATTATGTACACCATCTTTGTGCACAAAGCACGGTTTTCCAGTAGCCTCGCTATGAGTCTATGACAACTTTTTAATAAAATTTCGTACATGTTTAAAAATTGAAGCAGTGCATCTCTAATGTCACACAATGTCAGAATAAACTAACTAAATCTTCAATCAAGTACAAACATGAATGCAGAAGCTCCTTGCTATATTTTCATTACAATTTTGCATCTAACAAAAGATTACTGCCTCTGAATAGAATGCAAAACTATCAAAAGCACTTTCTCAAAAATCTTAAATTTAAGAGTGGAAACTTCTCATTTCATAAACAAATGATTCTTCGCAGGATATAACAATTGAAGATAACTTCAAATGACAGCACACAAACAGTGTCCGCACATATTGCCAAGCCGTTTTAAGCTCTTTTTATTCTTACTGCCTGCAAAATGGTTAATCTCATATCATCTCCTGAATAAATAACAATGTCGATTTCGGTTACAGAAGGCCTCCAACAATAGATTTTTGCTATCTCTTGATATTCTTTGAACTTATTCTCTTGAGAGCCATAAAAGTAACAGCAGCTGAAAGAGAATACCTGCAGAACAAATAAACGAAACTGATTTAGAATTTTAAAGGGACTAGATCAAGTCAATGTGCCAAAGTTTTGTAATTGTTTATATGTCGAATGCAGCCTCATGCATGATTAGCTTTGCTTTCATTTATTTGAATGCAATAAAAGGCAATAAGTCTGTTCATTCTTTTAAGCTATTGTTTGGTTAGGGAAAAAGTGAGGGAAAAGGGGGGAAATGAAAAAGGAAAAGTGATACTCAATGCTCTAAATCGATTCATATTTTTCTCTTCATCTTTCATTCATTTTCAACCCAAGCATGACCGCAACGGTTCCACATAAACCAAACTCAACGAACACATAAGGATGACTTGAAAGGATACATATCCACTTGTCTACGGCAAAAGCAGAACAGGCCTTATGCATTTCTATGCCACTGAATTTTACCCCAAACTTATCAGCGGTAACATAACTATTGGTCTTGTTCCAGTAAAGTTACGATTATTGCCAAATGTTTTCTTCTATGTTTACACTAATAATTTTGTAGACTTAACAATCATGGAACATTTAACGAAGGTTGGAGGCACAAGCTAATATGTCAAATGCATTTGGAGGGAGGATCATTTGGGACTTCATTTGGCAAAATTTGAAGATCAATTTAAAGCTCGAAATGGAGCAAGACAAGCATTTTGGTTTATAAGTATTTTGTTTTGTATTTTATTTATTTTCTCTAGGAATCAAATTGTGAGGGAATTAGGACGCTAGAGAGCTTGATCACTTCTATTTTTCTAATTTGGAAAAATATATTTGTATATTTTTGGCTAAATTGCACGTAAATACCCAAGGTTTCACCGATTTCATAGATAAATACCTAAGGTTTCATTAGTTGCATATAAATACCTATTTTGACTCGAGCATTTTTATTTAAAGAAGAAGAAGAAAGTAACGGCAATGCAAAATAACCGTTATACCACCTTCATACATCACACGTAGGTAGTTAAGTGCAAATGGAGTAAAAAGGTGGGTATTTATCTACTACCGACATAAATTTAGGTGTTTATCTGTCAAAACGGCGAATCATTGAGTATTTACGTGCAAATTAGCCTATATTTTTAGAGTTTTGGGTTTAATTTCTAATATTTACTAAAAAAATATGTTTTTAGAGCTTAGAAAATACACTTATTTGATGACAAAATTAGTGTCCGTAAATGCACGGTATCTTTTCAATACCAAATATCATTTTTCAAAATTATTTAAGAATATTTATTATTTTTCTATATAATTTTGATGTTTCATTTCATCTACACCTATAGTTTTACTTAATTAACAATGGGTCCACAAGTCAATGATATTTAAAGGTTTGTCCTATCACTTGTTGACTTTTGTTGGGTTCGCATATGAAAACATGCAAGTTATCAATTTTTAGTTGCATAAACATTATTAAAGTCCTACTTGCACTTGAAGCATAAATTCATTACCTTTTAATTTTATCATTGCTTTCACATGACTTCTCTTCACGTGCTCGAGCTCACCTAACAGATATAGACTTCTCACTCTTAACTATAAACTTAGACACTTAATCAGCCTTGCGCGAATTTCAAACCCTTTCAAACAATTCTACTCATTTTTATCATCTTTATGGGGACATCTCCAACTTCTTTTCAATGCAGTCATTTTATATCCTACCTCTTAGAGTATTGCAGCTCATCGATATCACAATTTTCAGCTACATTTTTTTGACCAGTCAACTCTTAAAAAACCATAAAGCAATTTTAGCCGTATTAATTGTCCTATAAAATTTTCATTGATTTGATTATCCTACTATGATCACATAATGTTCCATAATCCCACATTGTTTTGATTCGATGAACCACATCCTTCTTAATCTCGCATGATGATGAAGGACCAAACTCAAGTAAAAAAACTAGACATATATTACTCCACATTGATATTTCATATCTACAACTTGTTTTTTTCTCATTATTTAAAATCATCATTTTGTCTCCTTTAATACCACGTCTAATTCTTGGTCTGCTATTCATGTTATTCTTCTTCTTCCGCTTAACACAAATGTGACATCGATCGACATCGTGTGCTCAAGTTGTTTTCAGATGGAACTTTACAATGGTCTAAAAGCAATAGTTGTTCCTCTCTGTTTATAAGAACATTATAAAATCTTATGAAATTGCTACATCCAAAATCATCTTCCATTTCATTCTTCGCTCCTTATTTAAGACCTTGATGCCCGCTTTTAACTGCTACTATCTTTGCGAGCATGACCATGTAGCTTCTCTATGAATAATTTCTCCCTTCCGAGTTTCTTGAACTATTTTTTTTCATATGCTGTGAAAATTTCAGTTAATGTTCTTGGCTAATCAGACTTGTGGTGTGTAGGAGCTAATAATAATTTCTGCTATCAATACAAGTTCTAGTAGTATTCTACCTCCACTCGTTTTACATATATAATGTGCTCATTTGGTAACTTTTTCATAAGAATAGCCACTCTGTTTTTGTTTCCATTTCCCAGTGTACCAAAGTTATATCATGGGTTTTCAGTTTTTTTTATAAATCACATCCTTTAATCCGAGTTTAATTTATCTTTTATCTCCGAGTATTATGTATTCAAGAAGCTAATCTAATCCTACACTAATGTATAAGACTCTTACTCTATTCTCTCTAGTAACCCATTAGCATATTCCTATTTAATATCAGTGAAACACTCTAAACACTCTTACTCATTTATCATCAAGGTTCAAATTACAGATTCTGGAATCATGACAGCTAGGAATCACAAGTCAGATAGTGACATCAATAACTGTCCAAAGATAATAAAATGGGTAATGTAGTGCATTGAAAAGTAGTTACATATAAGTAGTAGTTTTATTGTCACCTATCCAATAAAATAATATAATTAAAATCTAAAGGCGTTGGAAGGAAGCATAATCATGTCATGCTATGTAACAAGGAAGCATAATCATGTCATGCTATGTGAAGATATAACTACTTATAAGCAATAAACACTGAGAGCAAATATATAAGCGCTAAATCCGCTAAATTTAGCCAATGAATTGAAAATCGGAGCGGTTGTGTGCACTTCCGCCTAGGAGACTACCCAAGCTGCTTTTTACAACACTGGTGCGGGTAGAGGAGTACTTCTGAATGATGGGAGTCATAAAGAATCTTGACGCCATGAGAGAGAGACCACAGAATAAACAAGCTATGATACAATGAAGGGGGAGAACAGAAGAAGGGATGATAGGAATAGCAGTGGCTAGAATACAAGTGATAGCAGGAAAGCAAGGTTAGTCCTGTAATGAGGAATTGAGGATAGGTTATAATTTGGGAGGATGTTTATGCGGAAGAAGCCCCCATCATCATCCTAAGGTTCTTTTTCTATATAACTTCCTTCCAGTGTAATAATAAGGAACATCAATTTGTTGACCCATGTTCTTACCTTTCCCTTGCTTTTGCTGCAACATAATAGGGCTAAAAATAATCTACAAGACCATGCTCCTTACAACACCAGTCATAAAATTATTGGCACACACATGCTCAGTACTGTTCAAGAGCAAACTATGATTACTTGAACAATAGAGGTTGCACTATCCAAAGCCTTTCAGCATTAAAATCTAAAAATGATGTCGAAATGATAAAAGGCTTAGTTCCAAAAAAAAAAACTACCAAATTATTTGTCTGTTATGAGAAACTACCAATTTTTTTCAAAATTACGAGAAACTACCGTGCTTTGAAAAGTTTTGTGCAATTATTGCTGACGTGGCACCTTATTTATGGTGATTTTTCATTGTTTTTGAAAGTTTTGTGGTAGTTTCTTGTATATTTAACAAGAATTTGGTAGTATATGATAGTTTTTTGGAATTAAGCCATAATAAAAATAAGGATAAAGTAGACTCCTCGAAAGACAAACTTACCAAGTTGATGTATAATTTAAATGATCCTGCGGCATGACTGAAAATAGGATCAAGGTGTTAACATCTTTTGGAACGGGATAGGGATTAACTGCACTGGCATCTTCATTTATATCTTCAATATATACAGTATCCTCTGGAAGACCACAAGCACGAGCAATCATGGGAACATCAACATAAAACCACTGGCCACTGCTAGGATCATTTTCCGGAACAAAAATGCTTGGCTTCTCACTTCCACGAACCACTCCAATAACTCTAATAGGTGGAATTGTAGGATCTTCCTCCTGCATATTTGAAGCAATACAATTAGGTAGAATCCATTCAGTGCCTGAAACAAACCCCCATAATGGTAGCGGTTGATGGCTATTATCCTTTGCCGGTACAGAATTTTTTTTTTTTTTGGGGGGGGGGGGGGGGGACATTTATACAGTATAGGTTTAACTCTATAAGAACAAAAGTACAGGAAGACATGAACGGACTGCCAAATTAAGCATTTATAGGTTTGCAAGCTATTGCACCATAATGACAAATGGATGCATTTTTTCTTAACAGTTCATATCTAGATTGTGTGCATTTCTATCAGCGTTGGCAATTTCTTTTGAGAACATGCTCTTTTTCTTATCTTTTTGGATAAAATTCCATGAACTGTTCAGAGTACACTCAAATGGACTGGTGCACTAGAGACCTGTATAGCAGTATAGCTACATGTCCAAACTATACCATAGTCTGAGTTGAGATATGACCATTTTATCCAGGAAAAATCTAAATATCTCATTCTGTCACAATACATGAAACCACCATATATGTTACATCCATTAGAGTCTACTTGCCCTATGACAAAAATATGAGCATTCAGACACCATAGAATCATGATGGCATCATAAGACTTACAAAACGAGAAGAGTAACTCACCACGGAAACTTTAGGCTTTTTAGACCAAAATTTCCACCAAAGAGTTTCCTCATACTGCTGAATGTTTGCTTCTTTTGAATTTGAATGATCATCATGTGAATCACCTACGGTCTTATTCCGCCAACCACGAGGGACCCATCCTCTGTTAACGAGGATAGGTAGCTGCACACTGACAGGAAATTTCTTAAGAAAGTTGACATAGCACAAGACAATCAATAATTTGGAAGAAACTCAGTAAAGTGAGAAGATTCCAAAAGGAAATGTGTAGTAAACCTAACTAATCAACAGTCAATTAAATTTAATGTAAAATGGATCATATCACTATTGTTTAGGATTGTGTTGCTATTCTAAACTACACCTAGACAAAGTTGATATTTAAGTAATAGATAATTCATGAGCATATATAAGAATGAAAGGAGCATGATACAAAATCATACAGAACATGTTCATTTTCATGACAAACACGAGCCAAACTAACAAAGGATTGCTTGATTTGCTAATCATCGTGAGGATAAAAAAAAGTGGAATTGCAGAACATACTCATCTGTAAGTCCATGTCACGCACCCCACGAACTTGCGGGGAGGCGGAATATATGAAAAACGATTATCAAAACTTCGTAACACGGACTTAAGCGCATGAATCGTATCTAAACCGTTACTAGCAAACTACGAGAGATTTAACTACTCGGATTCGAAGTTATACCTCACATTACTTGTCTTTCGGGTCTTCATCGCTGTCCTCCACTCCTCGTAGGCTCCTTGGAACATCGGCACCTCAACGGCCTCCTCGAGTCAAAGACAATCCACCCGAGAGCTCCTACTCCAAACTTGATCTCTAACTTGAGATAACTAGGTTGCTCAAAGTGATAATCTAAGCTACCTAGGAGATATAGAATTGGATTAGGGATGTATTAATCTAGCTAACCCTTGATCTCAACACATGAGAGGTTAGGGTTAGGGTTTGAAGAGAGTGAGCTTGAGGAGATAGAAGGTGAGAATGTGAATTCTTTTGGATGAATGAAATCATTTGTGTATATATGAAACATATGATATTATTAAGTAAATAATAAATATTGATTTATCACCATGTTTCATTAATGCACTAAGTGATTCATCATATGAGTCATATAAATCATTAAATGAATCATTAACTCAATGTACGAATCACTACATGACTCATTAATCCAATTAATGCAAATGCCACCTTAGCCTCCAAGTCACCATGCTTCTAGAAGCTTCCCGGAAAATTACGAGAACGCCCCTCCAATCTGTGAAAACACGGAAAAACTTTAGACTGTATAAATCCAACAACCCGATACTAGAATCTGGCTTAAACCAAAGCCGGCTAGTAAAAACTGTCCGAACGTCGTACGTGCGTAAGCACACGTATGCGTCCGAACCCTTGTCGTAAAACCATACGACCTCTATATCGTTTCGCCTGGAGCAGGGAAACCCTCTGTGTGGGACTCTAAAGACTCAACACTACGCTGGCAGTGGGTTTAACCACAGACCGCAAGCAGCACTAGCTGTACGTAACGGTCCCCAGGTAGATGTCGATAAGAAGGCCGATGAGGAAACTCATCCGAACTCCTACTGAGCCTGATGTGACAATCTCCGTACAGTCCGGTCTGTTCGTCTAAGACTATAGCATATCGAGCCTAGAGGGCGGCAAGCGTCAGTCCCCTAATAGCGGTATAAGTCGTGTCGGAGCGTAGCCCATTACACCCTGAGAAACTACTGGAATCTACCAGTAAATCTCGCTTGCCCTGGCCAGGGACTTTGCATAACGGCTCTCTGACACAGCGCGATATCAACTCCCAATACCGGGAGAGACGAATTCTGTCTAACCGCCACTGCCTCCAAGTGCTCGGGACTGCACCCAACTGCTACCTGTTTGCACGACTCCTTTGAGCCGTGGTAGGATAGCAATCTAAGAACAGTGGGACACACTCGAGGCGAAGTAGCAGTGTCAAGTCTGCGGACTATGCTGTACTCATGTCACCTGGGAACTGTTAACTGACGACGGGTATAATACCAACCAACAGTTCCCCTGCGAGTCCTGTCCGGTGTACCCGTAACCTAACGAGCACTTGTATACTATCTCCAGTACGACGTACTGATGGCTGTGGGACAGACCATCTCCCCAACTGGGATGAGAAGCGTACACACTAGTCTACTTCGGAATATCGATACCTTGTCTCGATAATCCAACGACCAGGGACCTGTATAGGATGTTGCTTACAGACTACCCAGCCCCCACTAGTGTGACTGCCATCACAACGCTGGTAATCAAGCAAAGATCATATGGGCTCTACTAATATGTATGTGATACGTTACAAGAAACATATGCACATATTAAAGTAGACACAAACCAAGTAGCATACTACCATTTTTAGCAAGACTGTATATATATAACTGTGAATATCCCAAGCTTCCATTAAGTAATATACAACCTAGTATGATACAATAATGGCCTCTAGGGCATATACACTAACAATCTCCCACTTGCACTAGGGCCATGAGCTGGCATATCGTAGACCTATGATCTCGAATAGCCTCTTGAACTGCGTCTGAGGAATGGCCTTTGTGAATGGATCAGCAATGTTATTCTCCGTCTCTACTCTCTTTATCTCGATCTCCTGGCGATCTACGATCTCCCTGATCAGGTGATACCGTCTTAAGATGTGTCTGGACTTCTGATGGGACCTGGGTTCCTTCGCTAAAGCTATAGCGCCGTTGTTGTCGCAATACAGAGGTATTGGACCAACACTGGTAGGAACCACCTGAAGTTCTGTGAGGAACTTCTTCATCCAAACAGCTTCTTTTACGGCATCGCAAGCAGCTATGTACTCCGCTTCCATTGTTGAGTCAGCAACGGTCTCCTGCTTTGAACTTTTCCAACAGACCGTCCCTTCATTGAGGGTAAAGACATAACCCGACATGGACTTGGAGTCATCCTTGTCATTCTGGAAGCCGGAGTCGGCAAAGGCCTCCATCTGGAGGTCTTTTCCGCCATACACCAAGAACATCTCCTTAGTCCTCCTCAGGTACTTGAGAATGTTCTTTACTGCTATCCAATGCTTCTCCCCTGGGTTTGCCTGATACCGGCTTACAACGCTCAATGCGTATGCTACATCTGGTCTGGTACATAACATCGCATACATTATAGAGCCTACCGCAAAAGCGTAGGGTATAATCGACATGCGATCCCTTTCCAAATCAGTCTTAGGAGACATCTCTTTGGAGAGGGTGATTCCGTGACAAGCCGGTAGGTTACCGCGCTTAGAATCATCCATACTGAATCTCTTCACTATGGTGTCTATGTACCTGGACTGTGAAAGTCCCAACATCCTTTTTGATCTATCACGATAGATCCGGATCCCCAGAATGTAGATGGCATCACCCAGGTCTTTCATGGAGAATTTCTGTGATAAGAATCTTTTGACTGACTGTAACATAGGAATATCATTTCCTATTAGGAGAATGTCATCCACATACAAGACGAGAAATACTACAGCTCTCCCTACAATCTTACTGTATATGCATGGTTCATCTGGATTTTTGATAAAGTCAAATTCTTTGACAGCATCATCAAAACAGATGTTCCAACTCCGTGATGCCTGCTTTAGTCCATAAATGGACTTAAGCAACTTGCATACTTTACCGCTGCTCCCACTCTGAATGAATCCCTCTGGCTGATCCATATAGACGCACTCTTCCAAATTACCATTTAGAAAGACCATCCTTACATCCATCTGCCAGATCTCATAATCGTGGAAGGCAGCAATAGCAAGAAGGACCCGAATGGATTTGAGCATAGCCACTGGAGAAAAGGTTTCGTCATAGTCCAAACCAGGTCTTTGACGGAAACCCTTTGCAACAAGTCTAGCCTTATAGGTTTCAACCAGTCTATCCACACCAATCTTCTTTTTGAAGATCTATTTGCATCCTACGGGTTTTACCCCATCTGGAGCAATATCCAAAGTCCATACTTTGTTAGTGTACATGGACTCCATTTCGGTCCGCATTGCATCCAGCCATTTTACCGAGTCGCCGCTCTGAATGGCTTGCTGGAAGCTAGTAGGGTCATCTTCATCAATGACGCAATCCTCTCTATCCCCATCTATGAGAAAACCGTAGTATCTCTCAGGTGGATGAGACGGCCTACTACTCCTGCGGAGGGGTGCGAGAATGTCCTGTTCTTCTTGAACTACTGGTTCTACCAAACTTTCAGTAGTAGTTTGTGGTTCTGGAATTTCTTTCAGTTCTATTGCGTTCCCACTTATCTGATTTTCTAAAAAATCAGTTTCCAAGAAGTGGGGATGCTGAGAAACAAAAACCTTTTGTTCCTCTTCGGAATAGAAAAGTTACCCCCTGGAGTTCTTTGGGTATCCTACAAACTTACACAGTACTGAGCGTGCCTCGAGCTTGTCCGTATGCTGCTTCTTTACAAAAGCTGGACATCCCCGTGTCTTAAGATACTTAAGACAGGGTTTCTTCCCACTCCACATCTGATATGGGGTGGTAAGCACAGTTTTGGTTGGAGCCTTGTTCAAGAGATATGCAGCTGTTTCTAGTGCATATCCTCAGAAAGATCGCGGCAACTCAGCCTTACTCATCATGGAACGAACCATATCCAATAGGGTTCGATTCCGCCTTTCCGATACACCGTTGTGCTGTGGTGTGTATGGAGGAGTAAGCTGAGAGAGAATTCCATTCTCTTTTAAGTAGTCCATAAACACGGCACTCAAGTATTCACCACCTCGATCAGATCTCAGTGTCTTTATACTCTTGCCTGTTTGTTTTTCAACTTCATTCTTGTATTCCTGAAATTTCTCAAAGGCCTCGGATTTATATTTTATCAAGAAGACATATCCGTACCTAGAGAAATCATCCGTAAAAGTAATGAAGTAGGAATAACCACCTCGTGCATGTGTAGACATTGGACCGCACACGTCACTATGTATGAGTCCCAAGAGCTCGCTTGCTCTTACTCCGTGTCCAGTAAACGGAGTCTTTGTCATCTTTCCCATGAGACAAAATTCACAAGTAGCATAAGATTGATATTCGAACGGATTCAAATATCCTTCTCTATGTAACTTAGTTAATCGTGTTTCATTGATGTGACCTAGTCTACAATGCCATAAGAAAGCCTGATTTATTTCTAGAGACTTTCTTTTAAGTGTGTTCTGGACATTGAAAACCTGACTTGACTGAATACGTATATACCGTCATCTAATGTACCGGACCCAATCAGAACCTGATTTAGGTGGATGTGAACTACATCGCTTACGAATGTAAAATCATATCCCTCTCTCGAAAGTGAGGACACTGATATGATATTACAAGTCAAACTAGGTACATACAGACAATTACGTAGAATCAATATCTACCCACTTGTCAAACCTAGGTGATATTCTCCCATGGATTCAGCGTCCACGCTCATTCCGTTTGCAACTCTGAGAGACAAATCACATACCTTCATAACTCTACGGTTTCTCAAAGCATGTAATGAATTACATATATGATATCCTGCTTCGGTATCTAGTACCCAGGAAGTAGAGTTAATTGACAAACAGTTCTCAATTACAAACACACTTGAGGCCGAAGCCACAATATGCTTCGAATCCTGGCTACTGGCTTCCAAAGCCCTGCAATCATTCTGCCAATGCCCAATCCCATAACAATAGGAATTACTACATTCAGTCCCGAAACTTTTGCCCTTCTCTTTTCTTCTACTTCCCTGGTTTCCTTCAGGGTAGAAGGCAGAGACTGAAGAACCAAGTCAGTATCTGACCTGTTTCCCAACGTGGTCTCCAGGTCCTGGAGTTCATCAATATAGCTAGTCATTGTAAGGACGTTGTCCCCTACAGATGACCCGACTGCCAACCTCGCTTGAATTAATTCGGTCGAGGTCTCATATCTTGTGATATGAGATTGCTCTCCATATAAATTTTTGTTATGGAGAAAGATGGAAACTAAGTCCATCTTCTCGTGTTGCTTCTGGTATACACCATCAACTGAAGCTAACACGAGACACTTGGCTTTCGTTTTATCCTTTTCCCTTGTCTGACGGATATCCATATCCGTGACGGTGGAAACTGGACCTGGGACGGCGGGATCGTGAGTAGTAATAGGGTGGTCTAGCTTGTCATAGGCAATGGACATCTGGACAGACTTTTGCCAGTCATATAAGTCAGATTCAGTCAAATTGTTATCTAGATGTAACCTAGTCGTGGTCATAAGGTCACTGCAATGAGAGAAAGAGAAGAAAACATTTTAGCATGATGCTGTTGCAAGTTTAGATTGGTTTTTAGTTTATCTAAACTGGATGGCTCCCACTGTTTCTCGAATCCTTCCTCAAACCATAAAAAAAGATTTAGTCAGGACAATTCTCACCGTACAATACTTGCTTAACCGTTCAGCCAGGCCAGTGTCGATACTTCGAGGGAGGTTTTCCAACGCTTTCGCGAAATTCCTTAATTAAATAACCTCTTTTCTCTGGGGGCGTAGCCCCACTGACACCTTTCTCGACACCTACTTGGTTTATGGCATTGATCGTTAAGTGACGAATCTCCTGATAAGTATCATGTACTCACAGTAGGATCGGGATCCAAATATCATCGTATGATAACGTTGAAGGAATCCTACCAACATTCATCAAACTCCAAATGGTATGCAGCACTAGCAAGTTTCAGTTTCTTTAGAAACTCCCGATGTGAATTTTTGCCTCATGCTCTTATGACCTTGACGAAGGTCAACAAATCATAAGTCACATGTCAAGTTCTACCCGTCATTGTCCAGGTTAATTTGAACCCACCCGTATATACCCTTGACCAAGGTCAACAAGGTAATACGACTGTCCCAAACCAACACATCTATCTATGCTACATATGAACATCCAACAGCTACCAATCACTATGCCTTGACGAAGGTCAACAAACATAGCTTGAATACTATTGAATATCCATATGAAATGACGGAGGGCTACGACTGGTTTTGGCAAAACCGTGAACGTAGTGAACTTGATATAATCGAAGGAACCTGATACTTTTTAAAAGGAGTGGTTAAAGCTCCGCAATTAAAAATTCTGCTCTTTTAAAATAACCGAGTGGTTTCTTTTAAATTTGTTTCAACGACTTAACTTTGGTTTATTTTCTTTGCATTATAATAATGCGTCCCATCATTTATCCTATCATTGCAGAAAACAACGAAAATACCACGTCCTCTTATGCCATCCGCATTCGCCACTGGGTCCCGTCATCACCCGTTAGGTTAACTAACGACAGAGCGGGGGCTGGGCTAGCGCGGGTGTAAAACATAAGTGACGTCTAATAGCTATCATATATAGATATTGTACATTCGTCAGACGCAATAATAGGCATTCCAGATCACAGATGAATTTTATTGGATATACAAGCAATCCGCGTTTGCTTTGAGCCTGCAACAAAAGACGGATTACACAGTTGTGATGAATAGCCACTACCCCACCCTAGACCCCTACGGGTACGGCAAACTACCCGTCAAGTGCCCGAAGTGAAGCGGTCTCCCTCAACAACGTGAGTAGGCCACTAAACAGTTCAAAGACGATCCACCCGAGAGCTCCTACTCCAAACTTGATCTCTAACTTGAGATAACTAGGTTGCGCAAAGTGCTAATCAAGCTATCTAGGGAATATAGAATTGGATTAGGGATGTATTAGTCCAGCTAACCCTTGATCTCAACACATGAGAGGTTAGGGTTAGGGTTTGAAGAGAGTGAGCTTGAGGAGATAGAAGGTGAGAATGTGAATCCTTTTGGATGAATGAAATCATTTGTGTATATATGAAACATATGATATTATTAAGTAAATAATAAATATTGATTTATCATCATGTTTCATTAATGCACTAAGTGATTCATCATATGAGTCATATAAATCATTAAATGAATCATTAACTCAATGTATGAATCACTACATGACTCATTAATCCAATTAATGCAAATGCCACCTTAGCCTCCAAATCACCATGCTTCTAGAAGCTTCCCGGAAAATTACGAGAACACCCCTCCAATCCGTGAAAACACGGAAAAACTTTAGACTGTATAAATCCAACAACCCGATACTAGAATCTGGCTTAAACCAAAGCCGGCTAGTAAAAACTGTCCGAACGTCGTACGTGCGTAAACACACGTATGCGTCCGAACCCTTGTCGTAAAACCATACGACCTCTATATCGTTTCGCCTGGAGCAGGGAAACCCTCTGTGTGGGACTCTAAAAACTCGACACTACGCTGGCAGTGGGTTTAACCACAGACCGTAAGCGGCACTAGCTGTACGTAACGGTCCCCAGGTAGATGTCGATAAGAAGGCCGATGAGGAAACTCATCCGAACTCCTACTGAGCCTGATGTGACAATCTCCGTACAGTCCGGTCTGTTCGTCTAAGACTATCGCATATCGAGCCTAGGGGCGGCAAGCGTCAGTCCCCTAATAGCGGTATAAGTCGTGTCGGAGCGTAGCCCATTACACCCTGAGAAACTACTGGAATCTACCAGTAAATCTCGTTTGCCCTGGCCAGGGACTTTGCGTAATGGCTCTCTGACACAGTGCGATATCAACTCCCAATACCGGGAGAGACGAATCATGTCTAACCGCCACTGCCTCCAAGTGCTCGGGACTGCACCCAACTGCTACCTGTTTGCACGACTCCTTTGAGCCGTGGTAGGGTAGCAATCTAAGAACGGTGGGACACACTCGAGGCGAAGTAGCAGTGTCAAGTCTGCAGACTGTACTGTACTCATGTCACCTGGAAACTGTTAACTGACGACGGATATAATACCAACCAACAGTTCCCCTACGAGTCCTGTCCGGTGTACCCGTAACCTAACGAGCACCTGTATACTATCTCCAGTACGACGTACTGATGGCTGTGGGACAGACCATCCCACCAACTGGGATGAGAAGCGTACACACTAGTCTACTCCGGAGTATCGATGCCCTGTCTCGATAATCCAACGACCAGAGACCTGTATAGGATGTTGCTTACAGACTACCCAGCCCCCACTAGTGTGACTGCCATCACAACGCTGGTAATCAAGCAAAGATCCTATGGGCTCTACTAATATGTATAAGTAATACGTTACAAGAAACATATGCACATATTAAAGTAGACACAAACCAAGTAGCATACTACCGTTTTTAGCAAGACTATATATATATATAACTGTGAATATCCCAAGCTTCCATTAAGTAATATACAACCTAGTATGATACAATAATGGCCTCTAGGGCATATACACTAACATCATCAACTCTAAGAGCATAATAAGCATAAAGATCGTTTGTTTCTTTGAATATAACATTTATCTAACAAGGATAATATTATTTATCTAACAAGGATATATAAGTAATATTTACTTCACATTCAAAAGGAAGACTATTAAATAATTCAAGGAAAGCAATGAGCATTCACATAACAACAAGAGAATCTTTCTATAACCAGTTCCACTACCATGACTACATGAATAGACTTGATTGTTAAGACAGGAAGTGTTATTATTTACAAGAGAGAGATGAGAGAGAGAGTGCTTAGGGAAATGTAATGAGTAAATTAGCCCAAGGCTAATTTCTCTCTTTATATAGGCAAACACATTATGCAAATACATTCCTATTATTATCCTAATTACATATAATCCCGTATATAATACGGGTTATTCTTAACACCCCCCTCAACCTGGAGCATACATATCTAATATGCCCAGCTTGTTACAAAGAAATTGCATTATATTCTTTCTTAGGAGTTTTGTGAATAAGTATGCAAGTTGATGTGCCGATTGAACATAGTAGGCATCAACAATCCCATCTTCAATCCCTTACAAAGTGGCAATCCATCTCAATGTGCTTCGTTCGCTCATGGAACACAGGATTGGAAGCAATATAAATCGCAGTCTTATTATCACAATATAGCCGCATAGGTAAGGTGGACTCAAAACCAAGCTCTTCCAATATAAATCGAATCCACACAAGCTCACAAGTGGTATTTGACATGGTTCGACGACTCGGCGCTGGAGCGGAACACAATGCTTTGTTTCTTATTTTTCTAGGAGACCAAGTTATCTCCTACAAACACACAGTATTCTTAGTATCTGCGATCAGATGGAGATCCGGCCCAATCTGCATCTGTAAAGCCCGCCACTCTCGAATGACCATGATCTGAGTACAATAGGCCATTTCATGGAACATTCTTCAAATAACGAAGTATGTGAATCACTGCATCCCAATGAGTCGCTCGAGGGTCAGCCATAAATTGGCTCACAACGCTAACAAGATATGAGATGTCCGATCGAGTGACGGTGAGATAATTCAATTTACCGACCTATCGTCGGTATCTTCCGGGGTCTTCAACTAAGTGACATGTCCCGGAACTAGTTTGGTATTCGGTCTGATCTATTAGAGCCTCTATGGGTTTGCATCCTAACATCCCGGCTTCAATCAACATATCCAGCACATACTTCCGCTGTAAGATGTAGATACTCTCTTTCGACCGAGCAACTTCGATACCCAAAAAGTACTTAAAGCTCCCAAGGTTCTTAGTTTGAAACTTCATTCGCAGGTGGTGCTTAAGATGTGCAATACCAGCTTCATCATCGTCGGTAATCACTATGTCATCAACATACACCACCAAAAGAATACGAAGACCATTGGTATTGTTACGATAAAACACCGAATGGTCATGTACACATCGTTTGAGGCCAAATAAATTAACCACCTCAGTAAATTTCCCAAACCAAGCTCGAGGGGACTGTTTCAAGCCATACAATGACTTCTTCAATCGACAAACGAGATCAGACTCTCCCTGAGCAACAAACCCAAGTGGTTGCTCCATATATACCTTCTCGACCAGAGAACCGTTAAGGAAGGCATTTTTCACATCAAGCTGATGCAATGGCCAATGATCGGTAGCAGCAAGAGACATAAGTAGACGAACAGAAGTCATTTTCGCCACAGGAGAAAAGGTCTCCTCATAATCAACTCCATAAGTTTATGAATACCCTTTTTCAACCAAACGTGCTTCTAAGCGGAAAAGTGTCCCATCAGGATTAAGCTTCACAGTGTATACCCAGCGACACCCTACAACCTTCTTTTCAACCGGAAGAGAAACCAAATCCCATGTCCGATTCAGTTCGAGAGCAAGCATCTCATCAATCATAGTATCGGTCCACTCTTTATAAGACAAAGCATCCGAAAGAGACTTGGATAAAGCGTGAAAGTAGAGTGAGGAGATAAGTGCGCGATACGTCGAAGATAAGTGAGATGTGGCCAAGGGTGAGAAGTGCAGCTCCGGATGCCTTTCCGAAAGGCAATAGGGAGATCAATATCACTCTCCGGCGGAGCTTGAGACTCTGGGAGACTACCAACAAGAGGCTGGGGCTCAGGAGAAGCTGAGGTTTGGGAGCCGTACGGGCTCGACGAGCATATACTCTCGTAATCGGTGATGTGGGATCCAATAGTGGAGAATCAGGAGTAGTAGGTGGCTCAATAGGAACGGTGCGGGTGATTTCCAATACAGGAGGTGGAGAAGCAACCGACTCAGACGAGATATCAGGTGATGAAAAAATAGGAGAAATCTAAAGAAAAGTCATTGTCCATATCTACAGGAGTGTGGGATGTAGAAAAGTATGAAGTAGACTCATGAAAAGTCACGTCGGTTGATATAAATCGACGACGTAATTCAGGACTATAGCAACGATATCCCTTTTGAGCCTGAGAATACCCAAGAAAAAATCACTTAATAGCATTGGGATCTAGTTTAGAAACCCCTGGTAGTAGATCATGGACAAAACAAACACATCCAAATACCCGTGGAGGAACAGAATAAAAAGAGGCCATCGACAGGAATAATATGGAATAAGGAATCTGTCCATCGAGGACCGAGCATACGATTAATCAAGTGATTAGCAGTAAGGACTGCATCTCCCCAAAAAGATTTAGGCACTCGCCTATGAAACAGGAGAGTTCGAGCGACTTCTAACAAATGCTGATACTTCTTTTCTGCCATCCCATTCTGTTGAGGGGTATAAAGACAAGAGAATTCATGAATAATTCCAAGTTGCTCTGTATATGCCGGAAAAGATGTACTAAATTACTCCTTGGCATTATCACTCCTCAAGGTACGTACACTGACTCCAAATTGAGTCTTCACTTCAGAACAAAAAGTCTGGAAATGAGAAAACACTTCACTTCTGGATTTATCAAAAATAATCACGACTCGAGAAAAATCATCGATGAAGGTCACAAAGTATGGAAATCCTCCCTGGACAACAGAACATGACACTAAATCAAATGGTTTGTCTACTCTCTTATTAATACGAGAAGGGTAGCTGGAGCGATGATGCTTGTCCAATTCACATGATTCGCATTCTAGAGTAGATAAGGAACCAAGAGATGGAATCATCTTCTTCAACGTTTGTAAAGACGGGTTACCAAAACGGTAATGAGCATCAAAGGCTGATGTAAGCCTCGATGTTGGACATGATATAGGACATGGGTGCTCATCAAGGTGGTATAGTCCATCAATCTCTGTCCCAGTGCCAATCATTCACTTCGTTTCCCGCTCCTGAAAACACATCCTTCAGGGAAAAAGGTGGCGTTACAATTCAATTGCCGAGTCAGTTGACTAACGGATAATATGTTGAAAGGGAATCGAGAAAAGTATAAAACAAAAGACGGAGGTAATTGTGATGTAGCCCGAACTGAATCGCACCTACAATTTTAGCTCTAGTTCCATTTGCCAAGGTGACCGGGGTGGTTCCAAGCCTCGCTTCATAGGAAAACAATATAGTTTGCTCCCCTGCCATGTGATCTGTAACACCAGAATCAATAACCCAAGGACGAGAAGCATTTATTGGCGAGAGACAAGATATATGATTGTATCTTTCCTTGGTCAAATCTAAAATAAATGAAGACACAACAAGACGAAGTCTTTGTATTTCATCATTTACGCAAAACCCTTCCAAATTTGGAGAAGATACAGCCGATGCCATCACAGTTATCGTAAACAGCAAAGGTGAAAGATACTTGTCAATCAATTTATCAAACACCTTATGGGTGGTGGCTCTAAGCCCACCAATTCCAATAACCAAATGATAAGAATTGAACCGCTAAAAATCCAATCCAAAGAATCGTAATTGATCTCTAAAATCCAACAACCGATATAACAAACACCAATCTTCTCAATCTACAACATCGGAATTGAGGCAACTTCAGAATCGAGGCAAAAGCCCTCAAGATCACAACACTGCGAGGCAACAGCTCTCAGAATAATGCTCGTATCTTCAAACGAGTTCGAATGCACACCAACCAACGAAAGGAATGAATCTCCAAAGATTCCACCCAAATATCGTGATCGATCTCCCAAGATCCGATCCACGAGCAAACGACTACAACTCAATCGGATCCGATCACGGACTCCGAAAGTATAAATTCCTCAACAACACAATCAATACACCCAAACATAGCGACAATAGACATAAAAGACTTTGAAAATCAAAAGAATTCACCTGATATTCTCGGGTTACTGTAGCAATCACCCCCAAATCAGCCAATCAAGACACCAAACAGCCCTAAATCGAGCAATAAGCCCTAAATCAGCCAATCAACACACCAAACAACAAAGAATCGACCAATTTCAAAGAAGAAAATCCCAAATCGAAGAAGAAAAACCCAATTTCGAAGCAAGAACTGCTCGGCAAGAACTGAATCGGCAACAAGAACAGGTCGATTCTCCTTCCAATCAGTAAGAACTACTGATTTCGATCCCAAACCTCAAATCTGAGAGAAACCCCAAATCGAACTTCTTCAAGTCATTTCAAATCCCATTTACTTCAGATTTGGACCATTGACGAGGCATCGAAGATGATGTCAAGTTGAAGACGAGGTTGCGGGTCGAAGACGAGGATGATGACGAGGTTGCAGGTTGAGGAAGAGGTTGTTGATCAAGGCGGTGAGGCTGTGGGGTCGGGTCGGGTCGAGTCGGTGATGATCGATGTGAGCTGCTGCGGTGACGAGGCGAGGTCGATGAGGGATCGAGGATCTGAGGCTCCGGTGGAGAGAGAAATTACTTTTTTTGTTTTTTAGGGTTTGGGGTATTTTGGATGGCTGAGATTAGATCTCGGGAATTGAATTGCTCTGATACCATGTTATTATTTAGAAGAGAGATGAGAGAGAAAGTGTTTAGGGAAATATGATGGGTAAACCCTCTTTATATAGGCAAACACATTATGCAATTACATCCCTATTGTTATCCTAATTACATATAACCCCGTATATAATACGGGTCATTCTTAAGAGGAAGAAAAGTTAAACAAAAAAGGAAATGTTACATGGTAACATGAATGAAATAGACATGATATGCTTGAGGAAGCTTTGGATATTAAAGATTTATGTTATAAAACATTGAAATGATCTTCATCCACCACATAACAAATGCTTTGAACTCGTTAAGGGACCATTCTTTATAAAATATTTAAAGGTTCTGTACCGGTGATTTCGGTTGCCGAGATTCCTATTACCAAATAGTACTTCTTACTGTTTGTATAATACATCTGTGAGAGACTTCAGTGGTGTTTTTATGGTTCACAGAGTAAAGATTACACTTTTTATCAAAATCAGGATTGCTTGCCTGATTCTTTAAACTAAAGTATTTACTATCTACTGATTATCCTATTTTTTGGTTGCATAATGATAGAGATTTTTGTCTGAACTACTGATTAAATTATGAAAATATAAAATAAATTCACAACTATTGTATGGTCGATATTGGATGAGAACTTTTAACTCTCAGTTTAGATTAGAGAAAATCAAGAACGAGATTTATTATAACTGATTTTGGATTTTCAATAAGTATGAGCTAAATTGTATGACAACAAGCCTTTATCCCAAATTTTTTAAGCAAGCTACATATATCCTGATTGCATATGTTTTTTGTCTTCACATGAATTTTTATACATCTCATCAAGCATCTCACACGGTTCTGAGAGAATTATTTGGCAGTAAATATAAGAAATCAGGGATTCATATGCTCAAATCCTCAAATTCCTGTGTTTCCGGACACATGTTTCCTGATATCCATCTCTGGAGAATCATAAACATGTCGGGTGATTTTTATTGAGAGGTTTGTCAATGCTTTTTTTAAACTTGGATCTCTATTACACTGTATTAATGCATGCTTGTTCAAGGTTAAGGTTCTACTATATTGTTATTGTCAATTTTTATAGTATAATCTTTTCAAGAAGAGTTATAATCCTTCAAGACCTTTGCTCTTCCATTTTCAAGGCCTTTAAGCCTCATCAAAGGTGTCATGTTCAAGTAATACATGAATAAATATACTATACAATTATTATGGAAGCTCCTAATGCGGAACAATCAAGCGGCATCAGTTTCTTAAATGTTGGCCGACATCTGACATATGTTGCCGAAATTTCGGTTTTGGAGTGTAATCGATATGCAATTGCTGAATTATTTTTTCCGAAATTTAGAATATATTGGCCTAAATTTCGGTATATCGACCGAAATTCCGGTATATTGGCGATATTTATGATATCGGCAGAAATGTCGTTGTACTTGTGAAAAATCTTGTTATGGGATTTTTTTTTGGTTTCAGCATATAAAACTTACCTGACCCGTTACCTTATTATATTTTATCTCAAATCCACTCAAAAGCAGCTCGTCTTCTCTTGATTTCTCAGAGACGACTTCGATCTCATCTCAACTTCGATCTGCAATAAGAAAATCATTTGATTTCATCCTTAAATTTCATCCTCTTCTCCTTCTGTGCTTCATATCTTCAAGGACGTCAACTTCGATTCCTCTCAGACTTGAAATCCTCGACATCAACTACAGCCCCTCCTTCGATCAGTGATCCTTCTTGACTTCGACCCTTTAACTCAACACTTCTTTCCTTTTTCTTTGAGTTCGATCTTCTCAACTTTGACAATTTCTATTTATATTAAGTTACAACGATGACATTTTTTGTAAAAAATATAAGTAATATCAATAGCATTTATATGCAAAGCTGTAGAATCCGATATTTAGGAAATATTATCGAAATTTCTCCGATATCTGATATCAAAATCTTTGCACCGAAACAACACAGATATACCTTACATTTAAAACATTGCGCGTCATTTCAATTGTTTTTGTTTTCTTTACTTTATTCGTTCTTAAACTTATTTTCAAAGCCATGGCCCATAAATTTGGTTTGTAAATTTTAGAGTTATATGGACTTCAGTGCTATTTTTTATTAAGCCCTTCAACCATATAAGGCAGTATAAGGATTACTTAGTTATTATCATGTACACCTCATTGCACTTCTCACTACACTTAATCAGTTATTACATCTAATTTAGTTATGCACAACTCATTCTTGTTAAGGTGATTGTTTCTTTGTAATCCTTGTAAATCTTATCAAACAACAAACAGATTTGTGTTATGAGTCTTCGTATCCTGATTTATAAATACAAATATCTCCACACCATTTTGGGTGAGAGAAACCCCAATATTACATTTCGCTTGTATATGATATCAGAGACATGATAGGTTCAAGCATGCACTCTTTCATGGCTTCCAATCCTCTTACTACTATCCCTTCATCCACCATCTCCTCATTTGCTCCAAATAATCCCTATCATTTATCTCTGTCAAATTAACCACTGCAAATTATCTCATATGGAAGACTACGATGATGCCTATTTCAAGGAGCTTATATTGGTATGGTCGAAGGGACCGATGTCTGCCCTTCGCCTACATGTTTGCACAAGGGATCTACTACACCCACTGTCAATCCAACTTATGAAGAATGAATGACAAAGGATCAACCTGTCATGAGTTGGTTCATTGCCTCTCTCCGAAGGCTTCTTCCTCATGTTGTTACTCTCAACATCTCGAGACGTCCGGGTTGCTCTCCATCAAGCCTTCGGTTCCTTTTCTCATACTCGCCTTCTTATACAATTGCAAAATTTGCAAGAAGGAAATCTTTCGGTGACTACTTTTCAACAAGCAAAGTATATAGCTGATGAAGTAGCTGTTGTCGGTCACCCATCAGTCTGGAAGAATCTGTAGCAAATATTTCTCTGAATATTGGATCTAACTTCTCCGAAATAGTTGCAGCACTCTGCTCAACCAAAGGCTGTTTCATATCATGACTTGCTAAGCATCCTCCAAAGTTATGAAATCACAAATTCAAGTGTAGCTCCAGTCATCGACACATGTAACGCCTCGGCTCAAATTGCTCAAGCTTCCTTCAAAGCTAAACAGAAGTTTACTTTCCTCATCAAGATAGGAATCCCAACAATAAAGTTCGTAACAACTATGGTTGCGGTCATAACAACTGCAACAACAACCACAACAACCATGGCCGTGGTCCTCTATGTCAAATTTGTTGGCGCTTTAACCATACAGTTGATCGATGCTATTCTCGATATGATGTTGCACCACCAAACCGTGGATCGTTGCCTCCAAATCATAGTGATGTTCCTGTTGCACACATGGCGCCATAGCTCTCAAGGAGGTGCATTACTCATGATTGGTTTCCAGACACCGGGGCAACACATTTCGTTACTTTTAATCCTTGCTAATGAATACAATGGTCCATAATTCACTCATGATTGGTTTCCAGACACGGGGGCAACACATTACGTTACTTTTAATCCTTGCTAATGAATACAATGGTCTAGATCAGCTTTGTATTGGTAATGGTAAACGTTTGCAAATTCATCATGTTAGCACTTCACTACTTTCTACCCTCGATCATAATTTTCATCTTAAAAACATTTTACATGTTCCATCTATTACTAAAAGCCTTCTGTCAGTCCGTCAATTTTCTAATTATAATTCTTGTTTCTTTGGATTTCATCCAAAAAAAAATCTTGTGAAGGATACCAACACAAATATTCCACTCCTACAAGGAACGACTGACAATGGTTTGTACAAGCTTAATTGTATTGAACTATCTAATAAAAATGATGCTTACATAGCGTATCTTGGTGACCGTGTTTCTCTTTCGCAGTGGCATGCACGACTTGGACATCCTCATGATCGTTGTGTTCGTCGAGCCATTCGTAGTTATTCTCCGTCTTATGTCTTTGAGCCTATTTCTTCTAATAATTGTAAAGCTTGTTCGTATGGGAAGCTGACAATATTTCCATTTTTTCCTACTGATTCTTTTAGTCATGATCCATTATATTTATTGATGTATGTGGTCCTCCTATTCCATCAAATAATGATAACAGGTATTTATAATTTTGGTTGAGGATTATTCAAAATTCACATGGTTTTTTCCACTTGTTTGAAAAATCTGAAGTATATGATGCTTTTCTTCAATTTCACGCAATGGCAGAAAGACGATCTAACTGTAAATTAAATGTTTCCAATCACATTGTGGAGGGGAATTTCAAAAACTTGCTACTCATTTTCTAAAACATGGAATAGTTCACCGTCTTGCTTGTCCTCACACACACAAACAAAACGGTTCCGCTGAACGAAAAGTTCGACACATCGTAGACACTGGATTGACACCTTGAGCTCATTCCTCGGTTCCCCTAAAATATTGGCACCATGCTTTTGCAACTGCAGTCTTCCTCATTAATCGAATGCCCACAACTGTTCTCAATGAGGTTTCACCATTTGAAAAACTTTTCACAAAAGACCCTATCTTTTTCTTAAAAGTTGTCACGCCCCGCTTCCCAAAATGTGGAATACAGGAAGCGACGAAGGCCAGCCGTGCTACCTACGGTAAGGAAAAGTCCTTCCATAGTCACATAAGGCTGTCTAGATTAATCTGTCAAAAATAAAATCCAATACCAAAAGAAATAATACCGATAATCATGCTGCAATGAAACCACAAGAAATCCTAAAAATGGGCCCACTAGATAATTGATGCAATTAAAGATCCAAAACAAAAGATTCGGAATAAAATAAGATCCGAAAGAGATACAAAAGTCCTAATGTCCTATAAGGACGCACATGTTAAAGGCTAAAAGTAAAGGAAAATAAATCTACGATTACTGATCTTTAACAAAGTCCTGGTAGCCGCTCTGATCCTGCTCAGCCTGCAGATCTGTCTCTAAACCTGAGATGACAAATCTCAGAGATGTCAGAACATCCCAGCAAGTACTCAACGTATAAAGTGTGTGTAGCATAATAACAAGAATATATAAAAGTGAAGCCCGGTGCGCAAGAAAACATGTATATAAATAATTAAATGCACTAACACTATGAAACATGTATGTAAGGGATCATTTCATAACCTAACTGGCCACTAAAAGGTAAACTATCCTATCGTAAGTTTGAGTGTGTGCGTCAACCTCTGCAGGAGTATTCCTAACCCAAGAGTGGTGCCCCAGGGGCTAGGAAACACGGGCCCAACTGTGGAATGAACAAGAGACCGCTATAGCCCGGTACGAGCTGTAAACATGTAGCCCGGTACGAGCTGTAAACATGCGACCGCTATAGCCCGGTACGAGCTGTAATCATGAGACCGCTATAGCCCGGTACGAGCTGTAAACATGCGACCGCTATAGCCCGGTACGAGCTGTAATCATGAGACCGCTATAGCCCGGTACGAGCTGTAATCATGGGACTCCTGAGATCCTGTTGTACAACGCACACTCAAACTACCCCAACACCCACGTATTTATAGCTGCTATGGTAAAGATTAAAATCACTAATTAAGAATGCTGAAAAGACAGGAACTTGTAGTATGGTAATTGTATGGAAATAAAACTGGTGAATAGTGGTGTCATGGCATGTAGTCCAGCATTCTAATTAATGATTTCATTTTAATATAAATAACAAGGATCATGAATAGGCATGTCAAATACAATAATTATAAAATGATAGTGTCCATAAACAAGAATAGCATGTTA
This sequence comes from Agapanthus africanus, assembly GCA_030015575.1. Taxonomy (NCBI): domain Eukaryota; kingdom Viridiplantae; phylum Streptophyta; class Magnoliopsida; order Asparagales; family Amaryllidaceae; genus Agapanthus; species Agapanthus africanus. The sequence continues at coordinate 217,840,598 of CM057338.1, forward strand.
AGGTTTCTCAAGCATGCCGACAATGATAGTCTCAAGTAAAATGTTAAATATGGACGATAGAATATGATAATGTCAAAAATGTAAAACACTCAACATAAATATGCAAGCATCTGTATTTAACATCCGATTTTATTTATTGAAAAGAATAATAAATTAAAATATGATTTTAAAGGGTTAATATAGTTAAATGAGAATGACAAATTACAGATGCGTAAAGCGGGTGGTGGTAATAGTATAATTACGAGATAATAGTAAGTAAGATAAAACAAATGACAGATTGACTAGTTATCATGTAAGTGCTAATAATAAGTTTTATAATCATGTGATAATAGAAAATATTAATATAAATTATAATATCAAAATAATTTATATGATTAGGGCACATAGAGTGCAGCGATATTATAAGGAGTGATAATGTAGAAAGTTTAATTTATATATATAAAATATTAAGCCCAAAGCGTTTATTGATTAACAGTAATAATGGTATATTTTTATATTTTAGATTAGGATATAAGTGTTAATATTTTGCATGCTAGTGTATAACAATATTGTTGCAACAGAAACATATAATTACTTATAAAGCTTTTTATATATTAAACCACATTTACATGTTAATAGTTATTTTATTACGCTTGCACTTTTACAGTAGTTCACTTGATGAAAAAATTAATAAGTATTCTAAATTCTAGGGTTTTCATCATATGTACAAGTATTATAAGATATATTAATAAAGCGGCAGAATTTTACAATTTTATTTAAATATTGTAAGTTAATAATTTATTTAGAGAATTGCCGATGTTACATCGACTAAAAAAATAAAAGAGTAAGAATACTTGCCTCGGAGACAGAGAAACACGACACAAATAACAACTCCAAGATTTGATTGCTCGGCTAATTTTGAAGAAGAAGAAAATATTGTGAAGGGAAGAAAAGAAGGTTGATTTATATGAGAAGAGGAGAGATGATAATAATTAGGTTGTTATTTATAGGGATTGGAGAGATTGTTTAAAGATTGGAGAGATTATTATAATTGGAGAGAGAAATATTCTGATGAGATGAGATTTGGATTTGATTTTCTAAAAGAGAGATATGATGGGTTGTTATATACTTCTATAAGATATTAGAAAAGTTGTATATATACATATTAGTTTGTATATAGTTAGAATAATAGAAAAGTATATGTATATATACATATTAGTATATAGTGAAAATATATGTAGATATGTATATAGCTATGGGTTAATAAAAATAAATACAATTAGTTATATATATAAGATTTTATGATATCAAACAACTAAAATATATTTTCAGTTAAACTATCATAACAAAATATCTTCAATTATATATATGTATGTATATAGATTTGTAGAAAAAAATAATTAAAGAGAGTAGATTTGAGAAAGAGAATCTGCTGAGAGAGATTAGATGAGCGATTGTTAGGATCAGGATTAATAAAAGATTTAAAAATATATTTGGTTTGGTAAAATTATTTAGTTTGGAGAGAGAAAACATTTGTTTTAAAAAGAATCAAGTTATCAGGTGAGACATATATGGTGATTGGAGAGAGAAAATTGAGTTGTTAGTTTAGTAAAAATATTTATATGGTTAAAAAATTTAACAGGGGCTCTCATGACTTTTCAAAATTAAATATTCTAACCAAATAAATATCGTAAGACAAAATATCTTATAAATAGAATTTAAAAATGGGTAAAATCTTATGTATATGTATTGTTTAAAGAAATACCAAATAAAATATCTTTTGTTTAAATTATGATACTAAAATATAAATATGGTTATAAAATAGTGTTAGACAAATAAATATTTAAATACTAATAATATGCATATTTAACAAACTTGAAAAAAAGCATAATTATATGCATATATCTTAATTAAAAGTATTAAACTCCAAATTATAATAATAATAAAACAAAGCCCAATATATCCAAAAAGAAAAAGGAACGTACGATCGGATAAGGGTGTTACAAAAGTATTCGATTGTGCAACTTATCCACCACTTCGTGCGTACAATCAAAGAAAATTTAGTTACAGGACAACTCTATTTTTGGATTGCACTCTTAGACATCATGGTTATCGGTGTCTTGATCCTTCCTTCGGTCGTATGTATTTTGCTCGGCAAATGGAAATAAATTTGATGGAAAATTTATTTCCATTTGCCTCTTCTTTCATCAAGGCACTTTAGCTATAGTGAATCTCTCGGACTGGATAGCACCGGTAACACAAGTACAACCGCCTCATTCTTCCTCAAGTAACGAAAATTCGAGCGAAGCTATGCGCCCTACAACTCAACCTTTATATTCACTCTCGAATTCATTTTACCTATTTTCTTACATGTCTTTATGTAACTTGAATAATCAAACACCACAAAACTTGCTTACCCCTTCAGTCACGCATTCACCTGCACTTGAAACATCAAATTCTGGTTCACAAAATTCAAACATAAATACAATTGAATCATCTCCTACATCTTCAAATTGCCTACATGTTTGCTAACCACCTATTACTAATATGGGACATCTAGATTCAAATGTTGACATGGCAGGTCATACCAAGGAAACCAGTCACTCTGATACTCATTCTTCCTCAAATGGTGTTGCAATATCAGCTCCACCTGTTCCTGTCCAACTGCATCACCTCAACGTAGCCATCACATGATTTTGCGCCACATGACACAATCCAAGCCTCAAGTTCATGCTGCGATCAAGCACTCTATTCCTTCAGCTTTGTTATCTTTATGAACACATGAGGATGTGCCATCATGCTTTACAGAAGCTAATAAGACTCCTCACTGGAGGTCAGCCATGTCGGAAGAAATAAATGCTTTTCGTTGTAATGGGACCTGGACCTTAGTTCCACCTCGAAAAGAAATGAACATCGTCGGGTGCAAATGGGGTTTTCGCGTCAAAAGAAAGGCCAATGGATCATTAGAGCACCTCAAAGCATGCCATGTTGCAAAGGGTTATAACCAGCAAGTGGGAATTGAGTATACTGAAACTTTTAGTCCAGTGGCCAAGCCTACAACTGTATGTGTTATTCTTCCAATTGTCGTCTCTCAAGGATGTCAATTCGACAACCCGACGTTAGCAATGCCTTTCTTCATGGGCATTTGAATGAGGATGTCTTCATGCTTCAACTTGCAGACTTTCGAGATGAATCAAAGCCAAACTTTGGCCGCAAACCTCATCGCTCACTTTACGGACTCAAGCAAGCACCGAGAGCTTGGTTCCAGCATTTGAGTCGTTTTCTTTTGTTATTGGGCTTCAAAGGTCTAAGGCTGCTTCTTCACTTTGTATCTATCAATGAGGATCCACAATTCTTTACCTCTTTATATATGCCGACATGCTTCTTACTAGGAACAACAAGGAGGCGATGTTTCATCTTCCTACTTCTCTTCAGCATGAATTCTTTATCAAGGATCTTGGCACCTTTCACTTCTTTCTTGCCTCGTAAAAATGGTATCGTTCTTTCACAGAATCACAGCAAAATTACATTTTAGAACATTTAAAAAGGACTAAAATGGAAGGTGCAAAACCCGTAGACTCCAATTTCTAGCTCTTCTAAGCTTTCTAAACATTGGGGTAAACCACTCTCAGGACCGCATGAATTTATGAAAATTGTGGTGCGCTTCAATATATTACCATAACCCGTCATGCGTTTGCAGTTAACAAAGTTTGCCAGTTCATGCAAATTCCTACTAACAAGCATTGGCAAGCTGTGAAACAAATCGTAAGATATCTAGAACTGACTGTTTCTTATGGTATACGCCTATCTACTCAATTCTTGCACTTTAATACCATGCACTTATCTTTTGTTCTTGTTTTCTTTGTTTCTTTCATGTTTACTTATGAGTAGTTCTTCTCTTGCTTAGGATGAGGACTGAGGAGAGGTTAGATCATGGATGGCTAAGCCTCCTTCTAATCTCTATCTTGATCCACATTAATCTTAATACAAACAACATGAATCCCCCAATAATTTGACATGCCATACTCTCTAATCCAATTGGTTGGAAAATATACTTTGATATTCCATGCTCTCTAATCCATTGGTTGGAAAATATACTTTGATATTCCATGCTCTCCAATCCAATTGGTTGGAAAATGGATGGTTTGCCTCCTAATCAATTGAGACAAAGTTTGATGGTTTATACTTAGGAGGGATAAGGATTGATGTTAGTTGGATTAGGAGCTAAATACAAGATTAAGGAATAGAGGGACAAAGGTTTGATCGGCTATGTATTTTAGGCATGGATGGCTTTGCCTCCCTCTAATCACATAGCTTATGCTCCCTTAATCCACAATTGTTAATGTTGTGTTTAACATTTTTGCCTCTTAGTAGTTGCAAGATATTATGCAAAGATTTGACGGTTTATGCTACCAAACCCTTGTTCTTAGGTTTGATATTTCGTGCTCATCGCATATAGCCTGCAGGTAATTAGAGGAAAACCTATATTAGTTGCAGGTTGGATGGTAGGGTTGACGGTTTATGCTCCATAACCTTTGTGCTTAGGTTTGATATTCCGTGCTTCTTACATCAAATTGTAATTAGTTGATGCAAAGTGATCAAGATTCAAAAGGGATGGTTTGTGGAGGATTGCACTCATATCTAACTAATCCTAATCCGAGGCAAGTTTCTTTATTTTACACTTCTTTTGGGACAACATTATCTCTCTCAAACCCTCTCTATTAGCCCGCCTTAATCAAGTCTTAAAAAACCTCTTCCTCATGGGATCGACCCGTGCTTGCTGGCTAGCTACACTAGCGACCCGTGCACTTGCGGTATATTAATTCTTTCGAACACTTCTCATACTACAAAAAAACCGTAGTTGATCATGCCACTACCCTTATAAATTGTGGAACCCTCATCGAGTTGACACCGTCAACACTTGACAATGATGTCTTAGGTCAACGAAATGTCACCAGTAATACTTAACCCTTCAAGTATTTCAACAAGATTGACCCTATTTGCAACCATCAAGTACCACTCTTTTAAGGCAGCCTTACCATCCTCATCAAGCATCGGGCATGCAACTTATTGTTAGGTCTTAAGTATCATGGATTTGGTTATTGAACGAACATATTGAACGAACCGAATTCACCGATTCATCATTTTCTAAAATTCCAGGATACAATTCGTTGGGATACACTAATATTTACTTATGTAAATATACATGCATAATAATAATATTTATATGTTTTGGCTAATCTAAACTAAGAATTAAAAAAATTCACGTGTAAGATGTAATCCACAATAAATTGTTAGTGTCTTAGTTATTAGATGCATGCTCGATCGATGTTCTAAATATTGGATATCAGTATCGTATAGGCCCAAAAAATTTCATATCGAATAGCGAATATCGTGATATATCGGGTGATATTTTCTAAATATTGAACAAAGTTTTGTATTATAAGTATCATAAATATAACTCAATACTCCCTATGTTCACAATTGCTTGTCCTTTAAAACCTTTGCACGGCAATTAAGATATGATTTAAAGCCTACTGGAAAAAGATTATAATATTGTCATCCTAGTAAATTTTTCTAAATTACTCTCATATTAAATGAATGTTATCTTCTCATCTTCTTAAATCTATTAAGGTTAGTTTAAATATTTTACAAAAACAAATAATAAATGTGGTGAGAGATTCTATACTATTCATAAAAGAACAAGTAATTTAGGGGGGGGACTTACTAAAAGGACAAGTAATTGTGAACGGGAGAAGTATAAAGAGTTAGCTTTTTTAAATGAGTTTTATTATGATTTACCCTTTCTTTATATGCCCAATACGGATCAATACTCTTTTTCTTCGGCTTACTAAAAGTTTCGGATAACATTTATAATGAATATATAAAATTAACAATTACCAATTAAATTCAACATACTTGAAAAAATTTAATGAAACAATAGTTTGGCAGAAAAAAATCGAGGGACTGAGTTACGTATCAATTTCAGAAACTCACATCTAAAAAGAAAGAGAAAGATAGGAGGAGAGAAAAAGGCACAACCAATTTCAGATAATACTCAGGCTCGGTATAAAAAAACAAAGAAAGACAATGGGCAAAAAAAGGGGTATTTTAAGCGTCGATCTAGGGTTCATCGATCTAGGAAGAGATCGGTCGTCAAGCTTCCTAAACGGGAGATTGAGGTGAACTTTGAGCGAGGAATAGAAATACAGAGATAGCAAGATCTTGCTTTGATATGCCCCTTTTTTCTTTTTCTTTTACTTAAAACCCTCCCCAAAACTTAGGTAATTACTAACCCCCAAACTAGATAATTACTTATTACCCAAAAACCTTTAAGGTGCTCATTTTACCCCTTCCAAATTTTTCGTCCAAAGAAAGCATGGTCGTTAGCTAATTTATAATATCCCATCTACCCCACTTATAATCCTACGACTCTATTCGATAAAACCGCCATTCTTTCTCTTGTTCTTCATCTTCCTCTTGGTCTAGACCCTTGTACCTAGGGCAAAACTTTCCACCCTTTGTTATCAGTTTTCCACCTACATGAAACTTGCTATTAAACCAGGATTCGCATCCCACTGCTTCATGGCTGGAGAAAGTTGAGAAAAAAGAACAATATTTCATTGCTTGTTAGAGGATTTGAAGAGCAATTCGTAAACCTTAATTTGAATTGAGGCTATAATTAGAAAATTTAGATGAAAACGAATGGTTTGGATGGTTTTAATAACCCTATCCTGAGTTTCTCTGTTAACTAGCTAATGGAGTGAGGGAAAAGGGCTAGTTGGGGGGTTAGGAGCAACTTCAAAGTTTTGGAGTGGAAATAAGTAATTATCAAGTTTTTTTGTTTTTTGGGTAGTAATTAGCTAAGTTTTGGGGGGTTTAAGGAAAAAAACTCTTTATATTAACGGGTACGGGTTACTCCAAGACAGAACAGGCCTATTAGACTACTATCTGAAACCTAATAAACCAAAAAAAACGTTTTATGACGTAATATCGCGAAATATCAGCAGCTGTGATATTTCCAATATATTGGTTGATATTTGTGTAGGACGCCGTGCTCGCTGGACGGGTTTTTAAAACGTCGCGAAAACGAAAAAACGAAAAATTCCTAGTGAGCAAGACATCCTAATCCTAGAAAATATCCAGACTCAAAACTTGCAAACTAAAAGATAAAAGGAGATACAACCTTTGAAACAACCGCATATGCTTCAATGGGTGATCTTGGACTCCTTGCTAGGCTCCGAATGCTCCGGATCGTGCTTGGACTCCGATCGGTTTCGTCGAAAATGATCCACACGAAGGCTCCCAGTGCTAGCTCCAACTTCGTCAAATAAAACAACTCTCATTTTATGTTTGCTAGACATCAAATTAAAGCGATGTAGAATACAAGAAATGAACTTTCAATCTTTCTTCTCTCTTCTTGTGCTCTCTACTTCTCTCCTCTTTTCTTCTTGGTCTTGGACGCGAGAAAAACATTTTACAAATGAGTATGATTGTGTGAAGAGAGTAGAGAGCCCACTCATTTCACCCATCCTGCTCTCTCATACAAGTGTCATGAACAAGAGGATGAGTAAGCATAAAAGCTCCACCTCACCTCTTATCATGCAAAAAGAATAAAGGAAAGAAAAAGAAAAACATATATAAATATAATTACATATGATATGTAACATGCACATGGCATGAAACATACACATGATATGTAACATAACCTAAGAGAGAAAATGAGAATAAGATATACTACTAGTTTATATATGCAACATCATATATAAGTAATATTATTAAATCAACACTTGATTTAATGACCCGGTTCAATAATAAACCGGCCAGTATTATAATCTGTCTGACTAATACATGTAGTATCACATACACATGTTTAATTGGACTCCCGCACGCATCGCCATACGCGCACTATATCATTTCGCTAGAACCAGAAAACCCTTTGTGTGGAACTCTAAACACTCGACAATACGCTGGCAGTATGTCAGGATCATATCCGATTGATCTGAAACACCTTCAGATCAATCCACCACCGGGTTAATCCTACAAGCGCATCAGCGGTACCAGCTGTACATAACGGCTACTCGGGTATTGAACGAAAAGCCGGTCGACAAGCAAGCTCGTCCGTACCCTGCTGAGCTTATCAGTGACTTTTACCGTACAGTCCGGTCTTTTCGTTTAAAACTGTCGCATACCGGGTCTGTGAGGTGGAAACCGTCGGATTCCCAATAACTCGATAAGTTGTGCCGACGTCAAGCTCATGACTATCTGAGAAACTACTGATAGCACTTTTCAGTAAATCTCGACTGCCTTGGCTAAGGACTTAAGATCATAACCAGCTGTGCACTGTGCGACATCAACTCCCTATACCAGGAGAGACGAATTCTCTCGACCGCTCACTGTCTCCATGTGCTTCAGGACTGCACCCAACTAAAACCTGTTTGCATGGTTCTTTAAAGTCATGGTAGGGTAGTAATCAAAATAAGTGGGAACACACACAAGACACTATGGCGATCTTGGGTCTAGGGACTACCATGTACTCATGCCACCAAAAAACTGATATCTGACGATTGGTATGATACCATCTAGGGGTTCTCGGTAAGTCTGTCTACTGTAACTCATCCAATAAGCATCTCTATATAATCTTTGGTGTCAAACACCAATGGCTATGGAATCAACCATCGCCCCTTACGGAGTCAAGAAACGTATACACTAGTCTAAACTGGAGTACCGATACCCAATCTCAATGCTTCTATAACTAGGGACTTTTAAAGATGTGCTTATAGACTATCCAGGCCCTACTAGTATGATCCCTATCATAATCTTGGTAGTCAAGCAAAGATCTTATGGGCTTTATTATCATATATTAATGATACATTATAACAAATAAAACGTATATTCATGAATGATAAATACAAACCAGATAGTATACTATCATCTCGAGCAAGACTGTTCTTAGTATAGGCTCTCTTCAAAATCAGTAATTGTTTTCCTGCAACTACGATGATTGCCTTCAGGGCACCTATATCCAACAATTATATATATCAACCGATATTTTCTAAAAATCGCAAAACGATATAATTTTAAAAAATCGTAGTGTTTCTTCTCCAAAACCGAAATATCTACCGATGTCCGATATATGTCGTCAATATTTAGAAGACCGTGCTTGATGCATTTAGAATGCAATATAAATTGCAAAAACGAAATACAAAGTGGCACAGTAGCAAATTTCTTGCATTGGAAGCTTTAAAAGTCTGGCATCGTTGATTTTTTTGACAATCGGCATCGGTCATCTTGATCATCATGTCCTTAATTACGTGCACGCCAATTTTCATGTAAACTGGATGACGTCCGTCCGTGCATCGGATGCTTGCAAAATTACGGATTTTAGACAATTGAACATTTTACGATGCTAAAGGAATGGGCAGAGAATATCCAAAGTCACGAAAATCGGTGTACCCACAGTAAGGACATGGAGATTGATATGGCCAGTGCCGACCGCCCAAACTATTGACAGAGTGTGCCGCCAATGCATGAAATTTCCTACCTGCCACTTCATACTCAGCATCCTCATATAAGCTTTAGTATGTGACAAAAAGAGTCCCACTAGTATTCTCGATAAATCCAAATAAATCTAATAGGGATATGAGCCCGACACAAATCCAATACAGATTTGTCACCTTGTTGACGAATCCGTGCAACATAGGTTAGGTCGACCATGGAGAATACCGACACAATGTGAATTTCCAAACCAGTGATTCTTGGTAAAACACTTTATCTGTCAGGTAATTGTGCTCAATAGAACGACGATGTCCTCATCTTGCACAACAATCCCAAACCAATTATATCCCCTAATAGACTAGTAAGCATACTCATCTAAGAAAATAACTAAGTTAACGGCTCATTGATAAGCATTAATTAATAGGTTAACATACATATCAACTGGGATAACTTTTATTAATGTCTATGATGCAAATTGTTCAGAGATGAATTTTTGAGTATTCCCATCAATAAGCATTAACCAAATAACAATTAACAAGTTTCGCAAAGCTAAAAACCCATAGACACCAAAAAGGAACAAATTATCAAACGGCGTGGGCTTTGTATCCTGTCATACTGGCTCACAGAAATAAAATAAACAATAATAAGAACAAAGAAATAGGTAAGAAAATGATTACGCTAAGCTGTGTACCAGTCAAAATTGCCCCTAAATTAGCATCCACACAATATTTTTGGGGTGTTTCGCTCGAGATGTCTAAATTTGGTCCATATTGCCAATACTTTATACTATAGCAGCATTTCAGATCCTCTTTAAGCTCAGTGTAGACTAACCATTGGAGCAAAGGGGAGAAGGATGTAAAGGGTACGGCGCAGGCATCGAAATCTAAAGGTTGAGATAAATACAAAGGAGATTACAGTGCATCATAAAAGTGCAACAAAATGTAAGAAAATTGCAGATGAAGGGATTGGAAGAGAAGAAAAGTCTCCAACAAGCACAGCAAAAAGATAAATTCAAAATATTTGTATAAAATGAAACAAGCAAAAATCACACTTAAATACCGCATGAAGTTATCCCTACATTAAAACTATACCAGAAAAGAGGTTTTATAGAAATTTTGATTACAAAGATGATAAATACATAAAGTTTAGTTTATGAAGCATACCTGTTGGGATCACTAGTCCTGGGAATTAAAGGAGTGATGACATAATATCCATTCTCCGTGACTCCAGAGATGCTTCTAGAGCGAGGGCCAACATAAATGGACTTGCCCTCATCAAAATAAGCCTCGCAGAGAAGCTTCCTGAATTCCAATGAATCACAGTTGAATTCTGAAGATGTCAATTCATTCCATAGTATGGGTTCCATTTCTAATCTCTTCCTTCTGTATTCCAACAATTCTACCTGAACCAAATACATGAAGGAAAACCATCACGCCTTTCCATGCAATAACAGATGAATTGTTTAAAGGCAACAATTAGAATTTATTTGAATTAAATTTATATTTAAAAAAATCATGTTCCCCCTTCTTTCTAACTTTAGGAAAAGTCAGAGGGAGATACAGAGTGCAAACCAATGTTTAGTATAATAGCAGGCTCCTATCTTCCACAATCTTTCCTCTAAAGATTGGCTTTAACAGAAGGCCAAAAAAGTTTGTCAACCCTTCATGGAGTCTTATGCTCCATAAACATCGATAATTGAAATTTATGATGCTTTTTAGAGCAAATATCTATTACCAATGGGTCTTCCTCAAAAATCATGAATTGAACATTTTCATTTGAAGCAAAAAAAGGCTTTCATGGCAACTCAATTCACACTTCCTAGCATCATTTCTTGATCTCTCATTGGAATGTGTTTGTTGTGCTCTTAATTTTATATATGCCTTACACATACTTTCCTATGAAAACAATGTTTTAAAAAGCGGTTGCTTAAGCAGCGGAGCGCTCTTTGCCACTCCATATTTTACAGCATAAGCGGGGTGATATACTCACCCCATTAATCGGGTAACCATACTCTATTTCTCATTGATTGGGTGCATTTAAAGATTTATGGGTGTAGTCGTAGAATTTTATCATCACACCCTTTTTGTTGATGTTTACACCATTATAAAGTCTTATAATGAGCAAGTATCCATTGCATTGGGTATGATAATGAAATCTAAAATAATCCCAATGTCTCAATTCTTTTCGTGTTGCTTTCTTTTTCTCTATGGCCAAGACTTCGAACTAGGGTGACTTTGACCTAGAGGCTTCGACTTCGAGTCCAACAGTTCAACTTCGATTTGGAGGCTTCGATTTCGAACTAAGGTTTTCGACTTGAAGAGTTCGACTTTAAGCTTGGAGGAGATTCAATTTTGGCTGATTGAGCAACTAGGGTTTTTAAGTTTTGGCTTTGATTTCAAAGCTAAGCTTTTTGAGCAGATTTGGCTTTAAGCTTCGGGCAGCTTAAATTTCGAGTTTTTGATTCCGAGTTCGAACAATATGGATTTTAAATGCGAAGCTCGACTCAAGAAGGGCTAAAGTATTTAAAAGTAGTAAAAATCCTATTAGAACCAATGTTTAACAAACAATTTACAAGAAATAACATAATTAATTTAAACCAAAATAAGGCTTACCAATTTCTAAGCAGCCGAAACGGTCACGTAAGAGCTTAAGCTATCACTCCACTATTTTTGCCGCTTTTACAATGTTGTGCAGAAAACCTATCATCCATATCATCTCACTACCTCTATAATTTTACCCCAATCAAGGGAATTTAAATTTTAAAGGATACCAACGAATTGTCTACGATGGTGAATACAACATTGTCAAAACTTTCATGGAACCTTGCATCCTAACCTATCCCATTTGATGGACTCTGACAAAAATTGGTGACTATGTTCCATCATTTGCGCAACAAAAAAACAACTGTATAACATGGACACTAAATATATAAGACATATTTAGAACATTAATATATATATATATATATATATATATATATATATATATATGAAAATATTGAAAATTAAGGATAGATTCAAAATACCTTCTCCTGTCTCCGAAAGATCTGCCAGGTTCCAAGGCCAAAAGTTATAGCCCCAGGAACGAAGAGAAGAAACCTTGACCATCTTCCCCTTTCTTTCTCTACAACTCGAACAAGAACAAACATTTTAATTACACAAAACACGAAATTATAGAGTATAAGAGTGTGGGGGGGGACCTTTAGGCTGAGATGCGGCTGATTCCGGCGGTGGGAGAGTTGGCACGGCGGTCGAGATGGCGGAGAAAGAGATGGTAGGATTGGGAAATCGAGGAAAGGGGAGGTGGAATTTTTGGAGTTTTAGGGTTTTAGAGAGAGAAGCCGCCATTATTTCAGATCAAACCACGCGCATTCTCTCAACGCTTCGCTCTATTTCACGAGCACCAGGTGGAGGAGAACGAAGGGACAAAATTTGGATTTAGCAATAAATTATGAACTAATTAAGGAATTAGGATAGTTTTAAAACTATTTAAGGATTTAGCACATTTGGGTCAAATCAATGACACGTTGGCACCATGTAGGATTGACGGTTGTCAGTTATGGTGAGTTTTAAGCCGTATTTGCAAAATGCGGCTATACGTGGGACTCTGAAAGCCCAAGATTATTCCGCACTTTGAAAGTGCGGAATAAAAAACCCCTGCCAGAGACTTGGTCCCCAACGAGAGCCCAACCAGAAAGCCAAGTCTTGGGTCTCTGGTTGGGGCCCAAGTCATATTCCGCATTTTGAAAGTACGGAATAGACTTGCCACAACATCCAAAGACCCAAGACATCAGACTTGGCTCTCTGGTTTGGGGGCCAAGTTTTATTCCGTACTTGCAAAGTGTGGAATAGACCGGAACCCCCTCCGCCCATCAATCCTGAAACTCTTTGCCTTCTTTTTGGTTCCAACGCTCAATTTGTTAATTTTTGCAGCTAGACAAGCTGAATCGGACTTCAATTTTTGCACATTAAATCAAAAACTCACGGTCTAAAAGTTCAAACAAAAAACGGGCAGCATCCACTTTGTAAATTTTGAATAAATTCATATACAAAATCAATAAAATAAACGCTACCCAACACGGGTGCTAACTCGGCGTCAAACACGACGGAGACACAATCCACGCAAAATATACGACGCCTAAAAGCGAAGAACAACAAGCGGAACGCAATAAACAGTATATATAAATAAATACATATATCTCATGAAATTCGATAAAAAAAACAAATACAAAAGAGGGTGTCACGTCAAGCAAGACAAACCCCGTGGAATCCTAGATCGACCGGGACGGTGCTCAAATGGACCGGGTATATCCTCCGGTTGTGTGGCTGGCTATGAGAGTCCAGCTTGGCCCGTAGCTCTAAAAGGACCAGCTTCCCCTATGTGTCGGCGGCGTTGACGTTGATAAGTCACGGTCACTGGTGCTTTAAGCGGTGGAGGAGGAGGATCCAGACGCCGTATCGGACGGCGCTGGAAAAAACGACCGACCGATCTCCAAATGGCCTCAATCCCACTAGCTGATTTCGTATGTCTGCCTATGACGTTGTCCGCGATATCATGGACCTGAAACAAGACGTCCGTCTGTAACATAGATAAGTAAATATCTCAAATATATAATATTAAGGAATTACATAATAAAAAATATAAAGCAACAACAAAGTGTTTACCATCTCACGCTCTACGAGTCTCTGCGGCTCATACGTCACCCGTGGAGGAAATGTCGTCTGAATGTACCACCGAGTAATCCTCGAGTACCAGCCCTGGTAACCTTCTAGTGGTAAAGGAGGATCTTTCTGGTGTACAACAAGCAGAGCTCATGCATCCCATCGAACGATTTAGATATGTCGAAAAGCCCTCCAATCGATACAATATCTGCCAAAAACAATAATTCAAAAATAAGTGCCAATTATACATTAATGAATGCAATACGTAACTGTAGATAAAATACAATACATCGAACGAATACAATACGTAACTGGTGATAAATGATATAATACATCAGGCGACGCAATACAATATTGTCAATAGGATACAATATATCACCGAACACGATATATCAAGCGACACAATACATAACGGTGCTCCTAGATCATTGCGGTTGATTTTGAAGTTCATGTGGAAGATTAGGACGTCGCGATTTTTTATGATCATAAGATTTGCAATTGCTGCACATGTTCTATCCTTTCACCCCTTCTCTCCCTTCATCCATGTAACTACACTAAAATTCATATACTTTCATATATATTTAATTACCATATTCTCCTGAAATACGGGTACTCGTCGAAAATTCGGAATCGTCTTTTACTTCGGGGTTTATTTATCCTCATAATTGATCTTTTCTTTCCCATTCATTTATTTTCCTCATATTATTTTCATTTATTTTTTTTAAGCCCAAACTCCATTTTCTAATTTTCCTTTTCTTTTCCCTAGCCCAATAAACCAACTCTCTTTTATTTAAATCCGTCTCAAATTAAAACCCAAACTCAACCAAGCCCATGACTGCTTTTCTTTTATCTTCCCTGCAGCCCATTACTCTTCTCCTCCTAATGTCTATTTCTTTCTTTCTTTTCTCCCAATTTTTATGCAGACAACCCCACTTCTCAGCATTCTTTTCCTCTCATTCATTAACACTATTTATATTCTATAACTCATGAGCCTCCTCACCTCCTTATCTCTCCACATATTGGAGTTAACTCCACTTTACCGATATATTTCTAGAAGATAATTTGAGATGAAAGAAAAGAGAGGAGAGAGACTTACTCGTTGTGCAGCGTTGGGAAGAGATTAAAGAAAAGGGAGGGGGTTCCATGGCGTCGCAGAAAATCCGGAAACGACTTCGATCTTTGACAGAAAGAGCATGGTTGCTAACTCCACTTGCACTTAGAATTTTTGGAAGAATTTCGATAGAAATTTTCAGAATGGAAGGGAGCTAGGGCATGGGGTGGTATTTATAGTGAAAAATTTAGGGTTTGGAAATTAAAAGTTGGATTAAAAGAATTAAAATAGGTGTTAAATGGTGAATTGAAGGGTCACTCTTTAATTGCAGGAAAATCAAACGGTGCAAGAGAGTTGAGGGGAGCTGAAGGGACTAGTGTGCAAAGCATGGGGTCATTTGGAGTCATCTCCACCGTCGGCGCCGGCCAAAACTTTAGAAAGGGCGGTCAGATCTTGAGCAATTGCCTCGAGATTCGTGCCACCAGCTTTAATCATTGTTTACTCCTTTTGTGCATGTTTGATTTTTTTGAAAATTTTCATTTCCACGTAAATTGCACGTGCAACTCTTGGGCTTCCGAAAAATAAAAAAGAAAAATCTCAAAAAATAATTAGATTTGATGGGATTCACACACACAGGCTATGTCACAGCAGTGTAAAGGTTTTACCAATGAGCTATAAATTATTTCTTGCTTTTATTTAACAAATATAACTTATAACTCTTATACAGACTGAAATACCCTTTTCTATACATTTAAACAAATAATTCTGTACAGGGATTTCAGAGTTGTTACAACAAAAAACTTAGTTCTTGTAAAAAGAACAGAAGAACTTAGTTCTTAAAAGAAAAGCCGATACTAAATATCTTAAACAGAGATTTTAGTGATCATTAATGGCTAAAAACGCCATTAACAGAGATTAAATCTCTAAAAGAAAAGAACTCAGTGTCTCACGTACTTCCCACGTGAGTGCCCAACAAAGAAAAGAGCTCAGCGCCTTACCTGCTTCTCACGTGAGCACCCAAAAATATAAACCCAGCGCTTCACGTGCTTCCCACGTGAGCGCCTAAAAATATAAACTCAGCGCTTCACGCGATACACACGTGAGCGTTGTATAAAATTGCTTAGCACTATATAGAGTCAAAATGACTAAGTGTTTAGCACTAATTGGGTAGCGCCCATGTCTGAGCGCCTCACGTGATACACACATGAGCGCCAAAGCAGCAAATAAGTGCTTTGCACTTCTGAATAAAGAGAGAAAGCATAAGACCGAGCAGACCGAGCCCAAATTGGTTAAGTCCCTCTGAAGTTTCTTGCAACTGAGCCCAAATGATCTGTTGTTGGATCTTAACTAAATTTAATGATCCAGAAAATATTTCTAAGTTGATCTTAGTCTCAAATAAGACTAACGTGTTCTTAGTTAAAATAAATCGAGTCTAAATGCTCATATATTTAAGTTGATCTTAATCTAAAAATAGGTTAACGGACATTAAATAAAATATAATATTTTTTGAACTAAAGGAACATACAACTTAAGTTCAAACCCAAAAATATATATACGGATTTGAACTAATCCGCGCCCTATAGACGACGACATAAACTAGTCTCCGTATATAATCTACGGGCAACCTTAAGAAACAAAATAACACACGACACGAAGTGAACAACTGGACCAGGAGAAAGTGGTTATCGCAATGTGATAACGTAATTAATTGCAGGGCTTGCGCCTGCAGGGAAGAGCATCCTCACAATCAAAAAGGCCCTCACAAATGAGGGGGAATCTGATGAAATCTGCTATATCGGTCGCATCTATCCAGACCTCCGATATACGGTACCATAAATCAACTTGGTATTTTCGGAGAGGTGGATGGATATGTCCAAATAGCATCTGCCTCTAAATTCAGGCTAGATGTCCCAACATCTCAGTCCGATCTTCAGCGGTAAACAGATTCCGGCACGCCCGGTGGAACCTCTTCCTCTTTCCATTCCACACTTCGTTGTCGTAATCACGAACAAAATTGTAGTTCGCTGTATTCATGGTTGCCCTTGGATTCGAAGTACTAAAACTTGGTGTCTCACTTCTGTGCAAAATCAATGGCTTCTCACTGCACTGCTTACAACAACAACTCCCTCTCCACCCCAGTTGGAGGAGTGACATAGGGCCTAACGCGGCCTCCATTTTCTCGATGCCGGTAGGGCAGGTTACTCAAGCCACTACTGAGTTGTTCTTCGGGACCATGCTCCCGCCTGTGAACTTTGACGTCTCAACGCCACAAGAAGAAGCTCCCAGAAGGTCGGTCTTTGATCGGCTAGCAACCATGGCGGCTCCTATCAGCAAACCATCCAACTCTGACGTCTCAGTCTTCAACAGGCTGAGGAAGAACTCGAGCGGGCTCGTAAAGAAGCCCATGATACTAGAGGGAGCTGTAGGGATTTGCCTAGCACCATGCCTAAGGTTTGTCTTGCATTAAACATGCTACAATAAAATATTTAGGGGTGCTAAGCAAAACCAACCATGAATCGAACTAGAAATTTAGGGTAACATAAACAAGTATCATATACTAACAAGTGTCTAACACTAAGAGGGGAGAATTACAACCTGTGTAGACCTCCCTCTTGGCTCCTTGGATTAACTTGGAGTTTGAACCGCTTTACTTGAGTCCTTCAAAGTCCACGACGATCCACCACGGAGTCCCTTTGCACAAGCTCCTAACTTCACTTGATCAAGATGGAAGTAAAGCAAACAATCTACCCTAGTGGGCTAGACTAACATAGATTGGTGATGTGGGTTGTGTTCTCACTTAAAAACCTTTTTCTCTTCTTTTCTTCACTCACTTTCTAAAACCTAGAGAGCTTGGAGGAAGAAGAAGGAGGAGATGGCTAAGCTTAACTTTTGTGTTGAGAATGAGAATAATGATAATAATCAAGAGAGAGAGAGGTTTATCTCCCCATAAACCATGGTTACAAAATATATAGATATTTTGATATTGAGTTAACTAAAACCATGGGCAATAAAACCATAGTTTTGACTTTGGTCAACTAAAGAAGAGTGTAGAAACCCAACCATGATTTTATTCCCATTTTCTTTTTCTCAATAATCAAAATATATAAATATTTTTCCATGTGAGTCTTGCATTGCCATCTCCAATGTATCATCAACCATGACACATGTATGCATGCATGTGTGGATTCATATCAATATACACATACATACATTTATGCATACACATAAAAGAAAAGGGTTTAATAATAAATGAGCTAATGGTCATTAATATTAAATAAACACTTGATTTAATAATCATGTCATATCACATACGACCCGACCAATAGTAAATGCTAGATTAAAATGCGGTATCATATACTCGCATTTAATCGAGCTCCCGCACATATCCCCATATGCACCCCCACATCGTTTCGCCTGAGCTAGGTAACCCCTTTGTGGGACTCTAAGACTCGTCAATACGCTAGCAGTTGATTATTAGGATACGTGCATGTTCAAGTTCTAGTTTAAATACCGCAATCAAGACGGTTTCGCTTGTAGCTAGCCGGTTGAGTACGGGTCGTCCGCAGGGAGATGGGAATCTTTTTCTATGTGTTTTTCGACGAGTTAAGTCCGGTTGTTCAGATTTTGTTGTGGTTATCTAAGTGTTAAGTTGATATTTAAAGAGAGCTTGTTAGGGTTAGAATTAGGTTAGTTTGAGTTAGGAGTCTCCACATCTTTCGTTGCCCCTCTTAATATCGGTGTTACGGTAATCGGCAACAACGGGGATTAGCACGACTAGGAAGGAACTTGCGAGTATAAGCTAGGCTTTCCAACGCATAGTCCTTCCTTTTGGTGCTTGTCCGTCCGTTCTTGGCTCTTATCCATAACCTCCGGTTAATTCAACCACAACCGGTCTCACTACGGAATCACCGCTATCATGTAGGATAGGGTGCCGTAAGGAGCGGATTGTGGTTCAATTAACGGGAGTCGATTTAAGTTGTTGGGCAAGGAAAGAGTGAGAGAGATTTCCTTCTCTCAAACTTCCCTTATCCTACCCTAACAAGTATAAAACTACTCACACTTCATAATACGGAAAAATAAAACAAACAAAAGAGGAAGATAGAAAGAAGGAGACTAGAAGAATACGACTAACTATTTGCGACCTCACCTTGGCGAGGATCAAGCGTAAGTATCATGGTCGTATGAATGATAAAGAAAAAGAGAGAAGAAAGAAACAATCAAGCAAATAACAACAACTACTTAACAATTAAAATTACAACAAATTACAACAAGTAAAGAAAGAGACAAGCATGATAATAAATATGGTCTTCTTTATTCATCACTCTTCACTCAAAAGCTCATTACAAGTTTAATGGAGAAGAGGTGAGAAGAGGAAGAAGAACAACACTAAAACTAGGCAAAATGAAAATACAAAATTGGACCCTTTCCTTCACAAACTTCTGGGCTATTTATAGGCCAGAGAATGAAAACCTAAGGCAACTACCAGAACCTATACAAAAAGACCAAAATAACCCCCAAACCCCTGCACACTTGGCGCCATAACTGCCGCGGATCCGCGGCCTGGACCCCACTTTGGCCGCGGATCCGCGGCTCTACTGTAGAGTTAGGGTGTCGTTTTCTCTGTGCTTCCCTGGTCTTTTGTGCTCTGTTCTCTGGTTCATAGATTTTCTGAAAATACCTCCATATTTCTTCCAGAATTTCTGTTGAGGGAAAGGTGGACTTTTTGTCAAGATTTTGTCATGATTTGCCTCGAGCTCCGCGTAGATCTCTTGGATTTTGTGCTACCATTGAGCCTTGTGCATGAGAATGACATTGATTTGATCTTTTGTCTTCCTATTGATATCTGGCAACATACGGATGAAGAGCAGAGACCGTGTTTTATCTGTGGTTGGCAGGAACCCGGATTTTTTCGTGTTTTCCATGAATTTCATCGTTTTGGAACCGAGAACCTGTATCCTGCAATTGACTAGCAAACACGGCTCAAGAGTATCTACGGATATGCAATGTGATAAAAATTGGGTGGTATGAAAATGCAAAAATCTGATATGAACAGCAGTTGGCAGTGATTATATCACATACCCATAAACCGTCAGCGGCACTAGCTGTACGTAACGGCTCCCAGGTATTGAGCGATCAGAAGAAAAACAAGCGAACCTGTCAAAACTCCCGTCAAGTCAACTGGCAACACTTACCGTACAGTCCGGTCTCTTCGTCAGATATGCTGCATATCGAGTCTAGGGAAGGTATCGTCGACCCCAATAACTCAATAAGTCATGCCGGTATATGGCCTATAACAGATCGAGAAACTACTGATAACACTTATCAGTAAATCTCATCAGCCCTGGTCAGGGACTTCCTGTTATAGCCAATCGAGCATTGCGCAACATCAACCCCCAATACCGGGAGAGACGAAACCCCTCCTATCGCTCATTGCCTCCATGTGCCTCGGGACTGTACCCAAAATCCACCTGTTTGCACGGTTCAGTAGAGCCGTGGTAGGGTGGAGATCAAAGTACAGTGGGAGCACACACAAGACTCTATGACAATCCCAGGTCTATAGACCAACATGTACCAGTGTCACCTGAGAACTGCTATCCGACGATAGATATAATACCACAGAGGAGTTCTCGGAGAGTCCGTTCAGTGTACCCAGTCTCCACTGAGCACCAGTATACAATCTTTGGTGTCACCACATCAATGGATATGGGATCATCCATCGCCCATCATATGGGTCAAGAAATGTATACGCTAGTCTACTCTGGAATATCGATGCCCCATCTCGATACACCCATGATTAGGAACATTTTAAGGATATGCTTATAAACTACACATGTCCCACTAGTATAATCTGCATCATAATCTCAGTAGTCAAGCAAATATCCTAAGGGCTTTATCAATATGTACCAAATGAGTAATATGCATAATCAAGTGAACATATCAAGATAAAGAACAACCAGATAGCATACTATCATGTCGAGCAAGAATGTCTTCTGAATATATATATACACATACCGATACATCCATTATCAAATAATGGCCTCTAGGGCATACATATATCCAACAGGAGCTACCCGAAAACGGCTAGCTCTCCTTACTCCTGCTACGAGTGAAACCGATAAAAGTGCTTCCTCTTCAAGACGGTCGGTCTTCGAAAGATTGGCCAGCTCCGCTCCAACTCTACCAAGAATGTCAGTCTTCCAAAGGCTGACAGTAAGAGAAGCTCCCCAGCAACGCCGGGGGCACGATGAAGGCGCCTCTAATACGGAGACAGTTCCTGCGGCAATGCATGCTCGACGTCGCCACTGGCGCCGAATGAGAGAAGTTGGGGGCAACTCCCCCTCTGGGCTCACCCCACCAGCTCCTATGGTGGATATCAACGCTGATGTTCCAACAAGGAATAGCTCTCACCCGCTCAGGAGGGTGCGCAAGAACTCCCTGACAGCGGTACTGAAGAAATCACTTCCGCCTGTAGAAGTTGCAGTGCAGGAAAAACTGGAGCAGCCAAGGCGAACCTGTGTTGGTTGTCAAAAGACCGATGATTCCCAATAGTGCAAAACGGGAAAAGTTCGAGCCAAATTATGAAGGTCCGTACATCATAAACAAAGTCTACCAAGGTGGAGCCTACCTGCTTATGGATATGCATGGCGAAAGACCATTCCGGCCAATAAACGACCGGTTCCTCAAAAAGTACTACGCTTGAAGAGCCATGATTTAGGTCAATGATAGATGATGATACTTGTGTCCGCTCGCTATCTTCCTGAGTCAGAACTCTGAAAGTAGTACCAAAAAAAACTCCGTTGCCCCAAACACGGCGATAAAGGACCGAGACGTCCCTAAACTAGCGCGTTTCCCCCAAACACGGGAATAATGGACCGAGAAGTCCCTAAACTAATATTGGACCACCATGTTCTTAAACTGGCTTTAGACTAAACGTCTTTAAACTAAATACTCGTCCCAAAATACGGCGATAACGGACCGAGAAGTCCTTAAACTAATATTGGATCACTGCGTCCTTAAACTAAATACTTGTCCCAAGATACGACGATAATGGACTGAGAAGTCCTTAAACTGATATTGGACCACTACGTCCTTAAACTGGATTTGGACCGAAACGTCCTTAAACTAAATACTCGTCCCAAAATACGGTGATAATGGACCGTCGTGTCCCTAAACTAACACGTTTAGCCCTACGGTGGATCCCCGTATTGATCACCGTATACAATCCACGGGCATAAACAATTCATACATCTCTCACGTCCTACATGATGTGATCCTTCAAAAAGATCGGGGTCTACAGCTAATGGTGCGTTATTTTATGGGCCGGCTAAAAAAACGGTACGACCACAAGCGAAATGGGCACGGATAAAAACCCGAAAGGGCGCCATGAGTAAAAACAGCAGAACTACCGGTAAGTTAGTGAAAACCCGAAAGGGCGCGAAGTCGATAAAAGAAAGGAAAACATGCACTTGCAATGTCCTCACGATTTTGTAAGGAGAAAACACATGCGTGAGATCCTTACGATCCACAAAAGAGTAACACACTTAGAAATCCACATGATTTCTAAGAAGAAAATACACTTACGAGATTCTAACGACCCGTAAAAAGAGTATACCCTCTATAAGACTCTCACGGCTTATGGAGTTCAAAAGCTTTAAGTTACAGGATCCAAACCTGTTCTTAACCCATCAAAACCCCACAAAACTTTCTGCCCTATAAGAAGGTCTAAATTGACACTTGTATACAATCTACGGATGTAAATTAATATATTCCCAACTAAGTCCCACCAATGGTGAGAAATGTTCTAATATGGTGAACAACTTGTAAGTCTTCTCGACTTATAAAGAGAAAATACTCTTGTAAAATTCTTACGAATTAAAATAGAAAACACACTTAAAAATCCTCATGATTCTTAAGAAGAAAACACACTTATGAGATTCTCACGACTCATAGGGAGAAATACCTTTATGAGATCCTTACGGTTCATAAAGTCAAAAAGCCTTAGTGAACAGGATCCTAACCTTATTTGTTAAGCCATCTTTGTTCAAGTCAACAAAGGCAAATGATGATTCGCTTCTGGCAACATTCCAGTCGTAGCGATGCTGATGCCAAAATTGGTATCAGATTCTAAATTCTTAACTCGCAATAAAAAATAGCGAGTAAAAAAAAACAACAAACAAAGAAATGACATGGCTGAAATGATTGGGCATTGCGAAAAATAGCCGAAATGATTGGGCAATCGTGACTTTCACAGTATGAAAAGCTGAAAAGATTGTAACACCCGAGCCCAATAATACTATGTATATTACTAGTTGAGGGTTGTGGTTTGCTCATTTCCAATTTTCCTGATTTTCTGGTGTTCATTGCTAAATTTTACCCGGTTCAGTCATTTTTAGCACATAACAAATTTTAACTCCGAAAATGAAATTTAAGATGTCCATGTTAGCCTACTCGTCGCCACTAGTCGCGTAGTAGCGTCCGCGTATCGAGATTCCGTTCCGTTTGGCTAAACGGGCAAGTTTGGACGACTACGCGCGCGTGCAAGTGTCCGACTTGGGGGCATGCATTTTAATCATTAAACACCTATTTTCAAAATTTGGAACCCGCTTAAAATCATATAATTTGAATTTGGAACCTTTGGGCGCAACCCGGGCTCGATTTGGAAATGTTTCATTTCGCGCCAAAATGGCCCATTTAAATTTAATATCGAATATTTATTTATACACTCAAATCTTTAATTCACAACAGAATTTCCTCAAATCCTTCTTAAATATTTTTCCCTATCTCCCCGCAGCCAATCACGAGCTCGCAATCGAGCTCGTGGGCCCCTCCTCTCTTTCCTCATCTCTGTCTCTCTCTACTCATTCTCTCTCTCTCTATCTATCATAATCTCTCAATCTCTCTCCTTCTCTCAACAACTCTCTCTCTCTCTTCCCATACATATATTTTCACCCTGCATGCAGCCGCCTCCCATCGTGAGAAACCCCTCAACCCTAACCCTAGTCTCCCGCAGTCTCACCGCCGGCCTCCTCGAGACCTCGCCGTCGCCGCCCTCACCACCACGACCTCCACCGCACCCACCTACCCTCTTCCTCCCGTTCTCCCGCTCCTTCCCGCGCCTACAACCCATCTCCCCGACGCCTCCATCCCCTCGCAGACCCCGCCGTCGACGTCGCCTCCGACCGTCGAAGCCTCCCACGACTCCCTCTCACCCTCCTCATCGAGACCTCGTCGTCGTTCCCTCCTCCCCTCGCCGGAACAGTGAACCCTAGCCTTCATCCTTCGCCTACCCCCGCTGTTCGCCGGAGAAACGTGCCGGCGACCCCGTCGACACCACCTCCGACCACCTCCCTCTCTCCCACGACCACCAGAGCCGACCCCTCTCCTCCAGCTCGCCGCAGCACACTTTTCCGCGCACCCCGAAGCTTTCAACCCTCGCTGCAGCCGCTGCCGTCGCTTCGCCGGCGTTCCAGCGCCGTCGAGCTCGCCGGGGTCACCTGGTACATCTCTCTGTAAGTGTTTCCTTCTCCTTCCTTTTGGTACAACACCCCCCCGCTGGTCCGTATCGTGAATGCGTAGTTTTGTCGCTAACTCCGTTACTTTTGACATTTTGCCGGAATCCGACCGCGCCGTCTGACGAACCCGACGCTCCAGCGAAGTCCCCTGGTCCGTGTGATCCCGTTGACCTCTGTTGGGACTCGATCCGTGGCCCGTGCTTTCATATCGCGTTTCTGCTGACATCGCATCCGTGTTTCGGTTTGCGGAACCGCCGAGGCAAGTATCCGAATACTTGCTTAACATGCTACAACTTGATCATCATACTATAACCACACCACTATTATAACATCGATACCTTTTATAACTTAGAATTGCTAGTCACAATTATCCGTAACTTTAAATCAATGAAATCATTGCTCGTATTAACCGGTCTGCTATTAATTCACACTTATCTAATCAAACCAAGTAGATCATCCCCACTTCATTTGTTAAAATCATTCATGAGACAATTATTATGCTTAGTTCAAATTCATGTAACTCCATTGCGTATATTATCGATATTGTTTCGTCTTGTGGCTATTGCACCTCAAAGGTGCGTGAACCGGATTAATATGAAAATACAAACATCACTGTGTTCACATAGAATAATATTTGTTATTTACTGTTTCCTGCTACTGTTCATTATTTGTTACTATACCTGTTATCATCATATACCTGATTGCATTACATATTGACCGATCTTGATACACCTGACACATGTACTGATACACCGGACACAACACCCTGTACATATCGACTCTACCTGTTGAAAGTAACCTGACCTGTTACCTGATCTCATGCCTAATGCCGACAAACCTAACCATTCCTGCTGTCGATCCAGACAGACCTACCTTTACTTGACTTGTGTTGGCATTAGTCCTTGACTACTGAATACCTGACTGACATACATAGCTTGGGGGTATGGGGAAATAAAAGGTGAAACCGACTTGTAACTCAACAGTTCGATACATTGTTCTGATCAGTCTTACGGGCTTGGCCAGCTCCGGAGTGTTGATGCTGACATCACTCATCTATCCTACTACCTTTTACTGCTTAGCGGCACGTCTCGGATTCAGCCCCGAGGATCATGACCGTGGTCCCGGGCACGCACGGGATACTATTGAGTTACATCGACGATTCATCAATTGGTTTCAAAGACTATAGAGTAGAAAACCTGATAGGACAGTTTAGTCACCTTTGCACTTTACCCTGCTTGTTACTTCTTATTGCTGCTTTATTCATGTTCATGCTTGCATTGTTTATTACCATGTTTATGCTATATACTTGATATCATGACGCGCTGACGTCTGGGTTTTGCATGGCCCAGATTCCGTGCCCTTGACGTCGACCGAGCAGGAGTACTTCAGCCAGCAGGCTGAACTGTGAGTTCTTGAGAGTTTAGTTTATTTATGTCATTTCATTTCCAGATGTGAGCCCGCATTATGGGACATACTGTTTATTCATTGTATTGGATCATTAGCTTCCGCACTTATTGTTTATTGATTCTTGTTATTATGGATTTGGACATGTATTAGTTTAGTTTATTTTTACTGTTCTTGATATCTTTACAACCGTAGTGCGACTGTGGATGGATACTTCCTACCCACAGGTAGCATGGTTGGCTATGTCACGTGCCCAAATCTTGCGTACTCTGGGAAGCGGGGCGTGACATGGTTTTATGGTATCAGAGCCATAGGTTAATTGGGTTGATTCTTTGTAGTTGGGTATCGCACCCGATACACGAATCAGAATTCCCGTGATTAGGAAACATGTCCTGCCACCTTGACCGTTTTACCGTCCTTGAATCATTCTTCCGGATCATGTCGACATGCAAACTTACTTTGCATTGTCAAACTCGAAAACCTAATTTCTTGTTATCTCTAGGACTTAGGCGACTTGGGTGGAGTTAAGTAATTGCGGCTATGATACCGCGGCATAGCTACAATGCGGTACTCTATTTAAGTATCTTGGAGTTCTAGCCTTGATTTATATATATTGAATCTATCATCATGCTAATGTTGTTTGTTTTGATTTCAGGACCATGGCAGATAAGAATTTCAAGACGTATCAGAGACGTGTGGATGAAGCCGCCATGTTAGGAGTGATACGAGGGATGTTGGAAAATCAGAAGAGGCAAACTGAGCTGATCCAACAGCAAGCAGATTCATTTCAGGAGGGTTTGCAGGCTATTCAGCAGTCTGTAAACACCGCTGTAGCGAAGCCAGTTGACCGGGTAGGGACCGTGGCAGATTTCAGACGGTTGGGTCCTACTACTTTCACTGGCTTGGAGGAGCCGTTGCCAGCCGAGCCGTGGCTAGCGACACGGAGAATTTGCTGATTGCGACACAGATTCCAGAGGACAAAGGAGTTGATGTGGTGCGCATTCAGTTAGTGGATTACGCCCGAGAGTGACGGCTTGTGGAGGAGACCCGCTTGCCCAAGCCGATCAGTTGGGCGAAGTTTTTCTAAGAACCCCCTGGAGAAGTTCTTCCCGCAGACTGCGCGGAGGAAAGGGAAGAAATTTATCGGACTAAGGCAGAATGGAGCAACCGTGGACGTGCATGCAGCGGAGTGGACGAGACTCAGTAGTCTCGCTGGACCTTTCGCGGCCAACGATGCAGACAGCAGTTGCGGTAAGGAAGCAGTTCTGTCGGGCCAGTCGAGTTTAGGGCTAGGCCGACAAACAGTGTTCTTGCGACTATGGAAGTGAATAGTAATGAAGAGCCGGCAGTTGTTCGCGACTTTATGGATGTGTTTGCAGATATTTTGGGCTTACCGCCAAAGCGAGATGTGGAGTTCGCGATTGACCTTATTCCTGGTGCAGCGCCAGTATCAAAATCTTATTATCCGATGGCACCGGTGGAATTGGAAGAAGTTAAGAAACAAGTTGGTGAATTACTCGAGAAGGGATGGATTCGAAGCAGCAACTCACCTTGGGGAGCTCCAGTTCTTTTAATAAAGAAGAAGGATGGCACGAGAAGGATGTGCATGGATTATCGAGAATTGAACCGGGTGACTATTAAGAATAAGTACCCGATCCCTCGCATTGGAGAGCTTTTTGAGCAGCTTAGTGGCGTGAGGGTGTTCTCGAAATTGGATTTGCGATCGGGATATCATCAGGTCCGAGTGAAAGCAGAAGGCATTTGCAAGACGGCGTTTCGAACTCGATATGGACATTTCGAGTATCTAGTGACGCCCTTCGGAGTGACTAATGCGCCGGCAACATTCATGGACTTGATGAACAGGATCTTTTCACCGTTCTTGGACCAGTTTATTGTGGTATTCATCGACGATATTCTGGTGTACTCAAAGAGTCCGGAGGAGCATGCTGAGCACTTAAGGATCGCACTGCAAACGCTGAGACAGGAGAAATTATTCGCGAAGATGAGTAAGTGCGAATTCTGGTTGGAAGAAGTGAAGTTTCTGGGGCATGTCGTGTCGGGCGATGGAATCGCCGTTGATCCCGAGAAGATTGCAGCAGTTCGAGATTGGCCTGTTCCAAAGAATGTTGCAGAGATAAGAAGTTTTCTTGGACTCGCCGGTTACTACAGAAGATTTGTGGAGAACTTCGCTCGTTTAGCTGAGCCGTTAACCAAGCTTACGCGTAAGGAGGTACCGTTTGTTTGGACAGATGGATGTGCATTGGCCTTCGAGACGTTGAAGCAGAAGTTGATAACCGCCCCTATCCTAACCGTACCGGATGATTCAGGAGGACTGGTGTTTCACAGCGACGCATCTGGAAAAAGGATTGAGATGTGTTTTGATGCAGAATGGGAAAGTCGTCGCTTACGCATCGAGACAGCTGAAGACTCATGAGCAGAACTATCCGACTCATGACTTAGAGCTTGCAGCCGTGATCTTCGCCCTGAAGATTTGGAGACACTACCTTTTGGGCGAGAGAGTTGAAGTCTTTACGGATCACAAGAGTTTAAAGTATGTGTTCACTCAGAAGGAGTTGAACATGAGGCAACGCAGATGGTTGGAGCTGATGGCCGACTACGACCTTGATCTTAAGTATCATCCGGGAAAAGTTAATGTCGTGCCAGATGCACTAAGTCGGTTACCAACAATTCAGTTATTGACGGCACAGAGAGAGATCATTGAGGAGTTTCGGAGATTTGACTTGGAGGTTGTGCTACCACGTGCTACGGGACAGTTGATGCAGTTGCAAGTACAATCGTCCTTAGTTGAGAAGATTAAAGTGGCGCAATCGCAGGATCCTAGGCTGCAAAAGTTTCGAGAGCAGGTTGGAGCCGGACTACGAACCGATTTACTGATCCATGAAGACGGTTCGTTGAGATATGGTAGCCGTGTGTGTGTGCCAAAAGGAGATGTGCGTGAGGAGCTTATGAAGGAGGCACACAGTTCAGCTTACTCTGTACATCCAGGAGGGACAAAGATGTACCGAGATATTCGACAGCATTTCTGGTGGGAAGGTATGAAATGGGAAATTGCTCGCTTCGTGGCTAAGTGCTTGGTGTGTCAGCAAGTCAAGGCTGAACACCAAAGGGTTGCTGGTTTGTTGCAACCACTTCCGATTCCTCAATGGAAGTGGGAACATATAACCATGGGTTTCGTGACGGCTTTACCCCGGAGTCCAAAGGGCAACAATGCTGTATGGGTGATTGTCGATCGGTTGACCAAGGCAGCTCGCTTTATTCCTTTTCGGGTTGGTCAATCGACGGAGACTTTGGCAGAGCGGTACATGCAGAAGATTGTCAGATTGCATGGAGTACCGGTAAGTATCGTGTCCGATCGGGACACTCGGTTCTTGTCACACTTTTGGAGGAGTTTACAAGAAAGTTTGGGGACTCGATTGAAGTTTAGCACAGCTTATCATCCTCAGACTGACGGACAATCAGAGAGAACGATCCAGACCCTTGAAGATATGTTGAGGGCTTGCATGTGGGACTTCAAAGGTTCTTGGGAGGATCATCTACACCTGGTGGAGTTTTCGTACAACAATAGCTTCCAAGCGACAATTCAGATGGCCCCGTTTGAAGCACTGTATGGTCGTAAGTGCCGTTCACCGGTTTGTTGGGATGATGTTGGTGAACGAAGGTTACTAGGACCAGATTTGGTGGTGCAGACAGTCGAGAAGGTGAATACAATCAGAAAGCATATGAAGGCGGCTCAAGACAGACAGAAAAGTTGGGCCGACACGTCAAGAAGACCTCTAGAGTTCGCCGTGGGTGATTTGGTATTCCTGAAGAGATCACCGACTAGAGGGGTGATTCGCTTTGGAAGTCGGGGAAAGCTTAGTCCCGATTCGTTGGACCCTTCGAGGTATTGGAGCGTGTTGGAGAGGTATCGTACCGGTTGGCGTTACCACCGTCATTAGCAGGAGTTCACGATGTGTTTCATGTGTCTCAACTACGGAGGTACGTTCGTGATGAGACTCATGTCTTGGATCATTCGGAGTTGACCGTCCGGGAGGACCTGACTTTTGAGGAGCGACCAGTCGAGATCAAGGATCGAAGAGAAAAGGTTCTTAAGAACAAGGTTATCCCTCTTGTGCTAGTTTCTTGGGGTAATCGATCGCATGGAGAATCCACTTGGGAGCGAGAAGACGAGATCCGGCAGAAATTCCCTCATCCTTTCCAGTAGTTAGCTATCTTGTATTCTTGGAATTTCGAGGACGAAATTCTTTTGTAGTTGGGTATGATGTAACACCCGAGCCCAATAATACTATGTATATTACTAGTTGAGGGTTGTGGTTTGCTCATTTCCAATTTTCCTGATTTTCTGGTGTTCATTGCTAAATTTTACCCGGTTCAGTCATTTTTAGCACATAACAAATTTTAACTCCGAAAATGAAATTTAAGATGTCCATGTTAGCCTACTCGTCGCGTAGTAGCGTCCGCGTGTCGAGATTCCGTTCCGTTTGGCTAAACAGGCAAGTTTGGACGACTACGCGCGCGTGCAAGTGTCCGACTTGGGGGCATGCATTTTAATCATTAAACACCTATTTTCAAAATTTGGAACCCGCTTAAAATCATATAATTTGAATTTGGAACCTTTGGGCGCAACCCGGGCTCGATTTGGAAATGTTTCATTTCGCGCCAAAATGGCCCATTTAAATTTAATATCGAATATTTATTTATACACTCAAATCTTTAATTCACAACAGAATTTCCTCAAATCCTTCTTAAATATTTTTCCCCTATCTCCCCGCAGCCAATCACGAGCTCGCAATCGAGCTCGTGGGCCCCTCCTCTCTTTCCTCATCTCTGTCTCTCTCTACTCATTCTCTCTCTCTATCTATCATAATCTCTCAATCTCTCTCCTTCTCTCAACAACTCTCTCTCTCTCTTCCCATACATATATTTTCACCCTGCATGCAGCCGCCTCCCATCGCGAGAAACCCCTCAACCCTAACCCTAGTCTCCCGCAGTCTCACCGCCGGCCTCCTCGAGACCTCGCCGTCGCCGCCCTCACCACCACGACCTCCACCGCACCCACCTACCTTCTTCCTCCCGTTCTCCCGCTCCTTCCCGCGCCTACAACCCATCTCCCCGATGCCTCCATCCCCTCGCAGACCCCGCCGTCGACGTCGCCTCCGACCGTCGAAGCCTCCCACGACTCCCTCTCACCCTCCTCGTCGAGACCTCGTCGTCGTTCCCTCCTCCCCTCGCCGGAACAGTGAACCCTAGCCTTCATCCTTCGCCTACCCCCGCTGTTTGCCGGAGAAACGTGCCGGCGACCCCGTCGACACCACCTCCGACCACCTCCCTCTCTCCCACGACCACCAGAGCCGACCCCTCTCCTCCAGCTCGCCGCAGCACACTTTTCCGCGCACCCCGAAGCTTTCAACCCTCGCTGCAGCCGCTGCCGTCGCTTCGCCGGCGTTCCAGCGCCGTCGAGCTCGCCGGGGTCACCTGGTACATCTCTCTGTAAGTGTTTCCTTCTCCTTCCTTTTGGTACAACACCCCCCCCGCTGGTCCGTATCGTGAATGCGTAGTTTTGTCGCTAACTCCGTTACTTTTGATATTTTGCCGGAATCCGACCGCGCCGTCTGACGAACCCGACGCTCCAGCGAAGTCCCCTGGTCCGTGTGATCCCGTTGACCTCTGTTGGGACTCGATCCGTGGCCCGTGCTTTCATATCGCGTTTCTGCCGACATCGCATCCGTGTTTCGGTTTGCGGAACCGCCGAGGCAAGTATCCGAATACTTGCTTAACATGCTACAACTTGATCATCATACTATAACCACACCACTATTATAACATCGATACCTTTTATAACTTAGAATTGCTAGTCACAATTATCCGTAACTTTAAATCAATGAAATCATTGCTCGTATTAACCGGTCTGCTATTAATTCACACTTATCTAATCAAACCAAGTAGATCATCCCCACTTCATTTGTTAAAATCACTCATGAGACAATTATTATGCTTAGTTCAAATTCATGTAACTCCATTGCGTATATTATCGATATTGTTTCGTCTTGTGGCTATTGCACCTCAAAGGTGCGTGAACCGGATTAATATGAAAATACAAACATCACTGTGTTCACATAGAATAATATTTGTTATTTACTGTTTCCTGCTACTGTTCATTATTTGTTACTATACCTGTTATCATCATATACCTGATTGCATTACATATTGACCGATCTTGATACACCTGACACATGTACTGATACACCGGACACAACACCCTGTACATATCGACTCTACCTGTTGAAAGTAACCTGACCTGTTACCTGATCTCATGCCTAATGCCGACAAAGCTAACCATTCCTGCTGTCGATCCAGACAGACCTACCTTTACTTGACTTGTGTTGGCATTAGTCCTTGACTACTGAATACCTGACTGACATACATAGCTTGGGGGTATGGGGAAATCAAAGGTGAAACCGACTTGTAACTCAACAGTTCGATACATTGTTCTGATCAGTCTTACGGGCTTGGCCAGCTCCGGAGTGTTGATGCTGACATCACTCATCTATCCTACTACCTTTTACTGCTTAGCGACACGTCTCGGATTCAGCCCCGAGGATCATGACCGTGGTCCCGGGCACGCACGGGATACTATTGAGTTACATCGACGATTCATCAATTGGTTTCAAAGACTATAGAGTAGAAAACCTGATAGGACAGTTTAGTCACCTTTGCACTTTACCCTGCTTGTTACTTCTTATTGCTGCTTTATTCATGTTCATGCTTGCATTGTTTATTACCATGTTTATGCTATATACTTGATATCATGACGCGCTGACGTCTGGGTTTTGCATGGCCCAGATTCCGTGCCCTTGACGTCGACCGAGCAGGAGTACTTCAGCCAGCAGGCTGAACTGTGAGTTCTTGAGAGTTTAGTTTATTTATGTCATTTCATTTCCAGATGTGAGCCCGCATTATGGGACATACTGTTTATCCATTGTATTGGATCATTAGCTTCCGCACTTATTGTTTATTGATTCTTGTTATTATGGATTTGGACATGTATTAGTTTAGTTTATTTTTACTGTTCTTGATATCTTTACAACCGTAATGCGACTGTGGATGGATACTTCCTACCCACAGGTAGCATGGTTGGCTATGTCACGTGCCCAAATCTTGCGTACTCTGGGAAGCGGGGCGTGACAAAGATAGAGCATCACGGAAATAAAATAAAAATAAAAATAAATAATAAAATAAAAATTTTCTGCCATGCAAGTATATAGGTCCCTACTGACTCTTGTATACAATCCATGGGTAGAAATGAAAGAAAGGGGATCATATTTTCCCACCATACTTCGTCAAAAGAAGAACCGAGTCTTGATGGCACATCTGACAGCCTAGAGACTATTTGGACGTCCTTCTTACTCCAGCAAAATACAGACACGACGTCAACAAGGACCCAAGGGTCAAATAAAAGTGGAGTGACGGCAAAATCCTACCTCCAGATCTTAATGGCAACATCTACAGCTTAGAGATCATCTCGACGTTTCTCCTCATTCCAGCAGGGTGCGGACGCAACTATCAAATGAAATTGGAGTAATGGTATATTCCTAACTTTAGACCTCGACTGTGATACATACAACATAGAGATCATACAGATATCTGCCTTACTTCAGTAAAGAATCGGTACGACACCAAAACAAAAAAAGCGAAGCGACGACAAATTTTTAGCTTCAGGTCTTGACGGCAAACCTAGAGACCATTAGAGATCATCACACCCCAGAAAGGTGCGGTTATGACTCATCGGGGATTCAAATTAAGCCTAACCTCAAGTAAAAAGCGTCACGGCAAATACCTAACGTTTGATCTTTCAACGGTAATACGGATATTCCAACCTAAGAAGGTTACTTTAAGACGTCTTGTCCAGCCTCAGAAGGGATCAGAGACACGACAGTCACGGGGCTACTCGAGCAGCGACCTAAGTGACTGTATATCGAGATATACATCAGCCAACGCGACGGTACGATGGACTTAAACATAGTACCACAAACCTAACAGACCCTTGTCATAAAAGAGTGGGAGTTATCTACATCCAACGTTAGGGTGCGTTTGCCTGTAAACCTAAGGGAGGTAAACTAAAAACACTCCGAAATGATAAATTTAAAACTCTGAAATGAGTACATAAACTAGAAACTCTGAAACGAGTGAATAAACTAGTCCCTGCCAGATCAAGACAATAAAGAAAAGAAAAGTGCAGATATGAAATGGAAAAAGACTTGTCATTCATACTTCAGAAAAGATTACACGGTGATGATGAGAACGACTAAAAAACGATAATACATCATCTAAGGACCACAATGGCAAGACGCTAAATTCTGGACATGGATTCTCAAACTTAAATGCAGGTTTGAGTAAAGCGCTTCTAGCTTCATTGACCATCTTCTTATGCATCTTCTCCTGAATGCAAGCTTCGGGATCACCGCTGATGTCTTCCATCCTCTGGTACGAGAATATTATCGCTTTCTGTTGGAACACACGATGCAAAATAGTGACGAGGTCATTTATCTGTTTCTTCGAAATCAGGCCCATCCGATATACCAAATGCACATTGTCTTCAGCGTCATCGAATGTCTGAAGCGGCATGGCCTCATCAAGCTCAGGAAGAGCTTCCCAGACCGATCCAACGATGATCTTCAAAAGGACAGAACGACGGGAGAGCAATCGACCATTGTAATCATCGAAGCGACGCATCACCTTGTCATATTGGGATGCAATGTATTCTTGGCCTTGAAGGCGACCTTGGATACGAATCTCTTCATAAGAGACAATCTTTTCGAGACCATACAGATGACCAACCAATGTACCTGAAAAGGGGCAAAAGAAGCATCAGCCAATGGACATGAGGTCATTTTATAGAATCAATATAGCAGCTCATTAATGATTGAAACATGTAATAAAGAAATCTAAAAAGATTCTGTAAAACCCAGCTTATTTTGTACTCTATTATCCGTATTTCGTATTTTTTTTATTTAATATATTCCAGATATTTTCCCTATATTTCCATTTTTCTATTTTCCTTTTTTTTCTAACCCTAATTTCTAATTTTACTTTCTTAACTCTATCAAACCCTAAACTCTCACTTCACCCAAGCCCGGCCCACTTTACCTAAACCCAAACCCAACACCTGAGCCCTAAACCTCTTCTCTCTCTTCTTTCTTCTTCTTCTTATTTCTTTCAAAAAAAAAGAACGAAAACCCACGTTTCCTCTCCTCACCAACTGCCGCGACCTCGTCCACACTCTCAACGACTCTCCGAGATCCTTTCCTCCAGATCCTCACATCCTCTCACCACTTCCCCACTTCCTCTCTCAAACCCATCAACACCGAGACCACCACCGCTGCACCACCCTGCAACCACCATCGCCAGCCAACCATCATCGACGAGCTACCTTCACTTCCATCATCACCCGCAA
Organism: Agapanthus africanus; assembly: GCA_030015575.1. Lineage (NCBI taxonomy): Eukaryota > Viridiplantae > Streptophyta > Magnoliopsida > Asparagales > Amaryllidaceae > Agapanthus > Agapanthus africanus. Next base: position 217,876,178 of record CM057338.1, read on the forward strand.
CCACGCATCCTCTGCCTCATCATTGTTGCTACTTCACTAGAGCTCCCCTGTACCAACGCCGCCACCATACCATTACCATCTCATCACCATCGACGAGCCCTTGCCTCCATCCCCACCAAGAACCACCTCTGCTCCCCATCACCACACTCCATCGTTGACGAGTCTTCGCCGTCGCTGCCTCCTCATCCTCACCGCTGGCAAGCCCCGACCACTTCACGAACACCGCTGCCCTCCTCCATCTCTGAGATCCGAGCTCCCAAGCCGACCCAGTTCGCATCCGAGCTTTCTTGCCACCATCTTAACCTCCCCCGACCCCCTCATCTCCTCGCCTAGCTCCAACCAACGAGCTCGAGCACCACGCTCCATCCCGAGCTCCTCAACAGCTCGCATCCGAGCCTCCGTGCCACGTCGTGCTAGCCTCTGTGCCACCCGTGCCCCGATCAAGTGCACGCACTGTGCCCACTCCCATACCTGCGTCGTGTTCCGTGCCGTGTCGCGCCGTGCCACGCCCAACCCACGCACCGAGCCAAGACCGTGCCCAGTACCGTGTCACGCCCACGTCATCACCAACCCCACTACCGTATCGCGCCCGCGTCGCCACCGCGTCCAGTACCGGGTCACCGCGCATCGCGCCCGCGTCGCGCACTGTGTCCAGCATCGCATCGACTTGTGTGTCGAGACGGATCATACACATGATGTCGCTTCTATATCAAGCGACCGCAGACAAGTGAACCCCCTTCACTTGTGAAATCATGCTATATACATATATGTTAATTCAACTTGATAAATGATAATTATATAGGCGTAACAAGTGTTCGATACGAATACCGGAATTAAAACCTTAATGATAGTAAACTTTTCTTAATCAATGGTTCATTTTACTATTAATGTGTAGCATATAAAAAGCTAGGATCGAAACGATTAAATTTCGCATATGAAACGACGTCCCCCGGATGCGTCGTAAAATATGATTCCTGCTGTGTATGCTACATTGTAAAATTCATATTAAATTGAATATGATTTGTAATGAAACGTTTTATGGCTCATATCAAAGAAAACAGATAAACCTAAAGCACCACATAATTTATATTTGAATTTTAATAAGTTATGACAATAAAAACTGAGGTGATTCATGATGACTCTGGACCGCAGTCCAGGGCAAGAATCTCTGCCTTTACCCATTTTAGAACGCTGGTTTCTCACTGATCATGTGCGCGAGTGTGTGGAACCATACATGGAAGCATAGATAATTTAATTAGTCTTCTAACGGTACCGGTCCCATTGAATTCTGGTGCCGTTTGACATTTATAACACATTTTAAACCGTAGATGTGTACCGCAGGTTCATGCAGAAACAGAATATACACCTTAACCTTAGACAATGCATATCTTTCTGTATACAGTGGAGATTATTGATCCGTCTGGTGAGTTGGAAACATAACAGGTAAAACTGAATATTATCTAACTGTAGAATCACCTAATTATTCCTCCAACAGAGAGTAAAAAGTGTTACAAAACGGACTTCTAGTTCAGAAACTGGATTTCCAGCAATAAACACTCAAAAATGAAATGACCGTAACTCACAAACCGGAAACCAAATTGACTCGAAACCAATTTTTATGTACAGATAATTAAATATACTGCTTACCCCTTTTAAATGGTTTTGCTTAATTCTGCACGTGTGATTTATAGTAAATTTTGCAAGTTGTATGACACTGGCAGCTATATTTTTATTCGTATCATAATTAATTGCATTTTTATCATATCATGTAACTGTTATACCCTCATTGAATGGGAGCCATATACATTGATATCCTAGTGACCGTGTTACATTACCAAGTGATAAATATTAGTGATTGGATTGTGACAAGTACGTTAGTGTAAAAGCGTGATTGAATAATGGAAGTGACACGTACCTGTACACAATCAGCGAAACTAATTAGTTATTGCATTGTCGACATCTATGAGACACATATAAGTGTAACTATAACTGGTATGGGACGGGTATGCAAGCACTTATATTAGTGTCATAGGTATGACTGTTCCCCTCCGAATACAGAGACGCGACCGCGTAGGTTCGTCTTGCCTGAATTTTGGGACAGATGCTAATTGGTGCTATCTGTCCACCTTTCCGAAGATGCCAAGTTGATTTATGGCACCATGTATCGAAGGTTTAAACGGATGCGGCCGATGTAGCAGACTTCGTCAGATTACTTCTCGTTTGAGGGGTTTTTGATTGTGGGGAAGCTCTTCCCTGCAGGCGCAAGCCCCTGCAGTTAATTACGCTACCGCATCACGGTAACCACTTTCTCCTTCTCCAGATGGTCACTTCGTGTCGTGTATGTTTATTTTATTTTTGGTTGCCCGTGGATTGTATACGGAGACTAATTTATGTTGTTGCCCGTAGGGCGTGGATTAGTCCAAATCCGTATTTTCTTAGATTTGGGTTTTGGTTTGGGTTTAAGGATATGTTAGTCTCCTTTAGGACTAAGATCAACTTAAACGTATGTTAAGGATTCGTTAGTCTAATTTTAGACTAAGATCAACTTAACAGGATCATTTAGATCCAAAAGGAGAGCAATTGGGCTCTATTGTTTAGTTTAGTGACATTGCGGTCGATAATTAGTTTAAGGACATCTCGGTCCATTGTTAGTTTAAGGACATCTCGGTCTAATGTTAGTTTTAAGACATCGCAGTCGAGGTTAAGGACATCATAGTCCATGGGTTTAAGGACCCCACAGTCCGATGTTAGTTTAAAGACATCACGGTCGAGGTTAAGGACATCATAGTCCGTTGTTAGTTTTAAGACATCACGGTCGAGGTTAAGGACATCATAGTCCGTGGATTTAAGGACTCCACAGTCCGATGTTAGTTTAAAGACATTACGGTCGAGGTTAAGGACATCATAGTCTATGGGTTTAAGGACCCCACAGTCCAATGTTAGTTTTAAGACATCACGGTCGAGGTTAAGGACATCATAGTCCATGAGTTTAAGGTCCCCACAGTCCAATGTTTAGAGACGTCATAGTCTGTGAAATGTGTGGTTGTCGGGACCCGTCACCTTTTTGAAGACGTTGAGGGATTACAACGACAAATATCAAAGGAGTAAAGAAATGTACCCTTGAACCAAAGTTGCTTGGGGATCCGTAGTCCAATTTGGAACTAAGATCAAATAATTAGATTATGAGCACATTGGCTCAGTTAAATCTGAATTGAGGATTTATGGCCAATTTGGGCTAAGTCTAATTAGATTGAAGTGTTGGCCCTTTGTTGGACCATTAAACACTTGTCTGGGTTCAAGCCCACATTATTTAGCAATGTTAAATAAGAGTTTGAGGTCTCTGATAACATTTTTATCTTTGACTGAGCATTAATGTTGTAGTTGTGAGTTTTACTCAATTTTGAGACTCAGTTGAAGGGGAGACTTTTGCCTCTGGAAAATTAGCCAATTTGGCTAAAAGTGGTGTTAAACACTAGAGAACAGTAATGTTAAACACTAGAAATAAAGCTATCAAATTAGTATTAAACACTAGATAAGAATGGGTCACGTGAGGGCACCCAAAGGTGGGGCCAGATCTCCTTTGCTTTGTTCTGAAAATAAGTGTTAAACACTTTTTAATTTTTTGGCCATCACGTGTGGGCACGTGATAGGCACTCATGCACTGATTCGTTAATGCATTTATTAGGGGTCACGCGAGGACACGTGAGAGCGCTCATGTCCTTTTTTACTTTGCTTTGTAAATAAGTGTTTAACACTTTTTTTATATTTTATTTTTAGCATCACGTGTTGGCACGTGATGGGAATTTATGCACTGATCATTAAAGCATTTACTAAGGGGTCATGTGAGGACACGTGAGAGCGCCCAAAGTTTTGCTTTCCTTCGCTTTTTCTTTCTGTGTTTTGTAGGTCACGTGGGAGCACGTGAGGCGTTGCCTCAAAGCTTCCTGCTTCTAATTTCTGGGGATCTCTTCAGGGGTCACGTGGGGACACGTGACCTTAGTTCTTTTCATGCACAGAGATCTTTTAAATCTCCTTATTTTATTTTGAGAATTAAATTCTCTGTAGGGTTAAATCCTAATCATGATTTTGGAGGAATTAAATTCCTATTATGAAAGAATTAAATTCTTATGTAGGGTTAAACCCTAATTTCTTTTAGAGAAATTAAATTCCCATATATGTAAAAGAATTAAATTCTTGTATAGGGTGAAACCCTAATTTCATTTTAAGAGGAATTAAATTCCTGTGAATTTGAGAGAATTAAATTCTCAATTAGGATTAAACCCTAGTTCTTTCCATCTTGAAGGAATTAAATTCCTGTAATTTTAGGAGAATTGAATTCTCATATAGGGTTAAACCCTAGTTTTGTTTTGAGAGAATTAAATTCTCTAAACTCAATTCCCCCTCTAAGTTTTGGATCTGCATGGCAGGATCTCAACCCGATGAGAATTAAATTCTCAACCTATGGGGAGATGTGCTTCTGCAGATCTTTAAATAGAGGAAGAACTAAGTTCTTATTCAGAAGAGTTAAACTCTTAAATTGAGAATTAAATTCTCTTTGTTTTATGAAACTTAGATCTCTTTCCCCTTTCTCACCTAGGGTTTCCTTTCTCTGAAGAGATCTTTTTTTTCTCTCTTGAGAATTAAATTCTCCTCTCTTTTCTCTCTCTCCAAAAGTAGATCTCTTCTCTTCTTAGCTCCTATTTATAAGAGAAAGAAAAGAATCAATTTGTTTTGTCAATCTTTCATTGAAAGATTTTAATTGATTTTGTAACCAACATGATCTTTTAGATCACTCAATGAATTTTATTCACCATTGGATTTTTAATCCAAAAGATCTTTTGTCTGTTATTCAAATTTCAGGGAAATCTTTCCTTATATAGAATCTTTCTATAAATTGGTGATTTTTAATCACCATTGGATTTTTAATCCAACGGTGCTCCACTTTACAGAGCACAATCTTTTTGTTTGGAAAAATTTAAAGAAATATTTTTCCAGTTAGGGTTTTTGATTTCCCTTAATTAGAATTTAATTCTATTATTTCAGAGATTTTAGGATCCCATCACGTGTTGACACGTGACCCCCTCGATTAAGCATTTAATTCTGTTGTTTTAAAGAACTCAGAAATTATCACGTGTGGGCACGTGATGCCCCATTGGGATTTTTCCTGTTGTTTTATTATACTTTTTAACTCTATTTAATGAGTTTAGAGGCATGTCACGTGTTGGCACGTGATCCCATTGTTTAGAATTTAATTCTTATTATTTTAGAGGGTTTAAGAGCCCATCACGTGTTGGCACGTGACCCCACCGATTAATTGTTTAATTAGAATTTAATTCTATTAATTCAGAGAGCTTAGGAACCCATCACGTGTCTGCACGTGACATTTGGTCACGTGTGGGCACGTGATGCCCCATTGGGGTGTTCCCTGTTGTTTTATTATAATTTGTAATCCCTTTTTAGTGAGTTTAAGAGGCCTATCATGTGTAGGCACGTGACTCCATTTAATTATTTATTTTATTTAGTGCCTACAGGTTTTGCATGTAAATGGTCACGTGTGGGCATGTGATGCCTGGTCACGTGTGGGCACGTGATGCCTCATAACTTTTGATCCCGGATGAATTATGATGCCCATAATTTATTAAATTGAAGGATTTTTCGAGACGCTTTCGATACCATCATAATTTAGCTATTTCTCATTCGAGTGTTTGTTAAAATACAGCCCGGACTATACTGGTTCTTATTTTCTTAAGCGTCTCGCTGCCATTTGATACCTTAGGCTCTTTGCGCAGAAATTTTTGGCGGGAACAAATGCCCCCTACTACTTTGCCCACATAAGTATGTACGTGGGTGAAGTAGTGCAGAGTTATGCATGGCCATAGAATTGAGGGCTTAGGAGACAAGTTTTAGGGTCCTTGTAGCCTAAGACTTTTTCATCTTCATGAGCCGTAAGGGTCTCAAGAAGGTTTTTTCTCCCTACAGGTCAAGAGGATCCTGCAGGTGTATTTTCTTCTTAGGGGTCGTGAGGACTCCTAAGTGCGTTTTCTCTTGAAAGTCGTAAGGATCTCACAAGAGAATTTTCTCCCTTACAAGTCGAGAGGACTCATAAGTGATTGTTTCCCTCCTTGTCGATATTTGACTTCGGGGAATGTGGTCCATAGATAGCCCATCTTGACCTCTTTGTAGGGCAGTGATGACTTAGAAGACAGGATTAGGATCTGCCACCTAAGGCTTTTCAACTTTATGAGCCGTGAGGGTCTCATAAAGACTTTTCTCCCTATGAGTCGAGAGGATCCCGTAGGTGTATTTTCTCCCTAGAAGTCGTGAGGACTCCTAAGTGTGTATTTTCTCTTGAGAGTCGTAAGGATATCACAAGAGAATTTTTCCCGCTTACAAGTCGAGAGGACTTGTAAGTGGTTCTTTCTCTCTTTGTCGATATTCGACTTCGGAGAGTGTAACCCGTAAATAGTATGCAGGAGTCCATTTTGGACTGACTCGTTAGGCCCCAGTGCTTAGGAAACATGTTTTTTTTAATCCCCATTGCCTAAGGCTTTGCCTTACGAGTCGAGACGAATCGAAAAGTTCTCGCAAGGATGTCCTAACGTCACAGTTAACCTCTGCTCTTTACGACAAAGGTCCGTTAGGGTCTGTGGTACTAGGATTTTGTCCGTCGTACTGTCGCGTTGGCTGATGTATTCCTCGATAGGCAATCCTGCTGTTCGAGCAACCTTACGACTGTCGTGTCTCTGATCCCTTCGGGGGCTGGACAAGACGTCTTCAAGCAATCTTCCTAGGCAGTTTGACCGTCGGAAGAGCAAGCGTTAGGAATTTTGCCATGCCGCTTTTTACTTGAGGTTAGGCCCATTTTGGAGAGCCCCGATGAGTCATAACCATTCCGCGCTGGTGTGGGATGATCTCCGATAGTCTTTCAGGTTTTATATGAGTTGCCGTCAAGACCCTGAAGCTAGGAATTTAGCCTTCGCTTCGTTTGCTGGCACTGCGTCTGCTGTATCGAGAAGAATGTCGCGGTTGACTCTAGGTTGCATGTGAACCATCGAGGTTTGGAACTAGGGATTTTGCCATGGTTCCGTTGTTTGATTGTTGCGTCTGAACCCTGCTGGAGGAAGAACGCTGGGGTGACATCTCGTCTGATGTATCGAGACGAACGTCGAGGTGGTGACCACTCTGCGCTAGTGTGGGATGATCTTCGATAGTCTTTCAGGTTTTATATGAGTTACCGTCAAGACCCTGAAGCTAGGAATTTTGCCTTTGCTTCGTTTGCTTTGGCGCGTCCGAATCCTGTTGGAGGAAGGGCGCTGTAGTGACATCTCGTCTGCTGTATCGAGACAAACGTCGAGGTGGTGACCACTCCGCGCTAGTGTGGGATGATCTCCGATAGTCTTTCAGGTTTTATATGAGTTACCGTTAAGACCCTGAAGCTAAGAATTTGGCCTTCGCTTCATTTGCTCTGACGCGTCCGAATCCTGTTAGAGGGAGAGCGCTGGGGTGACATCTCGTCTGTCGTATCGAGACGAACGTCGAGGTAGTGACCACTCCGCGCTGGTGTAGGATGATCTCCGATAGTCTTTCAGGTTTTATTTGAGTTACCGTCAAGACCCTGAAGCTAGGAATTTGGCCTTCGCTTCGTTTGCTTTGGCGTGTCCGAATCCCTTTGGAGGAAGGACGCTGTAGTGATATCTCGTCTGCTATATCGAGACGAATGTCGACGTGGTGACCACTCCGCACTGGTGTGGGGTGATCTCTGGTGGTCTTTCGGGTTTTATATGAGTTACCGTCAAGACCCTGAAGCTAGGAATTTGGCCTTTGCTTCGTTTGCTGGCATTGCGTCTGCTGTATCAAGACGAATGTCGAGGTGGTGACCACTCCGCGCTGGTGTAGGATGATCTCCGGTGGTCCTTCGGGTTTTATATGAGTTGCCGTCAAGACCCTGAAGCTAGGAATTTGGCCTTCGCTTCGTTTGCTTTGGCGTGTCCGAATCCTATTGGAGGAAGGACGCTGTAGTGACATCTCGTCTGCTGTATCGAGACGAACGTCGAGGTGGTGACCACTCCTCGCTGGTGTGAGATGATCTCCGATGGTCTTTCAGGTTTTATATGAGTTACCGTCAAGACCCTGAAGCTAGGAATTTGGCCTTTGCTTCGTTTGCTGGCATTGCGTCTGCTGTATCGAGACGAATGCTGAGGTGGAGTTGGGATTTTGTCATCACTCCGCTTTGCTCTGACCGTGAGGTCTTTTGTTGACGTTGCATCCGTTGTAACGAGACGAATGCTGAGGTGGAGTCGGGATTTTGCCGTCACTCCGTTTTGTTTTGACGTTGCGTCTGCATCCTGCTGGATTGCGAAGGAACGCCGTTGTTGACATTGCATCTGTTGTAACTAGACGAATGCTGAGGTGGAGTTGGGATTTTGTCATCACTCCGGTTTGTTTTGACGTTGCGTCTACATCCTGCTGGATTGCGAAGGAACGCCGTTGTTGACATTGCGTCTGTTGTAACGAGACGAGTGTCGAGATGATTTCTAGGTTGTCTGTGAACCGTCGAGACTTGGCTCTCTTTCGGATGGAGCCTGGTGGGAAGGTATGGTTCCCTTTTTGTTTGTGCCCCTGGATTGTATACAGGGATCGGTGCGATCTTACCTGTAGGGCATAAATTTCATTTTTCTTTATTTCTTTCCGCGATGCTCTATCATTTCAGCTTTTACATCGCGAATGTCGCGACTGCCCAATCATTTCGGCTATTTTTCGCGGTGCCCAATCATTTCGGCTATTTATTTTATTTTTACTCGCTGCTTTTTATTGCGAGTTGCCCAATCATTTCGGCTATTTTGCATGCATACATTTTTACTTGCTGATTTTGTTTGCAAGTTGCCCCATCATTTCGGCTATTTCGTATGCACGTGCGGTTTGCCAGCTTTTTGCTTGCAAGCTTGGAATTAGACACCGATTTCGGCATCAGCACCGCTACAACTGGGATATTGCCAGGAGCGAATCATCATTTGCCTTCGTCGACGTCGAGCAAAGGTGGCTTAGTAGACAGGGTTAGGATTCTGTCGACTAAGGCTTTTGACTTCATGAGCGGTAAGGGTCTCATAAAGGTATTTCTCCCTGCGAGTCGTGAGGATCTCGTAGGTGTGTTTTCTCCTTAGGATTCGTGAGGATTCCTAAGTGTATGATCTCTTATAAGTCGTAAAGATCTTACAAGAGTGTTTTCTCCTTATAAGTCGAGAGGACTTACAAGGGCAGTTCACCGTGAAGACATATCCCTAGCCATGGATGGGACCTTGTTAGGGAAATATTTATTCGCGCCCGTGGATTGTATACAAGCGTCAGTACTGAACCGCTTGTAGGGCAGTATCGGAGGTTGTGGGGCTGCTTAAGAACAGATTCAGATCCCTGTAGTTTAAAACTTTCAAATCTTATGAGCCGTGAGGGTCCCATAAGAGGGTTCTCCTTACGAGTCGTGAGGATCTCACAAGTGTAATTTCTCCTTAGAAATCGTGGGGATCCCTAGTGAGTTGCTCCCTTGTGAGATGTAAGGATCTCAGGCGGGTGGTTTCTCCTTACAAAGTTGAGAGGACCTTGCAAATGTCTTTTAACGAGATTGTGCCCTTTCGGGTTTTCATAAAACTCACCGGTAGCCCTGCTGTTTTTACTCACGGAGCCCTTTCAGGTTTTCATCCATGCCCATTTCGCTTATGGACATACCGTTTTTTTTAACGAGGTTACGCCCTTTCGGGTTTTCATAAAACTCGCCGGTAGCCCTGCTGTTTTTACTCACGGAGCCCTTTCGGGTTTTCATCCGTGCCCATTTCGCTTATGGACATACCTTTTTTTTTTATAATCACGTCAGCCTGGAGATGCCGCGGTCCGTAATAGTTTATAGACATCTCGGTCAGTTGCAAGTTTTAGGACATTGCGGTCCATTGTTAGTTTAGGGACATTTCGGTCCGCAGCCAGTTTTAGGACATAGCGGTCCATTGTTGCCGTATTTGAGGCGAATTTCTAGTTTACGGACTTTTCGGTCCATGGGGCTTTCCCTATGAATGAGCATGATGCCCCCGGCATATCCATCTTTTTCGGAGCATGTAGTTGTGGCGGGCGCACCTTCCAGTTTTCGGACAGCGCGAACTTGCCCTGTTGGTATTGGTCTTCAACCCAGTTTTTGAAGACGTAGCAGTTTTCGATCGGATGGCCCAATACTCAGTGGTAAGGGCAGTAATTAGGATTGTTGATATCGTTCAGTTGTAGTGGGTGTTTTGGCTCCTGTAGAGTGATAAGCCTGTTACACACTGCTAGTTCGAACAGTCTCCTTGTTTCATCCCAGAGAAATGAGTAAGGACGTTTCAACTTCTCATCGAGGGGTTACCGCTTGTTACTTTGGCGAACAACAAGTCTCGAGCCACTCGATTGTTGTTGAGCGTTGGCGACGAAGGCCGTTTTTTCCTTCCCCTTATCCTTTTTGTTCGATCCCTTGTTTGCGGGTCCGAGATTCTTTCCGGGTAGCGTGCGATTGTGCGGCTGAATGTTCTCGCAACTCCTCAGTTCTTTCGTTTCAGAGATGGATTCCTTGAAGAGAGGGCCGAGGGCTATTTCTTCGTCGGAGTCGCTCCCGGAGGTGAGAACTCGCGATCCCCCGGGATCAACCCCATGACAATTGCCGGCAATTCTTTCACGCTCATCTGTCGCATTTTTCCGCTGTCTACGAGCTTCACGCTTTGTCCTCTTGAAGTGTTGCCTGTGAGCGACATACCCTTGCCACCAACACTTAAAGGAGTTGCAGTCTTCAGTAGGGTGTGCGATCTTTTGATGATACAAGCAGAAGTTAGGATGCACGTCCACTTCATCAAGATATATACCACCAGGAGAATTTTCTCTGAAAGAGGGCAGCTTCATCCCCATCGATATGGCTTTGGCGAATCGCTTCCTTGTCTTGATCCTGCTTTTATTTGCGGCGGATGTACTATGATCTGGTGGGAGTGTTTCGACCCTTTTGTCCAGTCGCCGGCGTTTGGCCTTTTCAAATATGGCCATCTCGCGCTCCCGATCAGCTTTGCTTTTTAGACGGGCTTCGTTCAGGAATGCGTCAATCATTTCGTCTGATGGTCCTAGAAGTTCTGGCTCAGGATCTGCCCCAAATTTCTTTGCGTCAGGAGCTTCTTCACCGTTTATTAACGAGTGAGAGATCATATGGCAGCTTGCCACATAATCCTCGGGTTCATCTGACGAGTCTTCTCCATTGTCATCACCTCCGTCCTCAAGGACGTGGTTGAGGAATTCTTGGAGTGTGAATGGGGTCCGTGCCTTCTGATTATATTCTTCCAGCGCGTCAATATGTTTTTGCAGGTTCGTGCGTTTGTCATCGGGTTTCACGGGCTTCTTGGTTTTCTTCTTGGAAGACTTTGACGGCTGGGTATGAGCGCTTTGACTATCACCACTAGTTTTTGGAATTAGGCGTGGCTTCAGCATTCCCTCGATAATCTCGGGTTCCAGCGGATTCTACCACCTGATTGCCGGGCATGTTTGGAGATTCCTCAACATTCTTTTAGTTTTTTGCTGAAAGAGCGACCTCCCATGGAGCTTCTTCAATGAAAGAGCATGATGCCCCCTGCGTGTCTGTCTTCTTGGGAGCGTGTGGCTGTGCTGGGTTCACCTTCCAATTCTCGGACAGGGCAAATTTGCCCTGTTGGTATTGATCTTCAATCCAGCCTTTAAAGACGAAGCAATCCTCAATTAGATGGCTTACCATTTGATGGTAAGGGAAATAATTGGGACTATTGGGCTCACCGGGTTGCAACGGTCGTTTTGGATCCGGCAGATTGATGAGTCTGTTGCGCACTGCCAGCTCGAACAGTCTCCTCGTTTTATCCTGGGAAAACGAGTAAGGACGTCCCAGTCTCTCCTCGAGGGATGGGCGTGGACGCACGTTGTTTTGGCGAACAACCGGCTTTAAGTTGCTCGGCCGTTGTTGAGTGTTGGCGACGAAGGTTGCTTTCCCCTTTCCTTTTTCGTTTCGCGGCTCTGGCTTCGAAGAGGAAGGCTTGTGGCCTATCTGGTCCATTTGAGCCAGCTTGTCAATCAAGGCCTGGAAAGTGGTCGGCTTGAAAAACATCATGAACTGGGAGATGGTCGCTTGCGGATCAAGAGTACCCACGAACATGCCTACCGCGGGAGCTTCTTCGATGCGTTGTTCGCACTTCGACCATAAGTTTCGCCACTTTATCGCGTATTGTATCCACGTTTCGCCTGGCTTTACCCTGGCGTTGATCAATGCAGTGATCGAGGTGCGCTCGCTAGCGCTTGCAAATCTCTGTGTAAATAGCAGCTCCATCTCTGCAAATGTTTTGACAGAGTCGTTGGGAAGCTCCGAGTACCATTCAAAAGCTGTGTCTACTAAACTACCAACGAACTGGCGAAGTAGAAGTTTATCATCACCTCCAGTATTGCCGCAAAGAGCTCTGAACTGGACGACATGCTGGTGGGGATTGCCCGTCCCCTTGTACACATGGAATTTAGGGATCGTATATCCCGGCGGGTAACTTATTTGGTCATACCAGCCTGGATATGGTCGCTCAGTTTTAACAACTTGGCCAGCCGCTTCATTCGCTTGGTGAGCTCGTATTTGCTGAGCAATATAGTCATCCAGAGCGGCCTTAGAAATAGTTTCCTCTTTGGCTGCTGAAAGAGCCGGAGGAGGGTTCGATGTTTTCCCTCTGCCGTCTTCAATTATTACCGGAGGATCTTCGGCTGGGGGGTCCAGCTGGATCATCATGCCCACCATATCTTGGAATAGAAGGGCTATTTGCTTTATATTGGCCGCTTGTTCCGCGGCCTCTTTGTCCTTCTTTTCGAGCATTCTCCGAAGGAATTCAGCATCAGTCTCGTGTTCGTGACATTGTTCCGATGACGCCTCCGGGCTTTCTTTTGGCCCCGTAAGTGCGGCCATTGCAGTCAGCATCTCTTGAAGCTTCTGCTGTTGGTGTTCCTGAGCCCTTGTTATTGATCGGGTGAGCGGTCGGTGGCCCGTCGAAGTGTGGCTTTCCTCTTTTCCGGAAGCCATGTAAACGGTATGTACCACCATGCCCCCAGACTTAGGGCGTTTGGGCTCGGTGTTTTTGTGGTCTGCCACGTTTACAGAGGCTTTCTCTGGCCTTCTTTTCTTTTGAGTAGTCGACGTGGAGGGGGCCGTTGTAGCGGGCACCCAAGTGGTTGTCGTCTTTTGCGGCTTACTGGGACGGCTCCCTTCCGGCTGAACCTTCAGCTTCTTCTGTCGGTGGAGGTAGTCTTGATCGATCACTGACTCTTGGACATGTCGCCAGACTTTGTAAACTTTGGAGGACAGCCGCTGAGGGGGCTGTTCCGGTTTTGCTTCTGCGACAGTCTCCACCGGTGGAGGAGATCTTTTCAGTATGGCGGTAGGTGAGTTCCTACGCACCTTGTTCAGCAATTCAAAGTTGTTCCCGGTTGGAACAGCAGCATTAACTTCCACCGTTGGAGCTGGTGAAGTTAGCCCAGAGGGAGAGCTGCCCCCGGCCTTCCTTACTCGGCGCCAGTGGCGACGTCAAGCTTGTCGAGCTGTTGGGGCTGGTTCGGCGATGGGGATGGCTTTGTCTTGCCCCCTGTCCAGATGAGGCGCCGCTGGTGCCAGCCTCTTGAAGACTGATGTCTTTTGAGCAGCGGTATCCAATCTGTCAAAGACAGACCTTCGAGCAGGAACGGGAGCCGGAATAGTCAGTCTTGTAAAGACCGACTCTTTGGCAGGAGAAGCCGCCTTGACGACTTCAGGAGCAGAGATGGCTATCTTTCTTGGGGTGGCCACTTCAGGTGTCATGGGCTTCTTGGCATGCCCATCGGAGTTCAGGCTCAGTCTGGCGAAGACCGAGGAGTTGGAGCTGGACGACCCGTTGAGCGGGGACGTGGTAGTAGCAAGCCGATCGAAGACCGACTTCTTGGGAGCTTTCGGTGCTGGCATAGGAGCGCTGAAGCTCGTTGGCGGAAGCATGGTCCCGAAAAACAATCCTGTGGTGGCTTGGGTGACCTGTTCCACCGGCATCGTGAACAGGGAGGCCGCTTGGGGCCCGTAAGCTACACCTCCAAGTGAGGCGGAGCGTAGGTTGCAGTTGCAGTTGGAACATCTTGCACAAGTGGACGCCATTGATTCTTTGCTTTCTACAGCAAGCAAACGCCAAATCTTAGTACCTCGAAACCCAATGGCAACCATTAGCAAACTGCGATTGGTTCACGAACACAACACACGAAGTGTGGAGTGGAAAGAGGAAAAGGTCCCACCAGGCATGCCAAAATCTGTTCCCCTCTGAATACAGAGACGCGACCGCGTAGGTTCGTCTTGCCTGAATTTCGGGGCAGATGCTAATTGGTGCTATCCGTCCACCTCTCCGAAGATGCCAAGTTGATTTATGGCACAATGTATCGAAGGTTTAAACGGATGCGGCCGATGTAGCAGACTTCGTCAGATTCCCCCTCGTTTGAGGGGTTTTTTATTATGGAGACGCTCTTCCCTGCAGGCGTAAGCCCCTGCAGTTAATTACGCTACCGCATCGCGGTAACCACTTTCTCCTTCTCCAGATGATCACTTCGTGTCGTGTATGTTTGTTTTATTTTTGGTTGCCCGTGGATTGTATACGGAGACTAATTTATGTTGTCGCCCGTATGGCGTGAATTAGTCCAAATCCGTATTTTCTTAGATTTGGGTTTTGGTTTGGGTTTAAGGATACGTTAGTCTCCTTTGGGACTAAGATCAACTTAAACGTATGTTAAGGATTCGTTAGTCTAATTTTAGACTAAGATCAACTTAACAGGATCATTTAGATCCAACAAGAGAGCAATTGGGCTTTATTGTTTAGTTTAGTGATATTGCGGTCGATAATTAGTTTAAGGACATCTCGGTCCATTGTTAGTTTAAGGACATCTCGGTCCAATGTTAGTTTTAAGACATCGCGGTCGAGGTTAAGGACATCATAGTCCATGGGTTTAAGGACCCCACAGTCCGATGTTAGTTTTAAGATATCACGGTCGAGGTTAAGGACATCATAGTCCGTTGTTAGTTTTAAGACATCACGGTCGAGGTTAAGGACATCATAGTCCGTGGATTTAAGGACTCCACAGTTCGATGTTAGTTTAAAGACATTACGGTTGAGGTTAAGGACATCATAGTCCATGGGTTTAAGGACCCCACAGTCCAATGTTAGTTTTAAGACATCACGGTCGAGGTTAAGGACATCATAGTCCATGAGTTTAAGGACCCCACAGTCCAATATTTAGAGACGTCATAGTCTGTGAAATGTGTGGTTGTCGGGACCCGTCACCTCTTTGAAGACGTTGAGGGATTACAACGACAAATATCAAAGGAGTGAAGAGATGTACCCTTGAACCGAGGTTGATTGGGGATCTGTAGTCTAATTTGGAACTAAGATCAATTAATTAGATTATGAGCTCATTGTCTCAGTTAAATCTGGATTGAGGAATTATGGCCAACCTGGGCTAAGTCCAATTAGATTTGAAATGTTGGCCCTTTATTGGACCATTAGACATTTGTCTGTGTTCAGCCCCTCGTCACTTAGCAATGCTAAACAAGAGTTTGAGGGCTCTGATATCATTTTTGTCTTTGACTGAGCATTAAACATTATAGCTCTGAGTTTTACTCAATTTTGAGATTTAGTTAAAGAAGAGGTTTTTGCCTCTGGAAACTTAGCCAATTTGGCTTAAAATAGTATTAAACACTAAAGAACAACATTGTTAAATACTGGAAATAAAATGCTCAAAGTAGTGTTAAACAGTAGAAGACAACAGTCTTAAACACTGGGAATAAAACTCTCAAATTAGTGTTAAACACTAGAGAGGAAGAGATCACGTAGAAACACGTGAGGGCACCCAAAGGTGGGGCCAGATCTCCTTTGTTTTATTCTCAAATCAGCGAATAAGTGTTAAACACTTTTAATTTCCTGGCCATCACATGTGGGCACGTGATAGGCACTCATGCACTGATTTGTTAAGGCTTTTATTAGGGGTCACGTGAGGACACGTGAGAGCACCCAAAGCCAACATTGCCTTTGCTTTTATTTTCTTTATTTTGGAAGTCACGTGGGAAGGCTAATTCCTTCTTATTTTGGAGGATTTGTTCAGGGGTCACGTGGGGGCACGTGACCCAGTTTATTCTTTCTTTTCTGACCACTGCGGATTGGGGTCACGTGTCATCGCGTGACCAATGTTCTTTACGTGCATGGAGATCTTTCAAGTCTCTTTATTTTAAGAATTAAATTCTCTGTAGGGTTAAACCCTAATTATGTTTTTAGAGGAATTAAATTCCTATACATGTGGAAGAATTAAATTCTTATGTAGGGTTAAACCCTGATTCTGTCTTGGAGGAATTAAATTCCTATGAATTGGGAGAATTGAATTCTCATATAGGGTTAAACCCTAGTTCTGTTTTGGAGGAATTAAATTCCCATGAATTTGGGGGAATTCAATTCCTATATATGTAAAAGAATTAAATTCTTATAGGGTGAAACCCTAATTTCATTTAGGAGGAATTAAATTCCTGTGAATTTTAGAGAATTAGATTCTCAATTAGGGTTAAACCCTAGTTCTGTCCATCTTGAAGGAATTAAATTCCTGTAATTTTAGGAGAATTGAATTCTCATATAGGGTTAAACCCTAGTTTTGTTTTGAGAGAATTAAATTCTCTAAACTCAATTCCCCCTCTAAGTTTTGGATCTGCATGGCAGGATCTCAACCCGATGAGAATTAAATTCTGGGAAGATGTGCTTCTGCAGATCTTCAAATAGAGGAAGAACTAAGTTCTTATTTAGAAGAGTTAAACTCTTAAATTGAGAATTAAATTCTCTTTGTTTTATGAAACTTAGATCTCTTTCCCCTTTCTCACCTAGGGTTTCCTTTCTCTGAAGAGATCTTTTTTTTTCTCTCTCTTGAGAATTAAATTCTCCTCTCCTTTTTTTCTCTCCAAAAGTAGATCCCTTCTCTTCTCTTCTTGGCTCCTATTTATAGGAGAAAGAAAAGAATCAATTTGTTTTGTCAATCTTTCATTGAAAGATTTTAATTGATTTTGTAACCAACATGATCTTTTAGATCACTCAGTGAATTTTATTCACCATTGGATTTTTAATCCAAAAGATCTTTTGTCTGTTATTCAAATTTCAGGGAAATCTTTCCTTGTATAGAATCTTTCTATAAATTGGTGATTTTTAATTACCATTGGATTTTTAATCCAACGGTGCTCCACTTTACAGAGCACAATCTTTTTGTTTGGAAAGATTTAAAGAAATATTTTTCCAGTTAGGGTTTTTGATTTCCCTTAATTAGAATTTAATTCTATTATTTCAGAGACTTTAGGATCCCATCACGTGTTGACACGTGACCCCCTCGATTAAGCATTTAATTCTGTTGTTTTAAAGAACTCAGGAATTATCACGTGTCAGCACGTGACCCTTGGTCACATGTGGGCACGTGATGCCCCATTGGGATTTTTCCTGTTGTTTTATTATACTTTTTAACTCTATTTAATGAGTTTAGAGGCCTGTCACGTGTTGGCACGTGATCCCATTGTTTAGAATTTAATTCTTATTATTTCAGAGGGTTTAAGAGCCCATCACGTGTTGGCACGTGACCCCACCGATTAATTATTTAATTAGAATTTAATTTTATTAATTCAGAGAGCTTAAGAACCCATCACGTGTCTGCACGTGACATTTGGTCATGTGTGGGCACGTGATGCCCCATTAGGGTGTTCCCTGTTGTTTTATTTTAATTTTTAATCCCTTTTTAGTGAGTTTAAGAGGCCTATCACGTGTTGGCATGTGACCCCATTTAATTATTTATTTTATTTAGTGCCTACAGGCTTTGCCTGTAAATAGTCACGTGTGGGCACGTGATGCCTCATAACTTTTGATTCCGGATGAATTATGAGGCCCATAATATATCAAATCGAAGGATTTTTCGAGACACTTTCGATACCGTCAGAATTTAGCTGTTTCTCATTCGGGAGTTTGTCAAAATACAGTCCGGACAATACTGGTTCATATTTTCTTAAGCGTCTCGCTGCCATTTGATACCTTAGGCTCTTTGCGCAGAAATTTTTGGCGGGAACAATGGCATCGAGGACTGTCCACTTATCTTGGATACCGGTCAAGACATGCTTGATGGAGACCCTGTCTCCAATTCTCGTATAGACTTGTCATGCAGCGACTAGTATTTAGATTCATGGTCGGTGTTTGATGTATATCACGGGGTGTGGGGTAGTTTGAGTGTGAGTTCGATCAACGGAATCTCAGGAGTCCCACTGCCGGCGTATTTCATGGTTTCATGGCTTTGATACTGATCGTGTTACTGATCGTGATTCGGGCCTATTTTTCCCTGCCCCTGGGGCTTACCCTTGGGTTGGGAGTACTCCTGCGGTAGTTGACGCTCATACTGACGATAGGTTTTTAGTGAAATGGACATTGCATTGATTACCGATTTGATACACATGCTTTACTGTTTTCCTGTACCGGTTATTTCATACTCACGTCATTACTCTATGCTTACTGCTTTATGTTTATCATCATTACACATTATATATGTATACATTGCTATTGTGTCGCTCTGACGGCCTGGATTTGCATGCTCAGAGGAAGAAATGGGCCTCACTAAATTCGAGAAGATCGCAGAGATTTAGACCAGTGAACCAACGATATCATTCCTCTGATATCACTGATTAATTGTCTCTTTGGTTTGTGTCCGTTCGCTCGGTTTCTTTACATCTGATAGTTCTAGTGACTGTATTTCTCCTTATCCGTGTTGCGTCATACTGATTACCACGTACTGCTAGAAGCCGAAGTGTGACTACGGCAGGATATTTCCTCGACCGTAGGAGTATGGCTGGCCTTGCCACCCCTCGTATTCCGTATTTTGGGAAGCAGGGCGTGATAGATTCTCTGAGGCTTATTTTAATAATAATAATAAGAGCTGAGCTCTGGTTTATAAAATACCAAAGATTTTCCCAAAAAGGGAAAAAACGGTTAAGATTAGAGTACAACTCTACAAAATAAATAAAGTTAAGTTCTAAATTGTCACGCCCCGCTTCCCGGTGTACGGAGAGGGGACGCGGCGAGACCCGCTACGTATTTACTCAGAAGTAAACACGCTAATCGTATCTAAGCAATATAAAGTCAAATGTACACATGAGACATGAATATAATGAACATCAACTTTATTTATTAAACATTCTTTTACAGGTACAACTGGAAATGTAAATACAAGGATGCAAAACAGTGCTTAAATAATGGCATAACTGAAATGAAAAGTATGTACAAGTAAAGTCTGATGCTCAGGGTCTTCTGTGAACTGCTCCAAGTGTTGCTGGCTGGTCTCGAACTCCAGTGAGTCGGATCCTCCTGAAAACATTCCAAAGAATAATAGAAATAGGAATGTCGTCAGCGAACAATCGCTCGGTAAGTCCTAAAGAAGGAGAGAAGTAGAATAGACAGAAAAGAGAGTATATATAGTATTATGTTTGATTGTTATGTTAACGTAGTGTTTGTATCTTGGTACAGAATATGCCAGTGTATACGAGAGGAGTCCAACTTACACTGTGGACTTTGGTAACCCGTAGTACAAGACTCCGTTGAAAATACCACGGAACAACGACATGGATGTAATAATGTCTTTTAGTGACCACCTCGTGCCACCTTTAACATGTTCCGTACAAGTTTACCCCTTTATAAACCCCGTAATGTTTATTGTATTGATTGTAATGATTGCACTGATTGTATTGTATTGTCTTGTAGTAAATAGAAGACTTGCCGAAACTATGATATCAGTAAACGGAATGGATATAAATGGATAATCATGTAAACATGGTATATCCATGGTTCGGTTCGGTCATGTTCAAGTTGATATGGATTGAATTCGGGTATTCATGGATTCATGTTGTATTGTAGTTTATAGTTGAATCATATTCAAGTCAGATTATAATCAGATTTGACCATGACTCGAACTGAGTCAGACTTTTAAACAGAATTGAAGTCCTGATTGTTTTGGAGTTATCGGTAACTGCTACACATAGACGGCATGATTTGTGTCTTTTTCCAAGACAATTACCGTATTGATAACACCGTTGTTAGGTTGTCTACCTTAGATAAGCAAGCACCTACTTTCTCCGGCTCCCCGAGGCTCAAGAGAATTGGTCCAGCTTAAACCTATATTTATTAGGGTCCTTATTGTAATTTAGTATAACTTGAGGGGGGTTTATGTAAAAATAGTTTTGGTATAATTTCAAAATACACCTCAAGTATTTAATTATCATCTTTAGGATTTTTCATAGATGTATCTTTTATAAAAGTGAAATTTCTAGTGAGTAAAACCTAGTTTTCATTATATATGGTATTTTATTGAAATATTGGAATTTGTATTGAATTGTAATAGTAGCTTCCTGTAATGGTGATTCCTTTGATTTAGAAAATATGGACTATTTGTATAATATATTTAAAATAGATCTTTTGGTAATATTCACATATATATTTATATATTTAATAAAAATAAATTTATTTTGTAGAAATCTCATTTTCTTAAAAGTTGCATTAAAAATTCCATCGAGATCGAATGCACCTTGCGGAGGTCTGCATCTCGCTCTACTAGGCCCGAAGACGTGCGATAACCCGCACCATCCCGATCGGGGTTCCCCAAAATGAGTTGTAGAGTCGTAATTGCAAGGAATTGATTAACACAATTTTTAAAGAAAACGGTTTTGTAAGTTTAGGATATTTATTCGTAAAAGCGTATTATCCCATAATCTAGAATTCTAAAGTTCATCGTGCTATGTCCAATATGTGTGTTGTGAAGAGGTAGGTCATTACCTCGTGAGTTATCTAAATGTAATATGGTTAAAAGTGGATAACAATATCGTTTGTAAACATGATGATATTTTACTGTAAAAGTGATATAAAAATTACAACATGAATTATTTTGAGATGAAACTTGTTCTAATAGGTTTATTTATGTTTGTTAAACATTATATGAGAGTATGGTATTTTACAGTTTAAGAAAAATGGAGTTTTTAAAGAAAAGAGAATCGGAAGTCGGAATAACTCCGCTTCCGATGAGTTTTGAAAAGAAAATGTTTTAGAATAATAGAAGAGGAGGGGAGATGGTACTTACAAGCTATTAAGAAGGAGGAGAGGTAGGAGAAGATTAGGAAAGCGTCGGGGCGTCATTTCGTCCCCGGAATCTCCTCGAAACGTCGTCGGAATCTTACCCTTTGCTAACTCCACTTACACAACTTGGGACTTGGAAATTTTATAGAGTTTTTGTAATGAAATTCTGAGTGAGGAGGGGTGAAATGGAGTGTGGTATTTATAGGGAAAATTAGGGTTTTAAGGTAATGAAGAATGAATTAAAAATGCATTAAAATTTTGGTTTAATGCCACTTTTTAATTCACTGTTTATTTTTAATAAAAACAAACAGTACAGGGGTTAAGAGGGGAGGCCAAAGGACTCAGGTTAGCAAGATGAGGCATCACCTACGGAGGGGGGCGACGACGCCGGGCCAAGGAGCGATCTCGCCGGTCCATTCCCGGTGATGGGTGTTGGATCTTTGGCCATGTGTCCCCGTCGTCTCATATACCCCAGTGCACGTGTTTGATTTATGTGTGACTCTTCATTTTACGTGTAGTGCACGTGTAAACCCTTGGGCTTCAAAAAGATTAAAAGAAAATATAATAAAATAATATGTGGCTGATGGGATTCGATCACAGGGGCTACGTCATAGCAGTGCAAGGGCTTTACCAATGAACTACAAGTGGCTTCTTACTGTTCAAAAACAAATCAAATTTATAACTTATGCTCAGGCTTAGGTATTCTTTTCTGTATTTTGAAAAAAAATTGTACAGAAATTATAGGGTTGTTACATAAATATCCCCAAAAGGATTTGATACTAAAATTGTCAGAGTAAAGCTCTGTTAAATTAAAATTTTAAGAAAATCTCCAAAAAGGAGAAAATCTAAAGATGAGAACTAAGTTTCATGATAGATTGTCAGAGCAAAGCTCTGCAAAATTAAATCTTCAAGAAAATCAGAACTAAGATCTGTAACCATAAATCCCCAAAGGGAATATGTTAGAGCTAAGCTCTGTGATCAAAATGGAGTTGAACTCCGAAATTCTTAAAGAGGAATGTTCCAAATATAAGAGCTAAGATCTGTGGAAAAAGACTCTTACCAAGAAAATTTCAGCAGAGTAGATTTACAATGTAAATCTGAGAAGAGTGAAGAACTAAATTTCAAGAAAATAGAGCTAAGCTCTATTTCCCCCTAATAAGAGAGTAAGGCTCTGTTCAAAATTTGAACTGAAGCAGGCACGAGAGCACCAGCGCCCAGAGTTAAAACTCTGAGGCAGCCCCTCACGTGCAAGGCACGAGGGCGCCAGCTCCTCACGTGCAAGGCACGAGGGCGCCGACGCCAAGAGTTAAAAACTCTGAGGCAGCGCCTCACGTGCAAAGCACGAGAGCGCCGGTGCCAGAACTAAAATTTCTCCACCTTTGGATCAATGATCCAACGGAGATGATAAATCATCAGAGCATAGAATTAAATTCTGATTGAGGAAATACTCCTCAAATCTTTCTAAACAAGAAAGATTGTGCCCTGTAAATCAGAGCACCGTTGGATCAAAGATCCAATAGTGATTAAAAAACACCAAGATATAGAATAAGTTCTGTATGGGAAAATATTTTCCCAATCTTGTTAAAAACAAGAAAGATGTCTTCTGTAAAATAGAAATCCTTGGATCAAAAATCCGACGGTGGATAAATTCCCCAAATCAATTAAGAAATCTCTCAATGAGAGATTTCCTTAACTGAATCAACAAATCAGCCTCCCCTATATAAAGGACCCAAGACTTCAAGTCTTAAAAAGAAGAACTCCCCCATAAACTTCAAGTTCAGAAAGAGGACCAAGCAAAAAGAGCTTTAAAAAACAGAAGGGGAAGAAGAAGAACTTTCTTCAAGGTAAAGAGAGATCATAGTATCTCATCTGCATACCCAAGGGTTTAACCCTCAAAAAAAGAACATAGTTCTTTTCCTGGATCTGAGATCCATGAGTAAAATCTCCCACAAATGAGAATTTAATTCTCGTAAGGATGAATTTGTTCTTGGGGATTGAAGATCCAGGGGAAAACAAAGAATTGAATTCTTCAGAAAATGCACAAAGAAGGAAACAGCGCCAAGAGCTCCACGTGCCCCTCACGTGGGCGCTAATAAATTAAAGAGTGCTTAGCACTCAGTGGTTGGCGCCCAGCACCAAGCACTCCACGTGCCCCTCACGTGGGTACTAATAAAATAAAGAGTGTTCTACACTCAGTGATTGGCGTCCAGCACCAAGCGCTCCACGTGCCCCTCACGTGGGCGCTAATAAAATAAAGAGTGCTCTACACTCAGTGATTGGCGCCAAGCGCTCCACGTGCCCCTCACGTGGACGCTAATAAAATAAAGAGCGCTCTGCACCCAATGGTTGGCGCCCAGCGCCGAGCGCCCCACGTGCTTCTCACGTGGGCGCTGTTTAACATAAAGCGCTCTGTAAATAGAGCCCAGCACCATAAAAAGTGTTTAACACTCAATATAAAAAAACAAAAAAAGGGGTGAGCATCAAAACCCATATCAATGCTCAACATTATTGAACAAAAAGGGACCGAGTCCAAACAAGTGTTTAATACTTTATTCAAAAATTGAGTGGGCTGAGTACAAGCTGACCAAAACCCCCTAACTCAGATCAACCAAGCCCATGGGCTCATAATTTTTCTAAATTTGATCTTAGTCCTAAAACCAACTACAGATCTCTCAACCGACATTGGTTCAAGGGTACATCTCCCCACACCTCTGATATATGTCATCGTAATTCTTCAACGTCTTCAGAGAGGTGGCGGATCCCGACAACCAACAATTCAATGAACCGCAACGTCTCTAAAATAAATTCTATGGACTATGATGTCCTTAAACCCAATGGACCGCAACGTCCTTAAACTAACAACGGAGCGCAACGTCCTTAAACTAATGACGAACCGCAACGTCCTTAAACTAAACCCCCACCTCAAAGATGGTGATCAATGGACCGCAACGTCCCTAAACTAATAACGGACCGCAACGTTCTTAAACTAAAATAATAGAGCCCAAATGCTCTTTCGTTGGATCTAAATGATCCTAAAACCTTGTTAAGTAGATCTTAGCCTAAAAATAGACTGACGTATCCTTAACAAACATTTAAGTTGATCTTAATCTCAAACGAGGTTAACGATCCTTAAATCAAACAAAACCCAAATCTAAGAAAATACGGATTTGGACTGATCCCCGCCCTACGGGCGAAAACAAAAATTAGTCTCCGTATACAATCCACGGACAGCCTAAAACAAAACAAACACACACGACACGAAGTGAACATCTGGAGAAGGAGAAAGTGGTTATCGCTACGCAGTAACGTAATTAACTATAGAGGCTTGCGCCTGCAGGGAAGAGCGTCCCCACAATCAAAAACCCCTCACAAACAAGGGGGAATCTGACGAATTCTGCTACAACGGCCGCATCTGTCTAAACCTCCGATACACGGTGTCATAAATCAACTTGGCATCTTCAGAGAGGTGGACGGATAAACCCAAATAGCATCTGCCCCCAAAATTCAGGCCAGACGCTCCTAACGTTCCGGTCGCGTCTTTCGGCGGTAAACAGATTCTGGCACGCCCGGTGGGACCTTTTCCTCTTTCCACTCCATATTTCGTGTGTCGTGTTCGCGAACAAATCGCGGTTTAATATGGTTGCCCTTGGATTCGAGTTACTAAGATTTGGTGTCTTGCTCCGTGCAAAAGAGAAGATGACGTCGATGGCTTCCAACTGCACCAATTGCAGCAACAACTCCGGCTCCGCCCCGTCTGGAGGAGTAACTTACGGGCCCCAAGCGGCCTCCATCTACGCAATGCCAGTGGAACAGGTGACACAGGCCACCACTGGATTGTTCTTCGGGATTATGCTCCCGTCAATGAGCTTCAACGCTCCAGTGCCGTCACAGGAAGCTCCAAAGAAGTCGGTCTTTGATCGGCTTACCATTACCACGGCCCCTCTCAACGGGTCATCCAAGTCCAATGTCTCGGTCTTTAACAGACTAGGCCAAAGCTCAAGCGGGCCCGTGAAGAAGCTTGCAATACCCGAAGGAGTTATCCCGAAGCGGATAGCTATTCCAGCTCTGGTAAACGAAGTCATCAGAGGGGCTTCTCCTGCTAAGGGATCGGTCTTTGCAAGACTGGCCGTTCTAACTCCCGCTATGGACAGAGTCGCCCAAACTACTGCCCCTACTCAAAAGTCAGCCTTCGACAGATTGACCATTCCTCCCCAGCGGACGTCAGTCTTCGACAGGCTGGCACCAACAACAGCCTCTCCTCATAGCAGGGTGCATGAGGAAGCTACTCCGACGATAAAGGTGATCCCGGCTACGCGTCATGCTCGACGTCGCCATTGGCACCGAGTAAGGAAATTTGGGGCAGTTCCCTTTCCGGACTTACCCCACCGGCTCCAATGGTGGAAGTTGATGCTGCTGTTCCAACTGGGAACAACTTTGAGCCGCTCAGGAGGATGCGCAACAATTCTCCAATTGCCGTACTGAAAAGGTCTCCTCCGTCTGCTGAAAACATCACAAAGGCGAAGCCGGAGCAGCCCCCTCAGCGGTTGTCCTCTAAAATCCACAAGGTCTGGCGAAGAGTCCAAGACTCTATAATCGACAAAGACTACTCCCGCCGATCGAAGAAAATGAAGGTCCGGCATGAGGAGAATCATTCCACCGTCGTACCACGGAAAGTATCGTCTGCGACAGCCCCCTCAACTTCGACCGCCCATAAAAGGAGAAAGCCGGAGAAGATCCCCGTGTTTGCGACAAATCTCAAGGGCACTGAATCCAAACGCCCCAAGTCTGGGGGCATGGTAGTGCACACCATTTACATGGCTTCTGGAAAAGAGGAAAGCCATACTTCTGGGGGTCATCGACCACTTACGCGGTCCGTAACAAAGGCTCAGGAGCAACAACAGAAACTCCAGGAGATGCTGACAAAGATGGCCGCACTCACTGGGCAGAAGGAAAGCCCGGATGTATCGTCTGATCAATGCCAGGAGCAGGAAACCGATGTCGAGTTCTTACGAAGGATGCTCGAAAAGAAAGATAAAGAAGCCGCGGAACAAGCAGCTAACATAAAACAAATGGCGCTCCTGTTTTAAGATATGGTGGGGATGATGATCCAGCCGGACCCTCCAGCCGAAGATCCCCCAATAATCATTGAAGACGACAGAGGGGAGACATCAAACCCTCTTCCGGCTCTATCAACAGACAGGGAGGAGACGATCTCGAAAGCTGCGCTTGATGACTACATAGCTCAACAAATACGAGCTCATCAGGCAAGCGAAGTTGCCGGCTAAGTCGTCAGAACTGGTCGACCCTATCCAAGCTGGTACGATCAAATTAAATACCCGCCAGGATACACGATACCTAAATTCCACGTGTATAAGGGGACAGGCAACCCCCATCAGCACGTCGCTCAGTTCAGGGCTCTTTGCGACAATACTGGAGGTGACGACAAATTACTACTTCGCCAATTCGTCGGCAGCTTAGCGGAAACGTCATTTGAATGGTACTCGGAGCTTCCAAATGACTCCATCAAAACATTCACAGAAATGGAGTTGCTATTCACCCAGCGTTTCACAAGCGCCAGCGAATGCACCTCGATCACGGCATTGATCAATGGCAGGGTGAAGCCAGGAGAGACTTAGGTTTAGTATGAAATTCGGTGGCGGAACTTATGGTCGAGATGCGAACAACGCATAGAAGAAGCTCCTGCTGTGGGCATGTTCGTAGGGACCCTTGACCCACAAGCAACTATCTCCCAGTTTATGGTGTTTTTTAAGCCGACCACTTTCCAAGCCTTGATCGACAAGCTGGCCCAAATGGACCAGATGGGCTATAGACCGTCCTTCTCGAAAACGGAGCCTCGAAATGAAAAGGGCAAAGGGAAAGTGACCTTCATCGCCAACGCTCAGCAACAGCCGAGTGATCCGAAATCGGCTGCTCGCCAAACCAATAGACAGCAATCACTCGGAGAAAAGCTGAGACATCCTTACTCATTCCCTCGAGATAAAACAAGAAGACTGTTCGAACTGGCGGTGCGCAGCAGGTTTATCACTCTACCAGATCCGAGACGCCCACTACAACCGGGCGACGTCAACAATCCCAATTACTGCCCCTACCACCGAATAGTGGGCAACCCAATCGATGATTATTACGTCTTCAAAAACTTGGTTGAAGACCAATACCAACAAGGCAAATTCGCACTGTCTGAAAACTGGAGTGTAAACCCGCCACAATCGCACGCTCCTAAAAAGGTGGACACGCCGGGGGCATCATGCTCATTTATAGAGGAAGCTCTGTGGGAAGTTGTCCTTTCAACTAAGACCAAAAGAATTCTGAAGGATCTTCAAGCATGTCCGGCGATCAGGTGGAAAAGCCCGCTGGAACCCGAGATAATCGAGGGAATGCTGAAACCGCGTCCGACACCGAAAGTTGGTAGCAATAGGCAAAATACCCAAGCCCAGCCGTCAAAATCTTCGAAGAAAAAGAGAAGACTAGGAAGCCCGCGCAGCCTGACGACAAGCGCACGGACCTGCAAAGGCATATTGACGCGCTGGAGGAGTATAACCAGAAGGCGCGAACCCCGGTGACACTCCAAGAGTTTCTCAACCATATCCTTGAGGATGGGGATAATGATAATGATGAGGGAGAAGACTCGTCAGAAGAACCCAAGGATTATGTGGCAAGTTGTCACATGATCTCTTATTCACCAATAAATGACGAAGGAGTTCATTCAGCATCAAAAGATAATATAGAGGAGTTGGGGGCAGGATCGGTGCTAAAATCCTTGGAACCGTCAGACGAGATGATTGACATATTGTTGAACGAAGCCCGTCAGAAGAGCACAGCCGATCAAGAGCGTGAAATGTCCATATTTGAAAGGGGCAGGCATCGGCGTCAAGTTGAAGAAGTCATGGTCAGGATGAGTCGCAAAGCGCTCCAACCAGATCGAAGCATGCCCGCGGCAGACAAAAGCAGGCTTAAGACGAGGAAATGGTTCGCTAAAGCCCTGTCGATGGGAATGAAGCTGCCACCTTTCAAAGGAAATACTCCTGGCGGTATACACCTTGACGAAGCAGATGGGCATCCTAGCTACTGCTTATACCATCGGAGGAACACACATCCTACCGAAGAGTGCAATACCTTCAAAAAATGGTGGCAGGGATACGCCGCTCATCGACAACATTTCAAGCGGATGAAGCGCAAAACTCGTCGGGAGCAGAAAATACGACAGATGAGCACAAAAGAACTGCCGGCAACTGTCACATGGTCGATACCAGGGGATCACCAATTCTCACCTTCAGAAGCGATTCTGATGAAGAAGTAGCCCTCGGTCCTCTCTTCAAGGAATCCACCTCAGGAAAAGAGGAAGAGATAAAGAACTATGAAAACATTCAGCTGCATAATCGTACGTTACCTGAAAAGAATCTCGGACCTACAAACAACGGATCCAACAAAAAAGATAAGGGGAAGGAAAAAGTCCCTGAGAATATCGCCCTCGATGATCGAGTCGTCGAAGAGCTTGCAGCCAAGGACCCGCCCAAGAAAAATAAGTTGGATTACAATGTCCTGGCACACCTGAGGAAGATGCCCTCACAATTAAGCATTTTGTATGCCCTTCTTTTGTCTAAAAAGGCACGAGATTCTCTGATCAGGGCATTACAAGAGCCCGAGCAGTTTCAATCTTTCCTTACCGAAGAAAAGATGAAGGACGAGCTGGAAGAAGTCCACACGGCTGATATCACCTTCAGCGATGAAGACCTCCTTCTCGGAACGTGCGAGCATAACCGTCTCCTATATGTCACCGGGTATTGCCATGACATCAAGATAGGGAAGATCTTAGTTGACAACGGGTCCTCGGTCAACCTCCTAAATGTGAGGGTGTTGAAAGAAATCTGCATGAGCGTTCAGCACCTCGCTCGGGATAAAATCACCATCTCTGGGTTCGACTCCCAGTCATCATGGACGCTCGGGTCTGAAATACTGACGTTACGCTTTGGGCTGCTCGTCACTGACATCAAATTTCATGTCATTGACGCCAAGACATGCTACAACGCTTTGCCAGGCAGGCCGTGGTTACACGAGTACAACATCATCCCTTCTACACAACATCAGTGTATAAAGTATTTCAAAGATGGTTTCGAGTATACCGTGACGGGGGAACTACACCCATTCTCCGTAAATGAAGTCCAAAAGTACGAAGATGCGAAGTATTTCCTACCCGACTATGAAGACACGGAAAGATGCCATAAACCAGAGAATAAGCAAAAAGCTACCACCACTATTTCGGTCTTCGGGAGCGATACCGAGGAGGAAGAAGAGATAGTCTATTCGGGGCCGCCCCAATGCAACAGGATGGGACCATCTACCCCTATTCTGGTCTTTGGCAGTGACTCTGAAGACGAAGTCAACGCAGTGTTCTCGGTCCGTCCATCAATGCAGGCCCTCACTGGAGATGATCGGAGTTTTCAAATCGCCATGGTTCTGCGGCAGCACTACAGAGAGCTTGATGCGCTTGAGACGTATAGTGTGCAAGAGCTGCAGACATTCTACGTCCCTCCCAGGCGAAGAGGTGAAAAGGCGATCCTATTCTATCGATCCACGGAGACTAAAGTCGAAAGAGAAGTCTGGCATGGTGCCGACTTCACGCTCGACAGCCTCCAACCCATCCGTCTGCCCAGATACTATACGGAGGGATTGAGAAGGTTATTAAGATGCCAAGGCATACCTCTCAAACAGACTGCTCGACAAGCTCAGTTCTACAACAGGATTTGGAACGTCCCCGGAACTCAACGAAAATTGCCCAACGGAAAAATGGAAGCGGTTGGGCTTGGATATGTCCAGTCCAGGAAACGGGAGCAACTCCATGGCCGCCATGTCATAAATGATCTTGATGAAGAAGGGGATGCTCTTTTAAAAGACGCTGACGTTGAACCAGAACGAGATCCTGCCATGAAGATGCCGAGTCCGTCGTTTGAAGAACAGATGAACAAGCTAGTAAGGGAAGCGAGTAAAAAGGTTCAGAACAACCACAGCCGCGAAATGGCCATTTACGAGAAAGCCAAGACGCAACTCCTCCTTCAGCAGGCTACGGAGGATAACAATGCCCTTCGCCGTCAGCCCGCCATGCATTCCCAAGACAAGAAAAAGGCCCGACGCGGAGGCAAAAACAAGTTAAAGAACGGAAAAAATGTTCGACAACGGCGAAACGGATCTAAAAAGCCACACGATCGAGAAAAGGTCAGCCGGAATCCGTCTCTTATGAAAAAGATGGGTCGAACATATTCTTTCCTTCGAGACAAGACAAAGAGAATCTTTGACCTTGTCATGAAACATCAAATGATGACACTCCCGGAGTCTCAGCACCCCGATCAAGCAAACGAGGTTCATCACCCGGATTATTGCTCCTATCACCGAGCGATAAGACATCCTCTTGAAGACTGCTTCACCTTCAAAAACTGGGTCGAAGACCAGTACCAACTCGGCAGATTCGCCCTATCCAACCGTTGGAGGGTAGCCCCACCACAAAGCATGTGCCAAAGGCAACGTATATAGCGAGAGTAGATACAGATCAATATCGGTCTTGGAAACGATCTCGTACCTGTCACGTGATAACGTTGTCGGAAGGAGTGCACTAGAATATGGATGACTGTAGGGTGTTTTTCGTCACCCCATTGAGATGGGAATACGCGCGCGCTTATCAGGCTTACTACAGATTCCCCCTGCCTAGGGTAGGCCGGGATTTAATGATTGTGGGCATCCAAATCTCCGGCAGCCGCGGACTAAGCTGCCGTTAATTACCCCTCGCCTTTGGCGCGAGGGAACCTCCGATTGACGGGTTAAACTGGTCATGCGAACTCAATATGCAGTGTGCGTGTGATGTGTTTTGAAAGGGGGTTTTGGGTATATCGGGAGCCACACAGAGTTTTTACGGGGGTCCCGCTACCCGGATAGCGG
Source organism: Agapanthus africanus (assembly GCA_030015575.1). NCBI lineage: Eukaryota > Viridiplantae > Streptophyta > Magnoliopsida > Asparagales > Amaryllidaceae > Agapanthus > Agapanthus africanus. The sequence goes on from CM057338.1 coordinate 217,907,305, forward strand.
GCTGGGGGTCAAGGGGGCTAGCAGCCCCCTTGCGGGGTGCGGGGCAGCGCCCCGTTAGAAATTTTTTCTAACAGGGACAGTGTCGTGGAGTATGTGTGTATGCACATATGTATATATATATATATATATATATATATATATATAAGAGGGGGAAAAGGCATCCAAAGGATGCGTGGGGGCAGCACCATGGGCGCTGTGCGCCTAGGTGCTGTGCGCTCAGGCGCTAGAGTGCCACGTGTCGGCACGTGGGCGCTCTGTGCTTGAGCGCTGGGCGCTTGAGCGCAAGCGCGCCACGTGTCGGCACGTGGGCGCTTTGTGCTTCAACGCTCGAGCGCAAGTGCGCCACGTGTCGGCACAGGGGCGACTTGCGCTTTAGCGCAAGCGCACCACGTGTCGGCACGGGGGTGACTTGCGCCTGAGCGCTTGCGCTTGAGTGCAAGCACGCCACGTGTCGGCACCGGGGAGACTTGCGCTTGAGCGCTGGGCGCTCGAGCGCAAGTGCGCCACGTGTCGACACGGGGGCGACTTGCGCTTGAGCGCAAATGCGCCACGTGTCGGCACCGGGACGATTTGCGCTCGTGCGCTCGCGCTTGAGCGCAAGCGTGCCACGTGTCGGCACGCGGGCGCTTTGCGCTTGAACGCCGGCGAGGAAAAGAGGCTTTTAGCCTAAAAAAATTTCTCGGAAGAGAAATCAGAGAGGAGTTGGACTCCTGAGGGTTTTTTTTTGGTTTAGTGAAAGGGGTTCTTCTTCTTCCTCCTCTGTTAGCTGGATCTTGAAGATCAAGAGATGTGAGATCTCAAAATCTCTCCTTTTGGGGATCTAAAGACAGATCCAAGTTCCCCTTTGTGGGTTTGGTGGTGAAAAACTATTTTGTTTTTGAAAAGGAAGAGTAAAACTCTTGATTTAATTCAGAAGAAAGAAGAAGGTTTGAGACCTTCAGAAAAGGGAAAGAGATACAAACCCTTGGTTTTTTGAGAGAATGAAAGTATATTTTTTTTATTCAGCATCATTTTGCCTTATATAGGCTTACATATTTACATATAGCCCCCTGGGCTTCACAAAATGACATTTTGCCTATCCCATGGCTCATGTGCCATTTCATTTTTGCACATAAGCCATGGGCTTACAAAATATCGGCTTTATGCCCATTTTGCATACATTCATGTATAAAAAATTACATAAAAATTATTTATTATATCATTTCGTTGTTGGCATGGGGGAGGCTGGCCGCGGGCTCGACTTGGGCATGGGCCCGCTTGACCTGGGCTTGGGCCCACCTAGCTTGGGGGTTGACCTTGACTTTGACTCGGTCAACCGGGGTGTAAATTTTTACCCCAACAAATTGCCCCCCCTCAATGAATTCACACCGCACATGTGGGTCGTGTGCATGAAATTGATGGATCTTCTTTTTCGTGGAGGCGACTTGCTTTGGTCCCCACTTTTTGGGATGCACTGCCCTTTGTACGACGTGGACGGTCGACGCTTAATGCGTCTCCGAGACGGAGAGTCCGTGGTAGACGTTTCCCTGGCCCGGAGCGATCTGATTCTTGCTTTGTAGGAAGCCTGCACTGCCCTTTTTACGACATGGACGGTCGACGCTCTGATCCGGAGCGATTTGTTAGACGTGTCCCCGGCATGGAGTGTCTGCTTGACGTTTCCCCTGGCACGGAGTGTCGCTGGGTGACGTGTCCCTGGCACGGAGTGTCTGCTTGACGTTTCCCCGGCATGGAGTGTCGCTGTCGGACGTTTCCCTGATGCGGAGTGTCTGTGTTGGACGTTTCCCCGATGCAGAGTGTCGCTATTTGACGTTTCCCTGATGCGGAGTGTCTGTGTTGGACGTTTCCCCGATGCAGAGTGTCGCTGGTTGACGTGTCCCCAGGCACGGAGTGTCTGCTTGACGTTTCCTTGGCACGGAGTGTCGTTGTTGGACGTTTCCCTGATGCGGAGTGTCTGTGTTGGACGTTTCCCCGATGCAGACTGTCGCTGGTTGACGTTTCCCTGATGCGGAGTGTCTGTGTTGGACGTTTCCCCGATGCAGAGTGTCGCTGGTTGACGTGTCCCCGGCACGGAGTGTCTGCTTGACGTTTCCCCGGCACGGAGTGTCGTTGTTGGACGTTTCCCTGATGCGGAGTGTCTGTGTTGGACGTTTCCCCGATGCAGAATGTCGCTGGTTGACGTGTCCCCGGCACGGAGTGTCTGCTTGACGTTTTCCTGGCATGGAGTGTCGTTGTTGGACGTTTCCCTGATGCGAAGTGTCTGTGTTGGACGTTTCCCCAATGCAGAGTGTCGCTGGTTGACGTGTCCCCGGCACGGAGTGTCTGCTTGACGTTTCCCCGGCACGGAGTGTCGCTGTCGGACGTTTCCCTGATGCGGAGTGTCTGTGTTGGACGTTTCCCCGATACAGAGTGTCGCTGGTTGACGTGTCCCCGGCACGGAGTGTCTGCTTGACGTTTCCTCGACACGGAGTGTCGCTGTCGGACGTTTCCCTGATGCGGAGTATCTGTGTTGGACGTTTCCCCGATGCAGAGTGTCGCTGGTTGACGTGTCCCCGGCACGAAGTGTCTGCTTGACGTTTTCCCGGCACGGAATGTCGCTGTCAGACGTTTCCCTGATGTGGAGTGTCTGTGTTGGACGTTTCCCCGATGCAGAGTGTCGCTGGTTGACGTGTCCCCGGCACGGAGTGTCTGCTTGACGTTTCCCCGGCACGGAGTGTCGCTGTTGGACGTTTCCCTGATGCGGAGTGTCTGTGTTGGACGTTTCCTCGATGCAGAGTGTCGCTGGTTGACGTTTCCCTGATGCGGAGTGTCTGTGTTGGACGTTTCCCCGATGCAGAGTGTCGCTGGTTGACGTGTCCCTGGCACGGAATGTCGCTGATCGACTTTTCCCCGGCGCGGAGTGTCGGGTTGACTTTTCCCTGGCACGGAGTGTTGCTGATCGACTTTTCCCCGGCGCGGAAAGTCGGGTTGACTTTTCCCCGGCACGGAGTGTCGCTGATCGACTTTTCCCCTGCGCGGAGTGTCGGTGGTTGACTTTTCCCCGGCACGGAGTGTCGCTGATCGACTTTTCCTCGGCGCAGAGTGTCGGGTTGACTTTTCCCCTGCACGGAGTGTCGCTGATCGACTTTTCCTCGGCGCGGAGTGTCGCTGGTTGACTTTTCCCCGGCACGGAGTGTCGCTGATCGACTTTTCCCTGGCGCGGAGTGTCGGGTTGACTTTTCCCCGGCACGGAGTGTCGCTGATCGACTTTTCCCCGGCACGGAGTGTCGGTTGACTTTTCCCCGGCACGGAGTGTCGCTGATCGACTTTTCCCCGGCGTGGAGTGTCGCTGGTTGACTTTTCCCCGGCACGGAGTGTCGCTGATCGACTTTTCCCCGGCGCGGAGTGTCGGGTTGACTTTTCCCCGGCACGGAGTGTCGCTGATCGACTTTTCCCCGGCGCGGAGTGTCGGGTTGACTTTTCCCCGGCACGGAGTGTCGCTGATCGACTTTTCCCCGGTGCGGAGTGTCGCTGGTTGACTTTTCCCCGGCACGGAGTGTCGGGTTGACTTTTTCACGGCACGGAGTGTCGCTGATCGACTTTTCCCCGGTGCGATGTGTCGGGTTGACTTGATTCCGAGACGAAGCATAATTCCGGCAGGGAAGGTAGATATCCCAAGGCGAAGTATGATTTCGACACGGGGTAAATTCTGGGACGGAGCATGATTCCGCCATAGAGGTTGTTGGTTTGATTTGATTTGGGTTGACATCAGCATCGCTACACTGGAATATGGTACCAGGAGCAAATCATCATCTGTTTTGAGAGGATTTGGGAATTGGTTTTCTGTCGGCATCTGCATTGCTGCACTGGAATAATGCCAGGAGCAACTCATTATGTGCCCCGGGAGGATTTGGATTTGGTTTTTTGTTTGGCATCTGCATTGCTGCACTGGAATAATGCCAGGAGCAACCCATCATTTGCCCCAGGAGGATTTGGGAATTGGTTTTGTTTTGGCATCTGCATTGCTGCACTGGAATAATGCCAGGAGCAACTCATCATTTGCCCCGGTAGGATTTGGGAATTGGTTTTGTTTTGGCATCTGCATTGCTGCACTGGAATGATGCCAGGAGCAACTCATCATTTGCCCCGGGAGGATTTGGGAATTGGTTTTGTTTTGACATCTGCATTGCTGCATTGGAATGATACCAGGAGCAACTCATCTTTTGCCTCGAGAGGATTTGGGAATTGGTTTTGTTTTGGCATCTGCATTACTGCACTGGAATAATGCCAGGAACAACTCATCATTTGCCCTGGGAGGATTTGGATTTGGATTTGGTTTGTTTGGCATCTGCATTGCTGCACTGGAATAATGCCAGGAGCAACTCATCATGTGCCCCGAGCGGATTTAGGAATTGGTGGCTTAGGAGACAGGTTTAGATCCCTTTCACCTAAGGCTTTTCCATTTTGTGAGTCGTAAGGGTCTCACAAAGCATTTTCTCCCTACGGGTCGTTGTAGGGTGTTTTTCGTCACCCCAGTGAGATGGGAATACGCGCGCGCTTGTCAGGCGTACAACAGATTCCCCCTGCCTAGGGTAGGCCGGGGTTTAATGATTGTGGGGATCCGAATCTCCGGCAGCCGCGGACTAAACTGCCGTTAATTACCCCTCGCCTTAGAGGCGAGGGAACCTCCGATTAACGGGTTAAACTGGTCATGCGAACCCAATGTGCGGTGTGCGTGTGTTGTGTTTTGAAAGGGGGGTTTTGGATATATCGGGAGCCACGCAGAGTTTTTACGGGGGTCCCGCTACCCGGATAGCGGGCTGGGGGTCAAAGGGGCTAGCAGCCCCCTTGCGGGGTTCGGGGCAGCGCCCCGGCCCGAAAATTTTTTTGAAGGGGGAGAATGTGGCGGAGTATGTGTATGTGTGAATTTGTATACATATGTATATGTATATGTATGTACATAAAAAGAGGGGGAAAGGGCATCCAAGGGATGCGTGGGGCCAGCGCCTTGAGCGCTGTGCGCTTAGGTGCTGTGCGCTCAGGCGCAAGCGCGCCACGTGTCGGCACGTGGGCGCTTTGCGCATGAGCGCTGCGCGCAGGTGTGCAAGCGCGCGCGCCACGTGTCGGCACGTGGGCGCTTTGCGCAAGAGCGCTGCGCGCAGGTGCGCAAGCGCGCGCGCGCCACGTGTCGGCGCGCGGGCGCTTTGCGCACTTGCGCAAGCGCGCAGATGCGCAAGCGCGCGCGCCACGTGTCGGCGCGTGGGCGCTTTGCGCACTTGCGCAAGCGCACAGATGCGCAAGCGCGCGCGCCACGTGTCGGCACGTGGGCACTTTGCGCATGAGCGCTGCGCGCCGGCGAGGATAAGAGGCTTTTAGCCTCGAAAAAAAAGATTTCTCAAAAGAGAAATCAGAGAGGAGTTGGACTCCTGAATGTGTTTTGGGGTTAATGGAAGGGGTTCTTCTTCTTCCTCCTGTTGTTTGCTGGATCTTGAAGATCAAGGGATGTGAAATGTCAAAATCTCTCTTTTTTGAGATCTGATGGCAGATCTGAGTTCCCCTTAATGGGTTTTGTGGTGGAAAACTATTTAGTTTTGAAAAAGGAAGAGTAAAACTCTTGATTTAATTCAAGAAAAAAAAGAAGGTTTTGGAACCTTGAAGAAGGAAAAAAGATCTCAGATCTGAAACTTTTTTTTTGGAGAGAGAAAAAGTTGTTGGGATATTTCATTATCTTTGCCTTTATAGGCCATACATTTTACACATAGCCCCTTGGGCTTCACAAAATGGCATTTTGCCTATCCCATGGCTCATGTGCCATTTCTTTTTGCACATAAGCCATGGGCTTCACAAAAATTTGGCTTTATGCCTATTTTTCTTACATTTATCCAAAAATAAAATAAAAGAAATACAACAAAATTATTCATTACAAAATTTTTATCTTGGCATGGGGGGAGGCCGGCCGCTTCATATTCGGGCTCGACCCGGACATGGGCCTACTGGATCTGGGCTTGGGCCCACTTGGCTTGGGGTTGACTTTGATTTTGACTTGGTCAACCGGGGTGTAAATTTTTACCCCAACAAATTGCCCCCCATCAATAAATGCACACCACATATGTGGGTCGTGTGCATGAAATTGATGGATCTTCTTTCACGTGGAGGCGACTTGATTTGGTTCCCGCCTTTTGGGAAGCTGGCACTGCCCTTTTTACGACATGGACGGTCGTTGCTTGACATGTCTCCGAGACAGAGTGTCCGTGATAGGCGTTTTCCCTGGCCCGGAGCTATCTGGTTCCCGTTTTGTAGGAATCCTGCGCTGCCCTTTTTGCGACTTGGACGGTCGGTGCTGCCCTTTTAGCGACGTGGACGGTCGGTTCTGCCCTTTTTGCGACGTGGACGTTGATGCTGCCCTTTTTCCGACTTGGACGGTCGATGCTGCCCTTTTAGCGACTTGGACGGTCGGTGCTGCCCTTTTAGCGACGTGGACGGTCGGTTCTGCCCTTTTTGCGACTTGGACGGTCGATGCTGCCCTTTTAGCGACTTGGACGGTCGGTTCTGCCCTTTTTGCGACGTGGACGGTCGATGCTGCCCTTTTTCCGACTTGGACGGTCGATGCTGCCCTTTTAGCGACTTGGACGATCGGTTCTGCCCTTTTTGCGACGTGGACGGTCAATGCTGCCCTTTTAGCGACGTGGACGGTCGGTGCTGCCCTTTTAGCGACGTGGACGGTCGGTGCTGCCCTTTTAGCGACGTGGACGGTCGGTGCTGCCCTTTTTGCGACGTGGACGGTCGGTGCTGCTCTTTTAGCGACGTGGACGGTCGGTGCTGCCCTTTTAGCGACGTGGACGGTCGATGCTGCCCTTTTAGCGACATAGACGGTCGATTCTGCCCTTTTTGCGACATGGACGGTCGATGCTGCCCTTTTAGCGACGTGGACGGTCGGTGCTGCCCTTTTAGCGACGTGGACGGTCGGTGCTGCCCTTTTAGCGACGTGGACGGTCGGTGCTTGATTTGACTTGCTCTGCTTCTTGCAATGTCAGGGGTAGACTTGACTTGCTCCGCTTCTTGCGGTGTCGGAGTGGAAGTTGACTTGTTGATTTTGATTTGGGTTGACATCGGCATCGCTATACTGGAATATGGTACCAGGAGCGAATCATCATCTGTCATGGAGAGGATTTTGGGATTTTGGTTTTTTGTTTGGCATCTGCATTGCTGCACTGGAATAATGCCAGGAGCAACTCATCATTTGCCCCGAGAGGATTTGGGTGAAATTGGGATTGTTTTACGCCCGTGGATTGTATACGGTTTTGCAGGATGTATGATCCAGACCGTAGGGCCGGAAAAATTTCGGGACTTTGTCGGCGTCTGCATCGCGGCACTGGAATATGGTACCAGGAGCGACTCATCATTCGCCGTTGGGGTATGGGATTTGGAATTTGGTTAGCGTCTGCATCGCTGCACTGGAATATGGTACCAGGAGCGACTCATCATTCGCCATTTAGGGATTGGGGAGCGATGGCTTAGGAGACAGGTTTAGATCCCTATCACCTAAGGCTTTTCAATTTCATGGGCCGTGAGGGTCCCATAAAAGCATTTTCTCCCTACGGGTAGTAAGGATCCCGCAGGTGTATTTTCTCCTTAGGAGTCGTGAGGACTCCTAAGTGTGTTTTTCCTTTATGAGTCGTAAGGATCCCATAAAGGTTTGTTCTCCTCATATATCGTGAGGACACATGAGTGAGTCTTATCAATGGAGCATCATTCCCAAAGCGGAGACCAGCCGCGTAACTGGTAATTACAGTGGGGCATGGGTATGATGAGAATTATTTGAGCCCGTGGATTGTATACGATGGTCAACTTGGGGATCAACCGTAGGGCTGGGAGAATTTTGAGAAATTGGATTTTGGTTGGCGTCTGCATCGCTGCACTGGTATATGGTACCAGGAGCGACTCATCATTCGCCGTTTGGGGACTTGGAATTTGGATCTTGTTTAGCATCAGCATTGCTGCACTGGAATAATGCCAGGAGCAACTCATCATTTGCCTCGGGAGGACTTAGGATTTGGGTTTTCGGTCGGCATCAGCACCGCTAACACTGAAGCGAAATGCCAGGAGCGAATCATCATTTGCCGTTGCCCGTTGGGGGACGATGGCTTAGGAGATAGGTTTGGGTCCCTACCACCTAAGGCTTTTCAATTTTATGGGCCGTGAGGGTCCCACAAAAGCATTTTCTCCCTACGAATCGTAAGGATCCCGCAGGTGTATTTTCTCCTTAGGAATCGTGAGGATTCCTAAGTGTGTTGCTCCTTTGTGAGTCGTAAGGATCTCACGCAGGGGGTTTCTCCTCACAAGGTCGAGAGGACTTTGCGAGTGTATTTCATCTCTTTTCACGAGTTTGCGCCCTTTTGGGTTTTCACAGACTCGCCGGTAGTCCTGCTGTTTTTACTCACGGAGCCCTTTCGGGTTTTCATCCGTGCCCTTTTTGCTTGTGGACATACCGTTTATTTCTTCTTCTTCTTTTTTTTTCTTTTTCTTTTTTTTTTCTTTTTTTCTTTTTTATTGCCGCTGGTGGGACTTTAAAGTAGTCTCACCGGCAGGATTTGGGAGAAATATGGGTCATTTACGCCCGTGGATTGTATACGGTTTTGCAGGATGTCTGATCCAGACCGTAGGGCTGATGTGCTCAATTCGCCTGCGACTTGGAGCCTTCATGTGTAGTATTTCTTGAGATATCGGCCATTGATGGGTGGCATGGGCCTTTCTCCCTCGGCACTTATTAGTTGGTAGGATCCTCCGTCGAATACTTTCTCGATGACGTATGGTCCTTCCCAGTTCGGCTCGAATTTTCCCTTGGCATGTCGACTGGGGATGATCGGTCTTTTGAGGACCAACACCAATTCGCCTTTCTTGAAAGCGCGGAGACGGGTTATCTTGTCATAGGCCCGTGACATTTGGGCTCGGTATAGCTCCAGATTTTGCTGTACCGCGAGCCTCTTTTCTTCGAGGGCATCGAGCTCTTCAAGTCGAAGGAGCACGTTTTCCTCCTCCGTCAACTCGTGCTGAACGGCCATTCTTAAGCTTGGAACTTCGACTTCGAGGGGGAGGACCGCCTCCACTCCGAAGAGCAATGAGTATGGAGTGGACTGAGTTGGAGTACGGTGCGTGGTACGATATGCCCACAATGCCTCGTGAAGCTTGAGATTCCATTCTCTCTTGTTGGCTGAAGCATTTTTCCTCAGGAGCTTGCATAGAGTCTTATTGAAGGCTTCGGCTAGCCCATTGGCTCTTGGATTATAGATGGAGGAATATCTCCAATCTATCTTGTGCTGAGTAGCGAACTTTGAGACATTGAAGCTCTTGAAAGAAGGCCCGTTGTCAGAAATGATTCTTCTTGGTGTACCGAAGCGGTATAGAATATTATGCTGGAAGAATGTCAGAATATCTTTTGTCTTGACTTTTTTTAGCGGGACAGCTTCAGCCCATCTGGAGAAGTAGTCTGTGGCGGCCAGTATAAACCGGTGGCCTTTAGATGACGGAGGATCAATTGGGCCTACAATGTCGGTGCCCCAGACTTCGAAGGGCCACGACGCCACCGTAGGATGCAATGGATTGGGATGCTTGTGAATAAAATCACCGTGAATTTGGCAGATATAACATTTCTTTGCATGCTCTCCGCAATCCCGTATCATGGTGAGCCAGTAATACCCAAGCCGTTTGATTTGAAGTCGCATCTTGGGGCCAGATTGGTGAGCACCGCAAACGCCTGAGTGAACTTCTTTCATGACTTTTTGGGCTTCGGCCGATGACAGGCACCTGAGCCAGAGTTGGTCATATGACCTGCGGTATAGCATGTCATTTACAAACACGTATCGGAGAGCTCTCTTCTTCAGCTGAATCCTCGCAGATTTTTCTTCGGGCAGCTTGTCGTATCGGAGGTACTCTATGAAGGGTTCTCTCCAATCGGGCTCGTCTTGGATGATCGAAGCTTCTTCCGCAGGACTGCTCTTCTGTTCCGCGCTTTCCTCTTCTCGTAGAGAGACTGGGGGTAGAATTTGCCGGCTCCTGACTGTGATCAGAATTTCGTCCATGTCAGGATCAGCCAGCTACTTGGCCAAGCGAGCGAGTGTGTCGGCCTTTCCGTTCAACGCTCTGGGAATTCTCATTAGTTCAATATGAGTGAACCGTTTCATGAGTTCCACCACCCGGCTTCTGTACCGAGCTAACTCGGGTTTGTATATTCTATAGTCGTCGCTTACTTGGTTGACGACGAGCTGGGAGTCACCGTAAACTCGTAGCCGACGGATTTCCATTTCTATGGCGAGCTCCAAACCAGCTATCAGAGCTTCATACTCAGCTTCATTGTTTGTCCGAGGCTCGGTGAGAGCAAAAGAACGCCGTAGGGTTCCCATTGATGGTGTGATGAACACCAATCCTATCCCTGCTTTTATCTCCGGGACGCTTGATTTACTGGAGGTTCTTATTGATGAGGCCCCATCGAAGTAGAGCTCCCAACATGGCTCGTCATTCTCGAGGTGCAGCACTTGTTCGTCGGGTAACTCACAATTTAGCGGTGACCCTTCTGGTATGGGATGAGCAGCGAGAAAGTCCGCAAGAGCTTGCCCTTTTACTGCTTTCTGAGGGGTATAAATTATGTCAAACTCAAGTAGCATGACAGCCCATCTTGCCATTCTGCCGGCTAGGCTTGCTTTGGTCATCAAGTGTTTGAGCGGGTCGACTTTGGAGATCAGCATAACCCGATGAGCGAGCAGATAGTGCCTCAGCTTCTTCACAGCAAATATCAGAGCCAGGCATTGCTTTTCGATTGGGGAATAGTTGTGTTCCGCCCTGACTAGAGTTCGACTGAGGTAGTAGAGGGCATTTTCCTTTCCCTCCTCGTTATTCTGGGCGAGGAGCGCACCGAGTGACTCATCTAGCACGGCAGTATAGAGAATCAACGGTTTATTTGGAATGGGAGCGGCCAGCACTGGAGGGTGCAACAAGTATTGTTTGATGCTTTCGAACGCTGCTTGACATTCGGTATCCCAGATAAAAGGAGCTCCTTTCTTCATGAGCTTTGAGAAGGGCCTACATCTCCCTGATAAATTTGAGATAAACCTCCGTCTATAAGCAAGCTTGCCTTGAAAAGATCTTAGCTGCGTCAGACTCTTCGGAGGGGGCATCTCCATGATGGCCTTTATCTTTGATGGGTCAACTTCGATCCCTCGATGTCGGACTATGAAGCCCAGGAATTTTCCCGATGACACGCCAAAAGCGCACTTCAGAGGATTCATCTTCAGATCGTATTCCCTCAGTCTGGTGAGAACGGTCCTGAGATCTTGGATATGATCGGCCTTGGCTTTAGTCTTGACGACCAGATCATCAACATAGCATTCGACGACTTTATGGATTAGGTCATCAAAGATATTAGTCATTGCCCTTTGATATGTAGCACCTGCGTTCTTCAGTCCGAATGGCATTACCTTGTAGCAATATATTCCGATCGGGGTTCGAAATGCTGTGTGCTTCTCATCCTCAGGCGACATCTTGATCTGATTATATCCAGACGAGCCATCCATAAAGGTGAACAGTTCGTAATTTGAGGTGTCATCGACCATCATTTCCATGACCGGTAGCGGGAAGTCGTCTTTAGGACATGCCTTGTTGAGGTCCCTGAAATCGACACAAACTCGGATCTGCCCATTTTTCTTCTTCACTGGGACTATGCATGCGATCCAGTCTGCATATTTCTCTTCCCTGATGAAGCCGGCATCGATGAGTTTCTTGGTTTCCTCGATGACCTTTTCTTCCAACTCCCTTCTCATTCTTCGAGGAGCTTGTTTGACTGGCTTAGCATCAGGAGATATAGCCAGCTTATGCACGGCTACCTCAGGAGAAAGGCTAGGCATTTCTTTGTACGTCCACGCGAAGCAGTCGACGAACTCACGCAGCAGGGCAATTATCTGCTCTTTCATTTCCTCCGACAAGAGTGAGCTGATGTAGGTCGGCCTTGGATTATCGGGCGTTCCTAAGTCAATCTCGGCTAGCTCATCAAAGGTTGCTTGTCCGCCATCTTCGAGCTCTTGAGGAGCTTCTTCTGGCTCGGCTATCTCGTCATCATCATTTGATCTTTCGCTGGCCTCACCAACATGGATCATGTAGCACGCTTTGGAATCAGGTTGAATGTAGCCTATGCCCCGTCTATCTGGAATTCGTCCATCGATGAGTGCTCGGACCTGGGGCGGATACCATAGCCTTTCGTAAAACTTTGCTTCGGACTCCGTTTGATATAACCGGCATCCACACTTTTTAAAGTATTCCCGCATCTCGGGCGCATAGTATCTGGGATTGAGGACGGCTCTTATGCCTCTCTCATAGGGAAGGCACGCGACAGAAAGATTGTCCGGGTGCACAACGGGGGTTGACCCGTAAAACAGGATGCCCTTCTGTCCATTTTTCCTCCCGGGGACGTAGAAAGTTTTCAGCTGGTCCACGGTGGAGACTGACAACGCATCGAGCTCTTTGCACATCTGCTCCGGCACCCTTGTGATGGCCAGGGACCCTTCTGCGACTTCGAAGGTCTCTCGTAGTTTCGCTTGCTGCACGGGGGGCCGATCTGCATAGCTGTTGCACGGCAGGTCCTCTTCTTCTGACTCTTCAGTGTCACTGCCAAGATGAGGGCGGACTTTGCTGCTAGACGGGCCTTCGGTAACAGATTCGTCCGTATCGCTGCCGAAACGAGGGCGAGTTTTACGGGAGGACGAGCTTCCAGCATCGGACTCATCAGTGTCGCTGCCGAAATGCGGGCGCACTTGGGTATTTTTGCTTTTGAAAGTGACAGCCGGGGCAGATTTGCTTTTGAGTCTTGGGGCCGGTCTATCCTCAGTCAGTTGTGGCTTAGAATTTTGGTGGTTCATAAAGTACCGAGAATCTTCATACCTGACTTCATGCACACCGAACGGCTGGATGTCTCCGTCAATGCGTCTTTCTTCGCCATTTTTAGTATACTTCATGCATTGATGGAGAGTTGACGGAATGATGCCGTAATCGTGGAGCCACGGCCGCCCTAAGAGAATCTTATAAGACGTGTCGGCGTCGATCACGTATATCTTAGCTTCAGTTTGCAGATCCCCGAATTTGATTGGCAAAGCTATAGACCCCAGAACTTGCTGACAATTTTGGTTGAACCCTTGAATGACAATCCTTTCCCTTGACAGGTGTCGGACGTCCATTGATAAACTCTTCAGAGTTCGCAAGTTCATGATGTTCACTGAGGACCCCGGATCAATCAATATGCGATTAATTCGATCTCCGTCGCTGTACCCGGTCACGTAAAGCGGCCGATTATGCTCAGCCGTTCCCAGTAGCAAGTCTTCATCCTTAAATGTGACTGCGGCGGCATGCAAAGCGTGCTGGGCTTCTTTCATATTACATTCCGCAAAGTGGGCTTGATACTGCTCGGGGTTTTGTAGAGCGTGGATGAGAACATCTCTAAGCTCTTTAGATAGGACCAAGGCGTCGTAGATGCTCAGGAGAGACGGAAGCTTCCGGAGATGTGCCAAGACATTATAGTCCACCGAGGAAGGACTTATGTTTTCATCAGCCGGTTCTCTGCCCTCTTCTTCATTGGCGACTTGTTTTTCCTTCCCTTTTGGGGCGTTGCCCTGATTTGGCGGTAGAGCCCTGCCGCTTCTGAGCCGGATTTGATTGGCTTTTGTGGCGAGCTCCTCATCCTCTTCGGGAAAACAAAGCTCCTCTTCCGAGTCGCTTCCAAGATGGATGGCGTAGCAGGTCACTACTGGGATCTCTTCATTGGAGTCTTCTTCTAACTCCTCCAGAATTTCAGCCGCTTGTACAGGGAAGAACTCATTCAATTGAATCAATGTTCTTTCCTTTTGTTCATATTCTTCGAGGGAATCGATATATTTTTGAATGGTCGATCTCTCTGCAGACTCTTTTTCGCGTCGAGCTGCATTTTTCTTCTTCTTGAGCTTCTTGGATTTTGAGCCTGATGGAGCCGCATTGGCAGCTGGACTGGTAGGCTTCTTCTGCCCTTCCCATTCCGTCCTGGGTTCTTTCCGAAGTAGCTTTATCATCTTCTTCGTCTTATTAGATATGTGCGTACTCCATGGAGGCCGCGATGAGTCCGTTTCATTGCTCAGGGCAGCGGGTTCAGCTGTCTGCTCCCAGAAGGCATCAGTTTCTGTCTGTATAAAGTTGGAGGTTGCAACTTGATTGTTTACCAACACGCTTTTGGACAGCTCGATCTCTCCAGCCTTGTACTGCTTCTCGACCCAGTCTTTGAAGATATAGCAATCCTCGATCACATGACTCACTACTCGGTGGTACGGGCAATACAGAGGATTGTCGGTCATTTTTGCTTCTTGGGGTCTTTTCGACTCCGGCAATTGTAGGCCGTTGTTCAAGGCATCTTTAAATATCTTGCGGACCTTGTCCCTTCTGAAAGAGTAAACCTTGTTCTTTTTCTCCTCTAGGGAAGGCCCGTCTCCTCCCAGCAATGGCTTTCGAGACCGGTTGGTTTTGGATTCGCCCGCCCTTCGCTTTTCTTCATTGTCGGAGGCATTGAAGACATTGGTACCGCTGGAACTCCCGCTTCTACGGTTGTCGTCCCGCTTGCTTTTCCAGGTTTTCTCTCTCTGAGAGTCCGGCGGGGACTCTTGCTTCGAGCGTTCTAGCATTTGGACTTTCTTGGTTAGCTCCTGAAATGTCTTGAGGCCCGCTGTATACAAGAATGGGACCATCCAATTGCTGAGGTTCCCAATAAGAAGGCTGACGGACTGGTCCTGCTCCAGCGGCGGTTCACACTTGACTGTGAGATTACGCCATCGGGCGATAAAGTCGGTGTTGCTTTCATTCTTCCCCGGCTTGGTCCTCACAAGGTCGGCAATGGAGATTTTATCACTGACACTCATGAACCTATGCCGAAACAGAGACTCCATTTGGGCAAAGGTAATGACGGACCCGTCCGGTATACTTGCATACCAGTCGAAGGCGACGCCGGTCAGGCTGTTGACAAATTGACGAAGAAGGAGCGCGTCGTTGCTCCCTGTATTTCCGCACGATGCTTTGAAGTGGGCGACGTGCTGGTTTGCATTCCCCGTTCCATCAAATCTTCCGAACTTAGGAATGACGTAGCCGCTCGGGAACTCAATCAGATCGTACTGCGCGGGATATGGCCGCCCACTACTGCCGATTTCTTTCTGAGCTTCAGCTTCGGCCACCAATGTTTTAACCTTGCTGGTGACCAAATCCATTATCCGATCCCGTGTTAGCGGGATAGTATTATCTGGGGCCAAGGCGTCCCCAGAAGCGGAGTGTGGACGGCTCTCATGTGGCTCGACCAGTCTTGGACCCGAAGGAACAGGCATTGGCTGCCTCGGATTGTCATCACCCGGCTGATTAGTAGCGGCTTGTGCTTGATTGGGAGGCGCTCGAGCAATTTGAGCCGTAAGCTGCATCACCACGTTCGTTAAGTCGTCAATCTTCGAATAGAGCTTGGCCATCTCTTTATCTTTGCTCCTGAGCTGTTTTCGAAGCTCTTGAAGCAGCTCTTGCTCCGCAGTCCTGGGGCGGAAAGTCGGCTCTTCCTCGCTGTCCGAGCTTGACTCTGCATGGACCGAGGGGTCTTTCTGCCTATCATCCTCATCGAGAGGGTTTTCTTCATCTAGCGGGGGCGGCTGTTCTTGGGCGGCGGCAACCACATTCAGGCTAGATTGGGCTTGGGATGTGGTGGCCCCGTCCTTGCTTTTGCTGCGAAGGTTGTCGCTGGGGCGCCCGCCCGCCATATAGACTGTATGGATGATATATCCGACCGTCTTTCTATCATTGGCAGCTGATTTCATGGATTGCTGTCTTGACCGCTTTGTTTCGGTAGCTGGTAGTCGATTAAAGGCGGCTGGCCTAACCAGTTTCTTGAATGGTGATGGCGCTTCTTTTCTGGATTTGCCCCACTGCTTTCGTGCGGCACAGAGTGCTTGATAGACTCTTGAAGAGACAGTGTCATACTTCTTCTGTTGGGGCCGGGACACGTCTCTTTGTGGCACTATTCGGACCGCTGTCTTCTTGATTCTGGCGGTCATGGCATTTTTCTGAACCTACTTCAGAGGCTCGAAGGAATTGCTGATTCTTACGTCCGACTCAGCTGTCGTCGCGGGGCAACCCTGCACTTGGAACTTCACAAGATTCCATTTGGCCGAAGCCTTGGCCCTTTTGTTGGCTCGATACCTGAGCCGCTTCTGCCTTAACTTTTCTGTTCTAAGCACCTGGCAGACTTCGGCTCTTTGGGAAGACGCCGCAGACCGGGCGATGGAGGGCCTTGGAGATACGCTCGATTGTGCATTTTTTGGAGTCATCGCCTGAGCTCGTCCGCAACATTTAATGTTGCCCTTCGCATCGGAAGTCTTGCCCCCAGCTAGAGCGCCAGGGACTCGTTCAGACACCATCTTAAGTTTCGGTCGTGGGGCCTTGGCGATCACGACATTCGGCCTCTTACCCCTTGAGACCGGCTTGGCCACCTGTTCCACCGGGATCTCTGCCAGATGAGCGCTTCCGGCAGGGTAGATGATGACGGAGCCGAACTGGCGGGGCGGTTCCTCCCACTGTCGACTGAGGCTTGCGGGGAGAACCACACGAGCGTTGATCTTGACCACGTACGGAATCGGGGTCACGTTGGAAGCTGAATTCGTCTGGGGAGACAATGTCATCGAAGGTTGATTGCTGCACGAAAAGAAAACATCATTTCAGTATAGGCAATCGATATGTGTATTGATTGAGTTCGAATGAACGTTTAACCCGAAATATGGGAGGAGAGATTCGTCCCACCGGGCATCCCAGAACCTGTAGGGTGGTTTTCGTCACCCCATTGAGATGGGAATACACGCGCGCTTGTCAGGCGTACTACAGATTCCCCCTGCCTAGGGTAGGCGGGGGTTTAATGATTGTGGGGATCCGAATCTCCGGCAGCCGCGGACTAAACTGCCGTTAATTACCCCTCGCCTTTGGGGCGAGAGAACCTCCGATTAACGGGTTAAACTGGTCATGCGAACCCAATGTGCGGTGTGCGTGTGTTGTGTTTTGAAAGGGGGGTTTTGGATATATCGGGAGCCACGCAGAGTTTTTACGGGGGTCCCGCTACCCGGATAGCGGGCTGGGGGTCAAGGGGGCTAGCAGCCCCCTTGCGGGGTTCGGGGCAGCGCCCCGGCCCGAAAATTTTTTTGGAGGGGGAGAATGTGGCGGAGTATGTATATGTATGAATTTATATACATATGTATATGTATATGTATGTACATAAAAAGAGGGGGAAAGGGCATCCAAGGGATGCGTGGGGCCAGCGCCTTGAGCGCTGTGCGCTTAGGTGCTGTGCGCTCAGGCGCAAGCTCGCCACGTGTCGGCACGTGGGCGCT
The DNA here is from genome assembly GCA_030015575.1 of Agapanthus africanus. Taxonomy (NCBI): domain Eukaryota; kingdom Viridiplantae; phylum Streptophyta; class Magnoliopsida; order Asparagales; family Amaryllidaceae; genus Agapanthus; species Agapanthus africanus. The sequence continues at coordinate 217,924,692 of CM057338.1, forward strand.
TTGCGCATGAGCGCTGCGCGCAGGTGCGCAAGCGCGCGCGCCACGTGTCGGCACGTGGGCGCTTTGCGCAAGAGTGCTGCGCGCAGGTGCGCAAGCGCGCGCGCGCGCCACGTGTCGGCGCGCGGGCGCTTTGCGCACTTGCGCAAGCGCGTAGGTGCGCAAGTGCGCGCGCCACGTGTCGGCGCGCGGGCGCTTTGCGCACTTGCGCAAGCGCACAGATGCGCAAGCGCGCGCGCCACGTGTCGGCACGTGGGCGCTTTGCGCATGAGCGCTGCGCGCCGGCGAGAATAAGAGGCTTTTAGCCTCGAAAAAAAAGATTTCTCAAAAGAGAAATCAGAGAGGAGTTGGACTCCTGAATGTGTTTTGGGGTTAATGGAAGGGGTTCTTCTTCTTCCTCCTGTTGTTTGCTGGATCTTGAAGATCAAGGGATGTGAAATGTCAAAATCTCTCTTTTTTGAGATCTGATGGCAGATCTGAGTTCCCCTTAATGGGTTTTGTGGTGGAAAACTATTTAGTTTTGAAAAAGGAAGAGTAAAACTCTTGATTTAATTCAAGAAAAAAAAGAAGGTTTTGGAACCTTGAAGAAGGAAGAAAGATCTCAGATCTGAAACTTTTTTTTGAAGAGAGAAAAAGTTGTTGGGATATTTCATTATCTTTGCCTTTATAGGCCATACATTTTACACATAGCCCCTTGGGCTTCACAAAATGGCATTTTGCCTATCCCATGGCTCATGTGCCATTTCTTTTTGTACATAAGCCTGGGCTTCACAAAAATTTGGCTTTATGCCTATTTTTCTTACATTTATCCAAAAAAAAATAAAAGAAATACAACAAAATTATTTATTACAAAATTTTTATCTTGGCATGGGGGGAGGCCGGCCGCTTTAGATTCGGGCTCGACCCGGACATGGGCCTACTGGATCTGGGCTTGGGCCCACTTGGCTTGGGGTTGACTTTGATTTTGACTTGGTCAACCGGGGTGTAAATTTTTACCCCAACAGTCGTAAGGATCCCGTAGGTGTATTTTCTCCTTAGGAGTCGTGGGGACTCCTAAGTGTGTTGCTCCTTTGTAAGTCGTAAGGATCTCATGCGGGAATTTTCTCCTCACAAAGTCGAGAGGACTTTGCGGGTGCATTTCATTTCATTTTTTTTACGAGTTTGCGCCCTTTCGAGTATTCACAAACTCGCCGGCAGTCCTGCTGTTTTTACTCACGGAGCCCTTTCGGGTTTTCATCCGAACCCATTTTGCTTGTGGACATACCTCCTTTTATTTTTATTTTATTATTTTTGGAGAGATTGGGATTGTTTTACGCCCATGGATTATATACGGTTTTGCAGGATGTATGATCCAGACCGTAGGGCCATAAACATTTTGGGACTTTGTTGGCGTCTGCATCGCTGCACTGGAATATGGTACCAGGAGCGACTCATCATTCACCGTTTGGGAATTTGGATTTGGAATTTGGTTGGCGTCTGCATCGCTGCACTGGAATATGGTACCAGGAGCGACTCATCATTCGCCACTTGGGGACTGGGGAGCGATGGCTTAGGAGACAGATTTAGATCCCTATCACCTAAGGCTTTTCAATTTTATGGGTCGTGAGGGTCCCATAAAAGCATTTTCTCCCTGCGAGTCGTAAGGATCCCGCAGGTGTATTTTCTCCTTAGGAGTCGTGAGGACTCCTAAGTGTGTTTTTCCTTCGTGAGTCGTAAAGATCCCACGAAGGTTTGTTCTCCTTATGTATCGTGAGGACACATGAGTGGGTTTTTTCCAATGGAGCATAATTCCAAAGGCGGAGACCAGCCGCGTAACTGGTGATTACGGTGGGGCATGAGTATGATGAGAATTATTTGAGCTCGTGGATCGTATACGGTGGTCAATTTAAGGACTAACCGTAGGGCCAGGAGAATTTTGGAAATTGGACTTTGGTTGGCATCTGCATCGCTGCACTGGAATATGGTACCAGGAGCGACTCATCATTCGCCGCTGGGATTTGGAATTTGGTTGCCGTCTGCATCGCTACACTGGAATATGGTACTAGGAGCGACTCATCGTTTGCCACTTGGGGATTTGGAATTTGGATGGCGTCTGCATCACTGCACTGGAATGTAGTACCAGGAGCGACTCATCATTCGCCACTTGGGGATTGGGGAGCGATGGCTTAGGAGACAGGTTTAGATCCCTATCACCTAAGGCTTTTCAATTTTATGGGCCGTGAGGGTCCCATAAAAGCATTTTCTCCTTGCGAGTCATAAGGATCCCGCAGGTGTATTTTCTCCTTAGGAGTCGTGAGGACTCCTAAGTGTGTTTTTCCTTCGTGAGTCGTAAGGATCCCACGAAGGTTTGTTCTCCTCATGTATCGTGAGGACACGTGAGTGGGTCTTCTCAATGGAGCATAATTCCAAAGGCGGAGACCAGCCGCGTAACTGGTGATTAGGTGGGGCATGAGGGTGATGAGAATTATTTAAGCCCGTGGATTGTATACGGTAGTCAATTTGGGGACTAACCGTAGAGCCAAGAGAATTTTGAAAAATTGGAATTTTGTTTGTCTTTTTTTTTGTTTTTGTTTTACCGCGATTGCTCTATCCTTTCAGCTTTTCTTATCTCGAAGATTGCGATTGCCCTTGTTCCCCTCCGAATGGCGGCGCACAGGACCGCGATGTTCTGACGCTGAGATTCGGGGCAGATGCTATTTGGTTTTATCCGTCCACCTCTCCGAAAATGCCAAGTTGATTTATGGCACCGTGTATCGGAGGTTTAGACGGATGCGGCCGATATAGTAGACTTCGTCAGATTCCCCCTCGCTTGAGGGGTTTTTGATTGTGGGGACGCTTTTCCCTGCAGGCGCAAGCCCCTGCAGTTAATTACGCTACCGCATCGCGGTAACAACTTTCTCCTTCTCCAGAATTTCACTTCGTGTCGTGTGTGTTTGTTTGATTTGTGGTTGCCCGTGGATTGTATACGGAGACTGAGTAATGCCGTCACCCGTAGGACGTGGACTAGTCCAAATCCGTATTTACTTAGATTTGGGTTTGGTGTTTTTAGTTTAAGGATGCATTAGTCGCGTTGCGGCTAAGATCAACTTAAACATTCGTTAAGGATACGTTAGTCCTGTTTTGAGACTAAGATCAACTTAACGGGATAATCCATTTAATATCTGGCCATCGGGACTCGTCACCTCTCTAACGTCGTTGAAGGATTACAACAGCAGATGTCAGAGGAGTTCAGAGATGTACCCTTGAACCAAGGTTGATTTGGAGTTTTATAGTCCGTTTAAATGTTTAAGGATACGTTAGCCGTGTTTGGGGCTAAGATCAACTTAAACGGGATCGTTTATATCCGACAAAAAAACATTTGAAGGCTCTATTGTTCCAGTTTAGGGACGTAGTGGTCCGTGTTCCAGTTTAGGGACATGGGGGTCCATTGCCAGTTTAGGGACGTAGTGGTCCATAGGTAGTTTAGAGACGTTGCGGTCCATATTCCAGTTTACGGACGTGGTGGTCCATATTCCAGTTTACGGACGTGGTGGTCCATTATTAGTTTACGGACGTTTCGGTCCGATATTAGTTTAAGGACGTTACGATCCGATATTAGTTTAAGGAAATTTCGGTCCAATATTAGTTTAAGGACGTCTCGGTCCGATATTAGTTTAAGGACGTCTCGGTCCGATATTAGTTTACGGACGTGTCGGTTCAATATTACTTTAAGGACGTCTCGGTCCAATATTAGTTTAAGGACGTCTCGGTCCACGAGTTTAAGGACCCCGCAGTCCACATTGAAGGGTGTGGTCGTCGGGACTCGTCACCTCTCTGACGACGTTGAATGATTACAACGACGTGTGCCAGAGGAGTTCGGAGATGTACCCTCGAACCGGATATAAATTGATTTAAGAGAGAGCTATGCTCAGTCAATTTTAATTTGAGGACTTACGGTCAAAATTGGGCTAAGTCCAGTTGAAAATGTTCAACACTTTTATTAAATAATGCATTGCATTTCTTCCATTTTTTTTGTTTGGACTCTGCCCATAAAGATGCAGAGCATCAATTTATTCTGGGCTCTGCTCATTTATGAATGATGCAATGCATCTGTTTAATTAGGCCTGCTTGGTCTTTTAATTGGGCCTGGCCCTTCAGGAAAAGAAATGCATTGCATTTGTCAGGCGCTTTGCGCCAGTTACTGAGCGCAAGCGCTTGTGGTGAGGACACGCGTCATGCTCTGGTGAGCGCAAGCGCAACAGCGCAGTGCGCTGCGCTGCTGACACGTGGCGCGCTCTGTTAAGTTGCGCCGATTCCAAAGAGCAAAGCTCTATTTCAAGAGCGCGTAGCGCAAGTTGTTCTGTAGCTGATACGTGGCGCTCTCTCAAGAGCGCAACAGCGCAGTTTGGAAGTGCAAAGCACCAAGAATCTTTTAGATTCAAGAACAGAAGTGCAAAGCACTATTTGATTTCTTGATCTAATTTAGATCAAAGAAAAAAATAAGTTTTTCTTTTTGTTTGAAGAACCAGAGGTTCATAAAAGTGCAAAGCACTATTTTTATTTTGTTGTTTTCTTGTTTTAAAGAACCAGTGGTTCATAAGAAGTGCAAAGCACTATTTTTATTTTATGAAGATCATTGATCTAGTTTTTAGATCAATGATCTACTAGAAGAAATTTCTTCTCCCTTGTGAAGGTTTTTTACCTTTTTCTTGAAATTTTTTCTTTTTCAGAGTTCTCTCTGTTTGAAGCTCTTGACTTTTTTTCAAGAAAAAATGTTCATCCTTTGAATTGAGGCCTAGGGTCCTTTTTATAGTGCCCATAGATTAGTTAAATTTGTTAAAGAAATCTTTCTCTGAGTGATTTGGGGAATTTTCCCCACCATTGGATCATTGATCCAAGGTTCTTCTGCTTTGCAGAAGAAAATCTTCTTATTTTAACAAGAACAGAAAAGAGTTCTTAGAATTTTAATTCTGTTTGGCGCAGATACCCCAGCGTGTGACAAGTGTCGCGCAGCGCAACTGCGCTAGCGCATCTGCGCTGACACGTGTCGCACAGCGCGCAGCGTAACTGCGCTAGCGCATCTGCGCTGACACGTGTCGCGCAGCGCACAGCGCAGCGCAACTACGCTAGCGCATCTGCGCTGACACGTGCGCGTAGCGCAGTGCTTGCGCAACTGAAGCGTTGCTTCCTTTAATAGAGCTTTGCTCTGATTGGGTGCGCCTTCTCGGGCGCTGCGCTGACGTATCAGCGCCTGACACGTGGCGCGTTGCGCCCGGAATTTGAAGCGTTGCTTCATAATTTGAATTTTTGAATTTTCAGCAGAGCTTTGCTCTGATTGGGGGAAACAAATGCCCCCCCACCGTTGCGCTTACGTGGCCCCAAACGTGAGCGCAACGGTGGCGGAATTCCAACCGCCGTGACAACTTTCGGAAGTCGAAAAGACACTTGATGCCTATAAATAGGACCTTTAGTCCCCCACAGATGCTTATCATTTTTCCGATTTTTATTTTCAAAAAACTTCAGAGCTTTGCTCTTGCCTTCAAGAACTCCAGAGCTTTACTCTCCTTTCCAAAGTTTTTAGAAAAACTTTAGGTAAAATTGATTCTTTGATTAAATTAATTTTAATTAATCTTAACCAGCAGAGCTTTGCTCATTTTCAAAGTTAGAAACTTTAGGTAAAATTAATGTAAATTAAATTAATTTAAATTAATCTCAGTCAAAGAGCTTTGCTCTCACAGATCTTTTGATCTAAAGAGATCCCCATTGGGGTTTCATTAAGCTTTTGTTCATGGGTTTTAATTCCTGAACAGAGCTTTGCTCTCTAGGAATTTAGCCCTCTATGTATATTATTTTTCTTCTATCGCTAATCTTCCTGTGGTATTTCCTCCAGGCATAATGGCGGTGCATCTATACAGTTTGCACGAGTTCATCACCTATGACGATATTCACGCACAGGGTCGTCAACAAAACCAGGAGTTTACAGACGCTCAATGTGCAGAGGTCATGGGTCGTCTGAACGCAAGCGGTGGTTGGCTGCTACCCCGTCGTTCGGCTCTTTTGAAAGTCGTGCTGGGAGCAATATGGAGAGCACTTCCGGGTCTTCATGAAGCCCTGCCGCTCAATGTGCTGGATGATGCCGAGGACAAGGTGCATTCAGTGTACCTGACAGGGCTGATCTCGAAGAAACGGCGGGACAGCCTCATTGACATCCTACACCAAATTTTCCAGTAGACGACAATAGTTGCTGCTTATCGAAGGCCAGGAGGGCTTGCCGAGGATCTTGACACAGAGGAGCGCGAGAGGCTGCGCATAAGAATAATTAGAAAGGCCAGAAGAACTCTGGATGGCCTTACTTTTGAATTCCTCAATCCGTGTCCCGGATCTGAGGTTATACCGTTGTAATAATTTGAATAATGTTTCTTATTCATTGCTCTTGTGATTGTAAGAATTTTTAGCAATATGAATGGAAACCCTCCTTTTTTATTTCAGCTTGTCTTATTTCTCGTCCTGAGTCTTCTGCCCATGCATAAATGAATGCGTCTCGAATGCCTAATCAAATGTAAATCGGATGTTCTTTCTGTAGCTTTCTTCTTTCTCTTATTATCGGCATGCTATCTTAATAAACATGGTTGACGGATAATAGAGCACGCATCTTGACTTTCTTAAGAAATAGCGATGGCTTAGGCCGCAGGTTCAGATCTGCTGTCTAAGACTTTTCAACTCTATAAGCCGTGAGGGTCTCATAGAGACTTTTCTCCCTACGGATCGAGAGGATCTCGTAGGTGGGTTTTCTCCTTAGGAATCGTGAGGATTCCTAAGTATGGTTTTCTCTTACAAGTCGTAAGGATCCTAAAAGAGAATTTTTCCCTCTTACGAGTCGAGAGGACTTGTAAGCGGTTGTTCCCCTACTTGTGAAGTTCGACGTTGGAGAGTGAGACCCGTGGATGGTATGCAAGAGACCGTTTTGGGTCAACTTGCGGGGTCCCAGCGCTTAGGAAACAGGTTTCTTTTATGCCCACTGCCTAAGGCTTTATCTCACGAGTCGAGCCGCCTCGACAATTTTTTCACAAGTCGAGACGAATCGAGCGTTTCTCACAAGAACATCTTAACATCGCATTTAACCTCTGCTCTTTACGACAGAAGCCCGTTAAGGTTGGTGGTACTTAGGGTTTTGGCCATCGTACTGTTGCATAAGCTGATATAGTCCTCGATAGGCAATCGTGCTGTTCGAGTAGCCCTGCGACTGCCGTGTCTCTGATCCCTTCGGGGGCTGGACAAGACGTCTTCAAGCAATCTTCCTTGGCAGTTTGACCGTCGGAAGAGCAAGCGTTAGGAATTTGCCATGTCGCTTTTTACTTGAGGTTAGGCTTATTTTGGTGAGCCCCGATGAGTCATAACCACTCCGCGCTGGTGTGGGGATGATCTCCGATAGTCTTTGGGGCTTTATGTGAGTTGCCGTCAAGACCCTGAAGCTAGGAATTTGGCCTTTGCTTCGTTTGCTGGCATTGCGTCTGCTGTATCGAGATGAATGTTGCGGTGGGAACTAGGGATTTTGCCGTGGCTCCGTTTGTTTGATGACGTTGCGTCTGCTATGTCGAGACGAACGTTGGGGTGACATCCCGTCTGCTGTATCGAGACGGACGTCGAGGTGGTAACCATTCTGTGCTGGTGCGAGATGATCTCCGATTGTCTTTCTGGTTTTATGTGAGTTACCGTAAAGATGTTGAAGCTAGGAATGTGGCATTCGCTTCGTTTGCTTTGTCAGGTCCGAATCTCTGCTGGAGGAAGAACGCTGGGGTGACAACTCGTCTGCTGTATCGAAACGAACGTCGAGGAGGTGACCACTCCATGTGAGATGATCTCCGGTGGTCTTTCAGGCTTTATATGACTTGCCGTTAAGACCTTGAAGTTAGGAATTTGGCCTTCGCTTTATTTGCTCACACTGCGTCTGGTGTATTGAAACGAATGCTGAGGTAGAGCTGGGATTTTGCCGTCACTCCGCTTGGTTTCGACCATGGGGTCTTTTGTTAACTTTGCATGTACACCCTGCTGGACTGCGAAGGAACGCCGTTGTTGATATTGCGTCTGCTGTAACGAGACGAATGCTAAGGTGGAGTTGGGATTTTGCCGTTACTCCACTTTGTTTCGACCGTGAGGTCTTTTGTTGACGTTGCATCTGCCTCCAGCTGGTCTGCGGAGGAACGCTGTTGTTGACATTGCGTCTACTGTATCGAGACGAACGTTGGGGTGACATCCCATCTGCTGTATCGAGACGGACGTCGAGGTTGTCTCTAGGTTGCCGATGAACCGTCGAGTTTTGGAACTAGGGATTTTGCCGTGGCTCCATTTGTTTGATGATTGTTGCGTCTGCTGTGTCGAGACGAACGTCGAAGTGGTGACCATTCCGCACTGGTGTGAGATGATCTCCAGTTATCTTTCGGGCTTTATATGACTCTCCGTTAAGACCTTGAAGCTAGGAATTTGGCCTTCGCTTCGTTTGCTTTGCCACGTCCGAATCTTGTAGGAGGAAGAATGCTGGGGTGACAATTCGTCTGCTGTATCGAAACGAACGTCGGGGTGGAGCTGGGATTTTGCCGTGGCTCCGTTTGTTTGATGATGTTGCGTCTGAATCCCGCTGGAGGAAGAACGCTGTGGTGACAATTCGTCTGCTGTATCAAAACGAATGTCGAGGTGGAGCTGGAATTTTGCCGTGGCTCCGTTTGTTTGATTGTTGCGTCCGAATCCCGCTGGAGGAAGAACGCTGTGGTGACAATTCGTCTGCTGTATCGAAATGAATGTCGAGGTGGAGCTGGAATTTTGCCGTGGCTCCATTTGTTTGATTGTCGCGTCCGAATCCTGCTGGAGGAAGAACGCTGTGGTGACAATTCGTCTGCTGTATCAAAACGAATGTCGAGGTGGAGCTGGAATTTTGTCGTGGCTCCGTTTGTTTGATTGTTAGGCTGTAGATATTGCCGTTAAGATTTAGCTCCGTTTTCTGATGGAGCATTGGGAAGGAAAGGGTGCCCCCTTCTTTGTTTGTGCCCCTGGATTGTATACAGGGATTGCTGTACTATCGCCTGTAGGGCCAAAGTTTCATTCATTCATTTTTTTTTATTTCCGCGATGCTCTATCATTTCAGCTTTTATATCGTGAAGGTCGCGATTGCCCAATCATTTCGGCTATTTTTCGCGGTGCCCAATCATTTCGGCTATTTATTTTATTTTTACTCGCTGCTTTTTATTGCGAGTTGCCCAATCATTTCGGCTATTTTGCATGCATACATTTTTACTTGCTGCTTTTTATTACAAGTTGCCCCATCATTTCGGCTATTTCGTATGCATGTGTGGCTCGCTGATTTTTTATCGCGAGTGTGGAACTTGGAATCTGACACCAATCTCAGCATCAGTATCGCTACAACTGGAATATTGCCAGGAGCGAATCATCATTTTCCATGAAGGGACTTGGAATTTGATACTGTTTTAGGCATCAACATCGCTACAACTGGGATATTGCCAGGAGCGAATCATCATTTGCCTTTGTCGATATCGAACAAAGGGTGGCTTAGTAAATAGGGTTAGGATTCTGTCGACTAAGGCTTTTGACTTCATGAGCCGTAAGGGTCTCACAAAGGTATTTCTCCCTACAAGTCGTGAGGATCTCGTAGGTGTGTTTTCTCCTTAGGGATCATGAGGATTCCTAAGTGTATGTTCCCATGTAAGTCGTAAGGATCTTAAAAAAGGGTTTTCTCCTTATAAGTCGAGAGGACTTGCAAGGGCCGTTCACCGTATGGACATATCCCCAGTCACGGATGGGACTTGGTTAGGGAATGTTTATTCGCGCCCATGGATTGTATACAAGGGTCAGTATCGAGCCGCTTGTAGGGCCATAACGAAAGTTGTGGGGGTTGCTTAAGCACAGGTTTAGGTCTCTGTAACTTAAGACTTTCAAATCTTATGAGCCGTGAGGGTCCCATAAGAGAGTTCTCCTTACGAGTCATGAGGATCTCGCAAGTGTATTTTCTCCTTAGGAATCGTGGGGATCCCTAAGTGTGCTGCTCCCTTTGTGAGTCGTAAGGATCTCACGCGGGTGGTTTCTCCTTACAAGGTCGAAGGGACCTTATAAGTGTCTTTTAACGAGATTGTGCCCTTTCGGGTTTTCACGAACACTCGCCGGTAGCCCTGCTGTTTTTTACTCACGGAGCCCTTTCGGGTTTTCATCCGTGCCCGTTTCGCTTATGGACATATCGTCTCTTTTTTTTTGTGTTTACGAGGTCGCGCCCTTTCGGGTTTTCACGAACACTCGCTGGTAGTCCTGCTGTTTTTACTCACGGAGCCCTTTCGGGTTTTCATCCGTGCCCGTTTTGCTTATGGACATACCGTCTCTTTTTTTTTTATTTACGAGGTCACGCCCTTTCGGGTTTTCACGAACACTCGCCGGTAGTCCTGCTGTTTTTACTCACGGAGCCCTTTCGGGTTTTCATCCGTGCCCTTTTTGCTTATGGACATACCATTTTTTACTTTTTATTATTATTATTATTATTATTTATTCTTTATATATATATATTTTTTATATATTTTTTTTTATCTCGTCAGCCTAAGGATGCTGCGGTAGTAGTTTAAAGACATTTCGGTCATTTGCAAGTTTTAGGACATTGCGGTCCATCATTAGTTTAAGGACATCTCGGTCCGCCGTCGCCGTATTTGAGGCGAATATCTAGTTTATTGACTTTTCGGTCTATGGGGCTTTCTCCATGACTGACCATGTTACCCCCGGCGTATCCATCTTTCTCGGAGCATGCGGTTGTGGCGGGTTCACCTTCCAATTTTTGAACAACGCGAATTTGCCTTGTTGGTATTGGTCTTCAACCCAGTTCTTGAAGACGTAGCAGTCCTCGATCAGATGACCTACCGTTTGATGGTAAGGGCAATAATTAGGATTATTAACATCGCCTAGCCGCAACGGACGTTTTGGACTCGGCAGATTGATGAGTCTGTCGCACACTGCCAGCTCGAACAGTCCTCTTGTTTTATCTTGCGGAAACGAGTAAGGACGTTTCAATTTTTCCTGGAGGGGTTGCCGCTTGTTGCTTTGGCGAGCAACCGGTCTAGGGTCACTTAATTGTTGTTGAGCGCTGGCGACGAAGGTCGTTTTTCCTTTTCCTTTATCCTTTTTGTTCGCTCCGTTGTTTGTGGGGCCGGGATTTTTTCCGAGTAGCGCGCGATTGCATGGCTGAACATTCTCGCAGCTCCTCAATTCCTTCATTTTTGAAATAGATTCCCTGAGGGAAGGGTTGGGGGTAGCTTCTTCGTCAGAGTCACTTCCAAAGGTGATAATTTGCGATACCTTAGAGTCGGCCGTATGACAATCGTCGGCGGCTCTTTTGCGATCATCTATCGAATTTTTTCGACGTCTACAAGCTTCATATTTTGTCCTGTCGAAGTGTTGCTTTTGAGCGACATACACTTGCCACCAACAGTTAAAAGATTCGCAGTCTTCGGTAGGATGTATGATCTTCTGATGATATAAGCAGAAGTTAGGGTGCATCTCTACCTCAGCGAGAGTATTTTCTTCAAAGGGCGGTAGTTTCATTCCTACGGATAAAGCTTTGGCGAACCTTTTCCTCGTCTTGAATTTGTTTTTATCCGCAGTGGATGGCTTTTGATTTGACGGGAATGCTTTGGCTTTTTCCAGTATGGCCATTTCACGCTCTTGATTGGCTTTTGCTTTCAGACGAATTTCATTTAGGAAGACATCGATCAGCTCGTCTGATGGCTGTAGAATTTCCGGTTCGGGGTTCGCCATTGGTTTCTCGGCGTAAGAAGCTTCTTTATTATCTGTCAGTGAGTGAGAAATCACATGACAAGTCGCTACGTAGTCTTCGGATTCATCTGATGAGTTTTCTCCATCGTTTTCATCCTTGATTAAAGAACAAACCGCCCCCGGCGTGTCCGTCTTCTTTGGAGAGTGCGGCTGTAGTGGGTTTACCTTCCAGTTTTCCGACAGCGCGAACTTGCCTTGTAGGTACTGATCCTCGATCCATCCCTTAAAGACGAAACAATCCTCAATCGGGTGACTTACCGTTTGGTGGTAAGAGCAATAATTGAGATTATTGACATCGCCTGGTTGCGACGGACGTTTTGGACTCGGCAGATTGATGAGTCTGTTGCGCACTGCCAGCTCGAACAGTTTTCTCGTTTTATCCTGAGGAAACGAGTAAGGACGTCCCAGTCTCTCCTCGAGGGATGGGCGTGGACGCACGTTGTTTTGGCGAACGACCGGCTTTGAGTTGTTCAACTGTTGTTGAGCATTGGCGACGACGATCGCTTTCCCTTTTCCTTTCTCATTTCGGGAATCTGGTTTTGGAAGAGACGGTCCATGGCCCATCTGGTCCATTTGTGCTAATTTGTCAATCAAGGCCTGGAAGGTGGTCGGCCTGAAGAACATCATAAATTGCGAGATGGTCGCCTGCGGATCGAGAGTGCCCACAAACATGCCTACCACAGGTGCCTCTTCTATGCGTTGTTCGCATTTCGACCATAGGTTTCGCCATCGTGTTGCGTATTGGACCCACGTTTCGCCTGGCCTTATTCTGGCATTTATTAGTGCTGTTATCGAGGTGCGTTCACTAGCACTCGCGAATCTTTGTGTGAACAGTAGCTCCATCTCCGCAAATGTTTTGACAGAGTCGTTAGGTAGCTCCGAATACCATTCAAAAGCTGTTTCTGCTAAGCTGCCGACGAATTGGCGTAGCAACAACTTGTCATCGCCTCCAGTATTGCCGCATAAGGCCCTGAATTGAGCGACATGCTGATGCGGATTTCCTGTCCCTTTATATACGTGGAATTTAGGGATCGTATATCCCGGCGGGTAACTGATTTGGTCGTACCAGCTCGGATACGGTCGTCCGGTTCTAGCAATTTGCCCAGCCGCTTCATTCACCTGATGAACCCGGATCTGCTGAGCTATATATTCGTCCAAGTCAGCTTTGGATATTGTCTCCTCTTTGGCTGTTGACAGAGCCGGTGGAGGATTTGACGTTTCTCCCCTGTCGTCTTCAAGGACGATCGGAGGATCTTCAGCAGGAGGGTCCGGCTGTAACATCATCCCTACCATATCTTGGAAGAGGAGCGCCATCTGTTTTATGTTAGCCGCTTGCTCTGCAGCTTCTTTGTCCCTCTTTTCGAGGACTCTGCGTAAAAAGTCAGTGTCGGTTTCTTGTTCTTGACGCTCATTCGAAGACGTTTCAGAGCTTTCTTTTGGCTCAGTGAGTGCAGCCATTGTAGTCATCATTTCCTGAAGCTTTTGTTGTTGCTCCTGGGCTTTCGTCACGGATCGGGTGAGCGGTCGGTGGCCCGTAGAAGTGCAGCTTTCCTCCTTTTCAGAAGCCATATAAACAGTGTGCACCACTATGCCCCCAGATTTGGGGCGTTTGTGTTCAGCGCTTTTATGCTTCGCCATGTTCACAGGGGCTTTTTGCGGCCTCCTTTTCTTCTGAGTGATTGGAGTTAAGGGGGGCGTTGTAATGGGCACCCGGGTAACTATTGGTTTTTGGGGCTTGACGGAGTAATCCTTCTCTTGCCGAACCTTCATTTTTTTCCGTTGGCGGAGATGGTTTTCATCAATCACTGACTCCTGGACCTGTCGCCAGACTCTGTAAATTTTAGAGGACAGCCGTTGAGGGGGCTGTTCTAGCTTCTTCTCTGGAGTATTCTCCATAGGTGAAGGAGTTCGCTTCAGCACCGCAGTAGGAGAGTTTCTTCGCACCGTGTTTAGCAATTCAAAGCTGTTCCCGGTTGGAACAGCAGCATCGGTCCCCACCGTTGGAGCTGGCGGAGTTATCCCAGAGGGGGAGTTGCCCCCAGCCTTCTTTACTCGGCGCCAGTGGCGACGTCGAGCATGTCGTGCTAATGGAGTTGTTTCAGCTATAGGGGTGACCTCCTCATGCCCTCCCGTGTTGGTCAGAATATGCTGGTACCAGCCTTTTAAAGATCGACGTCCGTTGAACGGGGACGGCCAACCTGTCAGAAGCGGACTTCCGAGCATGGGAAGCAACCTTGGTGACTTCGCCAAGAACGGGAGCTGGGATGGCTATCCGCTTCGGGATAACGTCTTCTGGTATGGCAGGCTTCTTCATGGGCCCGATGGAGTTCTGGCCTAATCCATTAAAACCTGAAGCAGTGGAGTTGGGCGACCTGTTGAGAGGGGTCGCGGCAGTGGTAAGTCGATCGAAGACCGACTTCTTTGGAGCTTCTTGCAATGTCATTGGGGCGTTGAAGCTCATTGGTGGGAGCATGGTCCCAAAAAATAGTCCGGTGGTAGTTTGAGCCACCTGCTCCACCGGCATTTTGAAAAGGGAGGCCGCTTGGGGCCCATCACTCCTCCAGCAAGGACCGAGCGAGAATTGCAGTTGTAGGCAGTGCAGTTTGAAGCCATTGATCTTCTGTTTTCTGCACGGAGCAAGACACCAAATCTTAGTATCTCGAATCCACAGGTAACCACAGTAAACCGCGATTCGTTCGCGAACACGACACACGAAGTGTGGAGTGGAAAGTGGAAAAGGTCCCACCGGGCGTGCCAGAATCTGTTCCCCTCCGAATGGCGGCGCACAGGACCGCGATGTCCTGACGCTGAAATTCGGGGCAGATGCTATTTGGTTTTATCCGTCCACCTCTCCGAAGATGCCAAGTTGATTTATGGCACCGTGTATCGGAGGTTTAGACGGATGCGGCCGATGTAGCAGACTTCGTCAGATTCCCCCTCGCTTGAGGGGTTTTTGATTATGGGGACGCTCTTCCCTGCAGGCGGAAGCCCCTGCAGTTAATTACGCTACCGCATCGCGGTAACAACTTTTTCCTTCTCCAGAATTTCACTTCGTGTCGTGTGTGTTTGTTTGATTTGTGGTTGCCCGTAGATTGTATACGGAGACTGAGTAATGCCGTCGCCCGTAGGACGTGGACTAGTCCAAATCCGTATTTACTTAGATTTGGGTTTGGTGTTTTTAGTTTAAGGATGCATTAGTCGCGTTGCGGCTAAGATCAACTTAAACATTCGTTAAGGATACGTTAGTCCTGTTTTGAGACTAAGATCAACTTAACGGGATAATCCATTTAATATCTGGCCATCGGGACTCGTCACCTCTCTAACGTCATTGAAGGATTACAACGGCAGATGTCAGAGGAGTTCAGAGATGTACCCTTGAACCAAGGTTGATTTGGAGTTTTATAGTCCGTTTGAATGTTTAAGGATACGTTAGCCATGTTTGGGGCTAAGATTAACTTAAACGGGATCGTTTAGATCCGACAAAAGAGCATTTGAAGGCTCTATTGTTCCAGTTTAGGGACGTAGTGGTCCGTGTTCCAGTTTAGGGACATGGGGGTCCATTGCCAGTTTAGGGACGTAGTGGTCCATAGGTAGTTTAGGGACGTTGCGGTCCATGCTCCAGTTTAGGGACGTGGTGGTCCATATTCCAGTTTACGGACGTGGTGGTCCATATTCTAGTTTAAGGACGTTTCGGTCCGATATTAGTTTAAGGACGTCTCGGTCCGATATTAGTTTAAGGACGTCTCGGTCCGATATTAGTTTAGGGACGTCTCGGTCCGATATTAGTTTACGGATGTCTCGGTCCGATATTAGTTTACGGATGTGTCGGTCCAATATTAGTTTAAGGACGTCTCGGTCCAATATTAATTTAAGGACGTCTCGGTCCAATATTAGTTTAAGGACGTCTCGGTCCACGAGTTTAAGGACCCCGCAGTCCACATTGAAGGGTGTGGTCGTCGGGACTCGTCATCTCTCTGACGACGTTGAATGATTACAACGACGTGTGCCAGAGGAGTTCGGAGATGTACCCTCGAACTGGATATAAATTGATTTAAGAGAGAGCTATGCTCAGTCAATTTTAATTTGAGGACTTACGGCCAAAATTGGGCTAAGTCCAGTTGAAAATGTTCAACACTTTTATTAAATAATGCATTGCATTTCTTCCATTTTTTTGTTTGGGCTCTGCCCATAAAGATGCAGAACGTCAATTTATTCTGGGCTCTGCTCATTTATGAATGATGCAATGCATCTGTTTAATTAGGCCTGCTTGGTCTTTTAATTGGGCCTGGCCCTTCAGGAAAAGAAATGCATTGCATTTGTCAGGCGCTTTGCGCCAGTTGCTGAGCGCAAGCGCTTGTGGTGAGGACACGTGTCATGCTATGGTGAGCGCAAGCGCAACAGCGCAGTGCGCTGCGCTGCTGACACGTGGCGCGCTCTGTTAAGTTGCGCCGATTCCAAAGAGCAAAGCTCTATTTCAAGAGCGCGTAGCGCAAGTTGTTCTGTAGCTGACACGTGGCGCTCTCTCAAGAGCGTAACAGCGCTGTTTGGAAGTGCAAAGCACCAAGAATCTTTTAGATTCAAGAACAGAAGTGCAAAGCACTATTTGATTTCTTGATCTAATTTAGATCAAAGAAAAAAATAAGTTTTTCTTTTTGTTTGAAGAACCAGAGGTTCATAAAAGTGCAAAGCACTATTTTTATTTTGTTGTTTTCTTGTTTTAAAGAACCAGTGGTTCATAAGAAGTGCAAAGCACTATTTTTATTTTATGAAGATCATTGATCTAGTTTTTATATCAATGATCTACTAGAAGAAATTTCTTCTCCCTTGTGAAGGTTTTTTACCTTTTTCTTGAAATTTTTTCTTTTTCAGAGTTCTCTCTGTTTGAAGCTCTTGACATTTTTTCAAGAAAAAATGTTCATCCTTTGAATTGAGGCCTAGGGTCCTTTTTATAGTGCCCATAGATTAGTTAAATTTGTTAAAGAGATCTTTCTCTGAGTGATTTGGGGAATTTTCCCCACCGTTGGATCATTGATCCAAGGTTCTTCTGCTTTGCAGAAGAAAATCTTCTTGTTTTAACAAGAACAGAAAAGATTTCTTAGAATTTTAATTCTGTTTGGCGCAGATGCCCCAGCGTGTGACAAGTGTCGCGCAGCGCAAAGCGCAGCGCCACTGCGCTAGCGCATCTGCGCTGACACGTGTCGCGCAGCGCACAGTGCAGCGCAACTGCGCTAGCGCATCTGCGCTGACACGTGTCGCACAGCGCACAGCGTAACTGCGCTAGCGCATCTGCGCTGACACGTGTCGCGCAGCGCAGTGCTTGCGCAACTGAAGCGTTGCTTCCTTTAATAGAGCTTTGCTCTGATTGGGTGCGCCTTCTCGGGCGCTGCGCTGACGTATCATCGCCTGACACGTGGCGCGTTGCGCCCGGGATTTGAAGCGTTGCTTCATAATTTGAATTTTTGAATTTTCAGCAGAGCTTTGCTCTGATTGGGGGAAACAGCCCTATCATTTCGGCTTTTATTCGCGGTTGCCCCATCATTTCGGCTTTATTTTCATCTTTATTTTACTCGCTGATTTTTATTGCGAGTTGCCCCATCATTTCGGCTTTTCTCTATTTTTCTTTTATTTACACATTATTTTTGTTTATTTACATATATATATATATGTATAATTTTACATTCCCAGTTTAACGACTTAGAGGTCGACTGTTCCCAGTTTAATGACGTGGTGGTCGACTGTGCCCAGTTTAACGACGTGGTAGTCCTCTGTTTCCAGTTTAACGACGTGGTGGTCATCTGTTTTCAGTTTAACGACGTAGGGGTCGTCTGTTTCCGGTTTAAAGACTTAGTGGTCATCTGTTTCCAGTTTAACGACGTAGAGGTCATCTGTTTCCAGTTTAACGACGTAGAGGTCATCTGTTTCCAGTTTAAAGACTTAGGGGTCATCTGTTTCTAGTTTAACGACTTGTTGGTCATCTGTTTCCAGTTTAAAGACTTGGTGGTCATCTGTTTCCAGTTTAACGACGCAGAGGTCGTCTGTTTCCGGTTTAATGACTTAGAGGTCGTCTGTCTCCAGTTTAACGACTTAGAGGTCATCTGTCTCCAGTTTAACGACTTGGTGGTCATCTGTCTCCAGTTTAACGACGTAGAGGTCATTGATGGAGCTTGCATGAGATGCCTTATTACTTTGTCGGTGTTGATGGCCTAGCCCCCAGCTGGGGCCAAGGAAAGCCGTTCAAATATCGACTTGCGTTTGAAGATGGCAATTGGAAATTGTTAACCCCTGCAAAAAGAAGCAATATTTCAGTACAGGTAATCAATCTATATTGATTGAGTTCGCATGAATATTTAACCCGAAATATGGGAGGAGAGATTGGTCCCACCGGGCGTGCCAGAATCTGTAGGGTGTTTTTCGTCATCCCATTGAGATGGGAATACGCGCGCGCTTGTCAGGCGTACTACAGATTCCTCCTGTCTAGGGTAGGCCGGGGTTTAATGATTGTGGGGATCTAAATCTCCGGCAGCCGCGGACTAAGCTGCCGTTAATTACCCCTCGTCTTTGGTGCGAGGGAACCTCCGATTGACGGGTTAAACTGGTCATGCGAACTCAATATGCAGTGTGCGTGTGATGTGTTTTGAAAGGGGGTTTTGGGTATATCGGGAGCCACGCAGAGTTTTTACGGGGGTCCCGCTACCCGGATAGCGGGCTGGGGGTCAAGAGGGCTAGTAGCCTCCTTGCGGGGTGCGGGGCAGCGTCCCGTTAGAAATTTTTTCTAACAGGGACAGTGTCGTGGAGTATGTGTGTATGCACATATGTATACATATGTATATATATATATATGTATATATAAAAAAAAGAGGGGGAAAAAGCATCCAAAGGATGCATGGGGGCAGCACCTTGGGCGTTGTGCGCCTAGGTGCTGTGCGCTCAGGCGCTAGAGTGCCACGTGTCGGCACGTGGGCGCTCTGCGCTTGAGCGCTGGGCGCTAGAGCGCAAGCACCGACACGTGGCACTCTAGCGCCTGAGCGCTGGGCGCTAGAGCGCAAGCGTGCCACGTGTCGGCACGTGGGCGCTTTGCGCTTCAGCGCCCGACGCTCGAGCGCAAGTGCGCCACGTGTCGGCACGGGGGCGACTTGCGCTTGTGCTTGAGCGCAAGCGCGCCATGTGTCGGCACGGGGGAGACTTGCGCTTGAGCGCTGGGCGCTTGAGCGCTGGGCGCTTGAGCGCAAGTGCACCACGTGTCGACATGGGGGCGACTTGCGCCTGAGCGCTTGCGCTTGAGCGCAAACGCGCCACGTGTCGACACGGGGGCGACTTGCGCTCGTGCGCTCGAGCTTGAGCGCAAACGCGCCACGTGTCGGCACCGGGGCGACTTGCGCTCGTGCGCTCGAGCGCAAAAGCGCCACGTGTCGGCACGCGGGCGCTCTACGCTTGAGCGCCGGCGAGGAAAAGAGGCGTTTAGCCTAAAAAAAATTCTCGGAAGAGAAATCAGAGAGGAGTTGGACTCCTGAGTGTTTTTTTTTTGGGTTTAGTGAAATGGGTTCTTCTTCTTCCTCCTCTGTTAGCTGGATCTTGAATATCAAGAGATGTGAGATTTCAAAATCTCTCCTTTTGGGGATCTAAAGACAAATCCAAGTTCCCCTTTGTGGGTTTGGTGGTGAAAAATTATTTTGTTTTTGAAAAGGAAGAGTAAAACTCTTGAATTAATTCAGAAGAAAGAAGAAGGTTTGAGACCTTCAGAAAAGGGAAAGAGATACAAACCCTAGGTTTTTTAGAGAATGAAAGTATATTTTTTTTATTCATCATCATTTTGCCTTATATAGGCTTACATATTTACATATAGTCCCCTGGGCTTCACAAAATGGCATTTTGCCTATCCCATGGCTCATGTGTCATTTCATTTTTGCACATAAGCCATGGGCTTACAAAATATTGGCTTTATGCCCATTTTGCATACATTCATGTATAAAAAAATTACATAAAAATTATTTATTACATGATTTCGTTGTTGGCATGGGGGAGGCTGGTCGCGGGCTCGACTTGGGCATGGGCCCAGTTGACCTGGGCTTGGGCCCACCTAGCTTGGGGGTTGACCTGGACTTTGACTCGGTCAACCGGGGTGTAAATTTTTACCCCAACAATGACCTCTCATGGTGCTTCGAAAATGAGGATGAAGATGAGTTGATCTCATAATTTCCACCGGCGCCAAAAGAATTGAAAGATGGAATACATACTACTGCGGACAACCTAAGGAAAATTGACTTGGGGATGGAAAACGACCCCCAACCAATGTTCGTCAGTGAGCCGTTGTCTAAAGAGCAAGTGACTACGCTAAAAGACGTGCTCATGCAGTATAAAGACTGCTTCGCATGGAACTATTCCGAGATGTCGAGGCTATATCTAGAAATAGCTGTGCATAAATTGGCAATATCTCCGGACGTCAAGCCAGTCAAACAAACACCAAGAAGAATGCGGCTCGAACTTGAGATGAGTATCAATGCCGAGGTCAAGAAGCTAATCGACTCCGGCTTCATCTAAGAAGTTCAGTACCCTGACTAGATCGCCAACATTGTCCCAGTGATGAAGAAAAATGGAACGGTGCGCATCTGCATGGACTTTCGGGACCTCAACAAAGCCTGTCCGAAGGATGATTTTTCCGTACCGGTTACCGAGCTAATGATAAACAACACGTCCACTCACGAAGTCTTCTCCTTCATGGACGGCTCATCAGGATACAATCAAATAAAGATGCATCCCAAAGACCAGAAGCATACCGCTTTCCGGACTCCTCTGGGCATATTCTGCTACAAAGTGATGCCTTTCGGTCTGAAGAACGCTGGCGCTACCTATCAGAGGACCATGACAAAGCTCTTCGATGACCTCATACATGGGATTGTCGAATGTTACATCGACGACCTCGGAGTGAAAAGCAAATCGTACGAGGAACACCGGGAGCATTTGAAGATAGTGTTCCAATGTCTTCGTGAGTATAACCTGAAGATGAACCCTCTGAAATGCGCATTCGGAGTCTCCTTAGGCAAATTTCTAGGATTCATCATCCGACACAGAGACATCGAAATAGACCCGTCAAAGATCAAGGCGATTATGGAAATGCCGTCGCCGAGAACTCTCAACCAACTGCGGTCTCTACAAGGGAAGCTCGCGTATATCCGACGGTTCATAGCCAACCTCTCCGGAAAAAGCCGTCCCTACAGTCACCTAATGAAGAAGGGAATCATGTTCGTTTGGGATCGTAAATGCCAGAGTGCGCTGGACGAAATCAAGCAATACCTGCAGAATCCGCCGGTACTGACCGCTCCGGTCAAGGGAAAGCTTCTCATCCTGTACACAACCGCCTTTGAAGGTTCCTTAGGCGCACTATGGGCACAGGAAAACGACCAAGGGAAGGAGAAAGCTCTCTACTATTTGAGCCGAGTTCTCCTGGGGGTAGAAAACAACTACTCCCCTATCGAAAAACACTGCCTGGCATTAATCTTTGCTATAACGAAGCTCAGACACTATGCTTTGGCGCAAGAGGTCCATCTCATATCAAAGGTGGATCCTCTCAAGTATTTGATGTCAAGAGCCATACTAACAGGACGACTCGCTAAATGGGCCCTCCTCTTGATGGAGTTCTCGATATTCTATCGACCCCTCAGGGCAGTGAAAGGCCAAGCCATCGCCGACTTCCTCGCTGAGCATCCGATACCTGGCGACTCACCTTTAAATTGCGAACTGCCAGACGAGCACGCGTTTGACACGATCGACGGGGAGAAAGGAGGGAGTGATACCCGATGTGAACTCTATTTCGACGGAGCATCTTCCGTGAAGAAGCGACAGCACAACACCCCTATAATCAAATCTGGGCTAGGCCTTATCTTCATGACTCCGCAAGGAGAGATAATGCGCTTTGCCTTTTCCTTAACAGAGCCGAGGACAAATAATGAGGCAGAATATGAGGCGTTGATAGCAGGTCTTGAGATCGCTGTCGACATGGGAATCGAAAACCTCCTCATATACGGAGACTCCCAGTTGGTCGTTAGCCAAGTAAACGGTGACTATCAAACATGCAAACCAGAGTTGGTAAAGTATGGCAAAAGAGTGCAACAGTTATTAACTCAAATTCCCTCTTACGCCCTGGAAAGCATACCGCGTACAGAAAATAGCAAAGCGGATGCACTAGCCAAACTCGCTAAAGAACTGGCTGATCGAAACCTCGATGACGTAAGGATAATTGTACAAAGCCGTCGGGTTCTTGCACCCGCAGAAATATCTCCGAAGTCGTCTGAAGAAAAGAAAGCGACCAAGCAAACAACCCTATAAATAGAGGATCAAGAAAAGGCTAAGGATTGGAGAGAAGTCTTTATAGACTACTTCAAATTCCGTCAGACACCTGAAAATGCATCCTCATGACATCAGCTCATGAAACGAGCTCTGTCTTTCGCCTTCGTCAATGATACTCTATATAGGAGATCGTTCGACTCTCTGTGATTGAGATGCCTAGGACCGAAAGAAGCAAAGAGAGTCGTCCAAGAAACTCACGACGGACTCTGTGGTTCTCATCAAGCCGGGCCAAAGATGAAGCTGAAGATCAAAAGAATGGGCTACTATTGGCCCACGATGATTCAGGACTGCCTCGAATACGCGAAGCAGTGTCATTCGTGCCAAATTCATGGAGACTTCATCCACCAGCATCAAAACCCGCTACACCCATCAGTGGCTAGCTGGCCGTTCGAAATGTAGGGAACCGACATAATTGGGCCCATCGAACCAGCATCATCCAAAGGACATCGATTCATATTGGCGACAACTGATTACTTCTCTAAGTGGGCAGAAGCTATACCGCTAAGAGAAGTGAAGACGGAGAATATTCTTTATTTCTTCAAGACACACGTCATCTATCGGTTCGACACTCTGCGATGGATTATCTCTGATAACGGGCCAGCCTATAGAAGTCACAAAATCAGCCGCTTTCCGCAGCAGCATAATATAGATTGGAGATATTCTTCAGTTTATAATCCCCGAGCTAACGGTCTAGCTGAGGCTTTTAACAAGACCTTGGCAAAGATCATAAAGAAGACGGTGTCCAAAAATAAAAAGGACTGGCATGAGAGACTGCATGAAGCCCTCTGGGCGTATCGAACTACGTTCAAAACGGCCACAAATACAACGCCATTCGAGTTGGTGTTCGGCACAGAAGCGGTACTCCCCCTGGAGATAGAGCTACCCTCTCTACGAGTGGCGGTTCGGTACGAACTAACAGATGAAGAGAATGCTCATCTTCGGCT
This sequence comes from Agapanthus africanus, assembly GCA_030015575.1. Classification (NCBI taxonomy): domain Eukaryota; kingdom Viridiplantae; phylum Streptophyta; class Magnoliopsida; order Asparagales; family Amaryllidaceae; genus Agapanthus; species Agapanthus africanus. The sequence continues at coordinate 217,947,776 of CM057338.1, forward strand.
TGAAGAGCTAGACGCCCTCGATGAAACTCGTCTCATGGCACAACAAAACTTAGAGGCTTACAAAGCAAAGATGACACGCTCATATGAAAGATTAACTAGGCCGAGAACATTCTGCCAAGGCGGACTTGTTCTAGTTGTCAAAAGACCTATGATCCCCAATCGTGCCAAACGGGGGAAATTCGAGCTAAATTATGAGGGCCCGTACATCATAGACAAAGTCTACCAAGGTGGGGCCTACTTGCTCATGGACATGCATGGCGAAAGACCCTTCCGGCCAATAAACGGTCGCTTCCTTAAGAAATACTACGCTTAACAAGTCACGGCTCAGGTTAATGATGGATGACAACGCTCGTGTCCGCTCGCTGTCTTCCTGAGTCTAAACTCTATATCTGGCAAAACTTCGCCTCGAAGTTATAATGGACCATAATGTCTTTAAACTAGCTATAGACCGTAATGTCCTTAAACTAGCTATGGACCGTAATGTCCTTAAACTAGCCACGGACCGAAACGTCCCTACACTAATTACGGACTGTAACGTCTTTAAACTACTATGAACCGCGGCATCCTTAGGTTAATGTGGCAAAAAAAGGTACGTCCATAAGCGAAATGGGCATGGATGAAAACCCGAAAGGGCTCCGTGAGTAAAAACAGCAGGGCTACAGGCGAGTTTGTGAAAACCCGAAAGGGCGCAGGCTCGTAAAAAATTCCGGTGCACTTGCAGGGTCCTCTCGACCTTGTAAGGAGAAAATACCAGCGTGAGATCCTTACGACTCACAAGGGAGCAAAACACTTAGGAATCCTCACGATCCCTAAGGAGAAATCACACTTACGAAATCCTCATGATTTGTAAGGAGAATTTCCCCCTATGAGACCCTCACGGCTCACAGGATTCAAAAGTCTTAAGATACAGGGATCTGAACCTGTTCTTAAGCCATCATATCCCCTATACTGCTCTACAGGCGGTCAATATTGATCCTTGTATACAATCCATGGGCATAAATAAGCGTTCCCTCACCCAGTTCCACTGATGGTGTGAAATTCCCCTGTTTGGTGAACAACACTTGTAGGTCCTCTCGACTTGCAAGGAGAAAATGCTCTTGTGAGATCCTTACGGCTCTCAAGAGAAAACGCACTTGGAAGTCCTCACGACTTCTAAGGAGAACATATACCTACGAGATCCTCACGACTCGTAGGGAGAAACACCTTTATGAGACCCTTACGGCTCGTAAAAGTCAAAAAGCCTTAGTCGACAGGATCCTAACCCTGTTTGCTAAGCCACCTTTGTTCGATAACGGCGAAGGAAAATGATGATTCGCTCCTGGCAATATTCCAGTCGCAACGATGCTGATGCTAAGATTGGTATCAGATCTCAGGCCCATACTCGCAACAAAATCAGCGAGCCAAAAATACATATAAAAATAGCCGAAATGATTTGGCAACTCGCAATAAAAAGCAGCGAGTAAAGAAAAAGAAAAATAGCCGAAATGATTGGGCACCGCGAAAAATAGCCGAAATGATTGGGCAATCACGACTTTCGCGATATAAAAAGCTGAAATGATAAAACATCGCGGAAAGAAAAAGAAAAAAAAGAAAAGGGAAAATGAAACCTTTGCCCTGCAGGTGAGATCACACTGACCCCTGTATACAATCCATGTGCACAAACGAAAAGGGAGCCATATTGTCCCTCCAGGCTTCGTTAGAGGGAAGCCAGATCTCGATGGCTACCATAGCCGAGAAATCAGCAACGGCGTTCCTCCTCATCCCAGCAGGATACGGAAGTGACACCACCAATCGGAGCCATGGCAAAATCCCTAATTCTAAGACTCCACGGTTCGCAGTCAACCCCGACACCGCAGAAAGCGGAAATAAGTCAGCCAATGACCTCCCCGTCAGAGCAACGCTCCATCTTGGAAACAAGTCAGCCAATGACCTCCCCGCCGGAAAAACCTATCGATTAAGGGAAATAAGCATCCTTGGCGAGAACCTCGAATCAGGGAAATCAGCATCCTTGGTGAGAACCTCCTGATTCGTTTCGACCCGCAAGGAAATCAGTGTCTTTACAGGAATCTCTCGATCCGTTTCGACCTTAGGGAAATCGGTGTCCTTGGCAAAAACCTCTCGATTCAGGGAAATCAGCGTCCTTGGCGAGAACCTCCTGATTCGTTTCGACCCGCAAGGAAATCGGTGTCTTTGCAGGAATCTCTCGATCCATTTCGACCCCAGGAAATCAGTGTCCTTGGAAAAAACCTCTCGATTCAAGGAAATCAGCGTCCTTGGCGAGAACCTCGACTCAGGGAAATCATCGTCCTTGGCGAGAACCTCCCGATTCGTTTTGACCCGTAAGGAAGTCAATGTCTTTGCAGGAATCTCTCGATCCATTTCGACCCCAGGGAAATCAGTGTCCTTGGAAAAAACCTCTCGATTCAGGGAAATCAGCGTCCTTGGCGAGAACCTCCTGATTCGTTTCGACCAGTAAGGAAATCAGTGTCTTTGCAGGAATCTCTCGATCCGTTTCGACCCCAGGGAAATCAGTGTCCTTGGTAAAAACCTCTCGATTTAGGGAAATCAGCGTCCTTGGTGAGAACCTCGACTCAGGGAAATCAGCATCCTTGGCAAGAACCTCCTGATTCGTTTCGACCCGCAAGGAAATCAGTATCTTTGCAGGAATCTCTCGATCCGTTTCGACCCCAGGGAAATCAGTGTCCTTGGCAAAAACCTCTCGATTCAGGGAAATTAGTGTCCTTGGCGAGAATCTCTCGATTCGTTTCGACCCGCAAGGAAATCAGTGCCTTTGCGAGAATCTTTCGATTCGTCTTGACCTACAGGGAAATTAGTGTCCCCGCGCATAAAAAGAAAATTCTCTTATGAGATCCTTACGACTCTCAAGAGAAAACGCATTTAGGAGTCCTCATGACCCCTAAAGAGAAAATACACCTGCGGGATCCTCTCGCCCCGTAAGGAGAAAAGTCTTTATGAGACCCTCATGGCTCATAAAGTTGAAAAGTCTTAGGTGGAAGATCCTAACCCTGTCTCCTAAGCCATCACTGCCCCGCAAAGAGGTCAAGATGGACTATCTACGGGCCACACTCTCCGAAGTCGAACATCGACAAGGAGGGAAACAACCACTTACAAGTCCTCTCGACTTGTAGGCGGGAAAAATTCTCTTATGAGATCCTTACGACTCTCAAGAGAAAACACACTTAGGAATCCTCACGACTCATAATGAGAAAATACACCTACGGGATCCTCTCGACTCGTAGGGAGAAAAGTCTTTATGAGACCCTCACGGCTCATAAAGTTGAAAAGTCTTAGGTGGCAGATCCTAACCCTATCTCCTAAACCATCATTACCCTACAAAGAAATCAAGATGGACTATTATATACCATCTACGGGCCATATTTACTAAAGTAACATGCCAACGATACAGCAGAGAAAAGAAAGCGATAGTACGAGATAAAAAAAATGTCTTTTATTCATGGATTCAATTGAGTACAAGATACATCATATAAAAGAATAAAAAAAAGAAAAGAAGAATGCATGTTGTTCATAGATTACAAATTTTCAGTCGATACAAAGATGGCTACTAAGAAGGAGGCGTCTTCAGCACGTCAGCAAGCCGCTCGCACACTCCTTGCAACTCCTTTTCATGGTCAGCCATCGCGGCCAACTCCATCTCAATTCGAGCCCGTTGCTGCAAACAGGATGAGATCTTCTCATCGATTTCCTGCCAAGCAGCTTCACAACTCTGCGTAACCCGCTCAGCGAAGTCAAGCTTCTGCCTCAGCACCAGCCCGTCAGAAATACATCGTTGGAGGTATTCAAAGATAGCTTTCAGCTGCGCAGCATTCGCTTCGACCTGGGCACGCAATTGGACAGACTCGCTGGAAGCCGCCTCATGTTCCTTCCGTCTCAGGATCGCGTCTTGTTCAAAATGACGAAGGAAAGGGACACTCCGCTCAACCCATGCAACCCGCTGGGAGTTCAAAGCCAGAACCTCAGGAGCGAGACGCTTGAGCTCAATTTCGTACAGGCAAGCCTCGATCTGTCTGCAGTAATTAACCCAAGACCCGACGATATCTTCGTCATGGAAGTTCACGAGCGTCTCCAGTATTGGATTGACCTCAATAGCAAAATCCGCAGCGAATGTGAAAGCCTCGGCATCAAGATCCTCGACGAATTCGCTCAACATTCGTCGGCTGTTTGCAGCACCCCGCGAAGATGTGCGTTTCCCAAAAGGCCCTGCGGGCATGGGAATACGAGACTCAAAGGGAGCTGGAGCTGGTGCGATTGCTGCAAAATGAATTACGGTTAAATGCTGACTCACGAAGTAAAGAAATCATATGGTCGATAAAGTCTACTATACCAGCTGTGACAGGCGGCAGGAAGGGGAGTGTCGGAGTCGTGGCTATTCTTTCGCCTCCTCCTTCAACCCGCAACACTATGATCAACATGAAGAAAACTTAAAAACAATACGTTTACGCTTAAAAAGAAAAGGAGGAGCACTGGCTAAAGACTATACTCACCGACACCAGCAGGTTGAACGATCTCCTACTGGAAGGAGAAATGCGGGTTCAGCACCTGATATAGATGGTCAAAAAGGACTCCTGCAAAGTTGTGACAATACACTGTCAGTACAAGGAGGATATTACCCATAGTGAAACCGATAAATCACAAACATATACCTTCCAGCATTTCAGAGGGCATGGGAGAAGGCGAGGGAACAACAGCCGTCGTGGCGGCGACTGGAGGTGCTTCAGATGGCACAATCTCAGCGTTCACCGCACCTACACTCAAAACAAACAAAATATCATCAGAGGGAGCTGAATGGGATTGAGGAATAAAAGAGAACAGTGACCCTAGACTTACCTGATGGGTCATCAACTAAAACCGCGACGGAAGCATCACCAGGCGTAGTGGCTTCTTCGCTCTCCTTCAGTGGAATAGTTTCTACGCCCGTAGCTTCATCCCCTGATTCGACAAGGGCCGTCATGACGCCCGCGACGCCCGCCGATATCAGGAAGCCACAAGGGGAAAGAGCGGCAGTTTGGGCAGTCCCAGACTCCCGAGAGAGAGTAGCCACATCGGGCTTTGTGGTCGCCATCGCCTCGCCTGTCGTCCCATCATCAGGACTTGGTCCTGCAGGATATGATATATCAGAATTTACGGATCGAGTTCTAATAAAAAAAAGACCGGGCATTACATTACCCTGCGATGGATTCTCAGTTGCCTCCCGAGCCGCGCACGCAACCTATTTATGGGCGGTAAACAGGGCAACTGGAGCACCCTCTGAAGGAATAGCGACAGGTGGAGTGGTGCTTGAGCCTGCACCTATAGCTAAGACGGCATCACGTTCTTTCGCTGCACGCCTCCTGCGCTTCCTTTCGGTCTAGGCCGTGAGAGCTGACCTCCTCAGGACTTCCGACAAGGGTATACCGTCGTATGAACTGAGCTCTGCCTACGGCGTCATTACAACGTCCATCATCGGCTACTTTAGCGAGGCCCCCTGCGGTGGCTTGGAGATAGCCGTGGCTGTGGTAGCCGGCTCTAACAATGCCGCTGCGTCACCACTCGGGATAGGCGCTACACTTGGAATAACCCGAGTCGAGGTAGTCCCTGAAACAAAATGAAAGGAAGGGTCAGAGCACGAATAAAGAAAGGAATAAAGGCATAATGAACAAGAATTTTACCAAGGCCCAAGGAAGCGCGGAGCCTCTCTTCCTCTTCGAATGTCTTGAGGGAAGCCGCGAGAGCCTCTTCGGCGGAAATACCTGTTGAAGGAGAAAGCGTCAGTAGAAGCATAATAAAAGAAGATAGTCGCAGAAGAATGTATCTGAAGTATACCTGACTTCGCGACAGTGATCAGTGCCGCTTCATCACGATCTAGTCGCTCGTAAGCCTCAAGGGCAGCCTGGAGATCAGTATCATCCGCAGGCGCGATGAATAAACCCTCATTTGTTCCATACTCGCACAAAACCTCACTGTAAGGAGCATGTGGCTCCTGGCCAAATATGACGTCGGCAGAAAACAACGACTTTTTCTTCTTTTGCGAGCGAGCGCTGGCAGCCGATGATAAAAGCTTGCGCTTCACAGGCATTTTTGGGTGGCGGGTCCCGATTTCTTCACCAACGCCAGATTCCGGGGATGCTGCAGCTGCCGTTTCCACATGAACACGGGGTAGGGGCTTCTCAGGAAAAGCGCGCGGGACCGCAACCGCGGCAGCTTCTCTTAAGGAAGGACGAACAATGGGCCATCTCTTTAAGAGGACAGCTGATTACCAGCAGAGGCTGCACCCTTGCAATCGAGCAGTAACCGCTTTTCTTCCTTAATAACAGCACCCGTTGCATGCTGGTACCACGCCACGTATGCGCTCGAGGCTTTCGGAACGCAGCTCGACTCACTGATAAAAAAGTTGGACCCGGTGTTTAGCCGCATGAAATGGTACAGCGCGCTGCGGATACCCTCTTCTGTAGCAACCGGCTCAGCTAAAAAGGCCTTTAGCGGGACACCCTGATCGTAGCTCGACTGTTAAGCGAAACGGTGCGGGTTATACTTCATGAACAGCGCCGAATCGTTCTGCCTGAACATTAAAAAGCCCGGCCTGATTGAATACAAATGCAGAATCTTCCGAGCCTTCAATGTAGGAGCCCCGTCTTTGAAGGTGTCACGCAGCGGCTGCACCGTTTTAGCGGATTCCTTGCCAATAGTTAAGACCTTATCGACGAAAGTCATGTTATCCCCGACCATACGTGGGCAAAGGACCAGACCCCGAGCCTCTCGCTGTGACAGATCTAAAGCAGAAAAGTCAACTAAAAACATAACCCGGGGGAAATTATAACTGTCATAGAAACGGGGCCGTTTGTGGACTCCAAAAGCGCAGAGCACATGCAGCTTGATCCACGACGTGAAATAATGCAGCGGGAGATTTACGGGCTGTACCCCCGGCTGAGTGGTGTCTGCCGCTAAGCTGAGGCTATGATACAGGTGAGCCAGCCCAGTGATCCCGACGGCCACTCGCGTCCCGGCAACCATTCGGTGAGCCGGATAGAAGACGGATGGCATCATGTAACGAGGGTGCATTGGAGCATAAACCAGCTTAACCATAGGCCGAGGAACCCCAAAAAGAACGCCTCTTCATCGATATCTGAAGCTGCGAGCTCTGTAAAGGGGATGACCGGGGTATCTGGGAGGAAGAAATTCTTTTGATCTGCTTCCGCTGTCGGCTGACTGTCCAAGCCAAAACCAAAAGGATCATCAAGCTTTGCGAATTTCGTGGTTTGTTTTGACAAAGCTTCCGGGAGAAGAAAGCGGGCAATGAAATCCGCGAAGCTGACTCCGTGCCCTCCGGACTCGAGAAACAGACTCTCGTAAATGTTCAACACCTTGATTAGACTCGGGAATCGATGTTGAATAGCATTCTCCGGAGTAAGATCCATCACCACTGATTTGGTGTCGAAGATGTATTCGTCAGGGGGAAGTATTTCCTTGTAATGTTCCCCTCTGATGGATAGGCCCGAAATTTCTGCAAATTCCTCCAAGGAAATCGAAACCTCCCGGTCCGATAAAAGAAAGGTGTGAGTCGGGATATTCCACTGTTCCAAGAAAGCCTTGACCCACCATACGTGAGGCGCGGGATACTGGAAAAGCGGCACGTAGACAGCAGGGTACAACCCGAGCTTCAGCAGCAACGACCTTTTGGCCGCCAAGATGTATCGAGCCCACTGCAAGTATCCAGCTGAATAGCGAGGAGTCAAGCCTATCATGTATGCCTGTCCCTAAGGGCGCAACTTGCCTTGACATATGCGCCGCCACAGAATATCTAAAGCCATCGGCGGCTGTACAGGTATCGAGCCCATAGAAGGCTGGAGGCGTCCATCTGTAATCCAGTTAACCTCCTCCACAGCGTAATTCACCCAGGGTGAGTCAGCATAATGAATGGCGGAAATTGGCTCTGAAGGCACCGCACAAGAAACTGCGCCGACCCTGAATAATTTGGTTGTACCACAACCCCCATAAGTGAAGAGACTTCTGCTCCGGGTCGTGATCTTTAATCAACGCAAAAACTTCCCGATCCACGGGCGCGTCGGCGTATGCACTCTCTGGGTGAACAAATGGGAAAGAAGAGTCAAAAGATATAGTACCTATGCGAAAAGAAACAAGAGTTAGATGTCAATACTACATTACAAATTCTGACATTTGGTACTTTAAATTTGTACCACACTGCAATTCAGAAAAAAGGGACCAAGGGGGACCCACAAAATCAAAGTGACGGCTCATCATTGATGAGACAGTCAATCATTAAGGAGGAAATCCTAAAAAGATTCTCATTTAAAGAGAAACTTATTGGGCCAAGGAATTAAACCCCCTCGAGAGCAGTGCTCTGCAAACAGAAATTACATCGTCAAATTTAATTATGAAGGGAATAAAAATTCCCCAAAATTTCTAAGAGCCATGCTTTGTGAAAACGATAAAGTAACCCATCAGAACCCTAATAGGTTCTTCATAAAGATGAACAATGTTCTAACTAATGGGTTAAGTAACCCTAAAAATCCATTTTAAGATCTATGATCTGAGAAGAGCAAAGCTCTGTTAATGGGTTCGACCCTTACCAAATTTGGGCAGAGTTCTTACTCTAAAAGGAATTTCCTTGGGCAGAGATCTAAGCTCTGAAGGGAGAATTAAATTCTTAGAAACAAAAAAGTAAGAAGATGAACAGAAGTTATCTCAAGGGCCAAAGGCCCTACTTATAGGCGCTGGAAAACGATCCAACTTCCAAGATGATCCAACGGTGGAAAGGTTGCCACCACTGCACTCACGTGTGAGCCACGTGAGCGCAACGGTGGAGGGCATTTGTTTCCCCCAATAAGAGAGCAAGACTCTGTTCAAAATTTAAACTGAGGCAGCGCCTCACGTGCAAAGCACGAGAGCGCCAGCGTCCAGAGTTAAAAACTCTGAGGCAGCACCTCACGTGCAAGGCACGAGAGCGCCAACGCCAAGAGTTAAAAACTCTGAGGCAACGCCTCACGTGCAAAGCACGAGAGCGCCGGAGCCAGAACTAAAAGTTCTCCATCCTTGGATCAAAGATCCAACGAAGATGATAAATTATCAGATCACAGAATTAAATTCTGATTGAGAAAATACTCCTTAAATCTTTCTAAACAAGAAAGATTGTGCCCTGTAAATCAGAGCACCGTTGGATCAAAGATCCAATAGTGATTAAAAATCACCAAGATACAGAATAAGTTCTATATGGGAAAATATTTTTCCAATCTTGTAAAAAAGAAGAAAGATGTCTTCTGTAAAACAGAAGTCCTTGGATCAAAGATCCGACGGTGGATAAATTCCCCAAATCAATTAAGAAATCTCTCAATGAGAGATTTCCTTAACTGAATCAACAAATCAGCATCCCCTATATAAAGGACCCAAGACTTCAAGTCTTAAAAAGAAGAACCCCCCCATAAACTTCAAGTTCAGAAAGAGGAGCAAGCAAAAAGAGCTTTAAAAAACAGAAAGGGAAGAAGAAGAACTTTCTTCAAGGTAAAGAGAGATCATAGTATCTCATCTGCATACCCAAGGGTTTAACCCTAAAAAAAAGAACATAGTTCTTACCTTGGATCTGAGATCCATGAGACAAATCTCCCACCAATGAGAATTTAATTCTCGTAGGGATGAATTTGTTCTTGAGGATTGAAGATCCAGGGAAAACATAGAATTGAATTCTTCAGAAAATGCACAAAGAAGGAAACAGCGCCATGCGCTCCACGTGCCCCTCACGTGAGCGCTAATAAATTAAAGAGTGCTTAGCACTCAGTGGTTGGCGCCCAGCGCCAAGCGCTCCACGTGCCCCTCACGTGGGCGCTAATAAAATAAAGAGTGTTCTACACTCAGTGATTGGCGCCCAGCGACAAGCGCTCCACGTGCCCCTCACGTGGGCGCTAATAAAGTAAAGAGTGCTCTACACTCAGTGATTGGCGCCCAGCGCCAAGCACTCCATGTGCCCCTCACGTGGGCGCTAATAAAATAAAGAGTGCTCTGCACCCAATGGTTGGTGCCCAGTGCCGAGCGCCCCACGTGCTTCTCACGTGGGCGCTGTTTAACATAAAACGCTCTGTAAATAAAGCCCAGCGCCATAAAGAGTGTTTAACACTCAATATAAAAAAAACAAAAAAAGGGGTGAGTATCAAAGCCCATATCAATGCTCTGCATTATTGAACAAAAAGGGACTGAGTCCAAACAAGTGTTTAACACTTTATTCAAAAATTGAATGGGTTGAGTCCAAGCTGACCAAAAACCCCTAACTCAGATCAACCAAGCCCATGGGCTCATAATTTTTCTAAATTTGATCTTAGTCCTAAAACCAACTACAGATCTCTCAACCGACATTGGTTCAAGGATACAACTCCCCACACCTCTGATATATGTCGTCGTAATTCTTCAACGTCTTCAGAGAGGTGGCGGGTCCCGACAACCAACAATTCAATGGACCGCAACGTCTCTAAACTAAACTGTATGGACTATGATGTCCTTAAACCCAATGGACCGCAACGTCCTTAAACTAACAACGGACCGCAACGTCCTTAAACTAATAACGGACCGCAACGTCCTTAAACTAAACCCTCACCTCAAAGATGGTGATTAATGGACCGCAACGTCCCTAAACTAATAACGGATCGCAACGCCCTTAAACTAAAATAATAGAGCCCAAATGCTCTTTCGTTGTATCTAAATGATCCTAAAACTTTGTTAAGTAGATCTTAGTCTAAAAATAAACTAACGTATCCTTAACAAACATCTAAGTTGATCTTAATCTCAAACGAGGTTAACGATCCTTAAATCAAACAAAACCCAAATCTAAGAAAATACAGATTTGGACAAATCCCCGCCTTACGGGCGACAACATAACCCCCCAAAAAAAGTATAACCAACAAATACTACTATCTGTATAATTAATATAATTGAAAAAAGGAAAGAGATATTGTACTAATGGAATATGAAGAATTGTAATTGAAATACATTAGTTTGTGACATTTTGTTTGGAGCCGCTTAAGTTCGCGACATTCATTACAAATTTACAATCTATAAAACTTGGTATTAATTTATCTTAAAATCCTAATAGTTTATAGCAGTTTAACAAAATTCATCTTAAATTTACAAATTTCTAACATTTTATAATTAAATGATATGTACCTGTTTAGAATCACCATTAATATCACTCGTAACCCCATACCCATCCTCCATCTTATTCTTCCTCTTCCCTTTCCTACTAACCAAGCAATATCCACTCCCCTCAACCTCCTTCTCCTCCTCCTTCTCCGCTTCGCAAATCCCAGACTCAACAACACAAATATCCGGTATCATGATCATCGCGGGCCTCTTCCTCAACTTCTTCACCTTCACTTGATAATCAACCGTCTTCACATCTTCAACCGTAACAATATCCAAGTCACCCGAATCCGAATTCGCCTTCCGACGAGCCGACACGTTGCTCATAGCCTTTCTAACAACATTGAAGTGATGAACTAAGAATGAGATTAGAGACCATAGACATTCAACTTGTTGATCAACCATGCATAATTTTTCTTTCTTTCTGCACCTTTTTGATTTCCTAAGTTTGGAAACCTATATATATAATGAAGGTTGAGATTGTCGACTGTCAAAGAGAAGGCTTCAATGCAAAGGAAGGGACATAGGAAAAGGTCGATATGAGAATTAATCGTAGAGAGGATTTGGTACAAAGATTTTTTATCGCATTCTAACGGCTATATTTGGGACTTGGTTGGTTTAATTTAATTATTGAGTTGGTTTAATTAATTATCATTGAGGATGGCTTGTTTGTTTATTGGAAAGGTGTGTTCCTTTTTTTTTCCCCTGTTGAATCATGTGTTTGTTATGTATGACGTGTATGATGACAATGACATGACAAGTGACTTTAATTGATAAATTTAAAGATAATCTTTTCTCTCTTAATTAATAAATAATACATTATTCTAAATTTTCTTCGTCCATCTCATCTCAATTGTCTATTGATTATATCTGTATCAACCTGTTTGCTTTCGGCACTTATCGCTTATGTCTAAACAATCGTAATTAGTATCTTTTGATAGGATACCTACAGCTGAAATAAAAAATTTATATCGAGAATTTAGAAATGTATACTCATATTCAAACACACATTTTCTTCTTATGAGTTTTCATTTTATTCTGAAACCATTGTTGCCTTATCAAGGATTAAATAGGATGCACGACAAATTTTTGTTCCAAATCTGGATTTTTTATCCACCTTAAATATAAATCCACTGTAGAGCCGGAAAATATGTAGCTAGAAAAATTGTTGTCAAATAAAACGACTTGGTTCTCATATTTCGCTTCTCCTATTAAAAGAGAATCTAGATGTGAGCATGGATGGCTTTGATGTCATTCTAACATACTCGCCACTTTTTACAATTTTTTTCAACTCATGATTAGAATTTTTTAAGCATAAATCTTATATATTTTAACAAGGATATATAAACAGAAGAAGTCCTTATCATGACTATGGCATAGTGACTCTTCAGTCCTAATGAAGAATTCCAACACAAATATTTTTCTCAAGAAAGATTCACACATTAGATATTTTCACATTTCATGCTTGCGAGTATTATAGATGATAACTAACTACGATCGATGATCGAGTATGCAACATTCTTGAATTCGTCTTGGGGTGCTTTGGAATTCTATATTGAACAACACCAGCTCCATGACGATCGGCCATCGTCTCAGTTGGTCTTCCCTCCGCATAATGAAGTCCCACTGACATGTGAAATCCCGACAAGTGAGCCTGATTTCGCGTCACAGAGTGAAACCCCGCTGACAGTTGACACTTCACAAAGTGAGCCTTATTTCACGTCACGGTATGAAGCACTTCCACCGAATGAAGCCTCGCTTGGGAAGCATGCTGCTCGTGGCGTGTTTCCAAATTTTCTCTTGAATGAGAATCCTACTCAATTATTTGCATATACCCGGATGAACAACGAATTGATATTCGAGAATGAGGATGAGAATGTGGGCGACGTAAGGGAGGAGGATGATGAAGACAATCCAGCTAGGCAGAATATAGGTCAATTGACATATCAAAATGCGGCGGCCCCTGCGTTTATCTCTACAAATTAGATTGGAAATGCGATAGTCAACAATTTTGACGAGCCGAATGTTGCCGGAGGAAACAGTTCGGAGTTGTACAAAGGACAATATTTTCAAAATAAGGCGGATCTTAAATATGCAGTGACGATGTATTCCGTTAAAAACCATCAGCAATACTCAGTTGCAAAGTCAAGCACATTGATGCGGCGGGTTGTGTGCAAGATCGGTAAAGGCTGTCCATGGGCTTTCCACGCGTCTAGACAAAATACCGACGAGCCATTCACGATCAAAAAACTCAAAAAGCTTCACACTTGTGTCAATCCAATTGTAAATCAGGATCACTTGCAGATTGACTCACATTTTGTAGCAAAATTAATTGTTGATATTATGTAAGCGAAATTGAATACCACGCCTCGAACCATTGTTCAGACCATAAAAATTATGTTCGGTTATGCTATAAGTTATAAGAAGGCTTGGTGGGCAAATTGTAAAGCGTTGGAATTATTGTTCGAAGACTTCACAATATCATATGTTGAACTGCCTTAATTCATGATAGTATTGCAGGCTGCTAACCCGCAAACTGTTGTTCAGTTTCAAACTGCGACCAATGAGCCTGGAAAGGAATTGTTCCAAAAGGTATTCCGAGCATTCGGTCCGTCAATCGAGGGTTTCAAATACTGTCGGCCGGTTGTTAGCATTGATGGGAATTTTTTGTATGAAAAATATAAAGGCATGCTTTTAATAGCAGTAGCTCCAGATGCTAACGATCAGTTATTTCCTCCTGCATTTGCTATAGTCGAATCGGAGAAAATAGATAGCTGGGGTTGGTTTATGTACAACATACGAGTGTATGTAACTCAGAGATATCTGCTATGTGTTATATCATATCGTCACGTAGGTATTCTTAACACTATGTGAGAGCCGATGTATGGTTGGAACGAACCATATGCTTATCACCGTTATTGTATGCGGCACTTTGCTTCAAACTTTCATAAAAAATTTAGCAACACACAAATAGTGAACAGGTTCAAGAAAACCGCCACCGAGAATCAAAGAAGAAAATATGATAGAGAAATCACAAGGATTAAGGATGTCAATGTTGAAATGATTGATTGGCTAGAAAAAGAACCTCGTGAAAAGTGGGCTATTGCATTCGATGATGGCCGTAGGTATGGCATGATGACTACGAATTTGTTAGAGATATTCAACTCTGTTTTGAAAGGAGTTCGTAATTTGCCAGTCATGGCGATTGTTTAGTTTACAATCCATCAGCTGAATTGCTATTTTAACGAGCGACGTCATATGGCGCAAGAACTTATTGTCGAGGGTCAAATGTTCGCTCCGAGGGTTCAAGCAATGTTAGACATCAGATGTGAAAAGGCTAATTGTCATGAGGTGACAATGTACGATCAAAACACTGGACTATTTTCTGTTAAGACCGGTACGCGTCTTGCAGGCGGTCGGCTTAGAGGTGGCAGAACAAAGATAGTTAACCTTCAGAAGTCTCCAAGATGTTCTTATGGGAAAATGCAAGCCTATCACTTCCCTTACCCGCATGTTATGGCAGTTTGCGCGTCTCAAGCGGTTGACTACCGTACCATTCATCGACCCACACTATTCCATATCTTGCTTGGCCTCCACTAGGGCACTCAATTTTTTCCTGATCCCTGATGAAGAGTACTAGTGTACCTATACTAGTGCACATATTGTTTCCGATGAGTCTTTGCGAAGATGCAAGAAAGGCCGACCTCCGTCGACACACATTCGCAATGACAAGGATGTGAAGCAAGATAAAACATCCAGTCAATACTGGTGCATGAAATGTCATCAGGAGGGACACGACAGTCGTACGTGTCCATTACGCGATGAAACGGGTCCGTCGCGCTAATGCATAGTTGTGAAGCTCTATATTGTGGAGTTTGCGTTGATGTGAATTATTATGAGTATTGAGATAGAATGAAAATATGTATGAAAATTTTAGTAATATGGATGAGTTTGGAGATTGTGTTGTTATCTTGGATATTGTACCATTGCTTAGATTGTGTTATGTTTGTTGTTATCTTGGATATTGTAGCATTGCTTAGTAATATTGCTTTACTTTTTGTTATCATGGATATTGTAGCATATGCTTTTCTTTTTTGTTATCATGAATATTTTAACATTGTTTTACTTTTTTTTAGATCTCTTATCGCTTGTCATATTCTAATATCTTATTATTTTATGCTTTACAGGTTTGTACGGTGGTACGAGGATGTGGTGGTGGATTTCGTGGTGGTTGATTTCCTGGTGGCCGAGGTTGTCATGATGATCAGGATGAGCCACATGTCCCACGAGATTGTGATATTACACATCCGGGTCTGCAGATACCGACACTCTTGACCTTACAGACAGGGCATAGATCGGAGGCCGTGTGGAACGGTGAGGCCGCATCCGACATAGATTTTCGCGGCCACGATTACTTGCCGATGATACCACAGATAGCTGATATACTTATTGAGTGTGGATTGTATGGAATTGGACTCATCAGCAATATGCAGTTAGATCACGCTCTACTCACATCATTGATAGAGCATTGGAGGCCCGAGACACACACATTTCATTTTCGGGTTGGTAAGACGACACCAACCCTACAGAACGTCGGTATACTATTGGAAGTTCCGGTGGACGGTCTCGCAATAACCAGTACGATAGTGTATGATTGGCCGAAATTATGCAATCAACTTTTGGGAGTTTTGCCGCCAGCGAGTCAGCTTCGTAGTTCACGTCTACGCCTATCATGGTTACATGATCAGTTTCATGACACTATCACCAAGGACTCAAATCAGTATCTGTAGGGTGTTTTTCGTCACCCTATTGAGATGGGAATGCACGCGCTTGTCAGGCGTACTACAAATTCCCCCTACTTAGGGTAGGCCGGGGTTTATTGATTGTGGGGATCCGAATCTCCGGCAGCCGTGACTAAGCTGTCGTTAATTACCCCTCGCCTTTGGAGCGAGGGAACCTCCGATTGACGGGTCAAACAGGTCATGCGAACTCAATGCGCAGGGTGCGTATGTGTGTCTTGAGGGGTTTTGGATATATTGGGGTCCCCGCAGAGTTTTACGGGAGTCCCCCTACCCGGATAGCTGGCTGGGGATCAACGGGGCTAGCAGCCCCCTTGCGGGGTACGGGGCAGCGCCCCGTTAGAAATTTTTTCTAACGGGGGAGGTATTTTTAGTGTGGAGTGTATATAAAATGAGGGGAGAAATGGCGTCCAAAGGACGCGTGAGCGCCAGCGCCTCACGTGCTTAGTATGCGGACGCTGGACGCGGGGCACCAGCGCCCCACGTGCTTGGCACTCGGGCGTCGGGCGCCCGCGCCCCCACGTGCTTGGCACGCGGGCGCTGGGCGTCAGCAAGAAAAGGGACTTTGTCCCTGCACTAGGAGTTGTGCTCCCGATTTGACTTTTGGAGCTGAACTCCTGACAAAGAGGACAAAGGGGCTTAGCCCCTGCACTAGGAGTTGTACTCCCAAAAAGAAAGATTTATTGTTTTATATATCTATATATATTATTATTATATTTTTTTTAGGAGTTAAACTCCTAAGATATTTTTTGGAGCTGATGAAAGGGGACCCCTTTCTTCTCCCTTGAGCTCTGGATCTTCCCCAAAGTGGGGATTTTGGAGGTGTGTCTCCTTCTTCTTCCTCTCGGTTGGCCGGATCTTGAAGAAAAAGAGGGGTGAGATTTAAAAATCTCCCATTTTTGAAATCTAATGGAAGATCCGAGCTCCCCTTTGTGGGTTTTGTGGTGAAAAACTATTTCTTTTTGAAAAAGAAAGAGTAAAACTCTTGATTTAACTCAGAAAAGGGGAAGAAGATTTAGAACATTGAGCAAGGAGAAGGAGGCACAAAAACTCTAGCTTTTGAAAGAAAGGAAAAGTTCCTCTTTTATTTCATTATCATGCTGTCTTTTATAGGCTTACAAATTTACATATAGCCCATTAGGCTTTACAAAATGCCATCTTGCCCATCCCATGCCTCATGTGCTCATTTGTTTTGCACATGAGCCATGGGCTTTACAGAAATTTGGCTTTATGCCCATTTTTCTTACATTCATGCATAAAAAATTACATCAAAATTATTTATTACATGATTTCATTTTGGCATGGGAGAGACCGGCCGCGAGGCTCGACTTAGGCATGGGCCCACTTGACCTGGGCTTAGGCACACCTGGCTTGGGGTTGACTTTGACTTTGACTTGGTCAACCGGGGTGTAATTTTTGACCCCAACAGTATCAAACAAAGTGTTACGCTCGTGCGTTCATTTTGACTTTGTTCGGGGGTCTTCTATTCCCGAATTCATCGGGAAATATGGTGTCGTTATTTTATCTACCATTGATTGTCGGTCTGACCAGAGATGCAGCGGGATCATATAGCTGGGGCGGCGCGATCTTGGCATGTCTATATCGTGGCTTGTGTCGTGCGTCGCAAGGCATGACGCAGATGGCCGGATGTTATGTGTTTCTACAGATATGGGCGAGAGAGAGACTACACATTGGACGTCCTGAGATCACGCATACCACGGATAGGTGGATCATCGATAGTCCTGAGGATCGGAGGTCTCCTCTAGGTGTTCGGTGGGCAGATCGGTTAACATGGAGAAGGAACTCTCACGAGTGTCTTGACTTGTATAGGGATGGGCTGAACATGCTACGGAACGAGTTTGTGACGTGGCAGCCTTATAGAAATGAAGGTGTCGTGCTTCTGCCACCTCTGTGCACATCTCATCCCCACCACTTGCTATGGTTGACCATGACACCACTTATACATTTCATGGTTGTCGAGTACTACTATCTGGATAGAGTACTGCATCAGTTTGGTTTGCACCAGGGCATTCCAGCCGATCGAGTTTTCGATGCCGGGTTGCACAGTGTAGGGTTGCTAGGCATGCTCACAAGGTTCTACGAGGCATCAACCATGCCCGATTAAAATTTTAGCCGTGCCGAACAACCCGAAGCCGGATCTTTAAACTAGGGTTTAGGCAAAAACATGCATGTTAAACTCTTTAACACTAAGTGAGAGGGATTACAAACTTTGTAGATCTGGTCCTTCACTTCTTAAGCTCCATGTTGATGTCCCTTGTAATACCCAGTTTTTCTCATACGTCTAAATCTGTATTTCTTTTACCTATAAGATTTATTTATAATTATTTATTTATTTTCAAAAAAAAAAATCCTATTAAACCTAGATCTTATCTTTCTTTCCTCGGCCTTAGCCGTTTTCCTGTTATCGAATTTAAAACCCCAAAACCCAAACCCTATATTATCTCATCTTTCCCTCAGCCCACTTTCCTTTTAATAAACAAATTTTCCTTTCCTTTTTACACCTTCAGCCCATTCAAAATTCTTTTCTAAATAACTCTTTAATTAAAACCCAACCCAACAGTCAGGCTCACTCCCATATTTTTCCCAATATTTTGTTCAAAATTATTCTGGCCCGTTTCTATTTATTTTCCCTAATTATTTTCATTAAGCCGGCCCTTCTGTTATTTATCCTTGATTAATCTTAACCATAAGCCCACCATCTCATTTCTCCAAATAATTTTCCCATTATTCTTCAGGCCCAGCCACTTCGCTCCAGCCCCTATTCTCATGATTTCTCCCCTCAATTTCCCCTGGCCCGGCCCTTCGTTTTCTCCTCCATATTAATTAAATTTTTGAGGGCCGGCCCACTCTCAAATCCCGCCTCACTTAGCCGCGACCCCAACTCGTTTCGACCCGGCCCACTAACCCATCTTCCTCCTCTAACGGCTCTATTCCTACAATCCCGCGCGCGCTCGACCCAACTCCGTCGCCTCCGCCCACGTTCGCGCCCCGTCGCTTGCGTACGTTACTGCCCTCGAAGCACGACCTCGCCTCCATTCCTCTCTTCCCCACTCCCATCGTTTTTCTCTCAACCCTCATCTCGCAACTTCTCCCGCTCTTTTCTCCTTCACCCACGTTCCCGAGCTTCCCCTCGTCGGCCACGTCTCCGTGCCCGTCGCCATGACCGCACGCCTCGCGAGCTCCACAAGCGCGACCTCGCCTCTCTACCCCTCCCTGCTCCCTTCCAGTTCATTCCCTCGCCAACGAGCTCGGCCACTGGTTGCCATCGACGCCGGTGAATTTCCCGCCCAACCGTCGTCGCACCCTGAACCCCCCCTCATCGTCATCATCGTCGTCGTCGTCGCAATCATCCCTCACTCTCCCAACCTTCACCTCTGGCCCCCTCACCCAATCTTCTCTCTCTCTTTCACTCTCTGTGTCTTCTCTCCCAGTTTCTCTCTCTCTCTAAATCCTCTATCTCCTCACTCATCTCTCTGCATACACACATCTCCTCTTTCCCTCTCAATTCTCTCTAACTCTCAACACTTTCTCATTCTCTCCCTCTCTCCTCCTCACTGTCTCTCTCTTCCTACATCTCTCTCACTCTGTCTCGTTCTCTCTCTGTCTCAACTCTCTCTCTCTCTATCTCTCTGCCTTCTCTCTCTCTCTCCCAATATCATTTTCCCTATCTTGAACCCACATCCCGAACACCTCACTGGAACCCGCCAGCAACCACCTCGTTCCCACGAGCCGAGTCGTGATCACCGCAAAACATTCGAGCCTTGGCTGTTCATCGAGCACTTTCCGTACGTCGTCGATCCTTGCCGTCTCGGTCGTCGCTGCTGCTTCCGTACAGCCCTATACGTCTCCAGGCAAGTTCTTACTTGCTACATGCTATGTATTACTAGTTTACAAATTAAAATCGTAGATATATCACATGTTTTGCCTTACGTAAATATTGCCACAAACTGTTCGATGCTTGTTATCATAGAAAATCATTATCAAATTTGACGGAACAGGATATAATGCTTTGGCCCTTGATGTGATGTATACCCTGCGCAAGTTTTGCTAGAAAATATGACCGTTCATGACTAAAACAACTACTCTCAAGTTTAACTGAAAAACTGGAATTTCCTTGCATCTGAAAATCGTTAAATCCACCATAAATCATATGCATAATAGAATGGTGCGTTCGAGAGCTCAAATCGAAGACATCTCGACGAAGTTTAACCTCATACTAGTTTCCGGACATTCCTGTACTTAAACCGTGATGATAAATGGATCGGAGTGCGACTCTGGACTGCAGTCCAGAGCGACTCAAATTGTTGCTTACTGTTCCGTAGCGGGTACCACAGGTTTTCCTTAACTCGTAAGTTGCGGAACTCTGCTGTTTATTATAGATAAACCTGTTAGCTAGACAACACAATTGATTTCATCCTGTTTCGTTACCGTTTGATATTTAATCTGTAATTTAGTAGATCGGGACACATAACAGTCCCAGCAGAATCAGAATTGACATGTTAATATTAAACAGATTATAACTCCTAACGTACAGACGCGATTGAAGATCCGTTTGTTGCGTTGAAAACTTTAATGAAAACCCTAGAATTCATCCAACTGTAGCGTCGCTAAAATATGATCCCAACTGGGGTTAAAATGCATTGCGAAATGGATTCCTGATTCTGAAACCGGATTTCCAGCCGCGTGCGCTTAAAATGAAACAGTTACAACTAATGATCCTGAAGCCCGAATGACTTGAAACAAAATTCTATGGATGGATAACTGAACATATTAATTACTACCTGTTTATCGTTTCGCTAAATTATATACATATGTTTCATGATAAATTGTGCAAGTGATAGACGGTTGTTTTTATGACACCTTAATTGTGCTTATATACTGTTCATGCATCACATCATACCTGTATCATTGTAGTGATAACCTAGTAATATCGTGCATTCACCCAGTGTTAGATTTTAGTGATGATTGTGGCAAGTACGTCAGTATTCGTGTATTCGTGATTAAGTGAAAGTGATACGTACTTGTGCACAATCAGTGTCCCTTTTATTCTATTGCATTGTCGACGTCTGTGGGATGCGTGTACGTGTGACTATAAGTGGTATGGGACACTTATGGAAGCGCTTGCACGGATGTCACAGATCAGGCATCCGACACTGCCATTTATCTTAGGTATTAGTCGGGACGTGCTTGATGGAGGTCCTACCTCCAGTTCTCGCGCAGACTTGCCACGGATCGATTAGTATTTAGGGTTGTGGTTAGCGTTTGATGTAGACCACGGGGTGTGGGGTAGTTTAAGTGTGACTTCAACAGAATCTCGGGAGTCCCATGCCGGCTTATATATTTAGGGAGTTATATGGAGATTTACAGGGTACGTGATATATACACCGTGATATTCTTGTTACATGTTGGGCCCGTGGTCCCTTGCCCTTGGGTTCTACCCTTGGGTGGAGGACACTCTCGAGTGGTTGACTCTCACACTTGGACTGACGATAGCCTTAGTGACCTGTACAGTGAGACTTAGAGACTGATAGGGATACTGGCATTTTTATTCCTTATATGCTGTGTGGCATACGTGACATATCGTTATACTGCTTTACTATTCCGCTGCATTGATTATTGCACATGCGTATTCATGTTGTCATTTATTTACTGCTTCACATACCTATTATCATTGTTAGAACTGTCACTTGATTGTATACATATTATATTGCTATTGTGTCGCTCTGACGACCTGAGTATGCATGCTCAGTGTGAGGAGAAGATTTAGCTTGGATCAGAACTAGACGTGCATCACCGACTTCTTGACTTGCTACTCCGAGTTACTTTCGTTTGTCCCACTTCAGGTTAGTTTATATTATTGTACCTTTCAGTTACTGCATTTCTCATTACCTGTGCATCATTTACTGTTTACCATGATAAACTAGAAGCCGAAGTGTGACTACGGCAGGACTTTTCCTTGACTGTAGGAGCATGGCTGGCCTTGTCTACCCCTCGTATTCCGTATTTTGGGAAGCGGGGCGTGACATGGTTTAGTTGGTATCAGAGACAGGTTTTGCATCGATTGGGATTGCAGTTTTCCGTGTATGGTTTGGCAATCTAAGACATCACTCGGTCTAGGTTGTAAACTTGTCACTCTTGATCCATATTCACACCGTGTGTCCAGCTATCCATTCGCTATGGTTTCGGGTGACTTGATAAGGATACGTAGTTGCGACTGCACTACCGTACTCTATTCAAGTGACTTAAAGTCATGCAGTTGATTTCCCCACTTGTAGTAAATTCATCATCTCTGATATTCTTGAATCCTTATTCTATCCATATCATATTTTGATTCATTTAGCGTGTGACTCATGTCATTCTCGAATTTGTTGTTTCAGGATCATGTCTTCCAACGACTCTTCATCTTTATCCGCTCCCCAGAATCAGACTGTTGAGATCCTGAGTGTACTGCAAGGTCTAAAGGAAGCGCAGGAGCGAACAAACGACTTATTAGCTGAAGGACTGAGAAGACAGGCGAATCAGGCACCAGTGGGAGTCTCCTATCATAAAGGGACCTCTATTGGACGAGGAAAGGAGAAGAAGATGAAGCGTCAACAGAAGCATCAGAAGAACCCTTGCTGTGGATATTGTAAAAGGCCAGGACATATTCAGAAGGATTGTCGCCGTGCCCAGGGGAAATGTCTGATATGCGGTTCCGACAAACATCTCATCAACGGCTGCCCAGAAAGGAAAGAACTACAAGGAGGAAACTCGTCCACACTCCCCACTTCTACCAAGTGAGGATCACCGCGTAGTTTGAACTTCGACCATAAGGCGAACCTAACGCAGAATTCAACACGCGTAACGAAGATGCAGCGTTCTGGCAGTCAAAGAAGAATTATATGTTTTCCAAATTTCAGTATTATGTTGTCATCCTCTTATAAACATTTCTTTCCGTTTGAACCTTTGTATCCATCGAACTTTTAGTTGAATAAAATAAAATTTGAATCATAATATATATATCATTCTCATGCTTTCTCATGTAAAATTCTATTCATTATCACAGCATTTCATTTTGATCCTTCAGTTCCTGCAACCGCATATTTTCCTACGTTTCGTACCCTGAGCTTTCCTTGATGTATTCCACTGTCTAATCATGACTTCTCTTTTCAGGCCATGGCCCACCCTGGAGCAGCGCCGCATATAGACGAGGATGCACAGTCATGCGTTTCCTTAGATCACACACTGACGAATTCTGATGATAAGGTCAATGGTCCCCAGGTCAACTTCGAAAACAATGATTCAGAGGACGAAGGAGCAGCCGCCCCAGAGTTTGACATGATAGCTGATTCCGACGAAGAAGAAGGAGATCCTGAAGAGAACCCTATAGAGGAAGACCCGATAGGAGAAAATCCAATTGAGGAAGACCCCATGGAAGAGAACCCAGAAGGAGAGGGACACTTGGAATCAGACCTCGATGAAGAAGTTCCACCTAAGGAGAAAGGACCAGAAGATCAGGACCCTGCTGTGGAGGGACTTCTAGTGGCGATGCTTACGAGGCGATATGGAAACGGACGTCCCTACCTGAGTGCGCGAGCCTACCGCAACCTGCTGAATCTCCACAACCGCGACTGACGGAGTCTCTTTTAGATATTGTCTTCTGGCCAAATAAACTGTGTATAGTTTAGGGCCACCTCTCGTCTTTGAGAATGTTTTGTCTACAATCCTTTGAAATGGAATAAATTGCTGTTTTTGCTAATCCTTCAATCTTCTTAGTCCACTTGTTTCTTGATTTTTCCTTACGTACAATTATTTTCTCTACTGAGATCTGTTCACTCCTACCCCTTACCTTGTCTTAACCCTCCCGAGATTCACTAGCAACACACCCAATGTTTGAGGTCCACCCTTCATCTTTCGTCTGTGCCCGTTTGAGATCCTGCCGGGAGAAGGACCTTTCTTATGAAATACCGAGTTCATTAACTTTTCAAATTTTGTTTCACCTGTTGTACCGACCAGTATCCTCCCCATATATTTTTCCCCTTATAGTCCTTTATCGCTCACCCTTATTTTCAGTGCTGACCCGATCCCAATTCTCTTGATCTTCAGCCTAAGGCAGCCGCACTCCGACCTTCTGTTTGAGCCGCACCTTCTTGTGATCGCTATCCTAGCTAGCCCAATTCATATTGGTGATTTCTCTATTATCCCAAATATATTTAGAGACATTATTATTCAAGATTTAGTTTTCATTATTTTAAATTTATCAAAGAGTGTATGTTATTGATTATTCTGTTTTACGTATTTTAAGTACACTATTAGTATTTTCATTTTCAATAGCGCAACCTTACACCGCGCACATTTTGTTCCATGTTTCTTATTTTCACTATACGAGTTTTCTAAGCTATTTTGAAACTAAGTGCCCGATGCGTTATCTTAAGCTGTTTAACATACCGACTAACCCTTCACTATTTTATGGTCGTTACCTTATCTTCGAGTAGTGTGTTTATAATTACTATTATCAATGTTTGTGCCTTATGCTTACTATTTCCGATGTACTACTTTTGATATAATTACATGTGCACGTAATTGTGTTTCGATTTTATCGAGTACACCTCGAATATTATTGTTCGTTATTGTTCTTATGGCTATTCTTATATACATATAGTTGCTTTTGTAGTTGTTCATGTCTTATACTCCTTTGAACCTATACCTTTGTATGTTGTTATTATATAGATAAACCTTCAAATTTCTTCGTTCACTTATACCTATTAGAGAGTTACGTGTTAGTTTGCAATATAATAGCTTTCGCCTATATTTGTATAATTTATCGTTTACTTTAAATTTCGAGGACGAAATTTTTTAGAAGGGTGGTATGATGTAATACCGAGTTTTTCTCATACGTCTAAATCTGTATTTCTTTTACCTATAAGATTTATTTATAATTATTTATTTATTTTCAAAAAAA
The DNA here is from genome assembly GCA_030015575.1 of Agapanthus africanus. Classification (NCBI taxonomy): domain Eukaryota; kingdom Viridiplantae; phylum Streptophyta; class Magnoliopsida; order Asparagales; family Amaryllidaceae; genus Agapanthus; species Agapanthus africanus. Next base: position 217,972,697 of record CM057338.1, read on the forward strand.
AAAAATCCTATTAAACCTAGATCTTATCTTTCTTTCCTCGGCCTTAGCCGTTTTCCTGTTATCGAATTTAAAACCCCAAAACCCAAACCCTATATTATCTCATCTTTCCCTCAGCCCACTTTCCTTTTAATAAACAAATTTTCCTTTCCTTTTTACACCTTCAGCCCATTCAAAATTCTTTTCTAAATAACTCTTTAATTAAAACCCAACCCAACAGTCAGGCTCACTCCCATATTTTTCCCAATATTTTGTTCAAAATTATTCTGGCCCGTTTCTATTTATTTTCCCTAATTATTTTCATTAAGCCGGCCCTTCTGTTATTTATCCTTGATTAATCTTAACCATAAGCCCACCATCTCATTTCTCCAAATAATTTTCCCATTATTCTTCAGGCCCAGCCACTTCGCTCCAGCCCCTATTCTCATGATTTCTCCCCTCAATTTCCCCTGGCTCGGCCCTTCGTTTTCTCCTCCATATTAATTAAATTTTTGAGGGCCGGCCCACTCTCAAATCCCGCCTCACTCAGCCGCGACCCCAACTCGTTTCGACCCGGCCCACTAACCCATCTTCCTCCTCTAACGGCTCTATTCCTACAATCCCGCGCGCGCTCGACCCAACTCCGTCGCCTCCGCCCACGTTCGCGCCCCGTCGCTTGCGTACGTTACTGCCCTCGAAGCACGACCTCGCCTCCATTCCTCTCTTACCCACTCCCATCGCTTTTCTCTCAACCCTCATCTCGCAACTTCTCCCGCTCTTTTCTCCTTCACTCACGTTCCCGAGCTTCCCCTCGTCGGCCACGTCTCCGTGCCCGTCGCCACGACAACGCGCCTCGCGAGCTCCACAAGGGCGACCTCGCCTCTCTACCCCTCCCTGCTCCCTTCCAGTTCATTCCCTCGCCAACGAGCTCGGCCACTGGTTGCCATCGACGCCGGTGAATTTCCCGCCCAACCGTCGTCGCACCCTGAACCCCCCCTCATCGTCATCATCGTCGTCGTCGTCGCAATCATCCCTCACTCTCCCAACCTTCACCTCTGGCCCCTTCACCCAATCTTCTCTCTCTCTTTCACTCTCTGTGTCTTCTCTCCCAGTTTCTCTCTCTCTCTAAATCCTCTATCTCCTCACTCATCTCTCTGCATACACACATCTCCTCTCTCCCTCTCAATTCTCTCTAACTCTCAACACTTTCTCATTCTCTCCCTCTCTCCTCCTCACTGTCTCTCTCTTCCTACATCTCTCTCACTCTGTCTCGTTCTCTCTCTGTCTCAACTCTCTCTCTCTCTCTATCTCTCTGCCTTCTCTCTCTCTCTCCCAATATCATTTTCCCTATCTTGAACCCACATCCCGAACACCTCACTGGAACCCGTCAGCAACCACCTCGTTCCCACGAGCCGAGTCGTGATCACCGCAAAACATTCGAGCCTTGGCTGTTCATCGAGCACTTTCCGTACGTCGTCGATCCTTGCCGTCTCGGTCGTCGCTGCTGCTTCCGTACAGCCCTATACGTCTCCAGGCAAGTTCTTACTTGCTACATGCTATGTATTACTAGTTTACAAATTAAAATCGTAGATATATCACATGTTTTGCCTTACGTAAATATTGCCACAAACTGTTCGATGCTTGTTATCATAGAAAATCATTATCAAATTTGACGGAACAGGATATAATGCTTTGGCCCTTGATGTGATGGATACCCTGCGCAAGTTTTGCTAGAAAATATGACCGTTCATGACTAAAACAACTACTCTCAAGTTTAACTGAAAAACTGGAATTTCCTTGCATCTGAAAATCGTTAAATCCACCATAAATCATATGCATAATAGAATGGTGCGTTCGAGGGCTCAAATCGAAGACATCTCGATGAAGTTTAACCTCATACTAGTTTCCGGACATTCCTGTACTTAAACCGTGATGATAAATGGATCGGAGTGCGACTCTGGACTGCAGTCCAGAGCGACTCAAATTGTTGCTTACTGTTCCGTAGCGGGTACCACAGGTCTTCCTTAACTCGTAAGTTGCGGAACTCCACTGTTTATTATAGATAAACCTGTTAGCTAGACAACACAATTGATTTCATCCTGTTTCGTTACCGTTTGATATTTAATCTGTAATTTAGTAGATCGGGACACATAACAGTCCCAGCAGAATCAGAATTGACATGTTAATATTAAACAGATTATAACTCCTAACGTACAGATGCGATTGAAGATCCGTTTGTTGTGTTGAAAACTTTACTGAAAACCCTAGAATTCATCCAACTGTAGCGTCGCTAAAATCTGATCCCAACTGGGGTTAAAATGCATTACGAAATGGATTCCTGATTCTGAAACCGGATTTCCAGCCGCGTGCGCTTAAAATGAAACAGTTATAACTAATGATCCTGAAGCCCGAATGACTTGAAACAAAATTCTATGGATGGATAACTTAACATATTAATTACTACCTGTTTATCGTTTCGCTAAATTATATACATATGTTTCATGATAAATTGTGCAAGTGATAGACGGTTGTTTTTATGACACCTTAATTGTGCTTATATACTGTTCATGCATCACATCATACCTGTATCATTGTAGTGATAACCTAGTAATATCGTGCATTCACCCAGTGTTAGATTTTAGTGATGATTGTGGCAAGTACGTCAGTATTCGTGTATTCGTGATTAAGTGAAAGTGATACGTACTTGTGCACAATCAGTGTCCCTTTTATTCTATTGCATTGTCGACGTCTGTGGGATGCGTGTACGTGTGACTATAAGTGGTATGGGACACTTATGGAAGCGCTTGCACGGATGTCACAGATCAGGCATCCGACACTGCCATTTATCTTAGGTATTAGTCGGGACGTGCTTGATGGAGGTCCTACCTCCAGTTCTCGCGCAGACTTGCCACGGATCGATTAGTATTTAGGGTTGTGGTTAGCGTTTGATGTAGACCACGGGGTGTGGGGTAGTTTAAGTGTGACTTCAACAGAATCTCGGGAGTCCCATGCCGGCTTATATATTTAGGGAGTTATATGGAGATTTACAGGGTACGTGATATATACACCGTGATATTCTTGTTACATGTTGGGCCCGTGGTCCCTTGCCCTTGGGTTCTACCCTTGGGTGGAGGACACTCTCGAGTGGTTGACTCTCACACTTGGACTGACGATAGCCTTAGTGACCTGTACAGTGAGACTTAGAGACTGATAGGGATACTGGCATTTTTATTCCTTATATGCTGTGTGGCATACGTGACATATCGTTATACTGCTTTACTATTCCGCTGCATTGATTATTGCACATGCGTATTCATGTTGTCATTTATTTACTGCTTCACATACCTATTATCATTGTTAGAACTGTCACTTGATTGTATACATATTATATTGCTATTGTGTCGCTCTGACGACCTGAGTATGCATGCTCAGTGTGAGGAGAAGATTTAGCTTGGATCAGAACTAGACGTGCATCACCGACTTCTTGACTTGCTACTCCGAGTTACTTTCGTTTGTCCCACTTCAGGTTAGTTTATATTATTGTACCTTTCAGTTACTGCATTTCTCATTACCTGTGCATCATTTACTGTTTACCATGATAAACTAGAAGCCGAAGTGTGACTACGGCAGGACTTTTCCTTGACTGTAGGAGCATGGCTGGCCTTGTCTACCCCTCGTATTCCGTATTTTGGGAAGCGGGGCGTGACATCCCTTCTCTGCGATCATCGTGTTCTGGACTCTCGAGAGGCTTCACGAAGAGAATGATGCAACCTTTGCTTCCGATCTTCGATACTAAGATGATCTACCTTGAAGTTTCGTTAACACAAGCTAACACTCATAATATGAAGTGAACACCCTCATCTAAATGGTAAGGATAGATGAGGATGATGAAGTAGGATTTTTGCTCACATTTATAATCTTTTTCTCACTCATTTTCATCACAAAAGAAAGTTTTTTCAAAAAGAAGCTCAAGGAAGAAGAAGAAGAATGAATATGATCACTTAATCCTTTTGTGATGAACAATGAATTATTGTAGTGGTTACAAATCTAACCAAGGGTTAAGCATGAAAGAGTTAACCCTTGTAGAGAGTTAACTAGAGTTAATGGTTTGGATTGGGTTAACATAATATCTCACAAAAAATATCAAGCAACCACAAAGTCAAAGCTTCATGAAGCTTCATGAAAGCTTCATGCAAAAGCTAACCCTAATCCAAACCCTAACCAAGTTTAAACCCTAATCCAATGTTAAATTTGCAACCCTAACATGTTACAATATTATATATCACATATACAATAGATTTTGTAACAATAGAAAATAATACAATTAACATATATCGCATATATATCAATGTATTATCCCGTGAGAAAATGAATCTTTTAGTGAGCTAATATTAGTTAATGTAATTTAATATATCATATATATTATTATACATTAAATTATCGAATCAACACTTGATCCGACAATCCGGCTATATCGCATATAACCGACTAATATAATGACCCGGCTATATCACATATACCCGGCCGATATCTCATATCAAGAGAATCCAATACGGTATCATATACCGCATTATCCTCGGTCCCGCACATATCACATATGTACTCCTACTCTGTTTTGCCTGAGCCAAGAAACCTCTGTGTACGACTCTAAAGAATCGTCAATACGCCGGCAGTAGGTGATGATCATATCAAACACCCACAAGCTGCAAGCGGTCAGCTAAACGTAGCAGCCATCCAGGTATTGAGCGCTCAGAAGATCAACAAGCAAGCCTGTACATTCTCCTATGAATCCAAACAGTAACACTCCCATACAGTCCGGTCTCGTCATCTGATATGTCGCATATCTCGCATAGGGGTGGTAAACGTCAGACCCCAGTAGCTCGATAAGTCGTGTCGATATGGGATCTATAACAGTTCGAGAAACTACTGATAATACTTACCAGTAAATCTCAGCAACCCTGGCTAGGGATTTCCGGTTATAGCCAATCGAACACAGCGCAACATCAACTCCCTATACCGGGAGAGACGAATCCCCTCCTATCGCTCATTGCATCCATGTGATTCGGGACTGTACCCAAAAGCCACCTTTTTGCACGCCCTCTTGGACGTGGTATGATGGAAATCAAAGCACAGTGGGAATCACACAAGACTCTATGACGATCTCGGGTCAACAGACTAAGCTGTACCAGTGTCACCGGAGAACTGCCATCTGACGTGATGTATAATACCATCTGGAAGTTCTCGGCGAGTCCGTCCAGTGCACCCAGTCTCCACTGAGCACCCGTACACCATCCTTGATGTCAAACACCGATGGATATGGGATCATCCATCGCCCATCATATGGGTCAAGATGCGTATACGCTAGTCTACTCTGGTGTATCGATGCCCTGTCTCGATACACCCTCGACTAGGAACAGTTATAGGATGTACTCGTCGACTACCGTGGCCCTACTAGTATGATCTCATCATAGTCCCAGTAGTCGAGTACATTTCCTAAGGGCTTTATCAACATGTAACATAGAGACAATCAGAGTACATGTTAAGATAAAGTACAACCAGATAGCATACTATTATGTCGAGAAAGAAAGTCCTCCCTATATATGTCCTAGCATCCACTACAATATACATCGTATGTACAGTAATGGCCTCTAGGGCATACATATAACTAACAATCTCCCACTTGCACTAGGGCCATCTGTTGTGGTATCACATACCAAACATTTAGCTGCGGTTGAAGTATCTCATACTCAACCATCCCATAAATGTCTCTACTGAGAAAAAGGCCTTTGTGAGTGGATTCGCGCTGTCGTCCTCTGTGTCTACTCTCTTAACCTCGATCTCTCTGGAGATCAACCATATCCATGATCAGGTGATACTGCATAAGAATTATATCTGGATTTCTGATGGGACGGTAGTTCCTTGGCTAAAGCCACAACTCCATTGTCACACAATGGTAGGAACGAAGTTCATCTCATGAACTTATATATATCCAGACTGCCTCTTTGGTAGCATCTTTGGTAACGATGTATATTGCCTTTAATCGTCTAGTATGTCACGGTATCTAGCTTGGAACTCTTCCAACATACCGTCCCTCCACTAAGAGTAAAGACAATGCCTGCGACTGACATTCAGTCGTCCTTATCACCCTGGAACCTTTCCAGTGATTCTCCCCAGGATCGATTGATACTATCTCACTACAACTAGTGAGTATCCTAACATTCAATTAGATCTATCTCATAGATCCAAAAACCAGGATTCAGGAGGTATCATTTTGATTCTATATGGAGAATCCTTGTGATAAGCGGAGATTGACCGAGCGTAGCATAGGAAACTCCTTCCCTATCAAGAGTATGTCACCCACGTACTCTACGAGGATCACCACCATACTTCCTACTACCTTTTTGTATATACAAGGTTCATCTACCATTTTGATGAAGTCAAACTCTTTGACTACCATATCAAAACAGACGTTCCAACTCCGCGATGCCTGCTTTATCACATAAAACATCTTACACACGTTTCCACTGCTCTCACTGTCTACGAAGCCCTCTGGCTGTGTACTTATAGACGCTCTCTTCCAAATCATCATTTAGAAAAGCAGTCATGACACCCAACCGCTAGATATCGTAGTCATGGTATGTAGCCGTGGCAAGTAGGATCTGGATGGACTTAAGCATAGCTTTGAAAGTCTCAACTTTTCCATGTACACCAAGTAATCTTCTCAAGATATACTCGCTCCTGATGGGGATTTAACCATTCAGATAAAGCAACCAAAGTCCATACTTTGTTGGTGTATAAGGATTCCATCTCAGATCGCTAAGCATCCAGCCATTCTTACAGAGTCCCACTCCTGATGGCCAGCCCGAAACTAGTTGGGTCATCATCTCATGATGCAATCCTCACTCCCACTGTCATAGAGAAACCGAAGTATCTCTCAGATGGGTGAGGAACCCTACTAGATCGGCGGAGAGGCTGAGGTTCGTTGGAAACTATTGAATCCTTTGGTTCTACCAAATCATCAGCTGCAGTTTGTATAGCTGGAACTTTTCCAGTTCTACCTCATGACCACTAATTTCTTCACAAGAAATTCCCTTTCACAAAGGTGGCATGTTGAGAAATAAAACACTTTTGTTTCTCGGTTTGGTAGAAGATATTCCTTTGCGAATGCTTGGGATATCCAACAAACTTCTACAGAACTGACTTTGCCTCGAACTTGTACGGATTTTGCTTTTAGATATAGGCCGGACAACCCCAAATCTTAACAAACTTAAGATATGGGCTCTTCCCTTTCCATATCACATATGAAGTGGTAGGCAACTGATTTGATTTGAACCCTATTCAATAGGTATGCATCTTCTCAAGCGCATAACTCCCAAAAGGAAATAGGAAACTCGGTAGTACTCATCATAGAGCACACCATATCACATAGGGTGCTATTGCTCCGCCCCGATACACCGACTTGCTTTGGTGTATACGGAGGAGTAATGCTGAGAGAGAATCTCATTCTCCTTTAGAATAGTCCAGGAATTCCGTGCTCAAGTATTCTCCTCCTTGATCACATCAAAGGACATAATACTTATACCCGTATTTTGGTTCTCTACTTCTAACTTACATTGTGAATATCTCAAAAGGTTCGGACTTGTGTTTCAACAGGAACATATGTCTGAATCTTGAGAGATCATCAGAGAATGTAATGAAGTACAAAGAACCGGTCTTGGCATGTGTAGACAGGAGACTTTCATACATCAGCATGTATCAATCCCAAGAGTTCACTAACTCTTTCTCTGTTTCCAATAAACGGAGCTGTGGTCATCTTATCTTTGTGACATGACCGGTAAGTTTCACAAGATGTAAATTCAAACAAATTTAAATATGCATCTAAATGTAACTTTAGCTAGTCAGGTCACATTGATATGACCTAGTCTACAATACCTCAAGAAGAATTCGTTCATTTCTGAACTCTTCCTCTTGTGTGTGTTCTGTATACTAAGAACTGTAGTTTGATTTAGAATATCAATGCTTTTAGATAACGTGCCTAAACCGATCAACACTTGATATAGGAAATGTTCAAAACATTATCCAACAATACAAAATTATATCCTTTCTTTACTAATAAAGAGACTGATATGATGTTGTATATCAGGTTCGGTATCTAATAATATTTGTTCAGAATCAATGTATTCTGGTAATACAGGGTGATAGTGACCAACAGACTTGGCTGCAACGCTTGCATCGTTTTCTGTCTCATGAAACTTATCACCCGTTCTCAGTTCTCTACCTATCTGTAGCCCATATAACAGATTACATATGCGGGATCCTGATCCGGTATCTCATACCCAGGACGTAAAGGATACTGAGAAACAGTTCTATGTAATGAACACACCCGAAGATGATGCATCAGCATGCACTTTCTTCGTTTGGGCGGCACGAGAAATCCGGTATTCCCCAATTTCCTGCTCTGTCTTATAACAATTATAACTTGGAGCGGGACCAACGTTCCCCAGCTCAGTATAACAAGCGGGTTCGGTTAATTCATCCGTTTTATTATCTTGATTAAGGCATGATATGGTCGCTACCAGGAGAGAGAGAGAAGAAAACACTCAGCGTATGCTCTTGCAAGATTAGATTGGTTATCTAATATATCTAATCAGGATGTCTCCCACTGTTTTAATCAAATCTTCCTTCAAACCCTAAAAGGAAAGACCAGCCGGGATTAATTACACGCTACAAGTTCGCCAATCTTTCAGCCAGGCCAATGTCGGTACTTTGAGGGAGGTTCCCTGTGCTTTCGCACGAACCTAATTAAAGTAAACCTCGTTTTCCCAGAGGCGTAACCCCGTTAACATCTTTCTAGACACCTACTTGATCGGCTAATTGTAATGTGTAAAACTCTCCCAGGAATAACTCTTACTCGCAGCGGGTATCGGGATCAACTATCTAATAGAAGGTATGCAATCTCATTGCAAATTTCAACACTTGAAATTCCCAATAATATTTTACCCCTAGCGTTCTATGACCTTGACGAATGCCAAACAACCCTAGTCCACTAGTCAAGTTCAACCCGTACATTTCTTGATTGAATTAAACCCACCCGCACGACCCTTGATGAATGCCAAACAACGCCGTACGAATACCCTAATCCAATCTGCATCATATGCATAAACAGATAAATACTAGTTAGCTACCGCACACTACGCCTTGACGAATGCCAAACTACCGCAGCACGAATACTAAGTAGTACTTATCTGAAATGACGGAGGGCTACGACAGGTTTTTATGAAAACCTATTGCGTAATGAACTTGATATTGTTGTAGAATCAAATGATTTTAAATGGAGTGTTTTTGAGGTTTTTCTAGTTTTGCTAAAGGGGTCACTCCCGGTGAAGGGATCGTCGGCCCTTTCCTCATCGAATAAGGTGCGGGGTATATCATATATACCGCTGTGCAAAGCAAGAACTATAGAAGCAATCAAAAGACAAACCGAGGGTTGTAGCATCTGCCAGTTATTGCTAAAGGGGTCACTCCCGGTGAATGGATCTCGGCCCTTTCCTTATCGAATAAGGTGCAGGATGTTCTACAAGGAACACCGCGATGCAAAGCAAGAACCGTAGCTACCTGTTTTTGAAAATTCGATTCCACAACATCTTTTAGGTTTCTTTTCTTTCATTAATCATATTAATGAAGTCCCATCATATTATGCTTCACAAGCATCTCTTTTGAAACGAAATCTGTAATATAACATATATCTCATATATATAATATAAACATTCGTCTCAGGCAGTAATATGATCTCATCACAGAACATTGCAGCAGAAGAACATATATGAAATATTGGATATACTAGGACGTCCGTGTTTTCAATACGAGCCTGTATAAAACACGGATTCCACGGTCGTGATGAATAGCCAAACCCACATCCCTAGACCCCTACGAGAGCGGTAAGCAACACTGCCAATTCTAGAGTTAGGAGACCCGGTCTCGACTCCTCGAGATGGTCTCCCACTGGACCCCAGAACCCGGTTACTTGTGCTCCCCGCCTTGGGTCTACCTAATGCGGAAAAGTAAATAATATACAATGGTGACATCATCCTCATCCCGGAAGTGCCCCAATAAAAGAATATTACATACAAATGAATTTTACATGAATGAAAAAGAAAAAATCTCATCTCACATAAAACCCCCGGCTATTCAAAACGAGACGATCCAATATAACATATCACAGCAATACATAATATCACATATCATCAACGTAAGCAAGTATGCGTATCCCGATTGTCGTTGATATATAGCAACGAAGCCGGCGATACACCACATACTACGCTTAGGGTCACAGAAAAGAAAGTGTAAAAATACAACAGTTGGAATCCGCAATCTCTTTAGACATCGCATGCCTAACCAAATGAATTCCTTAGACATCGCATGCCTAACAATTATAAACCACGCACTTTAGTCTCATTATCGAAAACACTTTTCAATATCAAGTCGGGCAATTCAACAAGATTCCCGACAACCTGATCGAATGCTCATCGCAAACTTTAGTAGACGGCCGCACCCCCGGATGCCGTCGACGAAGTGCACTAAGGCGGAACACCGCTGCCGCGAGCACCCGAACGGATGCTTTTGGCGACGGGGTTTTCCTACAGTCACTTGGTCGGGGCTATGGGGCGTAGCTGTCTGTTAAGTTTACCCGGCGAGTATCCGCGTACGCTACGTGATTGCGACGGACTTTTGATCACATCAAAATTCCGTGGCAACCGATCATTTGAGACTAAACAGCTATGTTTATAACATTCAAATTAGTTATCTCATAACTATTTGTGGATTCCAATTATTGTATCACATTCCAGATAAATAGACAATGTCAAACTTTCCGATCGAATAATCAAACACCCAAGTTTTCCCAAATAGCTCAACACTTGAGCGGAGTTCAAAAATATCCATTACATGCCACAGTACCAATGGTCCAGCCGTAGAAGGGTCAAGCCAACGCCTCACATGTGGCACGCCGTACTGCCCCAAACCCTAAGGTTCAAAAGGCAGTTCAAGACGGTCACATAATCGAGTTAAGGTTTATTATCTTCTAGAGGGTCCATCGCGTTACTTGCACGACTTAGAACGTTCTTAAACAACGGAAAAATCCAACACTTAGAAATTTTCCGGGTCGGGAAAAAGTGAGTTATTGATATCCGGTCGAACTTTTTAACACGTTCTAAAATTATCCGGAAAAACAAAACAAAGTTAAAATATCCGATCGAATCATTAATTCCCCAATACAACCCAGAAAACTCAACACTTGAGTGAAAAATAAAAATTCCCAGAAGAATCAGCAAGTACCAACTGTTATTACTATGCAAAAACTAACACTTAATCCTCAGATACGGCCGCGGAACCGCCGCCAATACCCTAGTTTGGCCGCGGTTCCGCGGCGCTTTGAGCGATTCAGTGTGTCGTTTTGCACACTTGTCCATAGAATTCCCTGCTGATTTTTTTAAGGATTTTTAATTTGGAAAAAATCGCATTTTCAGAAAATGTCCAGAGAAGGGTTCGGATTAGGGTTTCGTGTTTCGATCGGACTTTAAACTTCGCTTACACTTCGCCTAAAGCTCTAGCTTGGCTCTGATACCACTGTAGGGTTGCTAGGCACGCTCACAAGGTTCTACGAGGCATCAACCATGCCCGATTAAAATTTTAGCCGTGCCGAACAACCCAAAGCCGGATCTTTAAACTAGGGTTTAGGCGAAAACATGCATGTTAAACTCTTTAACACTAAGTGAGAGGGATTACAACCTTTATAGATCCGGTCCTTCACTTCTTAAGCTCTATGTTGAGGTCCCTTCTCTGCGATCATCGTGTTCTGGACTCTCGAGAGGCTTCACGAAGAGAATGATGCAACCTTTACTTCCGATCTTCGATACTAAGATGATCTACCTTGAAGTTTCGTTAACACAAGCTAACACTCATAATATGAAGTGAACACCCTCATCTAAATGGCAAGGATAGATGAGGATGATGAAGTAGGATTTTTGCTCTCATTTATAATCTTTTTCTCACTCATTTTCATCACAAAAGAAAGCTTTTTCAAAAAGAAGCTCAAGGAAGAAGAAGAAGAAAGAATATGATCACTTAATCCTTTTGTGATGAACAATGAATTATTGTAGTGGTTACAAATCTAACCAAGGGTTAAGCATGAAAGAGTTAACCCTTGTAAAGAGTTAACTAGAGTTAATGGTTTGTATTGGGTTAACATAATATCTCACAAAAAATATCAAGCAACCACAAAGTCAAAGCTTCATGAAGCTTCATGAAAGCTTCATGCAAAAGCTAACCCTAATCCAAACCCTAACCAAGTTTAAACCCTAATCCAATGTTAAATTTGCAACCCTAACATGTTACAATATTATATATCACATATACAATATATTTTGTAACAATAGAAAATAATACAATTAACATATATCGCATATATATCAATGTATTATCCCGTGAGAAAATGAATCTTTTAGTGAGCTAATATTAGTTAATGTAATTTAATATATCATATATATTATTATATATTAAATTATCGAATCAACACTTGATCCGACAATCCGGCTATATCGCATATAACCGACTAATATAATGACCCGGCTATATCACATATACCCGGCCGATATCTCATATCGCGAGAATCCAATACGGTATCATATACCGCATTATCCTCGGTCCCGCACATATCACATATGTGCTCCTACTCCGTTTTGCTTGAGCCAAGAAACCTCTGTGTAGGACTCTAAAGAATCGTCAATACGCCGGCAGTAGGTGATGATCATATCAAACACCCACAAGCTGCAAGCGGTCAGCTAAACGTAACAGCCACCCAGGTATTGAGCGCTCAGAAGATCAACAAGCAAGTCTGTACATTCTCCTGTGAATCCAAACAGTAACACTCCCGTACAGTCCGGTCTCGTCGTCTGATATGTCGCATATCTCGCCTAGGGGTGGTAAACGTCAGACCCCAGTAGCTCGATAAGTCGTGTCGATATGAGGTCTATAACAGTTCGAGAAACTACTGATAACACTTACCAGTAAATCTCAGCAACCCTGGCTAGGGATTTCCGGTTATAGCCAATCGAACACAGCGCAACATCAACTCCCTATACCGGGAGAGACGAATCCCCTCCTATCGCTCATTGCCTCCATGTGATTCGGGACTGTACCCAAAAGCCACCTTTTTGCACGCCCTCTTGGATGTGGTATGATGGAAATCAAAGCACAGTGGGAATCACACAAGACTCTATGACGATCTCGGGTCAACAGACTAAGCTGTACCAGTGTCACCGGAGAACTGCCATCTGACGTGATGTATAATACCATCTGGGAGTTTTCGGCGAGTCCGTCCAGTGTACCCAGTCTCCACTGAGCACCCGTACACCATCCTTGATGTCAAACACCGATGGATATGGGATCATCTATCGCCCATCATATGGGTCAAGATGCGTATACGCTAGTCTACTCTGGTGTATCGATACCATGTCTCGATACACCCTCGACTAGGAACAGTTATAGGATGTACTCGTCGACTACCGTGGACCCACTAGTATGATCTCATCATATTCCCAGTAGTCGAGTACATATCCTAAGGGCTTTATCAACATGTAACATAGAGACAATCAGAGTACATGTTAAGATAAAGTACAACCAGATAGCATACTATCATGTCGAGCAAGAAAGTCCTCCCTATATATGTCCTAGAATCCACTACAATATACATCGTATGTACAGTAATGGCCTCTTGGACATACATATAACTAACACACAGGATAGATGCATGAGGCAAGTGGAGGATCGGAGACACATGCATATGCCACACGTACACCGGTGGGACTTGGATAGGTTTGCACTCGTCATTGGAGCAGATATCCCTGTATATGATCCTACACACGGTGTCGAGTACATGAGTTGGTATATCCCGAGGACTCGATTGTACGTTGTCATGCTCGAGCAGCGATATGTTATTGGAGGAGATATCTCTTTATTTCAGCTCATAGCTCTCTCGAAAGTTAAGATGGTATGTTATTTTAGTTGTTTGTTTAATGTTGGATTATTATCCTGTACGATTTATAAAATGTTTATACTAAAATGTACATTGTTTTTTTTCCAGGTAGGACATATGTAGAGGCTTGTACGTATGGCATTGAAGACTATACGGAGTGATGCAGCGGATGCATTGAAACAATTTGCACATGCTATGATTGGACATTGCCGAGGCGTGCTGCATGAGGCGGGTGAGGGTCTCAGATTTGAAGCGATGGTAGCAGGTCTCATCCATGACCAGCGGAGCCGTACATATTGATCATATGATCAGACAGATCCCGGTGTTCCCCACCGAAGACGCTAATATATATGATGGGGATTAGGCGGCGGCGGATGAGGCTACGGAGGCGGAGCACGATCTCGTATCGCAGTTGACTCAGGTGACTCAAGGTGACATAGCAGGACCATCACAGCAACCCCCAGCTGATGTAGCAGGTCCATCGCAGTAACCCCCACAGAAAAAGAAGAAGAAGAGAAGATACTACAATTTTATTTGAAGTTGTATGATGTATTATTTATGAACTTTTTATGGTTGTGTGTTTATAGTTTTTAGTTTGTGTGGGTGTGTGCTTATATTTTATGTGATATATTTTCTATTGTGTGGATCCATCCTTCGATGTGAGATTTTTTTTGGAGCCGAGTGTGCCTTGTATTACTCCGGAGCGGAGATTATAATGTATTTATGGAAATAGATCAATATTTACAAAGGAAATGCTGTCCATTTTATTTCAGAATTTATCGGTTATTGAAATTCATCATGAACTGTCCGTGTTTAACAGTTGCTTGAATGGAAAACAATTTTTTTTTGAATCTAGACTAAAAAAAGCAATTCGCCAAGGAAAGAAGCATCATCTCAATTTCAATGGTGGGGGAGGAAAAGAATCAGCTCACTGGGAATGGCTGAGTAAATAGAGATTTCTTCAGTGATGAAAGTTTGAGGGATTTCCCTCAAGGGCAAATGCTAATTGGGTTAGCGTTTTCCCTCAAGGAAAAACACTGTGTGGGATAGCGTTTTTGCCTTGAGGAGAACCAATTCTCCTCAACGAAAAAACGCTATCTAGGATAGCGTTTTCCATCAAGGGCAAACGCTATCCCCGATAGCGTTCTTGCTCTCCCACCAGCTTTCACTCCCACCGTTTTTCTTCTGACGTGGAGACCCCTCGCCACACTGTCTAGACCTAGAGTCATTTTGGGAATTATTTTGGGTTTGGGTTATTTAGGGATTTAATTTATTTAACAAAGTTATTTAGGGGAATAAATCCATTCTCCGTGCTTCCCTCATCTTTCTTATTAAATATTAGGGCTTTTTACTAAAAACCTCCTCATACTTCGCTAATTACCAAAAAAAACCTCCTTATTTCATATTTACTTAAAAGACCTCATACATTTAAATTGCACTAAAAAAACCCCTTACAGGTCAAAAAGAGAATCTTTTCTTTTTGGTATCTTCCATTACTCCGTAAGGAGGTTAACTGTGAGTATCGGGCTAGAGTTTTAAAACCTTCACAACCCCTCTTCTTTTTCTAAAATTCCTAAATTTTTCTTCAAATTGGTTTTAGGATTAGGGTTTCGATAAAAAATCTCTCAAACCGATCATGAAAATCGGATCATCTTTCTCAACCTTCTCCAGCAACGAAATTGTCAAGTGTCGTCGTCCCTTCAATTGTAAATTTCGAGTTCGTGGACAATCTCATTTGAAACGAGAACGATTCTTTAGTTGTGCTAAACCCCAATCTTCAACTAAGCGAGGATGTGGGTTATTTTTATAAGAGAAAGACGTATCTAAATATTTAAAATGTAAGAGAACAATTCATCTTTCTAACAGGACGTTAACTTTTGATAGAAAACTAGTGAGGGGTTTCTTTAGTGTAATTTAAATACATGAGGGTGTTTTAATTAAATACGAAGTATGGATAAGCTGTTTAGTAATCAGCGAAGCTTGAAGGTGCTTTTTAGTAAAATGCCCTAAATTTTAAAATCAGTCAAGGTTTAGTATACAGCATACTCTTCATAAATTAATGTCTAGAACTGTTGAAGCCCTCAATAACTCAAATTCAAATCCAATGTTGTGATTTGACAATAGTTGAATTGTCATATACTCTTTCTATATTCAACAGGCTTTTGCTTTTACTCATCATACATCAGAGTCTAGAGCTTTTGAAAAACTCAAATTCAAGAACCATTCGAATTCATTGTTCTCTTAAGATTTGACCGTGATGCAATCGGCCCTTTCCCCTAAAAATTACTAGTTTCTTGTTTTTCCAATCTTAGACTTGCTTTGGTTTTTCAATGAAAAATTATCGGCTTTGTACTTATATTTCCCCTCTGAAATCACTGTTATTTGATCTTGAGGTGCAATTATATGTTGATGTTAAAGTCGCACTGCGCTAGGCAACAAGATGCCCCATCGAAGATGCGTGATTCCCACCCCCTCTTTTTGTCTCTGTTTCATAAGCGTTGCGGAACCGCCTCCTTTGCCTCATTAGTTTTACTCTGCCCCCGTTGCATAAATGGATCTCTCATGAGGGAGAAAATACAAGTAATAGAAACCAAATGGAAATATCATCGGACATTTAATATCACACCCTCATAAACATTGAGGCCCATCGAGTTTGTTCTTTCAATAAGGATGTTATAAGAACTTGTAGGTCTCCAAATAAATATCGATAGAAAAATGCAACAAAGTCTGCAAGTCGGTCCAGTTTCTTCTTCTTCTTCTTCTTCTTTTCCCCAATGGCCTTCACCTGCGCAAAGATGAGGCTCGGGTTAGTGTGTATCTAGGTGTGTGTAATGTACAAGAAGTGTATGATACGCAAAATATAAATTTGTGTACTACGCAGCCAGTCATTTTCTTTGGAAGGGTTATAAGTTATAACAGGGATCGAAATAACAAGCAATAAGTGTTATCATTCCAATATCGAAATTTCAAGCACCTGGGTTTATGAGGCCAAGGTTTTTGCTGTTGGGGAGAAGTACAAACCATAATTTTGGAAGCTAGCTTTCTTCATCCAACAGAATGGTTGATCCAGTAGTGATCCCAAGATCGACTAATGTTGCCATATCATCGTCCAGCAATTGTGGTAGTGGTGATCCCTGTTTCAAAAACATTAGAGATATAAACTTATATGATGCAAAATTATGGTACAGCAAATAAAATTTTAGTGCTGATCAACTTTCAAGCTAAAACATTATGTAACCAGTTCATAGTCATGGTTACATTTAGTATTGGCTTAGGATTGATTATAGTTTAGATACAGTTTAATTGAAAGAAAGAACATAAATAATGAGGTCGCGGGCATAAACCTGACCTGGCATGTACAAGGAAAAATAAATACACCAAATGAAGCAGTAAATGTTGATATTTGTTGAAAATATAATTTCAAGTGTCACAAGTTCATGGTTCGATATAATATTGTAGAATTACCTGTTTGATGTAGGTGCCCTTAGAGGCAATTAGTCGTAATTATAATCTACATGTATAAAACTTTCTCGTTCATAATAATAGTATGCTATTTGGTTTTTCTTTATTGGTATATCTTTTATTTATATTACTATGTTTATTATTGATTATTAATAAAGTCCGTAGAATAATACTAGACCACAGGATTGTGATGTAGATCACAATAATGAGACCTGATTAGTCGATAAGTATATTCTTAAATATTCCTAACCATAGGAGTATCGAGACAGGACATTGATACTCCGAAAGACTAGTGTATACTATACTTACTCATTAGAGAGTAATGACTGTTCTCATACTCATCTGGTGTAGTGACATCAGAGTATTGTTTGCAGGTGTTTATAGATGATAAATACACCGAACGACCCACCTTGAATTTCCAGTTGGTAATTATACATGACTGTCAGATGGAAATTCATATAGCGACGACTGGTACGACTGTCTTCAGACCTGAGATTCGCCATAGCACCTTGCGTGTGCTAGAAATTACTTTAATTACTACCCAACCCCAGATCCATTGATACCGTGTATAACGAAAGTAATTGGGCATGATCGAACACATGTGAAGGTTGTAAGGAATTAACATGGGATTCGTCTCTTCGGTATAAGAATAACAGTGTTCTGCAGTGTGCGATATATCAGTCACCTAAAATCTCTGGCAAGAGTACTAGAAATCAAATGATAATTAGTTATTAGTTTGATCACACGGTTACATGATAATATCAACACAACCGTTATTTGAGTTATTAGGGTTTGACAGTATTACCAAACCCTAGACCAAATAAGGAGTACAAGTAGACGACGAGACCGCACCGTACGATAGTTACCACTGATAGGTATCGATTGCTTGGATAGCATTTTCTTACTCCAATCCAGTCAACGACAGTTTACCCAGATAGTCTAAATACGTTGCTATCGTCCCTATAGATTTGTGGATTTTACTGCTTACAAAATTAGTTTGAATTAATTATTCACTACTAAGTAAACGTCGAGCCTCCGGAGTCACACATAGGTGAACTCCTACTTGCCAAATATAAAACTTTAAATCAAAAGAAGAGATGGTATATAGTTGATGTACAAAAGAGATTTAATTAAATTAGTATATTTGATATACTACTAATTTAATAAGGGTAAAATTGTCAAATACGATTAGACATGCTACTCAGGATAATATATGATATTAAATGAGTAAATAATGCATTCCCATATATATGTATTAATTATATAATGAATATAATATATATATATATGTGTGTGTGTAATTATAAATATATAAATATATATGTTGATATATATAAATATTTATAAAATAATATTGTCGTGCATTTGATGTGTATCAAATATTATATGAATATGTATATGTGTGGGCCAACATGTATTAAGTAATAACTAATTGTTTGTTTAAAGGATTAAACAAATTAATTAATTGTGAAGATTTTTTATTAGAAAACTATATCCCTATATATAGGCTTCTATTTAATACAAACCATAACCCTAATCAATTATCCCATCCCCTTCTAAAAGTTTCAGCCATCCCCTCTTTTTTTTTAGCCGAAATTTATTGGAGAAATAAATCAAAAATTCAACTTTTAATTCTTCGTCTTTAATTATAATTCTCTATAATTAATTAGATCGGCTAACTAATTAATTAGAGTTTATTGATCTTGGAAATTCGTGTGGTGGTAAGTAAGGAGATCATCAAGGTGTAATCAAGTCATCTTGATTGGAGTAAGAATCGTTAGCTCAACGAACGAAAGGCAAATCCGATTTTGCGCAAATGCATTATTTTTTTGAATCAATTAAGGGTTAATTGATTTCATTAATAATTAACCTAATTTATAAACCCTAATTGGTGTTAATGCAAAAATTTTAATTTCCATTCCGCTGCGTTTACACCTTTTTCACCAACATGATATCACAGCGAAAGTTTATAAATTAAGTTAATTAATTCTATCTTTATTTGTTCTTGACAATTGCATACATTAATGTTGCTATAATTAGGATTAATCAATATGTTCTACGCGTTAAATATTATTGAATGCATATTTTAATATTTGTATAAAATTTAATATGATTAAATTTGATACATTAAATGCTTTAATGAGATTAAAAATGTCTATTTTTCGTGCTTGAAATTTTAGAAATTTTAAAAACAAGAAAATAACAAAAAAAAGTTTTTTTCTTTTGGGTTCAACAAAATATTTTCGACCAATAAATTTATTTTACGGCTAATATTTTTTTCGGGAATTTTTTAAAAAATAAATATTTCAGCCAAATTTTTTCGGCCGCATAACAAAAAATAAGGCCGACAATTTATTTTATAATTAAAAAAAATTGTAAAAAAATCCAAGTTGTTGGAGTTTGTTGGTTATTGTTGGAGATTATTTAAATTTAAATCCAAGTTTGTTAGAATTTATTTAAAGCTGTTATTAAAATTTTTTGTTGTTATCTTTAATTGACATTTAGATTCATGGTGTTAAATTGTTAACACATAAGATAATTTTGTTGAGTTAATTTTTATTAAGTTGTTATTAAAAAGAATTAAATAATTTTAGTTCTAAATTATAACTATTTTATGCATTTAATTATATGTGAGATGATGAGATAGTTGTGATGTGATCATATGCCTGCAATGTGTTCTATTTATTTTTGTGTATATATATGATATGCAACTGTTAGATTAGTATATTGGAATGGATTTGGACAAACCCTTTGTGATTTGCGTTGTGCATTTTTATAGAGGTCTGCGAGTCACTTGATAATGGTTTAATTAAGTGGAGCATGTGAACCTCGATTTATTTACGCATTAGTTTGTGAGTTTGGCAAAGAATTGAAGCAAGAGCTAGGCGTGATTGAAATAGTTCAATGGAGCGTTCAAGCGGCTCAAAACTTTTCTTTTATTTTTAGTTTATATAAACCCTAAAGTGAATTATCGTATTTTAATTCTATCGCTCGAATTAAAGCACGATAAATCACACCCGTCCAATCCATTCCAGTATAAGCCCGTTTTTATGATACGCATGCCAGTAATGCCTTAGAAATTATTTTATGGATTTGCATGCCTGTATTGTTCTAAAAGTTGTTTTATTTTCATTCCACGTTTTTCAAAAACAAGATTTTAAATAAAATGAGTTTTTCTAAAACGGTCATAAAAATAGTTAAAAGGGGTTTTGACAAGAAAACGATGAGATGATTAATAATGAGATTATTAAGTATAATAAACCACTTAAAATTTAAAAACAATTTTTAAAAAATGAATAGGAGAGTTGGCAATAACTCAAGAACATGGCATTTTTTGAAAACGTTTTTCAATTTAAATCAATTCAAAAACGTTAAAATTATTTTTCAATACTACATATTACCCTCCACCATTTCAATCAAATAGAGTATCCAATATTCATGCTATAGTTGTTGGCGAATTGTCAAGCCAAAGCGTGTGGTATTTGGATGATGTTTGATTGCTAATACATTTGATGTAGAGTAGGTGAATCAATAATGGGGTTTTATAGTTGGCGAGTTACCGAGAGTCACATTATTGATCTAGCTACTCAAGAAATGTGTGAGTACGGCTTGACTAGAACATTATGAGTTATGGTTGGCTTGTTGCCAAACTTATAATAAGTCTAGGGGTAAAAACTATAATCGAAAGTCACGAATGTGATCGACAAAAGAGTTTTGTCCATCTTCTATGGTGTATGGTGACTTATTGGCTAGTTGTCAAGGTCACTATATCATGATGGTTGGATTTCGATTCCCACTTTAAACTTTTAAAAGGTTTACGATTTTCAAATGTTATGATTTTCATGAAAATGCGCTAAAATAGTAGGGGCCATCTAATAGATAAATTAAATATTTTTCCAATCTGCTTTGATGTTAAGATCGTTCGCCAAAATATTTTTCTACTACTCTCAGATTTACTGTTGTTAATCATGACTGGATTAAAACCGATAACTAAAAAAGACAAACTGACGGAACGCAACTATAAAGACTGGTTACGCAAGATCAAAATCGTCCTCACTTGTGAAAAAGTGATTTATATTCTCACTTTCGCACCAACTCTCTCTAGGTGATAATCCTAAAGATGTGGATCGAGATATCCACGCTCAGTGGAAGCTCGATAGTGATCGGACCCATTGCCTCACTCTGGCCTCTATGAATGATGATTTACAGAGACAGTATGAGAAAATGAATGTTCAGACTATATTCACTCGTCTCTAAGGACCGTACGAAGAACAATCTCGAATAGCTAGATTCGAGGTATCGAATGAATTTTTTGATTTGAAGATGAAACCTAGTACACCCGTGCATGACCATGTCCTCAAAATGATTGATTTGATCAATCGACTTAAGGGTTTGGGTTTTCCCGTACCTAAGGAGGTTTATGTTGATAGAATCCTTAAGTCTCTACCGAATGACTTTTCTCCGTTCATAATGCAGTGCAATATGAACAAAATGAAAGTTGGACTTCCAGAACTGCTCAATATATTGGTGCAAGCTGAGACCTTCTTAAAGAAGGAGAAGTCATCTGTTATGCTTGTGGGGAGTTATTCTTCTAATAAGGCAAAAGCCAAAGGAAAGGGATAGAAGAAGCCAAACAAGCCTACCGGAGGTATAAAGAAAGTTAAGGGTAAAGGCTATGCAAAGGAAACAAAGCCTGCACAAGAAGAATGTTTTCACTGTCATAAGACGGGACACTGGAAGAGAAATTGCACCAGCTATCTAGAGGAGCTGAAAATGAAGAAGCTTGTTGAAGTTTCATCTTCAGGTATCTGTGTTATTGAAAATTGTTTTCAAGATACACCCACTTCATGGATATTGGATACTGGTTATGGTTCTCACATCTGTAATTGTTTATAGGAACTGAGAAGAAGTAAGAAGCTGACACAAGAAGAGATGATTCTCAAAGTTGCAAATGGAGAAAGTATTGCAGCAGTTGCAGTAGGAGATTATCTATCACTGCCAGATGACAAGACTTCAGTTTTAAATACCTATTTTTATATTCCTAGCATGTTATGCAACATTATCACTGTTTCTTTATTAGATAAGGATGGAAATTCTTTTGTTACGTCAAATGGTGTTATGAACAATCATTGTAATAATAAATTAGTTGCTTTTGAGAATTTATTTAATGGTCATTATATATTAAATCTTGCTGATGTTTATAATATACACAATACTCGTAAAATGAACAAAACTCTTTTATGGCACCATAGACTTGACCATATAAATGAGACGAGACTTAAGCAATTACATAAGAATGTTTACCTACATTCGTTTGACTATGAGTCATTTGATAATTGCAAATCGTGTGTAAAAGGAAAGATGGTTAAATCTCCGTTTAGCGGAAGCGGAGAAATAGTTAATGAACACTTGGAACTAATACATAGTGATGTATGTGGTCCAATGTCTATACAGGCTAAAGGAGGATACTCCTACTTCATTACTTTTACAAATGACTGCTCACGCTTCGGACATATAAACTTGATGAAATATAAGTCTGAAGCATTTGAGAAGTTCAAAGAGTATAAAAATGAAGTGCAAAACCAAACAGGAAAAAATATTAAGATTCTTCGATCAGATCGAGAAGGTGAATATTTGAGTACAGAATTTCTTGGTTACTTAAAAAGAATGAGATTCTCTCTTAAATTACTCCACCTTACACGCCGCAACATAATGGCGTATCAGAAAGGAGTAATCGTACCCTATTGGATATGGTACGTTCCATGATGAGTAACACTGAGTTACCTTTTTCGAAATGCACTGGAGACAGCTGTATACATACTGAACCAGGTTCCATCAAAATCGGTGCCCTTGCCCCCATATGAGTTATGGAAGGGCAAGAAACCTAATCTTAAGTTTGCTAAGATATGAGGTTGTCCTGATTTTGTTAAAAAAACAGAATCGTGACAAGCTAGAGGCACGATCCGTGTTTTGCACGTTTATAGAATACTCAATGCACGCGCAAGGGTATAGATTCTACTGTCTAGAAGAACACTGTATTGTTGTTTCTAGATATGCCACCTTCTTAGAGAATGAATTTCTTGAAAAAGAAATTAGTGGGAGCGCGGTAGAATTGGAAGGGGTTCCAGAAGAACAAGCAATCACGGAAGACCAAATTGAACCTAAGACTTCAGTATTACCCAATCCAACGGAACCGCTCCATCGATCTGGTAGGCAATCTAGAGCACCTGATAAATATTATGGGTATCTCGCTGATGGTGACACCGAAGATTGTGTCATAAAGGATGACAATTTTATCACTTATCGACAAGCCATAGAGAGTAAAGACTCTCAGAAATAGATAGAGGCCATGAAGTTTGAAATTGACTCGATGCACTCCAACAAAGTATGGACTTTGGAGGAAGCTCCTGAAGGGGTAAAACCAATTGGGAGCAAATGAGTCTTCAAGAAGAAGATCGATGCAGATAGGAAAGTGGAGACCTTCAAAGCTAGACTGGTAGCAAAAGCCTTCCATCAAAGACCAGATGTGGATTTTGATGAAACATTTTCTCTAGTTGCGATGCTCAAGTCAATCAGAATCATGCTTGCAATGGCTGCTTATCATGACTATGAAATATGGTAAATGGACGTCAAGACGACTTTTCTAAACGGTATTTTAGAAGAGAACATCTATATGACACAGCTACAGGGTGTCAAAGTCAGTGGGAGCAATGTTAAAGCTTGTAAGTTGCTTAAGTCCATTTATGGACTAAAGCAAATGTCTAGGAGTTAGAACATCTGTTTTGATGAAGCAATCAAAGGGTTTGATTTTATAAAAAATGATGATGAATCATATCTCTATAAAAAGGTTGTAGAAAGTAATAGCGTGTTCCTCATATTGTATGTGGACGACATACTTCTAATAGGTAATGATGTGCCGACATTGCAGTCAGTTAAGATTTGGCTATCACAAAAGTTCTTAATGAAGAATTTGAGTGAAGCGTCCTTGTAGGGTGTTTTTCGTCACCCCATTGAGATGGGAATACGCGTCACTTGTCAGGCGTATACAGATTCTCCCTGCCTAGGGTAGGCTGGGGTTTATTGATTGTGGGGATCCGAATCTCCGGCAGCCGCGAACCAAGCTGCAGTTAATTACCCCTCGTCTTTGGAGCAAAAGAACCTCCGATTGACGGGTCAAACTAGTCATGCGAGCTCAATGTGCAGTGTACGTATGTTGTGTTTTGAGGGGTCTTGGGTATATCGGGGGCCTCGCAGAGTTTACGGGGGTCCCGCTATCCGGATAGCGGGCAGGGGGTCAAGAGGGCTAGCAGCCACCTTACGGGGTGCGGAACAGTGCCTCGTTAGAAATTTTTTCTAACGGGGAAAGTGTTGTGGAATGTGTGTGTGTGTGTATATATATATATATATATAATGGTGATTAGCATCCAAAGGACGCATGGGCGCCAGTGTCTCACATGCCCGGCACGCGAGCGCTGAACACTGGACGCCAGCGCCTCACGCGTCCGGCACGTGGGCGCTGGACGCCTGCGGAAAAAAGGGGCTTAGCCCCTGTACTGGGAGTTGCACTCCCAAATGACTTTTGGAGTTAAACTCCTAAAAGGACAAAGGGAGCGGAAGTTGTACTCCCAACTGACTTTTGAAGTTGAACTCCTAAAACGAAAGATTTATTATTTTATATATACATATATATATATACATATATATATATATATATATATATATATATATATATTGTGGAGTTAAACTCATAAGAAATTTTCGGAGATGATGAAAGGGGACCCCTTTCTTCTCCCTTGAGCCCTGGGTTTTCTCTTGAGCCTTGGATCTTTCCCAAAGTGGGATTTTTGGAGATGGGTCTCCTTCCCCCTCTCTGTTGGCTGGATCTTGAAGGAAAAAAGGAGGTGAGGCTTAAAAATCACCCATTTTGGGAATTCGATAGGAGATCTGAGTTCCCCTTCAAGGGTTTTACGGTGAAAAATTGTTTCTTTTTGGAAAAAAAGAGTTAAATTCTTGATTTAATTCCAAAAAAAGGGAAGAAAGTTTAGAACCTTGAGGAAGAAGGAGACACAGAAACCCTAGATTTTTTAGGAGAATGAATTCTTCTCTTTCATTTCATTATCATGTTGTCTTATATAGGCATACAAATTTACACATAGCCCCTTGGGTTTTACAAAATGGCATTTTGCCCATCACATGCCTCATGTGCTCGTTTCTTTTGCACATGAGCCATGGGCTTTACAAAAAATTTGGCTTTATGCCCATTTTTTTTACATTTATTCATAAAAATTACATCAAAATTATTTATTACATAATTTTCATATTGGCATGGGAGAGACGGACTGCGGGGCTCGACTTGGGCATAGGCCCACTTGACCTGGGCTTGGACCCATTTACTTGGGGTTGACTTTGACTTGGTCAACCGGGATGTAATTTTTGACCCCAACAAAGTGCCCCCATCAATAAATGCACACCGTGTATATGAGTTGTGTGCATGAAATTGATAGATCTTGAAGTTGGACTTCGAGGTGGAACATCATTCCGGGGCGGAGCATGATTCCAGGGATCAGAGCATAATTCCGAAGAGCGAAGCATGATTCCAAGGATCGGAGCATAATTTCGAAGAGCAGAGCATGATTCCAGGGATCAGAGCATGATTCCAGGGACCGGAGCATAACTCCGAAGAGCGAAGCATAATTTCGGGGATCGGAGCATAATTCCGACACGGGACAGGTGTATCCTAATACGAAACTTAGTTCCGGCACAGGATAGACATTCTGAACGAAGTATAGCTCCGATTCTGAGGTTGATTCCGAGTCGAAGCACAATTCCGACAGTGAAGGAAGATACTCCAAAGCGAAACATGATTTCAACACGGGATACACTCTGAAACGAAGCATGATTTCAATGCAGAGATCAATTCCCAGGAGAAGCATAATTCCGACGGGGAAAGCAGGTACTCCGAGGCAAATCATGATTTCGACACGGGATACACTCTGAGACGAAACATGATTCCGCCGTAGAGGACATTGGTTGATTTAATTCCGAGACGGACCATAATTCTGACAGGGAGGTCATTGGTTGACTTGATTCCGAGACAGAGCATAATTCTGACGGGGAAGTCATTGGTTGACTTGATTCCGAGACAGAGTATAATTCCGACGGGGAGATCATTGCTTTCCTTTTTGCGACTTGGACGGTCGTGCTTGATTTGACTTGCTCCGCTTCTTGCGGTGTCGGAGATTGGATTTGACGTACTCCTCTTTCTGCGGTGTCAGTGGTTCAAGTTGACTTGCTCTGTTTTCTGCGGTGTCGAGATTCGGCTTGTTTCCGAGGTGGAGCTTGATTCCGCCAGGGAGGTCGTTGGTTGTCTTGCTGACTTGATATGATTTGGGTTGACATCAGCATCGCTATATTGAAATATGGTACCAGGAGCGAATCATCATTTGCTATGAGAGGATTTGGGAATTTTGGTTTTGGTTTGGCATCAGCACCGCTACACTGGAATATGGTACCAGGGGCGAATCATCTGCCGTGAGGGGATTTCCTTCATTCCCAGTTTAACGATTTAGGGGTCATCTTTTCGCAGTTTAACGACTTGGAGGTCATTTGTTTCCAGTTTAAAGACTTAGGGGTCTATTGGGTCGAAAGTTTGGAATTTTGGGATTGGGGCCGGCATCAACGTTGCTAATACTGAAGCACAAGTGCCAGGAGCAATTCATCATCTGCCTTTGCCTGCTGGGGAGCGATAGCTGAGGAAACAAGTTTAGGTCCCTATCACCAAGGCTTTTCAATTTTATGAGCCGTAAGGGTCCCATAAAAGCATTTTCTCCCTACGAGTCGAAAAGATCTCATAGGTGTATTTTCTCCTTAAGAGTCGTGGGGACTTCCAAGTGTGTTTTTTCTTTGTGAGTCGTAAGGATTCGACGAAGGTGTTTTCTTACGAGTCGAGAGAATCTCGTAGGTTTGTTCTCCTCATGTATTGTGAGGACATATGAGTGGGTCTTCCCAAATGGAGTATAATTCCAAGGGCGGAGACCGGCCGCGTGACTAGTGATTGCGGTGGAGTATGGGTGTGATAAGAATTATTTGAGCCCGTAGATTGTTTACGGTAGTCAATTTGGGGACCAACCGTAGGGCTGGAAGAATTTTGAGACTTTGTTGGCATCTGCATCGCTGCACTGGAATATGGTACCAGGAGCGACTCATCATTCACCGTTGGGACATTCAGGAATTTGAAATTTTGGTTAGCGTCTGCATCGCTATACTGAAATATGGTACCAGGAGCGACTCATCATTCGCCACTTGGGGATTTGGATTTTGGTCGGCGTCTGCATCGCTGCACTGGAATATAGTACCAGGAGCGACTCATCATTCGCCTTTGGAGGGTTTTTTACCGCGATTGCTCTATCATTTCAGCTATTCTTATCGCGAAGGTCGTGATTATCCTATCATTTCGGCTATTTATTCGCGGTTGCCCCATCATTTCGGCTACTTATTTTTATTTTTATTTTACTCGCTGATTTTTATTGCGAGTTGCCCTATCATTTCGGCCTTTTTTTTTATTTACACATTTTTTATATCCCAGTTTAACGACTTAGAGGTCGATTGTTCCCAATTTAACGACGTGGTAGTCGACCGTTTCCAGTTTAACGACGTAACGACGTGGTAGTCGACCGTTTCCAGTTTAACGACGTAGTGGTCATTTGTTGGATCCTGGGCTCGATTCTCAAGAAACCATGGGCTCTTTTGGCTTAATTGCATAAGCGGGCTTTCCATCATCTAGACTGAGCCGGTATTGGATGGAAACAACCACGTCATCGTCATGGATATAAGGCGTAAGAGGACTTGTTCCTTTAAGCTCCATCATGTAGACCGTATGGGTTGTGTACCCATCTACCGCTTATTCATTGGTAATATTGCCCGTTTGGCTCTTAGCTTGTTGCCTTGGTCCGCTCTTTTCAGGGAAATGAAGATGTCTGAGAGAATCAGGTTCCTAAAGGACTTCGGTCTCCGTTTGTATGAAATTGACGGTCGCGGTTTGACTGTTTGCTAACACGCCTTTAGACAGTTCTATCTCTCCTGTCTTGTATTACTTTTCGACCCAATCTTTAAAAACAATGCAGTCCTCAATGGCATGACCTATCACTCTGTGATAGGAGCAATATTTGGGGTCGTCGGTCATAGTCGCTTCTTGAGGTCTTTTTGATTCTGGCAATTGTAGACCGTTTCTTAGGGCATCATTGAATATTTTACGGACTTTGTCCTTTCTGAAAGAATAGACCTTATCCAGTTTCTCTTTCAGTAAAGATTCTCCTATCTCTCCGAACACTGGCTTCCGAAGTCGGTTGGCATTAGGCCCGCTCATCCCTCGTTTATTTTGGTTAGCCAAAATGTTAAAAGATTCCGCATTATCGGAATTTCCACTTTTGCAATTATCGTCATTTCGGTTTCTTCAGGACTTATTGTTATTTTGGGAATCAGGGGACTCCTGCTTTGAACGCTCTAACATCTGAACTTTCCTGGTAAGCTCTTGGAATGTTTTGAGACCCGCGGTGCATAGAAACGGGGCCATCCAATTGTTGAGATTTCCGACGAGGAAGCTGACAGATTAGTCATGTTCTATCGGCGGTTCACATTTGACGGAGAGATTGCGCCATCGGGTTATAAAATCCGTGCTGCTTTTGTTGTTCTTTGACTTGGTCCTTACGAGGTCGGCAATGGTGATCTTATCGCTGACACTCATGAACCTTTACCGAAACAGAAATTCCATTTGAACGAAAGTTGTGACGGAACCATCCGGTATGCTTGCATACCGGTCGAAAGCGACATCGATTAAGCTATTAACGAACTGGCGAAGGATAGGCGCATCATTGCCCCCGGTATTCCCACATGAGGTTTTAAAGTGGGCGATGTGCTGATTCGCATTTCCCGTCCCATCAAATCTCCCGAATTTAGGGATGACATAGCCGCCAGGAAACTCTACCAGATCATACCAAGCAGGATATAGTCTCCCACTACTGCTGATATCTTTTTGCGCTTCGGCTTCGGCTACCAATGTTTTGACTTTATTGGCGACCAAATCCATAATTTGATCTTGCGTTAGCGGGTTGCTGTCATTAGTAGTCAAGACATTTCTCGAGATAGGATGCAGCCGACTTTCATGCGGCTCGTCCACCTTTGGATTTAAAGGAATAGGCGTCGGCTGTCTCGGGACACCGTTTCCCGGTTCATGAGCAGAGCCCTGCGCTTGATTGGGCGGCTGAGAGGCAACTTGGGTCGTGAGCTGTAAGACGACGTTTGTCAAGTCGTCAATTTTGGAGTAAAACTTGGCCATCTTCTTGTCTTTGTTTCTAAGCTGCTTTTGGAGCTCTTGGAGAAGTTGCTGCTCTGCGGTCTTGGGATGGAAGATTGGCTCCTCTTCGTTTTCCGAGCCCGACTCCTCATGAACTGCAGGATCTCTCTGATTATCAGCCTCACTGGAAGGGTCTTCATTACCTTCCAAAGGAGGCTGGTCTTAGAAAGTGGCAGCCACATTCACCCCTGATTGGATTTGAGATGCGATGGCCTCGTCCTTACTCTTGCTGCGTGTGTCCACCATGTAGACAGTGTGGACCGCATATCCAACCATCATTTTATCTTTGGTGGCTGATTTTTCGGACCATCGTAGTGGCCCTTCCTCTTCTAGAAAGGACATACGACTGAAGACGGTTGGTCTGACTGGGTCCTTGGGTGGAGTTGTTTGGCTCGCAGCTTTCTTGACTCTTGCGGCCATGGCATTCTTCTGGACCAATTTCAGTGGTTCAAAAGAGTTAGCGAGCTTTATAGCCGATTTCAGCTGTTGTTGCGGGGTAACCCTGTTCTTGGAACCTCATGAAGTTCAGCCTAGCAGGAGCCCTAGCCTTTTTGTTGGCTCTGTATCTGAGCATTTTTCTGTCTTAGCTTCTCAATTTTGAGGGCTTGACGAGCATCCGTCATCCAGGAAGTCAACGCGAGTCGATTGACGGGAAGCTTAGAGAAGATACCCGATTGAGCAGTTGTCAGGGGCACCGCTGGAGCTTGCCCGAGATGCCTTGTTGCTTTGTTGGTGTTGATGGCCTTGCCCCCAGCTGGGGCCAAAGAAAGTCGTTCAAACACCGATTTGCGATTTGTGTTTGGATAGTGGTGCCCTCGAAATCACCGCATTTAGCCTCCTGCCTTTCGAGGACGGTCTGTTACTGGAGCTTAAAGAGCTGGGATGGCGTTAGTTGTCACGAACAGAATAGAGCCAAATGATAGCGGCGGCTCCTCCCACTGTCGCCCGAGACTGGCCGGGAGGATCGTCCTGGCGTCCATCTTCATCATGTAGAAGATGTGAGCTATGTCGAGAGCTGAGCTTGTCCTTGGAGACATTGTTGAGACTTGATCGCTTGAAATTCTACATGAAAGAGCATTATTTTAGCATAAATATGGATGTGTATTGATTGAGTTCGCATGAACGTTTAACCCGAAATATGGGAGGAGAGAAAAGGTCCCACCGGGCTTGCCAGAATTTGTAGGGTTTTTTCGTCACCCCATTGAGATGGGAATACGCGTCGCTTGTCAGGCGTATACAGATTCCCCCTGCCTAGGATCGGCTGGGGTTTATTGATTGTGAGGATCCGAATTTCCGGCAGCCGCGGACTAAGCTGCCGTTAATTACTCCTCGCCTTTAGAGCAAAGGAACTTCCGATTGACGGGTCATACTGGTCATACGAACTCAATGTGCAGTATGCGTGTGTTGTGTTTTGAAGGGTCTTGGGTATATCGGGGGACTCACAGAATTTACGGGGGTCCCGCTGCCCGGATAGCGGGCTGGGGGTCAAGAAGGCTAGCAGCCCCCTTACGGGGTGCGGGACAGCGTCCCGTTAGAATTTTTTTCTAACGGGGAAAATGTTGTGGAATGTGTATATATATAAGGGTGAATAGCGTCCAAAGGGCACTGTACGGGGAGTTGTACTCCCAATTGACTTTTGGAGTTAAACTCCTAAAAGAAGGACAAATGGGCTTAGCCCATGCAGCGAGAGTTGTACTCCCAATTGACTTTTGGAGTTGAACTCCTAAAAAGAAAGATTTATTATTATTATTATTATTATTATTTTATTTTTTTTGTAGAGTTAAACTCCTAAGAGATTTTCGGAGATAATGAAAAGGGACCCCTTTCTTCTCCTTTGCACCTTGGGTTTTTGTCTTGAGCCTTGGATTTTCTCAAAGTGGGATTTTT
The DNA here is from genome assembly GCA_030015575.1 of Agapanthus africanus. Lineage (NCBI taxonomy): Eukaryota > Viridiplantae > Streptophyta > Magnoliopsida > Asparagales > Amaryllidaceae > Agapanthus > Agapanthus africanus. The sequence continues at coordinate 218,004,406 of CM057338.1, forward strand.
GGAGATGGGCTCCTTCCTCCCTCTGTTGGCTGGATTTTGGAGGAAAAAGGAAGGTGATGCTTAAAAATCACCCCTTTGGGGATTTGATGGGAGATCTGAGTTCCCCTTCAAGGGTTTTACGGTGAAAATCTGTTTTTTTTTTGGACAAAGAAAAGTTAAACTCTTGACTTAATTCAAAAAAAAGAGGAAGAAGGTTTAGAACCTTGAGGAAGGGGGACCACAAAAACCCTAGATTTTTTAGGGAAATGAATTCTTCTTTCATTTCATTATCATGTTGCCTTATATAGGCTTACAAATTTACACATAGCCCCTTGGGCTTTACAAAATGGCATTTTGCACATCTCATGCCTCATGTGCTCATTTCTTTTGCACATGAGCCACGGGCTTTACAAAAATTTGGCTTTATGCCCATTTTTCTTACATTTATTCATAAAAATTACATCAAAATTATTTATTGCATAATTTTCATATTGGCATGGGGAAGGCTGGCCGCGGGGCTCGACTTGGGCGTGGGCCCACTTGACCTGGGCTTGGGCCCGTTTACTTGGGGTTGACTTTGACTTTGACTTGGTCAACCGGGGTGTAATTTTTGCCCCCAACAGTCCTACATACTGGGTATAAAGATCTATAAAGATATATCTAAGATGAGCTTGGGTTATCCCAATCCAAATACAAAGATAACATAATGAAGAGGTTCAGAATGGAACATACCAAGATGACTAAGCGAGGTAATGTACCTGCTAGGCATGGTATCTCTCTCCAAGGATGTCTCCCAAGACAGATGAGGAGAGAAAACGAATGGATAAGACGCCATATGCTTCGGCAGTTGGGTCTATCATGTATGTGATGTTATGTACTAGACCCGATTTGGCTTATGCACACTTGGTGCAGTAAGTCGATATCAGTTTAATCCTGAAGAACACTGGATTATTGTGAAGATTATACTCAAGTATTTGAGGAATACTAAGGAGATGTACCTAATATTCGGTAAAAGTGATCTCAAGGTTGAGGCGTTTATTGATTCCAGTTTTAGAGTGATATAGAAATGATTGCAGATATGTCTCTGGTTATATTTTTACCTTGAATGGTGGAGCTGTTAGTTGGAAAAGTTCGAAACAGAATACTGTTGCGGACTCTACCATGGAGGCGGAGTATATAGCAGCGAATGAGGCTGTTTGGATGAAGAAGTTTATCTTCAATTTAAAAGTGGATCCGAGGATTGCTAACCCAGTACCCCTATACTGTGACAACAATACAGCCATTTCATTGGTTAAGGAACCAAAGTCTCATCGTAAATCTAAGCACATACTTCGAAAGCACCATTTGATTCGAGAGATCCATAAACGGAAGGAAATCGATATATTGAGAGTAGATACGAAAGATAACATAGCGGATCCATTCATTAAGACTCTTTCTCAACTGCAGTTCGAGAGACTCGTTGAGATGTTGTGTATGCGATACCATAATAATTGACCCTAAGTGAAAGTGAGAGATTGTTAGATGTAAGTGTCCTTGGAGGCAATTAGTTGTAATTATAATCTACATGTATAGAACTTTCTTGTTCGTAATAATAAAATGTTGTTTGGTTTTTCTTTATTAGTATATCTTTTATTTATAATACTCTGTTTATTATAAATTACTAATAAAGTCCGTAGAATAATACTAGACCACAGAATTGTGATGTAGATCATAATAATAAAACCTGACTAGTCAATAAGTATATTCTTAAATGTTTCTAGCCGTAGGAGTATCGAGAGGACGTTGATATTCCGGAAGACTGGTGTTCTCCACCGAAAAACGCGACCGGGACGTTGGGACGTCCGGCCTGAATTTTGGTGGCAGATGCTATTTGGTTTTATCGTCCACCTCTCCGAAGATGCCAAGTTGATTTATGGCACCGTGTATCGGAGGTTTAGACGGACGCGGCCGTTGGAGCAGACTTCGTCAGATTCCCCCTCATTGTGAGGTTTTTTTATTGTGAGGACGCTCTTCCCTGCAGGCGCAAGCCCCTGCAGTTAATTACACTACTGCATCGCGGTAATCACTTTCTCTTTCTCCAGATGGTCACTTCGTGTCGTGGGTGTTTTGTTTTTGGTTACCCGTGGATTGTATACGGAGATTAATTTATGTTGTCGCCCGGAGGGCGGGGATTAGTCCAAATCCGTATTTTCTTAGATTTGGGTTTGGGTTGGGTTTAAGGATCGTTAATCTCATTTGAGACTAAGATCAACTTAAACGTTTGTTAAGGATACGTTGGTCTAATTTTAGACTAAGATCTACTTAACAGGATCATTTAGATCCAATAAGAGAGCATTTGAGCTCTATTGTTTAGTTTAGGGACATTGTGGTCCATAAGATTAAGGACGTCATAGTCCGTGGAGTTTAAAAACATTATAGTCTGTAAAGTTTAAAGACATCATAGTCTATGAGTTTAAGGACCCCACAGTCCATGGTAGTTTAGAGACATCATAGTCTGTCAAGTTTAAGGACATCATAGTCCATGAGTTTAAGGACCCCACAGTCCATGGTAATTTAGAGACATCATAGTCTGTCAAGTTTAAGGACATCATAGTCCATGAGTTTAAGGACCCCACAGTCCATGGGGTTCTGGTTAACCAGTTTGAAGTGCGCCAAAAGTTATTGGTTATTGGGACCCTCCACCTCTCTGAAGACATTGAAGAATTACAACGACATGTATCAGAGGTATGGAGAGATGTACCCTTGAACCAAATGCCAGATTGAGAAGGAATAGGATGAGCATTACTTTGAATGCCATCTGAGATCAATTTTCAAAGACTTGAGTATAATTGGAGCTCGGGTGTTGACTTTGGGAGACTTGGCTGATTTGGGCTAAAGTTAGCCTCTCGTAGTGTTAAACAATAGTGTGCTAAGCGCTCACGTGGTCCCACGTGAAGCGCTTGAAGTAGTGTTAAACACTGAGAATCAAGACGCTCACGTGGGGTCACGTGAGGCGCTTGAAATAGTGTTAAACACTAAAGATTTGAAACGCTCACGTGGGGTCACGTGAGGCGCTCGAAGTAGTGTTAAACACTAAAGATGTAATACCCAGTTCCGAGTATACCATAACCGTGTTGTAATAAATAATTTCCAAATATTCTCTCCCAATTTTCCTACATAATTTTCTATAAATTTCATATATTTTCTAGAACCTAAAAAAAACCTAAACCATAAACCCATTTCATTATTTTTACCTTATCTATTTTTCCCAACTCCCAAACCCTAGCCCAACTCCCGGCCCATGACCCTAACCCGACCCGACCCGACCCGACCCGAACCTCTCACCCACTCCTTTTCTTCTCCCTCGTCCCTTTTCTTTCCCGCCACGTTTCCCCAACGGCTCCCGCTTCTCGCGCCCGCGACGACCCAGCCACGTCCCCTCTTCTCGCAACTGCCGCGATCCCCTCGCCTGCATCTCTTCTCTCTCTAACCTCCTCGCTCCCTCTTTCTCTTCACGTCTCTCTCTCCACCTCTCTCTAACTCTCTTTCTCCCCATCCCATCACCTTGCCACCACCGACCACTAAGCTGCCACCAGTCACCGGCGACCCCCTCCTCGTCGTCGTCAACCATCCCTCGATCACCTCCTCTCTCCTCCCCTTCTTTCCCCGACTGCGCAATCCACGCTCCCGAGCATCCCTTGCACGAACTCCATCGCCTCTATTCCCCGACCTCACGCCGTCGACCTCGACCATCCCTCCTATCAACACTACAACCACCTCCTCTCTTTCTTGCCCTCAAGCCCCCGCACCAAGTCCTCACGACAACCACCGACGACTCCCGTGCATCACCAAACTCCCCGAGCAAACTCCTAGCCATCGCTGCTTGAGCACCGTCGGCGACCGCGCGGCCACCACCTCCTCTCCCCGAGCACCCTCGATCTGCACCACTCCTCCATCGACCAAGCTTCGCTTTCGCCGTCGGCCTCCTCCCAGAGCCCCAGCAACCACCTCTGCAACCACCACGTTGCTGCCGCGGTCCCTCGCCATAACCACAGACGCTTTCAAGCTTCCAAGCCGAGCCCCTCTCCCTGCTGCCCAGCTTCGCCACCTATCTCCGACGACTGCCGCTACCCCGTCACCCCCGTCACAGCATCCAAGCAAAAACCCGAGCCCCGGCATTTAATCGAACACCTGCTGCAATCGTCGTTACCGCTGTTCTAGTAGCCATCATTGCCGTCCAAGCTGTGGCCTCGGTCCCTGTGACCATCATGGTCGTCGATGTAGTCGTCGTCGCAACACCGCAAGGTCCGTCGCTGTGTATCACGCTCGAGCCTCGCATCGTGCCAACCACGTGTCACCGTGTGCCTAGACGTGTCGCGCCCCGTACCCACTTCCCGTGCCACGTCGGATTCACTCCCCGTGCCACGTCGTGTCAGCCCCGTGCCATACCGTGCCCGATCCAGTGCACGCGCTGTGCCGCTCCCGGACCACGTACCGAGTCAAGATCGTGCCCGGTGCCGTGTCGCGCCTTGCCACGCACCGAGTCAGGACCACGCCCACTACCGTATCACGCCCGCGTCGCCACCGCGTCCAGTACCGGATCTCCACGCATCGCGCCCGCGCCACGCGCCGTGTCCAGCATCGCATCGTCTCGTGTGTCGAGACGAAGTCCACAAGCGGCGTCGCTTCTATATCAAGCGACCGAAGGCAAGTGGACCCCTATCACTTGCTTTACATGCTAAATACAATTATATCGAGTAATTGGATGATTTTAACCATAACATATTAATATATAGGTCGTATCATGATTTATTATCGAATATATACTAGCGACTACTTTGCATTAACTGTATTGGATGGAAAACACATGGGTTTACTTATTGTTTAATCAACTGGACGAAACTGATGTTCGATTGATAGCAACTCAAATATTCGACACGAAACCCTAAACGAAAACCCTATTTAAAATGGCAGAATTTGTGACCAATAAATTCCTTTTCTGATAATGAATGTCGTGTAGGGAATTGAGTTAAAAATAGCTAGATTATACCTTTGTAATGTTGCCAAAAAAGGCGACGTTAAATCTGGAAATCGCCGTGCATATCACGTTGTAAAATTAATAGTAAATTAGATATAACTCGTTTCGTGACTTGCTCGGGCTCGTTACGAAGCAGACTGGATAACCTGTAAACCCCTGATAATTCTTACAGAATATTGTTCTATTATGATATTGAATACTGAGGCGATTCGCGGCCCTGAACTACAGTCTGGGGCGGCGTTCGTTTTGAATACCCGACTTTGGAACACCTGTATACCCCTTATTTAAACTGAAAATGCGCGGAGCCCCATATGATCACGTAGATAATTTAATTGGCTAACCCCTGAGAACCTAGTCCCGTGTCGTTTCACCATCATTTGATATTTAATTCGTATTTTAGAATACCGCTGTGTCCTGCAGTTTTCTGCAGTGACATTTTGTACACATTGATATTAAACTGAACATATCTTCCAGTATACAACGGACATCATCGATCCGTCTGATACGTTGGAAACCTAACTGTTAAACCTAAATATTATCCAACTGTAGCGTTGCCTAATTACGATCCCAACTGGGATTAAAACGTGTTACGAAACGGACTTCCAGTTCAGAAATTGGATTTCCAGCAAAGAACACTTAGAATGAATGGCCACAACTAGCGAACCTGAAACCCGATTGACGCGAAACCAATTTTGATGGATAGATAATTAAACATACTGCTTACCCCTTTTATATTGTTTTGCTTAATTTTGCACGTATGATTTATGGTAAATTATGCAAATGGTAGGACACTGGCTGCTGATATTTTATTCATATCGTAATAAATGCATTCTCATCATATCATGTAGAGGTCATAAACATTGGTAACCTAGTGATCGTGTACATAACCCAGTGATAGATATTAGTGATTTGATTGTGGCAAGTACGGTAGTGTTAAAGCGTGAATGAATAAATGAAGTGACACGTACTTATACACAATCAACGGACCCAGTTAATTTATTGCATTGTCGACGTCTATGGGATATATATAAGTGTAACTATAACTGGTATGGGATGGTTATGGAAACACTTATATTAGTGTCATAGGTAAGGCGTCAAACACTGTCCATTTATCTTGGGTACCAGTCGAGACATGCTTGATGGAGATCCTGTCTCCAGTTCTCGCGTAGACATGTCATGGACCGACTAATATTTGGATTCATGGTTGAGTGTGAGTTCAATGGAATCTCGGGAGTCCCATTGCCGGCATATACACGATTCTGGGAGTCATATGGGTGATATTACTGATTATTAGCGAGCGTTTCGGGCCCGTGTTCCCTTGCCCCTGGGGCCCTACCCTTGGGTTTGGGATACTCCTGCATGGTTGACTCTCACACTTGGACTGACGATAGGTTTAGCGACCTGGACAGTGAGACTTAGAGACTGATAGGGTTAGTGACATTGAAATGCATTGATAGTGATTCGATATACCTGCTTTACTGTTTACCTGTACCGACTATTTTATGCGCGTCATCATTCTATATTTACTGCTTCATGTTCATCATCATTGCATGTGTTTACTTTTGCATTTATATATATTGCTATTATGTCGCTCTGACGACCTGAGTAAGTATGCTCAGAGTGAGAAGTGGACTTAGCTCGGGTCAGCACCTGTCGTATCTTGAGGATATTGCGGACATCTAGATCAGCGACGTCAGCGCCATCTTTCCTTGATCTCTATCTGGTTAGTTTTTGTACCTGTGTTGATTTAGTGACTGCATTTCCTATTACCTATGCATTGATTACTGATTACCACGTAATGCTAGAAACCGAAGTGTGACTACGGCATGATGTTTTCTCGACCGTAGGAGTATGGCTGGCCTTGTCAACCCCTCGTATTCCGTATTTTGGGAAACGGGGCGTAACAGAAGAGGCGCTTGAAGTAGTCTTAAACACTGAAGATATGAAGCGCTCACGTGAGGTGTTTTAGATTTGGCACAGCTTCTTTGAATTTGTTCCCTTTTTCTTTTCTGAGTGCTGAGCGCTATTGGATCACGTGGGATCACGTGAGACCTCCCCAAAGACTGAAACTGCCTCTGTTTTATTCTCTTTCGAAAAGTGCTAAGTACTATTAAGGGGTCACGTGATGTCACGTGAGGCGTCCAAAAATAGGGTTTATTCCCTTTTCTCTTTTATAAATGATGAGCACTTCTCAAGGGTCACGTGGGGTCACGTAGTTAGATCTCGGTCTTTCCTTTTTTGTTCCTCAAAAGTGCTCACGTGGGATCACGTGAACTTTTATGTAGCGTTTGAATGCTAATGAATCATCAGGCTGTTCTTTTATGGTTTCGAGGGATCACGTTCTCCTTTTGTTCTTTTGTAGGGATTAAATTCTTTTTAAAAGGGTTAAACCCTAGTTGCAGAGGAATTAAATTCTTATATGTTTTGTAAGAGTTAAACTCTTTTGGATTCAGTTCTTTCTCCTAGGTTTTGAATCTGCATAACAGAATCTTCCCGATGAGAAGTAAATTCTCAACTTGTGGGGAGATCCGCTTCTGCAGATCTTAACCAGAGGAAGAACTAAGTTCTTTTAGAAGAGTTAAACTCTTGGTTTGAGAATTAAATTCTTTTTTTGTGAGAGCTTTTTTGGGAGGGGTTCCTCTTCTTTGGAGAATTAAATTGTCTCTATTTTTCTTCCCCTCTCTCTCTCTGTGTATGTGTCTCCCCTCTTTTTGAACTTGAAGTTTATGGGGGAGTTCCTCTGTTTTTTGTCCCTCCTCTTTTTCTGTTCCTTTACTCTTATTTATAGGAGAAAGAAAAGAATCAATTTGTTCAGAAAAATCTCTCATTGAGAGATGTTGATTGATTTTATAATCAACCAAAATGATCTTTTAGATCAATCGGTGAATTTTATTCACCGTTAGATTTTTAATCCAAAGGTTCTCTGTTTAACATAGAAGATTTCTTATTTGTTTAGTAAGATTATGAATATCTTGTTAGTTTTAACAAGATTAGAATTTTATTTTATCAAATCTTTTTAGTTTAACAAGATCAAAAATATATTTTCTTAATATGGATATCTTGTTAACATAGAATTTTATTCTTGTTATAAGATTAGGAAAATATTTTCCTATGATGGATTTTTATTCTATCAAATGATTACCGCTGGATCTTTGATCCAAGGGTCCTCTGTTTAACAGAGAAGATCTTTCTACTTTAAGGAAGATCAAGAAAATATTTTCCAAATAGAATTTAATTCTAGAATTTGTTAGAAACATTTTAAATTAGGGTGTTCACATGCTTTGCACGTGATTGGCATAAGCACTCACGTGTTTAACACGTGATCCCTATTATGGGTTTTAGCCTATTTATGTTCAGAGCGCTCACGTGCTTAACACGTGAGGCATGTTTGGCCCTTGGTGATTTCACGTGAGGCATGTTTGGCCCTTAGTGATTTATTCTCAGCGCCCATATGCTTTGCATATGAGCGCCCACGTGTTTAACACGTGAGGCCAAATTTTGAGGACTCTCCCCCTTTTTATAAGGGAACGAGTAACTCTTGGCCGAAAATTTTGGCGGGAACAACCGGTGTATTTATACTTGGTCATTAGGGAGTAATGACTCTTCTTATAGTCATATCGTGCGGTGACATCAGAGTATTGTATGCAGGTGCTTATAGATAAGTATACCGAACGACTCACCTTGAATTTCTAGTTGGTAATTATACATAACCGTCAGATAGAAACTCATATAGCGATGACTAGTACAACTTAGTCTCCACACCTAAGATTCGCCATAGTACCTACGTGTGCTAGAGATTATTTTAATTAATACACAACCACAAAACCATTGATACTGTGTATAACGGTAGTAATTGGGTATGATCTAATACATGTGAAGATTGTGAGGAATTAACATGGGATTCGCCTCTCCGATATAAGAAGAACAGTGTTCTGCAGTGTGCAATCTATCGGTGACCTAAAATCTCTGGCCAGAGTACTAGAAATCAAATGATAAGTAGTTATCAGTTTGATCTCACGGTTACATGATAATATCAACACAACCGTTATTTGAGTTATCAGAGTTTGACAGTACTACCAAGCGCTAAACCAAATAAATTAGGAGACGAAGAGACCAGACCGTACGTTAGTTGCCATTGATGGGTATTGATTTGCTTGGATAGCATTTTCCTATTCAAATCCAATCAACGACAGTTTACCAAGATAGTCTAAATACATAGCTATTGTCCCTATAGACTTGTAGATTTTACTGCTTACAGAATTAGTTCGAATTGTTCGAATTAATTATCCACTGCTGAGTAAACGTCGAGCCTCCGGAATCACACAGATGAACTCTTACTTGTCAAATATAGAACTATAAACCAAAAGAAGAGATGGTATATAGTTGGTGTACAAAAGGGATTTAATTAAATCAGTATATTTGATATACTACTAATTAAATAAGGTAAAATTGTCAAATACGATTTGACGTGCTACTCAAGATAATGTTCGATATTAAATGAGTAAATAATTCATGCCTATATATATGTGTTAATTATATTATGAATATAATATATGTGTGTGTAATTATAAATATATAAATGCATATGTTGATATATATAAATATTTATAAAATAATATTGGTGTGCATTTGATGTGTATCAAATATTATATGCATATGTATATATGTGGGTCAACATGTATTAAGTAATAACTAATTAGTTTGTTTAAGGGATTAAACAAATTAATTAACTGTGAGGATTTTATTAGAAAACTATATCCTTATATATAGGCTTCTATTTGATACAAACCCTAATCCTAATCAATTCCTTCATCTCCCTCCTAAAAGTTTCGGCCATCCCCTCTTCTCTTTTAGCCGAAATTTATTAGGAGAAATAAATAAAAAAATTCGATTTTTAATTCATCTTCTTTAAATATAATTCTCTCTAATTAATTAGATCAGCTAACTAATTAATTAGAGTTAATTGATCTTGGAGATTCGTGTAGATGCAAGCAAGGAGATCATCAAGGTGTAATCAAGTCGTCTTGATTGGAGTAGGAATCGCTAGTACAGCGAACGAAACGCAAATCCGATTTTGCGCAAAGGTATTATCTTTTCGAATCAATTAAGGGTTAATTGATTTCATTAATAATTAACCTAATTTATAAACCCTAATCGGTGTTAATGGAAAAATTTTAATTTTCCCTTTCGCTGCGTTACCTTTTTCACCAACATTACCATTAAGAAACAAATCAGTAACCAAAAGCATACCTCTTCTTCAACAAGCAGTTTTAGCTTGATTCCTTTCAGTTTAAAGAAGCTCTCGCATAGTATCTTCAATTTTCCAACCTAATTACCAGTCCACAGGAACATCAATGAATGGTAACACACGAACAACAACTAGAAAGGTTCTAAATATTTAATACAATATGCTTCTCAGGTGATATGATCTAAGCAAAGCGCCCCTTTCATGATTGAATAACACAATAACAGCTAGAACCTCGTGTGACAATCTCCTGGTTATGTTTCCAGCAAATTTTATGTTCCAGCATTTGCCACTCCCTTCAATCACAGGGTTCAAGTCCGCACAACACATGAGTTCATAAACGAGATAAAATTGGCAGCATAGACACCTATTAAAAATAATTTCTAATAAAATTTGCACGTATTGATGATAACTGGTACGAAGTCTGGGTAAAAACTACTTAAGTAATGATCAATTGAATTGAGGAGCATGGAGAACTGATTGAAATTGAAGTGCCAGAGTTCCAACATAAAATCTGTGTGCAACAAAAATCTGAGGTAATGATCAAATCAATCTGAGGTAAATCTTCCTTATGGTTTTCTCTTTCTTTCTAGGCAATGATTAAAACAATTTTATATCTAAAAGCACTAATCTCAGATACTAAACCAACCTGCCTCTGTTTCAGAAAGTATCTCTCTCTCTCCCCTGGTTCTCTACTCAAGCAGAATCCTTGCTCTATAGTTTATCCCCTTATGGTGCACATTCTTGTCAAACTTAACCGACGGAAAAACTCGCAATGGCTAATAAATTTGCATTTAGTTAATTTTATTAAGGGCATTCATATAAGGAAATTATATTTTTCTCAAAGAAATAGAAAGGAAGGAAGGTAAAGCTCATGCAACAATGCAAGTACATCATATTTAACAGTACTCATTAATCTAGAGAGGTATACATACAGTAGTGGCAGGAGGCATTTTTTTTGTCAATGGCTACTTCTCTCCAATTGAAGCTCCCACACATTTCAAGGAAATAGCTGCGCATTAAATATTGGAAATATAGCAATTTCTCAAGAAATATTACTTATAATTTATAAATTCCTGAAACCATACAGAGAAGTCCAGACGCCATTTTCTGAGGGCCTTGAGGTCCATTTGATGGCTTCTCATCATCAATGCCATGCAGAGCCTTGAGTTCAAAAAATCTGCATTAAAAATTTTCAGGTGTTAGAAAATTTAGTGCACAGAAGAAAATAACAGAATTACTTTGTTATTTTGGTTGACAAAGGGCAGCATGTAAATGTTAAAATGAATACTCAAAGCTTCACCTAAATTTCAATTAGGTATACTCCCACAAAGGCACATATTAGTATATTACAAGAACACAAGTAGAAGAAGATATTTGAGTGATAGTATCCCTTGATTATACTCTAGTGTATCTTACTTTCATACATCTAATGTCATATTGAGACTAAGAATATGTCAACTAGGAAGTACCAACAACATGAATGTATACCTAGGGTGCAGCCGTTTGATCTCCTGCGGAACTTCTGATTGCAACTTGGCCATAACAAGACGGACATATCTGCACTGACCGCTGGGTTAGATACTGAATGATATAAAATAATACCCAAGAAACTGTAAAATCGTGCAAGGTGCAAGGAAGAGAGAACCACATAAATCACACTCACACAACTAATGTCAGAGAAATGTCAGGCCATCCATTATATTGTTCATGAAATAGAAAAGCAATTTAAGAAAATGATAATAATAATACGAAGAAAAGCCATATACGGAAGATTGAAGTAGCTTGTAATGGAAGTTCTTCTGTAATGGAAATGTAGTCAATGGCTATGCTATAGGTTTAACTTCAAGTTAAAATTGACTGATAACTTTGTCGAGACGGCTTGACTTAAACTTTCACGACGAACGGCAATTTATACATAAATGCTTGCAAAAAAAACCCTTGCTTTAAACATTTGAAAGGATGATAGGAATGCCGAAGCAAATTTTGAGCATAAGATCATTCAATTTACTAAAATAAAAACTAGCCTCAACAGACGCAACAAAATCTTGCACTTTAGATTAGCATATAGAAGAATTTAATGTTTTAAAATAGAGCAACAATTTTATCTTGATCTCCTCATCAAATACAGTAACTGGGACCAACAACCAACCTCCTTAACTAAAATGTCAGCCGGACGATTTAAAGATTTCTGGATCACATGGGCTCAGGGGTAAGGTAGCATGCACATCCAATAATTTTAAATGAGAGTTCACACGGATTCAGATCTTAATGCATGTTCAACTTGAAATTAAAAACATCCAAAAGGACTGCATATAGTCAATCATACATATAGAGCAAGCATAATGGCATCCCCTAAGGTAATAAACTTATTAGAATCACAATTAAAAATGAGGGACACAGATCACACGCACCTGTAGCAATGGCAGCAATCTTAGTGCTGTTCAATGCTAAAAGGATTGGACCTGTGATTTACTGATTTGTTAATAGGTGTGAGGGTTACAGGCATTAATATGAACTCACTTTAGCATTTGATAACCTCCACATGCTGGTTGTTTCATACCATATAGAGTAATAAATCTGCTATCACCTCTCTTACAATAGATTGATATAAGCGAGAAAATTGTTTTCTTGCCTTGGAGGCTTAACAATTTTCCAAACCATGTTATATCCCTGTCTCACATAAAGTTTTATCTTCTCTTCTCTTAAACTAATGAGTTCTATAAAAGTTTTATTTAGGTCATTACTGATGATTTTCGAAGCATGCTTTACCAACAGGAAAGCCAGCAAACAAGGTCATTCATTTCCAATACTCCAAGTTTGCCAAAAGATATGCCGATATACACGACCAGAAGATAAATGGGCATACTGTTGGCATAGATCAATGTTCTAAATATCAAATATCGGTATTGTATCGCCCGAAAAACTTTATATCGGTTATCAAATCTCATGATATATCGGGAGATATTTTCTAAAAATCGAATTGTATAACTTGGTATTATAAATATAACTCAATATAAATAGTTGACTTTCTTAAATGAGATTTTCCTTAGTGGCTCAGTGGTAAAACGGTCATAATAGGTGTGACTAGTCTTATATTAATTTTTTCCCTCTCTCATCCGTCTCTTTCTCTGAATGGCGAATTCCTCAGAGACTTATGGCTAAATATCTCTGAAATTCAAAACTGAATAGCTTAGAAATTCATGTCCAAATTTCTAAGAAATTCAACATCAAAGAGAGACTTACCTTCGAAGACGAGAGACAGAAGAACTTCGGACTTCATCCAACTTCGGCGAGATTCAAGGTAGAGGAAGAGTTTTGAAGAAAAAACGTAAATCTATAGTTCTAATGAAGAGTCTTTTGGATGTAAAGATAAGAAAAGTTTTAATCTGGGCTTTTTTGAGCATTTTTAGCTATAAGTTATCCTCATATAGATTGGGTCAAGTTGGACCTTATTTCAATATTACCTGAAGAGCAAAGTAAATTTTAAGGAAAAATCACAATATTTTAACCGATATCTAACAACTGCTATTAAGATATATCAGCCAATATTTTTCAAAAACTATAAAAAGAAATTAAATTAATAAATCATATAATTTCATCTCCATTTCGGATACGTCGGCCGATATCGAATATATAACGGCGATATTGAGAACTAAGAAGACAATTACATGCAAGGTTTAAAATCTCGGTATTGGAATTGGTATCCGATGATCAGTTTGGGATCGGAATCGGCAATCTTGGTTGTATCTTCCGTATCGGATCAAAATATCGAATTTTATATCGTTTGAGAAAAAGAATTTTAAGAACGAGGAAAAAATTTACAAACATTTGAAGTAACTATAAACAATTTGTCAAATTATTTTTTAATTAATGATATCCAAAGTCATATTAATGATGTCAAACTCACCATAATAACCTAATAACTTATAAATTTATAATAAACACATTAAACCATTAAGGAAACCATTAATTCATTGGTAAACCCACTATCATTAATAAACTTTATACAAAAACTCCATTAAAATGGTAAGCACAAAACTACTTGGTATCGGACGGTGTCGGTCTTGGAACTCGGATGGTCATTTTTGGGATCGAAATCGGCCATCCCGGATCGGGATTGGCCGATATTTCAAACCATGAGTACATGTCCACAGGGCTGTTAAAAAAGCTCGAAGCTGGGCTCCTAATCAGCTTATTAAAGCTCGTTTGAGCTCATTCGACAACTAAACAAGCCAAGTTTGAACAAAAATCCGAGCTCGGTTAAATAAACAAACATAACAAACACGAACATGGCACACTCGATCACAACTTGTGTTCAAGGTCGGCTCGTTTGACTCGTGATGGCTTGGATTGTTTGTATTTAGTAGTAGTCAAAATGGCTACTCATTCTTAAATTTGGATCACAGTTATTAGCTCGTTTATATAAACCCGAGAATTGAGACCAAGATCATAGTGATATTCAGTCAAGTATGGTTATGCTACAATATTGAAAATTTTAAATAATTTATAAGTTCAAATTTATACCCAGCGAGGTTCTAGACAAGCTTTGGTCTACTTTATTTAGCTATAACTCTTGTAACTTTTTTGTTACTAGTTTTCTAGATATTCAATTCGGGCTCGGTGAGGGCACGCTCGGGCTCGTTCGACAAATAAACGAGCCGAGCTTGAACTAGTTTTTAAGCTCATTTAACGTTGAACGAACACAAACAACCTAAAACTCGCTTATTTGGCTCGTTTAACAGTCTTATATGTCCATGATGTTTCTTCCTGGTTTATCTGAAATTGGTAAAGTTCATGAATTGAATGAGAAATTGTAACAACCGAGCCCAATGCTACTAGTTTCTGTTGCCGTATGTTGGCGTATGGTATTTTTTTCGCTGATCCTACTTGACTGTTGTTAGTTATAAATTTTACCCGGCAATTCATTTCTGCATATAACAATTTAAGGCATCTAAAATAAAATTAAAAATATTCGTCATGGCATGCTTGACACCCCTAACCCTGTTGTAGCGTCCGTGCATCGTGTTCTCGTCCCGTTCAGTGAAACGGACGAGTTTGGACGGCTACGCACACGTGCGTGTGTCCGTTTTGGGGTATGCTTTTTGATTGTAAAATACTTCATTTTAAATTTTGGATCCCGCCTAAAATTTTCTTATTTCAATTTCAAATTTTTGGACCCGACCCGGACGCAATTTGGAAATATTTTACTTTGCACCAAATCCCAATTTCTAATATTTTAACCGTCGATTATATTTAAATTATAACCCAAAATATTTTTTCCTTTCCTTAAAATCTTTCACAAATTTCTTTAGCAGCCAATCAACACCCTTAAACCCCCGTGGGCCCCACCTTCGCTCTCTCT
The DNA here is from genome assembly GCA_030015575.1 of Agapanthus africanus. Classification (NCBI taxonomy): domain Eukaryota; kingdom Viridiplantae; phylum Streptophyta; class Magnoliopsida; order Asparagales; family Amaryllidaceae; genus Agapanthus; species Agapanthus africanus. The sequence goes on from CM057338.1 coordinate 218,020,012, forward strand.
CTCGCTTTCTTTCTCTCTCCTCCCCAATTCTCTCTCCTCTCTCCCTCTCCCGGTCTCTATCTCTATCTCTCTCTCCCCGTCTCTCCCTCTCTCTCTCCCTATATCTCTCTCTCCTATATATATATATATATATATATATATATATATATATATATATATTATTTTTTTCCTTCCCCCTAAATTTCTTTTTCCTTCATCGAACCCACCTCGCGAGAAACCCTAGCCGCCTCACCCTTCGCCGCAGTAGCCCGACGCCGACGCCACCATCACCGGCCTCCTCGCCTCCTCACCCTCGTCACATCCACATCCACGTCTTCTTTCGTGCGCCTTGCTCCGGCGACCGCGGGCCCCCTGCACGTCTGCACCGCCGGGAATCGCCGCCAGTAGCCTCGTCTCCATACTCCGGCCGTCGTACAAATCCCGGTGAGCCTTGCCTGTGTCTTCTTCTTCTTCTCTTTCTTCTTCTTCTCTTTCTTCTTCTCCTTTTTCTCCTTCTTTCTTTTCTCAGATCAAGTCTTGATCTGCCGTTGGTTTCTCTGCAGGCCGTGCCCAGAACCCCGTCGACGCAGCCGACGACCGCAGCCGACCCACAGATCTTCGTGAGCATTCCCTTCTCCATCCTCCTTCCCTCCTTTATTTTTCTTTTCTTTTCTTGTTGCATTCTTGATCGTTCATTGTTTTTGTATCTCGCCGGAATCCAGCCGTGCCGGCGACGTGTCCCAACGTTCCAGCGTGGTACCCCGACCCGTGTGGCTTCAGTGTCTGTCGTTTAGGTTCATTCCGTGAACCGTGCGCCCGTCGCGAGATTTTCCCCGCCGACGTTTAACGTTCCGTTTTCCCGATTCGCGACCCGTCGAGGCAAGTTCCCCTTACTACATGCTAAATAATATTTACATACACATTGATAACACCCTAAACCTGCAGTTTAACTTTAGTACTACGATTCCCCATTTTCATGTTCAATGTCGTGTTATATCATTTTATCTTTCATCCATGGAACCTATATATATATATATATATATATCATTGCATCCATAAATTCTTAAACTGGTTAACATGATTTAACGGCCCTAACTGTCTTATTGTATTCTTATAATGTTGATAACACCTCGGACACACAATTGATAACTGTGCTGCTAATTAATCGATACTTCTTTATTGTTTAATTCGTTGCTTAAATCTATGTTGTTGATGACCATGCTTGATTATGTAACTGAGTGAGCACACCCATGATATCGTTTACATCTTGACCTGACTTGCTACATACATATTGATTGACCCGACATGGTACCGTATACTGCTTGACTTGACCTGATGTACCATGACCTGACCCGTTACCTGATCTTGTGTCTAATGCCAACAAACCTGACATGTAGTCCTCATGGACCGTTCCTGTTGTCTATCCAGACAAACATGTTTACCTGATCCTGTGTTGGCATTAGTTCTTGATTACGGGATACCTGAATTTACATACACATATAACTTGGGGGTATGGGGAAATCAAAGGTGAAACCTGACTTGTAACTCAACAGTTCGCTACTTGTTCTGATCAGTTTAGAGGCTAGGCCAGCCTTGGAATGATGCTGCTAACATCATTCATCTGTACACATTCCTGTTTAGTGCCTAGCGGCATGTCTCGGTTTCAGCCCGAGAATCTGGGCCGTGGTCCCGGGTATGTACGGGATATTATTGAGTTACATCGACGATTCATCAATTTGATTTCAAAGACTTTAGAATAGAAAACCTGATAGAACAGTTTAGTTTATCTACTGCACACTACCCTGCACTGCTCTGATTTATATTATTGTTACCCTTGCTTTATTCATGTTTATATTCGCATTGCCTGTTACCCTGTTTATATGTTATTACTTGATGACTTGACGCGCTGACGTCTGGGTTTTGTATGGCCCAGATTCTATACCGCTGTTGCAGTCCGAGCAGAGTACTTCAGCCAATAGGCTGAGCTGTGAGTGTCAGCAGTAGTCAGTTTTCTTTCCTGCATTTATTTCCTGATGTGAGCCCGCATTATGGGACATACATTCCAGTTATTTGTATTGGATCTTTCGCTTCCGCATTTTATTATTCTTGACTCAGATTATCTTGGATTATGGACATGTTTTAGATAGTTTTATTTTGTTCTTGATATCTCTACAGCCGTAATGTGACTGTGGATGGATACTTCCTACCCACAGGTAGCATGGTTGGTTATGTCACGTGCCCACTTTCGCGTACTCTGGGAAGCGGGGCGTGACATTAATATTCAAAAGAATAAATCGGTTTTGACTCTAACAAGCACCTTTTTGAAAATGTGACACAAAATATTGATGTTGAGAACAATCACTGAGGAAGTGAAAAATTACAAAAGCATGAAGAACAACTAGACAAATCCATGTAATGATAAAAACAAAATGATCATCTCACCGAATTTCTGATTCCTTCCGCTCACGTGCACTTACCTGAATACGTAAAATACATGATGCACAAATTTAACAATATGATTGCAGACAATTAACAGCACGTATGGTTTTAGATGAAACCTCACTGCCATTCAGCACTTTGACTTTTGCTAAACGTGCAACCAAAACAAATCTTTGGACGCCACCTTTAGCAGGATCAGCTATAGGGTTCTCAGAAAGCCTGATGTCCTTCAAAACATGCCAATTGTTACTATCAGGAGAGACTATAGTACAGAATGCATATAATAGCAGTGAAATAAATGTAATTTATAAACAGCACAAGTAAAACAGTCCTTACTCCTGTTGATTAATTTATTGTTTCACCACGAAACTTGGATGCATGTATTGAAACATTTGCTATTTATATCACTGTTTAGTTTTAGCTAAAAATACTTACTGCTGCACTGGGAAATGATTTAATATGGATCAAGAATCATTACAAAATGAAGCATATTGAACCATGTAATTTAGTAATAGAAATAAAACTCACCACCAAGCTCGGAAAAGTGTTGAGTGAATCTATAGAAAGCAGATCCTCGATTTCATTACATCCTGAGACAATTTTCTTTGTTAATTGTAAGTCATAAGAGAAATCCGTGGTTGCTGATAAAATCTATTTATAGAAATATTAAAGAGGCTGCACAAAATTTATAGCTCTAAAAGAATCATCTTATAAACATGAGTGATGATTGATATTTGCTCCAAAAATACCTAAAAGAAGGCACTCCAGTTTCTCAAAAGGCACGAAAGATCTATTTTGCAACTCGTGGAGCCTTGCTAGTTCAGATCCGGAATGATTAGCAGCAGGGTAGTATATATGCTTCAACTTGTTCTTATTCAAATGGAACTGTTCCAAGCTGAAAACACAGCATCGCATAACATTTAACACTTTTTTTATATAAAAAAACATATTTTAAATTATTTAAGAAGAACGAAAACTAAACTTTATATAGAGTTTGCTGCTCATATTCTTTACCTTCTGAGATGAGAAAGCTTGACAATCTCATCCCAAGAGTTAATACAGTTATCTTCCAAGTTTAAGAGTCGAAGTGAATCAAAACCTTCAATGGTATTGGCGCCTGTTGCTGATGGTTCAGTCTGTACAGCAACATTAAGTTCTAGTCAGTGGATTAAGCAGCATTTGTTAGAATGCTTATGCTACACAAGAACCAAGTAACCAAATGAAGGCATGAGCCTACGTTATTGGTTTCTCGTATACTAGGAAGCACAAGTTCGGACGGACATAGATATGGACACGGACACGGACACGGCAAATTTGTAAAAAGTAGGCATAGGAGCATGTCCATATTTAGTATTTACATATAATTACATGTATATTAAACAAATATAATTATTGCAGCAAACAGCATGTAGCAATATAACTCTAAAAGCATGACAAATGTTATTCAACTTTCATAGTTTCATCTATAATCATATGATTTCTTGAGCATACATAAAATTTACATACATATGCACCAACAGTAACACATAACAAGTGCAATCCATAAGAACTAAACCAAACAAATGTTTACACTTAAGTAGATCTTTCATAGACACAATTTCATTATTGCATCATTTTGAAACCTCACCCTTAGCCTCATTGATCAAGAGAGAGATTTGCATATGCATTATTCTCTTTCCTTAAAGGTATTAAAGTCATTCATGCCTATATCCCACATTTTTCCTTAAAGGTATGAAAATATTCATACCTATATCCCGCATTTTTTCTCAATCGCATGTGGTCAATTTTTCCCGACGTGTCGGACACTGTGTCCGCTGCCATGTCCGTGTGTCCGATACGTGTCGGACATGGACACAACAAGCAAAAGGTAGTGAATATGCTTCCTAGCTCATATATCATAGATCAGTTTCCTATTACGATCATCTGAGCATTGCGGAAATAAAACCTTATATATCTTTCAACAAGCAACCCAAATTTATGATTGTTAAAAGACCATCGTCTGCACTTTCGTCCGTGGTGTATGTAACGATATGAATAAATTAATAAGGATCCAAACAAACAGCAAACTCCATATGCACATTTTATATATTTGTACCGATAACACATTTATATGGAACAGAAAATTTGCAGATAATGAGTAGCTTAGTGCAACCGGTAAATAACGAATCGATAGGAACATCTTAAAGTGAATATGGACACTTCCCATTTATTAGAAAGATATAAACACAACTTATTGTGTCAATGTTTTCCAAGTATAATCACAGAAGAAGAAATCTCAGAGCTTACTGTAATTGTCCCCAACTGATTTGCCATTAAATGGAGCTCCTCCACTGCATGAAGTGACGGTTTAAGCTTTTCAACCTGCTGTGACCCAAATCACCAATTAATTTGAAAATGGACAAAGAAAAAGGTTGGCTGATAACAAAACGAGTAAGACCAACTATTAAAGAATCACCTCCTCCCAGGTAATGCCACAGTTATTCAGAACCAAAGTTCGAATGTGTTTGAGGGAAGGAAGCAAAGTTAAATCGTGTTCCATTAAATTGTTTGTTAAGTTGAGAACTTGAAGAGCTGGCAGAGCTTCACAAATGGTATTTATATCCTGCATGAAATTGGCATCCTGATTTCTGAATACCCCTATAATCAGATACGACTCCAGAACATCATAATCTGTTCTGCCTCCACCGAATGAACATCATTGCAATAAAACCAGTATGTTTGTAAACATATCAAGCCAAAGATTCTACTGCAAAGCCAATCCCGATGTTATTTGCACTAAAAGTAAAAGCAAAAAGCTTAATTCATTGAGCAATAGATCATTCTTTCGTGGAATAAAATATAAGGATGTATAATAAATTAAAAGGAGGCATGCACCTCAAAATGAACTTGACAGAATAGTTCATTCTTTTGCATTCTTTTTGCTAATTACAATAGAAGTTATTTACTGTCACCAGCACCAATGACTTTCAATTTTAGAGCGTTTGCTGCTTTTGTTGTTTGATATTGTGTAATTAAACTTGGCTTATCTACCCTTTCCCTTGTATATTGCATATACATCCAACTTGTCAATACATCACTTTTTAGTACAAAAAGTTGCATAGTACATAATAAGATTGTATCCCGCTGGAGACATGCTAAAGATAAATAACTACACATGTTATAGATATAGACTACCTTGTCCTTGACTTGTACTAAGAGACAATATATTCTTATGCATAGATTTTAAAAGAGGTTTAGGCAGCTGACTAGGTGGCCACCTACATGGAAGCGACCTTAAACAACTTAGGGTCAGGAGCTGCAATTATGCGGTCAACTCCTAGCCCAAATTTTAAGCGGATTGACCTGCCTAGATGGAAATTAAGCAACGTTTAGGCATTCTATACATTTTATTTGTTTATTTGATTGTTGTTGTTGAATACTATCCAAGTCATGTTATATATTCTATATCATTTCTTGCATTGTTAAATTTATATTCACCATTTAAAAATATTGTTCATAGAGTAAAAAGTCCACTCTCCTATTTATAGATTACAACTTGCATGGTCAAAGGTATTATGCATGATTATGCTTATGTTAGTATAATTTCCACCGAGTATGCAAGAAACTTATCAGACTATGAAAGCAAGATTGCTACCATATAGAAACATAAACAACAACAACAACAACGACGACAACCGAGCCTCTTATCCCAAGCATATGGTACCATATAGAAACATAACTCTTGCATTTTATTTTCCTACGAATACATACCTGCCACTTTGAAAGAAGATTTCCAGTCAAATCAAGCTCCCTGAGATCTGAAATAAACATCTATCTGTTAATGGAACGATGTTATAAACTTAGGTAAATTTGAACATGTATAAAGAGCCCTACACCGGTCTTCAGAGTAGCATCTAGCTAGTAAAATTTAGTTAATGGTTTACTTTGTGCCTTAAAAGTTAAACATAATTTGTCATATAAGATATCTATCATCTTTCTTCATTTCCTTAATACACCTATAAAGGAGAATTTGAAGAACACCAACAGGTCATTTAGGATTATGAGTAGCTCCTCTCATGTCCACCAACATACCAGTTAGGGTTGTGGGAAGCTCTCCTCTTGTCCATAGTTTCCACGGCCAAATATTTGGCACCGTGAAACTGACCTCAAGTTCAAAGCTGGTACTAAATTGTCAATTATTGAGACTTTATTTACACCCAAGCTGATTCTAATGGAAATTCTTAGATGATGATACCAAGCAACAGTATGGGATATAATAGTTGCTAATGTAACCGAGGAACTCAAATATAATATAGCATATGGAAGAAAAGGATTCATGTAGCCGACCCTAAAGTTTATAATAAAGTATTTTTTTTTGCTGCATTGAATGTTAGAATGGACACAATGCTTATTACATAAGCTGAGATGCTTGGCCAGATTAGCTACTACTTATATCTAAATATTTGTCTATCGTTTTCATTAAATAACCAATTAGATCTCAGCAATGTTGTTGGTCTATGATCCTTAAGCCCATGTTCATACGATATGTTTATATTTTGGTCGCAATGGTTGGTCCGAATCTGACCATGTGACCATAACTACAAAAGGTATGGTTCATGACCGACCATAAGCATTCTGTCTCTTCGGATCTTGGAGTTGGATCAAGTTCAGACAAATTGCCGGTCTGAGCGGAATAGCTCATAATAAACACAACCCAACATAACTAGTCATTTGTCCTGATAACTATGAATGTAGTTGTTCAAATATGTCCAGCACATTAGTATTATACACCTATGGAAAATGTAATGTCTTTGAATGTGCTCTAAAATCCAAACTTTACTAAGCTAAAGAACAAACGCATTGCATCATGATTTTTCGTGCACCGAAATTTTGTAAATAACTTACTTGGAACCAAAGCATTGATCTCATGTGCGCTACCAATCGAGCTAACGCCCAAGTAAAACACCGATGCGCCAATCAAGTCTTCAAAGTTCTTCAACTTCTCTTCAACTTTATGTTTTCCGACAAGTTGCACTGAGACCCTCTTATTCCTCGTCGAAAGCACATACATCTCATCTGCCCAATCATCACCAAATAAAGACTAGCTGGATATATTTTAACTAAAATTGTCATTTTGAAAATATTTGCATTATGAATTAAGGCTGATTTTTTTAAAAGACATTTATTTATACCTTCTTCCTCTTTGGTTGAATCGCTGCGGTATCGAATAAAAAGAGCCTCAATGAAAGAGATCCCTGCGCTCAAGTTCTTGGCGCGGACGAAGGAGCCGGACTTATCGGATCGGGCATGGAAATATCGGGACCCGTTAAGGGACCCGTCGTGTTTGCCTTCGCCGTCGTCCCAGTCGACGCCGATCCAAGAAGCGGAGTAGCTGCTAACGGGTCCGATGTAGCGGATCGTGCCGGTGCGGTGAGGGTTTCCGGCGGCGTGGAACCGCTGTCCGATCCGAAACCCGCTAAGGGACTCGTCGTCGGCCATTGAGGGAGAGGGAGAGGGAGAGGGAGAGGGAGGGAGAGTGGAAGTGACTGAGAGGTCTGGTTGATTCGAAATTAGGGGCAGTTCGGGAAATTGAAATTATCAACCTCAGTTTATTCATAAAAAGGCTTTCCAGTAAACCCCTCAAAACTTTTTTGTTTCACTTTTTTTTATTTCGCAGCCTCAGCATTTAGTTTTGGGGTGATATATAGAAAATAACCCTTTTTATTAATGGTTTCTGCTAATTGGGTAAAAAGCGAGGAAGCTTCTACAATTTAGTCATTGAGCTAAACGGGTCAATCACCAAACTCACACCCATTAAGGGCTGAATCTTTCTTCTACCGAAAACCCTAATTTATTCTTTGAAGAAAGCGGAGCATCTGCGGCGACGGTAACAGTTGGGTCGATCGATGCCTATGGGGAAAAAAGTAGTCATAAATCAGGTATTTTTCATTTCCAATTATACATAATATAGGCCGAATTCGATAAAAAAAAATGTGGACGTTTTTTTTTAATAAAGTATCTGAAACGAGAACAGATTGATCGCTGTTTGTGGTACAATGCCTGCTTTGGTGATTTTTGGGGCTGATAGTGTTTGAATGGACTTTTGTTAGGGTTTAATGTCAATTTAAGCTCAATTTTGCTGCAGCAAGGCTCTGAATTGGTATTTCTTTCAAATTTATACTTAATTTAGTTCCGATTATTGTTGTTTTGATAGAACTTGTTTGCAGAACGTGAAGAAAACAATATGGGATTGCTATTCATCTTTGTTAACTGTTATCCCATGCTATGATATATATGATGGTTAATGTTGCATGAATAATTTGTAGATGGTTGATTTGCATAGATTTGTAACCCAGCTAAATATTTTCTTAGTACTATTCCTTATAATCGCCAGTCCCTCTCCATTCCAAATTACCTGTCCTATTGACTAAGCAGCGGGCCTGAGGTGTAGCGAAGACTTGTTAAAAAATTTCATAAAAAATGTATATATAGAGGATAATAGAAACGTAAAATTTCTATTGTACGCTTATATTTGGATTTGGGCATGGACAAAGTTTCTTGTTTCAAAAAGTTTAGGGTTACTTCTTGTAATCTACATCAAAGTTGCATAAATTCGATTAACAAGATTCTCCCTGATTTTCTAAAAGGACAAGTAATTTGAAACACAAAGGTGGCCAAAGGGATTACGTAAATTGGAATGGAGAGAGCACCATTTATGGTGGGCATCTGTACCTAGGTTGCACTCACACTTCACCATGAAGAAATGACCATGTCCATCACATATCACAGAGACGACACTTGTTGGAGTTTGCACAACACTTTTTGTTGCGTCATCGATATTGTGATGGATATCCAACACGTCTCCTTAGTAGTATAATATATTTTAACCTAAGACGCTATTTAGCACTTAAAATATACTTTCGACACTTGCTGAAGCTTCTCTGATATGAATTAATGTAGTAGGATCTGGTTATTATTTTAATTGTCATATTGAGATATATAAAAAAATATTGAGAAAAAATTGGAGGGATAGTTTCTACACATGCTTTCAACACAAGTCTTGAGATACATTAAGCTCTGTTGAGAGATGAAATTAGATTGAAGGACAATACCTATTCCTATATATAATGCTTATATTTGCCAAATGTGTCAAAAAGTTACAGATCATATTTACATTGTCGTGCCCATGCCTTACCAGTATCTTGGTTTTTTATATGATCTGCCTACCTGTGTCATGTAATTATTTTTCTTTTATATCCCAGAACCAGAGCAAAAGACTCAAAGATGTGGAAATCAGCTTCCCAATTGTATATGGAACCATCGCATTTTGGCTTGGTAAAAAGGCCAGCGAGTAAGTTTTTCAGCACTAGCAGAGTTGCTTTCTGTGCTATCATTGATTTACGTGTATGATGTGCTACTTAAGTAAACTATTAACTACTGCACTAATTTCACCTTATTTCCATCAGGTATCATTCCCATAAGTGGACTGTATATGTTCGTGGGGCATCAAATGAGGATTTAAGTGTAATAGTTAAGCGTGTCGTGTTTCAACTACATCCTAGCTTCAACAATCCAACAAGGGTTGTAGAATCACCACCTTTCGAATTGTCGGAATCAGGATGGGGAGAATTCGAGATTGTCATATCACTCTTCTTTCACAATGATGTTTGCAACAAGCAATTAGACTTGTAAGTTCCACTAGAAACATAGTTGAATTACATTACATTTTTTTCTCTTTGTTAATTTTTATTTTACAAATAACAACAATTGCACATTGCTTCAATTCTACAGGTATCACCAGCTTAAACTATATCCTGAAGATGACAGTGGACCTCAAACAACGAAAAAACCAGTGGTGGTAGAAAGTTATGATGAAATTGTATTCTCTGAGCCATCAGAAGACTTTTTTCTGAGGGTTCAAAATCATCCAGCGGCAATTGTTCCTAGGCTACCTGCGAGTCTTAACTTGCCACCTCCGGGTTTGGCATAATTATGATTTCATCATTTTATGTTACATTTTTTTGGCAAATTTCACTAAAGTCACCCTGAACTATAGCTGTTTTTCACTAAGCTACCTTTTAATTACAGTAAGCTCTCTCAAAGTGCTACAGTTAAGGATATTTAACGAAAAAACTCCCCTTAGGTAGTTTACTGGAATATAAAACAAGTGTAAGGTAGTTTAGTGAAAAAACAATGATAGCTAAAGTATTTAGTGTAATTTAGCGACGATAAAACACAGCAAAGTGTTTTTTTTGGTAGGCCCTGAGCATGCAAGTGAAAGAAAAAGAGGAGACACCAAGGACCATCCACTTAGCCAATGGTTCATGAATTTCTCGGAGGCAGATGAGCTCCTTAAACTTGCAGCTGCTAGACAACACGTAAGGACTTCATCTTTTGGTTGTAACTCACCCATTCATACAGCTAATGTTCTATGACAAGTAAGCAAGTCATTTGTTGTTCAAGCCCATAACTTTGTTAGTTTGGGCAGCATAGTCACATTATATATGCTGACCACTGAGGGCCATTCAACATGTTGAAAATCTTTGTGCCAAAAAAAGGTGTATTTTATTAATGGCAACTTAGTTATTGTCCATCTCCTTGACAAATCCCCCCCCCCAAAAAAAGCCCCTAAAGCCGCTTATACACTACATCATTATGATGTAACTCTGCTTCCCATTGCTGAACCAAATAACATTCACCTAACTAATCAGTGATATGTACCCTCCGTTACTGCCCTTGTTATCTTCCATCATGCACCCATGCATAGTCTGTTTCCAAATTTTACACTTGATTGGCAAATCCTAGTCTAGAGATACAAGTCTAAAACTTACTGATGAGTGCTTCTAAGCCCTGATCACAAGCAATCAACGTTTTTTCTTTTCTTTTCTTTTCTTATCTTTTCTTTCATTTTGCTATTTGGTGAAATGATTTGCAGCATTGTCTTTAAGCTTACATACGGCACTTTGAGTAATCGGTTTTGTGCACAAATATTAAGACTTTGCGAAAGAAAGGCTTAAATTTTAGTAAATTATCTCGTGGTTTAATTTAGAGTATGGTTGCATCATGATCCGGATCTGGATATTTTTCTGACAAGGATATGATTTTTTGGATCCGGTCGGTACAAGTTATATATTTGAATATTTTCCCGGATATGGAAAATGGATACGTCCCTTTGGATGTCCGATATGGGTATGGATACAAATATCTGCAGGCAAATAAAAGAACTGTATCATTTTAAATCAATAATGCTTATCTGAACCTGACATATTTTGCTCATTTTATATGATATGCAATTAAAAAATGTTCTGACATATCGATTCATCATGTTTGTTTCAAAATAAGCAAAGTAATAAATATATTATATTTGTTAACATATTTACTTATTCATATAATATTCATGTGCATGCATATTTGTCTTTATCAAATTTTGTAAATACTCATCAAATAAGTATTCAAACTCATTTTTGAAATGTATTAATTACATACACATTACCGCTTTGCATTCATATTTGTTTCATCTAGAAACTTTTTATACCCATATCCGATTTGTATCCGTATCCGTCTCTTTAATATCCACTTCATTTTCATATCCCATATTGTCAAATACGGATATGAATTTTGGTTACCTAACTACGTATCCATACCCGTCGCTTGAAAACAAATACGGAAACGGTAATGCTCATATCCACTCCGTAATCAATCCACATGCAACCCTGATTCAGAGGCAACTGGAGTTAGCCTGACAACTTGGTTGGTGCAAATTAGAGCAATCCAGATAACTGGAGTTAGTATGACAGAAACTTATGGATTCTAAATAGAGCAGAATATGTTGTAAGTTATCTAGTAAGCAATTAAATTCAAACATAAGCTCTCTCTCTCTCTCTCTCTCTCTCACGCGTGTGCATATCTGATTACCTTCTCATGACATACCGAAGCTTCGGAATTATGTTGCAAGAATCCAGTAAACAACTCCTGAACAGTTTGGATCCCAAGCGTATGTAATAGACAACAAAGTCTATTGCGGGAATGATGAAGAATGCTAAGAGTTTCATTTAAGATTGTCCTAGGTATCATGACGAGCTCAGACACCGCGTCTCTCATGAGTGAGGAACCAAATGCCAAATGGTCATATATATGCATTAGTTCAAGTGGCAGCATATAATTTTCTCAGCCGGCTAGCTAATAGCCTAATAGAGATGGATAGCATTTCTCTTGATGCATCACATCAATGAAAATTGTGATCGATAGGTTTCTATTTGCTTAGTATGAGAAGAGGGGGGGTATCTATTATGTGATAATGGGGTCACTTTAATTGAGTCGGTATTAGCCACTAGCTTCCACTAGCTTCTGATTTAGACAGAAATTGCTCATATTACATGTAGTGTTACTGTGTTCATGCTTTATAAAGCTCAAGACTTTTTTTTTTATCAGTATTCAGTATTATGCCCTCTGTTTCAAACTTCAAAGACAACAAAGTTTATGTTTAAATGGCAGGTGCAAGCTCATATCGTTAAGCTAAGGAGACAGCTGAGCATGATCGATGGTCTGCCACCGCAGTCGAAAGCTGCTTCGGGTCAATGAAGACTTGACGAGATCTACTAAGCTGTAACCAGATGAGCCATCCTTTTCTTTGTTTTTGTCCTTTGGTTGTCATCTGTACTAAAGTGAAAGAAATTGTGAAAAGGATGCTGACCAGTATGTTGTTTATTGTACAAATGAAATTAATCATCGATGTCGCTGTGTTTGGTTGGCTGTAGTTATTGCTCCGTTTAAAATGAATTGCGCATTTGGTAGATGTTACCTGTTTGAAAATTAAGAATTAAGATAATTAAAACTATGTTTTAGATGATTGGTTAATGTACTAAACTATACAAATAATGTGTTGTGCCTGGAACAAATGTTGCAGGGGCTGCATTTTGCAAATATTTGCATCTTAACTACACAATCTTTTTGGAGACCAATTATTAATTTGAAAAATGATGAAAGAAGATGATCTTTGAGTAATGTGGACTTTTGCCAAATTCCTAATGTCTAGATTAAGTTTTGAATCGGGTAAAAGATGATAGATCTGCAGAAAATAAGCAAATGAGATAAATTATGAAAGTAATGGGAAAAAATTAAAGGAAACGAGAAATTTTTAAAATGTTCATCGGTTTTATGCAATTTGCCAAAACCATCATTTTTCATCCTCGCGTCCCCGTGGATTCCTCTACATCAAAATTCCTCCAAATCTTCGAACAAAAATTTAGCAAATGGAACCCTCAGATCTCTCGACTCTAGAAGAAGAAGAAGAAGATCAACGCAGCGCTTCTTCTAATACTACTTCGGTTTTCGATTAGTACTCGATCTCTCCACGCCCAAATCCTCTGTAACCTCAATTCCTTCGATTCTGAACAAATTTTCATAAACACCCATCAAAAATCGATTTTTGTTTCGTTTTTACAGGAATTTATGTGAAAGTACTCGCCATTGGATTGGTCCGGCTATTTTGATGGAGAAGAAGATGTCAAGATTTCAGAATCAGATGGGGTAATCTTTCTTCCTACATTTTGATTAATTAGATTTATACAGTTGTAGTGTATGGACTTAATTGTTTTTTTTAAATTTAGGGCACCCCAAAAAAAAACCAATATTTTTTTGTATTTTAAAGAGAATGATGAAAAAAGAGTGTTGAGAGCAAGGATATAGTGGCGTGACAATATGCTACATATTAGTACAAAACAATAAGCACATAAATAAGGGATTAAGGGAATTAGCGGTGATAGCTTCGGTCGAGGGTAAAACGAGGGAGAAAATGTTGAGATGGTTGGGGGGAATGTGCAAGAAAGAAAAATAAATGCATGAGTTAGTAGTGCATGCTTGTAGTTAATGGAAACAACACCTCGGGGCATGCTCAAATAAACTTGAGGCGGTTAAAAAGGGGAAAAAGATAAGATAGTTGTTAACGTAGTAGGGAAAAATGGGTCTGGATGGCGATGGATGAACGAAAATCAATTTACGGATCTGTCCCAAAGATGGTGTGAGTGAGAACCAGGTCATATACCCTGATAATAGTATAGATCACAGAATTTCGCGATTAAGATAGAAATCTGTTTTCCCCATATATAATGTTTTCTTAAATGTTTTCTTTTAGTAGTTTCATAAGAAATAGTCTTCATGAGTTTAATCCTTTTACTAACCGTTGGTTAAGCAGCAAATATTATTCACTGAAGCATAATCTGCAATTGCATTATGACCTTCAGCATGTTTAATTTGTTTGAGGCGACATGGTTTTCTCCCTCTTGCTCTTTTTGTCATTCTGCTATAAAGAATTGACTGGATGACTGAAGTAATTCTCAGACAATCGTAAGGAATCAAATCTTTCTTTCAACTTCGAAACCCATATCCAGTTAAAGTTGATATATAGATATGCACTAATGCATGTGTATATTGGTTTTTGAGTTTATTTTTGTACCGATTATACTGGTGTTGCCATGTAATCTACTCGATAATTTGTAAGGCTAAGGAACTTCTGTGGGAATGTTAGCTAAAAATGAAGCTGTTGACTTGTGAATATACCATGTTTGCAATCATAAAGTAACCCATCGAAATATGCTTCAACTGGATGTCAATTGAAGAACCTCATGCCTCCTAGTGATTTTTCAACTCGAATAGAGTACATATTGCAAACTATGTTGCTTCAATCTGTATCTTTACAATCCTTGGACAAATCAACCCACATTTTGTATATGATTTGCAAATTCCTCATAAAAGGTCATTTTTCCTTGGCCGACAAAGAAATGCAACCACTGTATCTCAACACACCAAACTAAGAGATAAAATGTTATAATCGACCGAGACATCAAATTAAATTACTTCTCCACTTGTTCTGAATATATTATACAACAACAACAAGCCTTCATCCTAAATTTTTGGAGTCGGATCCAATTTTCATCCAAGGAAACTTAATACTCAATAGCAGTTAGTGACATGAATCCTTCTTGTACATTCTGCTATGTCAATGGTCATTTTCTCTGTTAAATTTGCAATTAATATATCGTTCTTAATGGCGTCTATGGCTCTATCCATTTGTTCTGAATATATTGCTCCCTCCATTCCACAAAGATACGCAAGGTTTCTATTTGCCCCAAAATATAGTTCAATTTGTGTAGTCCAAAAACACTTAATATGTTAATTTTCTATTTAGCCCCTAATCATTTAATGAGCTGCCAAATAATTGACTATCATTAAGGGTATATTGGGAAAAGTTCATACAAAAAATACAGTGGGTATCACATTAAATAAGTTTTCTTAATCCTTGTGTAAAACTGAACCAGCCTATCTTTGTGGGACGGAGGGAGTATATGTAACCAATTTGCTTAGAACTTTTCGAAAGATATAATCTTGTGCTTTTCCTATCCAGGAGATTGGTCTTGATCCTTGTTTAGATGCCTGACAATGGTCTTCTCAAGTATTTGATTCACATGCACAAACTATCTGCTTACTGATTTCACCAGCCACCGTTTAATTTTGAGTCATATGACTCCAGTAATTCTCCTCACTTAATAGCCTGTGCCCTTACTGTCATCCAAAATAGATTAGCTTGAAATAGTAACTAATCATAAATTCTTCCATAAAGCTACAGTTATAGGAAAATCAATGGAAAAAATATCAGGCTAACAACATTGGGGTCATTCCGTTCTGCCTTCTTAAGATCAGAATTAGTACTATCATGACGTTGTTCTGGTGATACAAGAAGAATCCGTTGCATACTAAAGCTAAAAATTTCTTTCACTTGACAATTTTTCTATATTGGCATAAACCATTGCTTTACTTGAAAGTTTTCCTAAATCCTGGCCTCATATAAAAGAAGTAAAATCTTTAGCCCAGGAAAGGAATAACCTAAAGGAAAAAGCAGTTTCCCTTAATGCAAGCAAGGAATAACCTAATTACTACAAAGATAGAGAATATATACTCATACTTCTTCATCTATAAGCAAGGTATGTATGGTCCAAGGACAACAGAATTAGAACAATCATTGGAGTTCTTAGAAAGCAAGTGCATCTCAAAATTAATCACAAAAAATTCACAGATTTTACACCGTTCACAATCTTAAATTCCTGACTGGATTATATATATATATATATAAGACGAACGTGTCATTCAAGTTTCAACTAAGTTTAGTGTCTGTTTATGATAGAACTGCCTTTTCTTCGAGGCAAGCTTAGGGATTTTTCTAAATTATTAACATAAACACTAAAGAAAGCTGAGTAAGTCCGTGAGCGTGATCTTATTTTATAAATATTTATCATATCTTTTAACATGTGCATGTATTATAACTTATTATACAGTTCAAGATACTTTGCTTGTCCGACTAAGAAAGATATTCTTTGCAGGGATGTGTTTTATGCTCAAAATGGCTTCCTACTTAACTTGATAAATGGGATTTGCAAACATAAACTTAAGCTAGCACAAGGACCTCAATTACTGGGACAGCGTCTACCTCCAGGTTTGTTTTCCTACCTTGAGTTTATTCATGGTAAAAATAATAATAAAATTTGAAAAATAAAAATCTTTGTACACTATTGCCTCTGAATGCTAGACGTTGTTGCATTATATTTTCTTCCAAATGTTCTCTCATTTCTATCTTCAATGAAAACATCGGATCCATGACAGCATATAATTGTGCATCCTTATTATGTTAAGATTTGTGTTTTGGATAATGAAATGTATGTGTGGTTCCTCCATAATAGTGAAACCTCCATTGTAGTGTAGCTGTTGCTTCTTCCGTCAGATTTTCGCTAAATAGGTGCTATTGTGGTTTTCATTATAATTTACATATTATGCTGTTCCTTTTAAATAGTCCTGTCACTTCTTTATTTCAAATCAGAGAACAACAGTTCTATTTTTTGTTTCCTTGCAAACTGATCACACAAACTATTCTCATATCCATCTTTTATCCATGAACTATTCACTATAGAAGCAAAATTCAATTACCATGTATTTTGTTGTCTTTTGATACAGAACTTTCTGCTGGTTGATAATGCTAGATATTCTATTACTACTGCTTATGCCACATTTCGCATGCTAAAGTTTTCCGTATAATTAATTACCATGTAAAACAATGTCCGCTGCGCGCTGAACGAACAAAGCTCTAGATTAGTGGATGAGACTGACTAGATATGATAAATGCTTGAGATGGATCTTCAAGGTTATGATACACTTGACTATAATTCAACAGTTAATCACATGAAAATAATTTTACAAAAAAAAAATAAAAAATTGATTCAGATCAGTGCTAAAATTACTGAAACGGTCTAATCTATTACAGATCACATCTAATTTATACCATGTCTGAAAAGTTCTCTATTAATCCTATTTCCGTCATGATGATGGTCCCATGCAGTAGCAAAAATTCACCAAGAATATGTAGAATTCCAAATGGGGGAGCTAATTTAATAAAATGCAATTTTCTTGCTCTAAACTATCCAAAGGACAAAAATCTTGAATACGTGATCTTACATTGAAATACTCTAAAGCATAATTTTTCATTTAAAATGACAACAGGCCGGCCTAGCTTAGTTATAAAAAAATCAAGAAGGATTGATGATCAAATATAAGATAAAACCATCAATGTTTTTGCATAACAATTTTAAAGGATAGAAAACATCAAATAAGAATAAAACCTTGACCAATAGCTATTTATATCTTGATTAAATATTAGATATTGCAGCAAAGTTAGATGTGTGACATGTGTCCTTTTCAGTTACTGGATGCCAGAACAAAGGATCACGGAGGTTATACGCCCACTCCTAATGCAATTGGTAGAAGCCAGATACTTTGCTGCAAAATACGAAAAGAATGATGGAGTGACCTCAAGCTTCTCATTTATAGATAAGCTAATTGAAGATATCAATGGAGAGGTTCATTTCGTCGCTGGCATATTTCGACAACTCGAGATATGGGAAAAAGGCATGAAGGATAAATTCAATGGTATAGCTAAGGACCTCGACAAGGCTTTGGAATATGGGAATGATGAGAATGAATTCCACTTCAAACTTCTAAGGGTGAATGAAAAGGCCTCTGGCTTTAAAGAAAGCATGACTCATGATTCCCCACTTATTTTAGAAAATCTTAAAATCCATGTTGTTACATCACAATCCTATTCAACACCATCACTACAGACATCCACCGACGATATTGTGTGTGCTGAGGTTCAATTGAATGAAACTGAAATAGAAAAGACTATCAAAAAACGTGCACAGTTACTTTATACAGATTCTGATTTTTTTATGCATCTTCCCAATAGGTTATTTGATAAAGAAAAGGACGATGTCAGGGGCACACACCCAAGACGATGACAGCTTTAGACTTTACAAACTCTTGGAAGAGCTTGCTTTTTGCGACTTAATAATATCCATGTATAAAGAGTTTAAACCTAGTGCTATTGATAATTGCATCATCAATCCATCAGTTCGCCAGGCTCTTGTCATTCTTAACAATGATCAAAACATTAGAAGATATACCCCGATGTTTTATGATCCTCTATCAATTCATCCATTCTTGTCACTGTCAGAATCAAATCAAGAAATGCGACAATCACACTTTAGAAAGAATGGAACATGCTTCAATCTCAATCGTGGCTGCTTGAAATTCGAGAGGAAAAAGTTTGACGATATGAATGGATCTGTAGGTGTTATGCTCGAGAGGGGGCACAACTCAACCAAGCATCACATTGAAGTAGAGAACACAGAATTCCTCAAGTGGTTAGGTTCGTTTTGGAAATTAGTGTATCTCACCCTTCGAGGTATTTCAAGAATCACGGAGCTCCCACCTGAGATCGGTGAACTCACATACCTTTGCGTCCTTGATCTTCAAGCATGCTATGATCTGCAGAGGTTGCCATTAGAGATTCAAAATCTCTTGTGTCTTGAACACTTGGATACATCAGAGAGTGTTACTTTCTTAACCACATGCCCAAGGGGATTGGTTTCCTTTGGAATCTAATTGTGCTAAAGGGTTTCGTTGTTGGGGGTTTTGAAACTCACGAGTCATGTCGTCTCAGTGAGCTATCAGCATTAGTCAACCTAATGAAATTAAGCATTAGCATTGGACATGATTCTCATTTTGCAGAAACGGAATTCAATGAAATTGGTGGGTTGACATCCTTGGTTTCACTCACAATAACTTTGGCAGGGAGCCAGTCGCCACCAGGCTATATGAATCGCGCATTTTGCAGTGGTTTGTCGTTGATCGCCTATCCTCCTATAAATCTTAAGAAGTTAGATCTACGATGCATTCCAGAAAGCACACTACCAGAGTGGTTAACTCCTGATAAAGTGAAAAAGTTGGAAAGGTTATATATTAGAGGAGGAGAGCTGAGTGTTCCCACTTTCCGTGAATCACGTCTAGTTTGGTCTAGTGTTAAGGTTCTGAGTTTGCGATACTTGCAAGAAGCGGATAAGGAGCAGATTGATGCATTTCCGAATCTTGACTATGTAGGATACCACAAATGTGAGGATTCCGAAACCAGCTATCATTTGACAAGGTAACATTTGAAATTTCGATATGTTCGTAGTAGTAGTTTTACGTATACTTTGTATTCACAATGTTTGCAAAAATTCTTTTTCTGTTTCTCCTGTTTACATGATTTATACCAACTTGTCTTTATTTCTTTTGGCAGGAATGAAATTCTGGACTTATGCGCATTAAAATTCGCAGGCGCATGCAGTGGAAATATAAGATTCAAATCCAAGTTGATTTATCAATTTTGTTTAATTTCCTTTTTCTTTTTATTTGTGGTTAATGAGCATATCTTGGTCTCTATGCACCTGATCAATAGAGGCCAAATTAGCTCATGTTGTGCTTGTTGACTTAAATTTGTGATATGAGGCCATGCAGTTATTTAAAAGGTCTAAAGCAAGCTTAGTGTTGCAAGTATTATATAGTGTTTTGAGAACGAATGTTATGGCTAGTGATAGTATTCCTATGCTTTTACTGGTGGGTTTGATTTATATATTTATATTATCAATAACATGATACGAATGAAGAGGTTTTGTTCGGTTTTAACTAGGTTTTGATATTGTATACATTACCTGAGGGTTTGTGTGAATTTATCATTTTAAATATTTAATGTTGGTTCAAATGATAATTGCTGTGGTGTAGAGGCGTCAAAGATATTGTGTATACTGTAGGTGAAATTTGCTTCCTTTTTCTTTTGCCTATATATTTGTGCCATCTTCACATTAGCCGCATGATTTCAAATTATGACTTTCATGCTATGTACATACAAATATGGCGTTAAGTTGACGGATCCGGACTGGCTGCTATTATTGGTATGATAGCACACATGCTATTACATCCAAAGGTTCGGATCCATCCAAAATAGTAATGGACGGTTGAAATTTGTGTGAAGCAGATGGGCTTTTGGTGTTGGTGTATCCTACGTGCTTTGTATATAGGATGTATGGTCAGGACATCTTAAGGACACCCATGCCATTATAATTCGCACAGCAGCCACCCTTTTTCCTAAGATGACTCATTTGAATGCATACTAAGGAGTCTGCATAAAATGCTTATGATGGATAATTGAAGGGAAAAGATGTGTAAGGTACCTAGGACGCAAAAACTATAGTGTTTGGTTCTTGGCCAAAAAAACTTGTCAATAACTTTCTTAACTCAAAGATTGTTTAGTTTCAGCCCTTTTTATACATTAATTGATGAGTTGTGTTGATACACTAATTTCAAATAAAGTAATATATTTATATTTTGAGGTACTGTATTTCTAAATACTAAATTTATTTGATAAAGTTTAAGAAATTCGCTTGTAATGTCGAGGAGGAGGAGGACGGCATCCTTCTTCCATCTCTTGCACACAAATGATTACTTGTCTCATGAGCTAATGAAGCATCCCGTGGGGCCTTTAGGGAAGCTCTATTGGAACATTACGTCATGTCCGGTCAGCTTATTGATTTTAACAAGTCTTTGTCGATATTCAGTCCTTCCATTCCTCAGAGACCTAGGAGAAGACTTACTCAAGTACGTGAAGCAGCGGTGGATGATGATGCTTGGAGGAATCTTGGTATCCGCCTTTCTCCTAAAATCCCGAAAATAGAGGACTGCAAAGATGTTATTAATAGACTTACGCACATATCTTTTGCAGGCCATGTCACCCTTATGAACTTCGTCCTGCTAGCAATTCTTGTCTACACAATGTCTAATTCTTGGGTCATGATATCGGTTTTTCAATCATTGGAATAGTTTTGTCGTAACTATTTTCAGGATGATCACAAAATGCATATAATCTCCTGGTATGGACGGAGAACTTGAAGCACATTAACTACTCCTATGAAGATCAACACTCCTCTTCGAACATGCAGGTAAGATCTTGTTGAGACAAGATAGCTAACTTGTTTAGGTTAAATATGGCACTATTAAAAGAACTAATTCATCAATTCCTTGTGGTGGTACGGTTATTTGGCATGCTATTTGCTATGGGGGGTATTTATTTCCAATAGCAGGAAGAATATCATAGGTAATGGTTGAACCATTTCCATTTCTCGACAGTCTCTGGTTTGAGTACGGGCCTTCATGCAGACAGCGATCGAACATTATCTCTTCTGAATTGCTTAAAGGTGTTTCCAACTATGAATACACTAATTGCGAGAGGTGAGTGTGACACTTAGAAGATTGATTTATTATTTGGTGATGCGTTGGTGTGGTTAAATAAATCACTATCATTGCTTCACAGCCCAAAAAAAGATGGTCGGTAACTTATGAGCTTCACATCTCCGAAGATATCAAGTTGATTTATGCCACCATGTATCGGAGGTTTAGACGGATGCGGCCGATGTAGCAGACTTCATCAGATTCCCCCTCGCTCGAGGTTTTTTTTATTGTGGGGACGCTCTTCCCTGCAGGCACAAGCCCCTGCAGTTAATTACGCTACCACATCGCGGTAACAACTTTCTCCTTCTCCAGAATTTCACTTCGTGTCGTGGGTGTTTGTTTTGTTTGTGGTTGCCCGTGGATTGTATACGGAGACTAATTTATGTCGTCGCCTGTAGGACGTGGATTAGTCCAAATCCGTATTTTCTTAGATTTAGGTTTGGGGTTTTGGTTTAAGGATACGTTAGTCATATTTGAGGCTAAGATCAACTCAAACGTTTGTTAAGGATACGTTAGTCTAATTTGAGACTAAGATTAACTTAACAGGATCGTTTAGATCCGACAAAAGAGCATTTAGGCTCTATTGTTCCAGTTTAAGGACATAGTAGTCTATTGCCAGTTTAGAGACATTGTGGTCCATCTCCAGTTTAGGGACATGGTGGTCCATCATTCCCGTTTTGGGGACAAATGTTAGTTTTAAGGACGCATTAGTCCATGAGTTTAAGGACGCGTCAGTCCATGAGTTTAAGGACCCCACAGTCCATAGGTTGGTTTAAGAACGCTTAAGTCCATATTGATGTGTGGTTGTCGGTACCCGTCACCTCTCTGACGACGTTGAAGGATTACAACGACAAATATCAAAGGAGTTCGGAGATGTACCCTTGAACCGGGTGTAAATTGATTTAAGAGAGTAGTCGTGCTCAGTCAATTTTAATTTGAGCACTTATGTCCATGATTGGGTTAAGTCCAGTTGAAAATATTCAACATTTTATTTGTATTTGGCCTGTTAGGCCTTTGATTGGGCTCTGCCCTTGTTTAATAATGCATGGCATTTTGTTTGGTATATTAGACCTTTATTTGGGTTCTGCCCTTTTTTAAATGATGCACAACATCTGACAGACCTTTGTTTGGTCTCTGCATTGCATTTTATTCTGGCATGTTAGGCCTTTTAAATTGGGCTCTGTCCTTTAATAATGCGCTGCATTAATTAGTCTGACAGAGCGCCACGTGGCTTGTCAGGCGCTTTGCGCCAATTGAGGAGCGCAAGGCGCAAATCCATGTAGAGGTGACACGTGTCACACTCTGGTGAGCGCAAGTCTGCTAGCGCTGTTGCGCTGCTGACACGTGCCGCGCTCTGATGACTTGCGCCAATTTAAGAGAGCAGTGTTTTGTTTTAGAAGCGCATAGCGCAGTCTGTTTTAGAGCTGACACGTGGCGTGCTCTGGTGACTTGCGCCAATTTAAGAGCGCAGTGCTCTATTTTAGAAGCGCATAGCGCAGTCTGTTCTGGGGCTGACACGTGACGCTCTCTGGTGACTTGCGCCAATTTAAGAGAGCAGCGCTCTGTTTTAGAAACGCATAGCGCAGTCTGTTCTGGGGTTGATACGTGGCGCTCTCTAGTGGCTTACGCCATCCCAAGAGCGCATCAGTGCAAATTTTACAAGTGCAGAGCACTGTTTTATATTTTGATCAAATTTAGATCAAAGAAAAATAAGTTTTTCTTGTTTTCCAGAGAGGTTTACCTCTAATATCAAGAACCGGTGGTTCATCAAAAGGCAATACCTTTTTATTATTATATTTTTTTTATTGAAGATCTTTGATCTTGTTCTTAGATCAATGATCTTTTTAGAAGAAACTCTTCTTTTTATTCAAAGGGTTTTACCTTTATTTTTTATGGGCTCTACTCAAAATTTTCTAGAGAAGTTCTGAATATCTCTCTGTTTTTTTTGTGTTTTAGACTTGGAGTCTAGGAGCCTTTTTATAGTGCCAATTGATTTATTAAATCAGTTAAAGAGATTTTTCTCTGAGTGATTTAAAGATTTCTCCCCACCGTTGGATCTTTGATCCAAGGGCTTTTGTTTTACAGAAGATAATCTTATTGTTTTAATAAAATCAGAAAGATCTTTCTAGAATTTTAATTCTGTTTAGGTGCTGGCACAGCTGACGCAAGCGCACCTACGCTTCGCGCAGCGTAACTGCGCTGACATGTGTCGCGCAGCGCAACTGAAGCGTTGCTTCAATTATTTTAACTTTAATTTCAAGGCAGTGCTTTGCTCTGATTGGGGGAAACAGAAGCGTTGCTTCGTTTCCCGTCTTAGAATTTGAACAGAGCTTTGGTCTGACAGGGAGATTTTCTCCTTTATTATTATTATTTATTTATTTATTTTGTTCTTTTATTGTTATTATTTTATACGGAGCGGATTTTGTGCCAAAATTTTGGCGGGAACAGGGAGCTCACGGCAGCAGACGGCAGTAGACATCGCATGAAGAAAGCACTTCTTATGTGTGGGGCTTGAATGATACGGAAGTATCACAATAAAGGGGTAGATGATGCTCTTACTTCTACAACCAATAAGGTTAATAAACTAGAAAACTTTGATGTCATGAACCAGAAAATCATTTGAGCTCATTCGAAAGGCTAACTAGGGTTACTTAGTGTCCTTTAAAACCCTCTCACCCTCCTTCATTTTTAATGGTTGCATCTATGACACTTGAAATCAAAGTAAATTTCGATTGGTAAGAGTTTGTTTTATAGTGGGAGCTGAAATATTATGTCTGTACGAGGACATATATGTTCTTCAAGTTAAAATACAAAGACTTTTGGGGCTAGCAGTTCCGTAGATCGAGCTTTTGGATGCCAGGGGACGGTCTGGGTTGTGGTCTTTGAATTGCATGCGGCTAAACTTAAGTTAGAGGATGATACAAATATGGTTATTGGATGGATTAACCATGAAGACAATCCTTTCCGCATTGCAATAGTGATGCTATAAGATATGTTGGAATGGACGCGGTTGCTCAAATTTCGAGCCATTCATTTATTTCGTGAAGGAAATGCGGGATCTCATTTTATGGTTTACTCCGAAGCTTAAGATGGTGCAGCCGTTATATTGACAGCCACTTTCATTGTTTTAAAGCAACCGGTCTATAATGCGTAAAACATTTACTTTTTTATGAGAACTTAAAGAAGATTTTTGACATAAAAAGGAAAAGGAATGGAAAATAGTGGGGAAAACATTTACTCCGAAGCTAAATCTTTCTCACGTAATAGAGAGAGAAATAACAGAAAATAAGAAATTTCTAAATGAGCTAGAGGGCCTTGTCCCATAAGTGACCGGGTAAAGGTTTTTTTTTTGCAGGAATGGAAAATAGTGGGGACAAGACAATAGTGTGAAAAAACTGAAGTTTCCATTTCTATGTTTGTTTGATAGAAATCGAGGAGACAAGAAATAAGAATTGACTAACGTCAACATTTTTGGAAATTCCAATTTCGAGCTTTTATTTTGTTCTTAGGAAATTGCCAACTCTTCATGACACATCAACATACCTATTTATTTAATTTTGTTGAGTTGTGGTTATCTTTTCTCCTCACTTGCTTTCTTTCTCTCTTTCTTTTTTTAACTTTGTGGGGCAACCAAAACTTAAACCCATCTCACATATATTTCTTTATCCCAAATTTCCAAAACCAGTTCTCATTTTTACCCCAAAACCTATACCTATCTCACAAATATTTCTTTATCCCAAATTTTCAGAACCAGTTCTCATTTTTCTTTTGAGTAATCTAACAATGAAATACACTATCTTTTATTCCACAAACATAAAATTCATGCCAAACAAACAAAATAATTAAAATTCCGAACAGACAATAAAAATAATAATTTTCATATGTCTTTAGTCCCGTTTTCGATTCCACGAACCAAATATTTCCGATTCCATGAATCAAACATACTCTAAACAGTGAGAAATTATTCGGTGTGTCGGACATGAAAGAAAAAATGATAGAATTTCGGGCATATTCCATCCATCTTGAGGTACATGATCTTGTTCCTTTTTCTCTTGTTATTGGGCTTGGCATACCGTGGAAATTTTCCTTAAAAAATACTGGGATTGGTATGTGGGCCCCACCCCAGGCGCTCTCTCTCTCTCTGCGCGCGCGCAGGGCCCGTGCATGGCTCCTTTTTCTTATTCTAACATGGTTCAGGGGTTTTCCGTAATTTACCAAGAAACATCATTTTTTTCATCGCGATCGGCTCCTCGCGTCCCCATTCCTCAACACAAATAATCAAAAGTTCTCGAACAAAAATCGAAGAAATTTAGCAAATGGAACCCTCAGATCTCTCGACCCCAGAAGAATCGATCTCAGAACAAGAAGAAGATCATGAACACAACACTTCTTCTTCTACTGCTACTGCTGCCACCGCTCCTGCTTTCGATCAGTCCTCGATCCCTCCTCGCCCAAATCCCATGTGAGTTCAATTTCTTCGATTCGGAACAAATTTTCATAAACACCCATCAAAAATCGATTTTTGTTCCATTTTTACAGGAATTTACGCGAAAAGTACTCGCCTTTGGATTGGTCCGGCTATTTTGATAGAGAAGAAGATGTCAAGATTCCAGAATCAGATGATGTAATCTTTATCATTGTTACATTTGATTTAATTAGATTTACATTGGTAATGTATAGGGTTTATAATTTTTCTTGCATTTTAGGTGTTTCATGTTTATTTGGCTGGATCTGAGGGGCCAGTGGTTTTTTGCTTACATGGAGGTGGTTATTCAGGGTATGCGTTTTTTATTTGAAAAAGAAAACTTACAATGTAAGCGTAGATGGCGTAGCATGTACTATCGAAGCGAAATGGTAGGATAGATGAGTGGAAATATGCTAAAGATATTGGACATAAGCACATTCATAAGCTATTAGTGGTGGTAGCTTCAGTAGAGGATAAAATGAGGGAGAAGCGGTTGAGCTTGTTTGGGCATGTGTAAGAAACAAATATCTAAGGTGCTGTTTGGTAGCTAGGAAATGGAGATTCATGCAACATTTGTTGCAAAAAATCTTCATTTCCTATGTTTGGTTAGCAAAAAACTTAGGTTGGAAATGAAAATAGAGATGCAAAAAGCAACAAATTCTCGCAACATTTGTTGCACTCATTTTGGTGGTAACAAAAGTTGCGACTTTGGGAATGGTGAGTATGGTAATTATTATTGGTGCCACATAAGCTTTGTATATGCCACATAGGTAAATTTGCAACAAATGTTGCATTTTCTTTAGTTTTTTGTTCAACCAAACACAAAAGATTGTTTGGATTTGAAAATCCAAATATAAAACTTGAAGATAACCAAACAATGAATATGGTCCCTTTTTCATCCAATTCTTTGTTGTTGCTAACCAAACATCTCCTAAGTGCATAAGAAAGGTAGTGATAAGGTCGTAGTTAATCCAACGACAACTAGGGGCATGCCTATATCAACCTGACTGAGACTATTAGGAAAGGATATGAAACTTGTCAAGGAGATGACTATAATTGAGGTGGATGACAGGATGAACATAAATGATCTCTGCTGTTGCTGTTGTTGATGATAATTTTATAACGAATAGTCTCCCAGCAATAAATTTAATTTTCTCATTAACGAGGAAAATAATCATTGGCTAGATTGCAAGTAGTATCCGCTAAAGCATAATTTGCTGCATTATCAATTTGATCAACTCAAAAATGAGTTCTCCCTCTTCCTCTCTGGTTAGCATGTGTAAAAAAAAATGCTTGATAGCTTTAGTATTTTCTTAGACATTGGTATTGAAATTTGAATTCTATCCTCGGACTCAAGAAATCCAAATTCAGTATAAAGTTGGCATTTGATAATTTGTTGATTCATGCACCTACTATTTTTTTTTTTTGAGTTTACATGTAATAATCATCTAATCTACTTTAGAAATGGTAAATGCAAAAGGTATGTAAATTGCAATTCAAGATATACCGTGACAGAAACCAACACTCTTGGCTAATAAATAACTGTGCTTCAAAATAAACAAGTCAGACATCTATATATACTTTCAACTAGTTATCAATTGAAGGCTGTCATGTCTCATCTCATGTTTACCATACTGTAGCTAAAGTATTTACAAGAATTGAGAAGGATTATATAGGAATTGTGGTGATGTTGGTTAACAACCATGCGTGCTAATTTGAATATAGCGTAGCTCATCAATGAAATGTGAGCAGTTCCATATTTGTGGTTAATTAGATAAGTCAGCAAAAGATCATGGTGGTGTTCTAATCATATATATTTTAGCGATATTTTACCTCTAATTATCGTGTCAGGCTCTCTTTTGCATTATCAGCAAGAATAATCAAAGAAAAGGCTCGGGTAGTAGCTTTGGACCTAAGAGGGCATGGAAAGTCATCCACCACCAATGATCTGGACCTATCTATCAATGTATGGGCCTCCAAACTCTTTGGTGTTCTTTATTTATTATATTTTTTTATGTCAGACGTTTCATATAATGACTGACAATATATATATTTTTTCTTCTATTTTTCTATTTTTCATGTAAAATATTTCATATATTGACTGTCAAAATCAACCAATATTTATAAAAACAGAAGCCTAACCAATTTAAGTAAATTTCAGACTCTATGTAATGATGTTTTGGCCGTCATCAAGACAATGTATGGAGATTCTCCACCTGCAATTATACTTGTTGGCCACAGGTATTCTTCTGTAAACCTATTGATTTGATCCATGCATCATGTTAATTGATCTCACAGAAAATCCGCGCTCCTTGCATATATAATCTGTTTTAGCCTGTAATATCTTGTTATAATTTCTTAAGTGCCTTATACTAACAGTTGGTAAACTTACAACTCAATGTGAGTCTAAATATCACTTAAATGGTTGACTTTATTGGTTTGTCATTATATGTCCATAATTGTTTCATCGTTCATTAGCTTGCTTAGTGTAAAGTTCCTTTCTATGATTACTTCCCTCATCACTCTTTTGCCCATTACGCTTCCCCTCACTTTAAGAGTTTTTAAAAAAAAAAATAATTTTAAATCTTGATACCTTTATAGTGAAAAGAAACACTCGTATAAGTTGTCCAAGCGGCGGAGGAGCTGGACCTTAACATGGAGAAATGGAGAAAAAAGACATGTATTCCACCACATTTTGGGGGCCCTAGGTTTGGTTGAATGCCAATGCAAGCTCAAGTAGCCTCTAACATGTCGCCTTAACCTACTTCAACCTGTTCCAATAATGTGATTTCATAACCCAAAGCTATCCAGATTCCAAGCATGACTAACTTCAGATTAGGCCAGGATGAGAGCTGCCTGAATCATGTATAGACACACATATGGGAGCCGCATATACATCTTATATGGGTACACACATCATCTGTTGGAATGCACATGGACGATCGGGGTGGAACGGGCTTGGTTTTTGACCATTTTTATATCTGGCCCAAAATTTACAACCTAACCCAACGGGTTGCACAATACCCAAATATGTAAGTTCGGTTTCGGGCGGGTCAGGTTTGCAGTTTTTGGGCTTGGCCCATTATAAATTACTAAAAAATGAAAAGGTAAAACTTGTGGCTATTTCTAACAAGAATATATATGTAAAATGTGCACTTTGAAGAAATGATATTAAATTATATGCTATAGCATTTTTTGCCAATAGCCTGTAGGCTTTGGAGGAGGGGGGTTAGGCATGTGGTCCCATGAGAACTTTCTCTACACAATTGGTTGAAAACCCCCTCGCCACTGCAAGTGAAGGGTTTGTACTAAGCTTAAAGAGTGTAACAACTAAATACAATACACTAATTTACTATGTTATATGTTAATATTTGCAATTAAATATCTATGGTGTACACTTTAGTTCAGGTCAGTTGGATACAAGAAAGCGGTCTTGGTTCAGTCCGGGTTTAGGGTCGCGCAGACGGGTTTTGTCAAGCGCATACCTGATCCGAAAATTGTGTAACTAATCTTTATACTTGCCCGTTCGAGATTGGGCGGATGTAGTATGTAAAAAACCCTGGAAATATCGAGGTCTAAGGTTTTGTTTGGGTAAAGCCGACCCAACTTGCAGCCCTAAAAGACGGATATGTATGCAGGGGTGTTAAGCGTGCGTCTGTGTTTAGGTTCATACAACTATATAAGTGCTTAGGTTCTCATATTAAATACCAAGTTCATGGGGACTAAGATAAATATCCTAGTAATATATACTTAACCTTGATCTGGTCGGTTTTGAGGGTGTTCTAGGTTAAGGTTCAGATACTTCTGGTGGTTTTCAACTTGTGACAAACCTAATTAGGTAAAAGTCCCATATATCCATTATATATGTGTATGCTTGTAGGTTTGAGTAATTACGAGTGTAATTTCATATCGGTGCCTAGATTTGCGTTTGTAAATAGCAAATTTACGGGTACTAAGATGGATCCTGTATTATATACCTATCTTCTTTCTAAATTTTTTTGGGGCTAGTATGGATCCTATTGGTTTTGGCTTTGGTCTAGTTTAGGTTTAGATTGTGGAGGTTGTTCTGAAAAACCTGTGCTAACTCTAATTTGGAGTTCTCTATTGTTACGCTAAAGGGGGTCAAACGACTCAAACCCCAGTACTTTCTGCCAATGCGAACTAGACTGTGCCATAATCCAAGGGCATGGTCTCTGCAAGGCAATATTGCCAATATTGTAGATAATTGTCTTCCTCATATGATGGCTGTACCATTTACATTCCACTGCACTCACATTCTATCACATTAAACATACAAGACATCAATTGGCAACTACTTGGCACTTTTAGAGGGGTCCCATTTATTCTTGTGTCCCCTTTACATGCAAACATACATAAGAATACCCAAGCAAGGATTTCCCAGTATGTTAACTATCCCAATACTACTCTCGCCCATGCACACTTAATCTACAAAGTTACTATGGATCCTCCCACCAACATGCTACCGAAGATTATTTCTTGAGTTTGGCTGATCTTTAATCTGTTAGACAACCTCTCCAGTCATTGTCGGGGTCAAAATTTATACCTCTTGCCCAAAAAGCCAAATTCAGAAAGTCGACAAGTCAAAGGGTCAGATTCAGCACCCAAGTGGACCTGAGCCAAGTTCGAGCCCAAGTGAAGCCGGTCCTATGCCAAGAAGAAAAAATTACGCGACAAATAAATTTAATGTAATTTCATTTTTTATGAATAAATGTAATAAGCAAAGGGCAATTGGTAAAAGCATAAAGGTCCAAATGAAATGTAAAGGCTATATAAAACCAATCATATGATAAAATAAAAAAGAATACTCTCCTTCATAAATTTCTAGGTTTTTTTTTGCCTCCTTCAAAGATTTTAAACATTCTTCCTTCTCCTTTTGAATTAAATTAAGAGTTTAGCTCTTCTTTTTAAAAAAGAAATGGTTTTCTACCATAAAATTATTGAAGGGGAGTTTAAATCTTCCATCAATTCTCTAAAAGGGAGATTTTAAATCTCATCATCCTTCTTCTCCAAGATCCAAAAACAAAGAAGGAGGCCTATCTTCGAAAATCTCATTTTGGGAGGATCCAAAACTTAAAAGAGAAAAATGGGGTCTATTTTTATCATCCAAGACATAGATCTTGAAGTTTCAAGAGATCTCTTTTGGTTTTCTAAATAACAATATTTTTGGGGGAGTTTAACTCCTCCAAAAATCCAAAAATAAATGTTTTAGGAGTTTAACTTTTCCAAATCCTTTAGAAGTTTAATCCTTTCGAATCCAAAATAAAATCTTTTGGGAGTTTAACTCTAAATAAAATTATTTTGGGAGTTTAACTCCATATAAAATTGTTTTGGGAGTTTCACTCCAAATAAAATTTCTTTTTGAGGAGTTTAACTCTAATTTTGAAAAGATAGGAGTTCAACTCTGAAGTTTCGAGGGATTAGTCTTTTCCGAAAGCTTAGCACTCCTTCGTCCGCGAGCGTACTCGCGGTTACGTGCCGGTCACATGGTTGCTGGCATCCCAGCAGTCACATGCGCCTACGTGGCCCGTGATTACGTGCTGCCGCTGGCTCCCCTCGCGGTCACATGCCGCTCACGTGGCCGCCGGCGTCCCAGCGGTCACATGCCGCTGGCTCCTCTCAGGGTCACATGCCACGCACTAGGTCGCTGGCGTCCCCTTCTCAAATGAGGGGGCTTCTTAAAAAAAATAAAAAAAAATAAAAAATATAATAAAACAAAATAAAAATAAAAGAAAAATGTTTATTTGAATAAAAAAATCGTTTGTCACAAATAGAATTAAAAAAATGAAATGAACATGCCTCTATGCATTTTTTAAGCACCAACACTTCACAATTGAGTTCACATGACCCGTTTGACATGTTAATCGAAGGTTCTCGCTCTCCAAAAGCAAGAGCTAATTAACGGCAGCTTAGTCCGTGGTTGTCAAAGATTTGGATCCCCACAATCAATACCCAACCTGCCTCAGGTAGGGGGAATCTGTAATACGCCTGACAAGCGACGCGCATTCCTATCTAAATAGGATGACGAAAAACACTATACATATCCCGGCACGTCCGGTGGGACATATCTCTCCCATATTTCGGGTCAAGCGTTCATACGAACTCATTCAAAAAAAAATATATATCGATATTTGTACTGAAATAGTGATTTTTCATGCAGCAATCAACTCTCAACAATCAACAACCACATCACTCAACGATATCTCTAAAGACGACCACGGCTTCTAACGCAACTCCAGTTACCTACGTGGTCAAAACGAATGCATGCATGATTCTCCCAGCAAGTCTCATGAGACAATGGGAGGAGCCTCCGTGCCAGTTCGACTTAGTCATAATCCACCTAGCCGGTAGCGCTCCTATTGCGGAGCTTTTACCAGACAAAGTGGCCAAACCAACCTCAAGGGATAGGAGGCCAAATGTGGTGATCGCAAAGGCATCACAACTCAAGCGCAAGTCGGAGTTTGAACGGCTCTCTGTTGCTCTCGCAGGGGACAAGGCCGTCGAAGCCAAAAAAGTCACCGGACGTCGCGGGTAAGCTCAGGCGATGCCTTCGATGAATGCGCGATCAGATGTCTTTTCAAGGCTCTTTATTAACCGACCTACAACGGCTTCCTAAAGAGCAGAAGCCAGCCGGGACTCAAAACGGAAAAGCTAAGGCAGAAGTGGTTTAGGTATAAAGCGAACAAAAGGGCGCGGGGTTCGACCAGGTTGAATTTCGTAAAATTCCAAGAACCAAGGTACCCCGCGACACAAGCCAGGCCGTCAGTGAAGCTTGTTAACTCTTTTGAGCTGTTGAAATTGGTTCAGAAGAATACCATGATCGCAAAAATCAAGAAGACTGTGATCCAGACGGTACTGCAAAAGGACATATCCAAGCCCCAAAGAAGAAAGCATGACGTCATCTCTTCAAGAGTCTACCAAACGTTTTGTGCCGCGCAAAAGCAACGGGGAAGATCCGGAAAGAGGGCACCTTCACCACCTAAGGACCCAGCCGGGCCGATCGTCTTCAGTTGCTTGTCCTTTCCTGAAGAGGAAGGGTCACGACGATGGTCCAAAAGATCAGCCACCAAAGATAAAGAGATGGTTGGATATGTGGTCCACACTGTCTATATGGCAGGCATACGCAGCAAGAGTAAGGATGGAGCCATCACATCCCAAGCCCAATCTGGTTTGAATGTGGCTGCCACTTTCCAAGACCAGTCTCCTCCGGAAGATAACGAAAACCCTTTCGTCGAGGCTGATAAACAGAAATATCCCCCAGCTCATGAGGAATCGGGTTCTGACAGCGAAGAGGGGCCGATTTTCCTCCCAAAACCGCAGAGCATCAGCTTCTCCAAGAACTCCAGGGCAGCTCAGAAATAAAGATAAGGAGATGACCAAGCTCTACTCAAAGACTGACGATTTGACAAACGTTGTCTTGCAACTCACGGTCCAAGTTGTCTCTCAGCCGCCCAATCAAGCATAGACTTTGCTCATAAGCCGGGTGACAATGACCTAAAGCAGTCGACGCCTGTCCCATTAAATCCGAAAATAGGCGAGCCTCGTGAAAGTCGGCTACATTCCGCCTCAGGAAATGTCTTGATCGTCGATGATAGCAGCCCATTGACGCAAGACCGGATCATGGATTTAGTCACCAACAAAGTCAAAACGTTGGTGGCCGAAACCGAAACTCAAAAAGACGTTGGCAGTAGCGGGAGGCCGTACCCCGCACAGTATGATCTTATCGAGTTTCCAGCAGCTACGTCATTCCTAAATTCGGAAGATTTGACGGGACGGGAAATGCGAATCAGCATGTTGCCCACTTTAAAGTATCATGCGGAAATACATGGGGCAATGATGCTCTTCTTCTTCGTCAGTCTGTGACAGTCTAACCGTTATCTCTTTCGACTGGTACACGAGCATATCAGACGGCTCCGTCACTATCCCTTACATGGAGTCTCTGTTTCGACAAAAATTCATGAGTGTCAGCAACAAAATCTCCACTGCCGATCTTGTGAGGACCAAGTCGGGGAAAAATGAAAGCAACACAAACTTCATAGCTAGATGAAAACCTCACCGTTAAATGCGTACCGTTAATAAAGCATGACCAATTTGTCAACCTCCTCGTCGGAAATCTCAATAATTGGATAGCTCCGTTTCTATACACCCCGGGTCTCAAAACGTTCCAAGAGTCAATAAGAAAAGTCCAAATGTTGGAACGCTCAAGGCAAGAGTCCATCTTGGACCCCAAATTAACAATAGAACCTGGAGGAACTGAAAGGACGATAATCGCAAAGGCGAAAATTCCAACGATACCGAATCTTTTAACACTTCGGTTGATCGAAATAAGCGAGGGATTGACGGTCCCAATGTCAACCAACCTCGGAAGCCAGTGTTGGGAGGGGAGGAGAATCACGCCTGAAAGAGAAGCTGGATAAGGTCTATTTCTTCAGAAGGGACAAAATTCATAAGATATTCAAGGATGCCTTAAGAAACGGTCTACAATTGTCAGAATCGAAAAGACCACAAGAAGCGGATATGACTGATGACCCTAAATACTCTCCTATCACAGAGTGGTAAGTCATGCCATTAAGAATTGCTTTGTCTTTAAAATTGGGTCGAGAAATAATATAAGACAGGAGAAACAGAACTGCCCAAAGACGTGTTAGCGAATAATCAAGCTGCAACTGCCAATTTTATACAAACAGAGACCGAAGTCCTTTGGAAACCTACTGCTCTCAATTGTTTGCCCTTCCCTGAAGGAGCGGACCAAGCCAAAAATCCAACGAGCAATATTACCAATGAGGTAGTGGACGGGTACACAATCTATACGGTTTACATGGCGGAGTCTGGAAGAACAAATCCTCTTACGCTTCATAGTCACGATAATGACGTAGTTGTAGCCATCCAACACCGGCTCGGTCTAGATGATGATTTGCTAAGTTGATAAACAAAAGGAGTCTATAGTTCCTGAAGAATCAAGCTCAGGCAGTAAGGAGAAAACAGTTATCGTACCCGGGACTGTAGAACAAGTATTATTCCAATGGCTTCAAAAACAGCTTTAAGACGGATGAGAAGTTGGTCAAGGTCCGTTCCAAAGTCGACGATCTGGCTAATGTCGTGCCAAATCTCACGATCCAAGTCATGTGAATGCAGTCGTGGCAAAATCAAAGTTTGGTTCACAAATCAGGGATTGATATCCTGAAACAGCCAACAGATATTTCCTCCGGTCCAAGAGTAGAGCATCTTTGCGAAAGTCGGTTGCAATCAGCATCCAGCCCTTTCGATGCGCGTACTGACCGGGGTAAGCAAACGACAAGTGAACCAAAGATCAATCGACCTCAAAGACTGGTACCGGGAAAAACGCCGACTCTGATAGAGAGAAGGAAGAAAATCTACTATTTCAGGAGGAACAAAGTTTGCAAAATATTCGATAACGCCTTAAGTCACGGTCTGCAGTTGTCTATTCCAAAGAGGCCACTGTAGAGTGTTTTTTGTCACCCCATTGAGATGGGAATACGCGCGCGCTTGTCAGGCGTACTACAGATTCCCCCTGTCTAGGATAGGCAGGGGTTTGTTGATTGTGGGCATCCGAATCTCCGGCAGCCGCGGACTAAGCTGCCGTTAATTACCCCTTGCCTTTAGAGCGAAGGAACCTCCGATTGACGGGTAAAACCGGTCATGCGAACTCAATGCGATGTTTTTTTTTATATAACAATTGAGACGTGCTCATTTTTTTCGTTCCATTTGTAAAAAAAGATATTACATACATATATTTTTTTTATAAAATAAAAGAATAACAAAAATAAATATTTAGAGATTTTTTTAAAAAATATATTATTCATAATTTATTTATTTAAATAAAAAAGATTAAGAAAAAGAAAAAAAGGGGCTCCCCCCATTTAGTGGGAGCCTCTCCCTCACGTGGGAGGGAGAAAGGCTCCCACAAAATGGGAGCATCCTCCTCACGTGATGGGGGGAGAAAGGCTCCCAATAAATGGGAGCCTCACGTGAGGGGAGGGGAAAGGCTCCAACTTGGTCGGAGCCTCCCGCTCATGTGGGGGGTGGGGCAAAATTATTATTATTTTTATTTATTTTATTTTATTTTAATTTTTTCTTTTTTCTTTATATGGAGTTCAACTCCAAAAAAATATTTTAAATGGAGTTAAACTCCAAAAGAACTTTAAATGTGGAGTTCAACTCCAAAAAGATTTTTATTGTGGAGTTAAACTCCAAAAGAATTTTATTGCGGGGTTCAACTCCAAAATGCTTTTTATTGTGGAGTTCGACTCCAAAAAGAGTTTTAAATGGAGTTCAACTCCAAAAAGATTTTTATAGTGGAGTTCGACTCCAAAAGAATTTTAAATGTGGAGTTAAACTCCAAAAGAATTTTAAATGGAGTTGAACGCCCAAAAAGATTTAATGTGGAGTTAAACTCCGAAAGAATTTTAAATGGAGTTAAACTCCAAATTTTTTATTTTTATAATGGAGTTAAACTCCAAAAGAATTTTTTTATTGTGGAGTTGAACTCCGAAAGAATTTAAATGGAGTTAAACTCCGGAAAAAAGTGGGAGCTTCCCTCTCTCATGTGAGAGGGAGAAAAGGGGCTTCCAAAATGGGAGCCTCCCCCTCACATGAGTGGGAATAAAGGCGCTCCCAAAATGGGAGCCTCCCACTCACATGAGAGGGAGCCTATATGAGAGGAAGAAAGGGGATCCCAAAATGGGAGCCTCCCACTCACATGAGAGCGAGCCTTCCTTTCACATGAGAAGAAGAGTCTAACTCTATTTTTTTTGATGGAGTTAAACTCCAAATTTTTTTATTTGGAGTTAAACTCCCAAAACAGTTTTATTCGGAGTTAAACTTCAAAAAAATGGTTTTTATTATAGAGTTAAACTCCGAAAGAATTTAAATGGAGTTAAACACCGAAAGAATTTTTATTATGAAGTTGAACTCTGAAAGAATTTTAAATGTGGAGTTAAACTCCTAAAAAGATTTAATGTGGAGTTAAACTCCCCAAAAAAGGTTTTTATTGTGGAGTTAAATTCCAAAAGAATTTTGAATGGAGTTCAACTCCAAAAAGATTTTATTTGGTGTAGAGTTAAACTCCACTAAATGGGAGCCTTCCCCTCACGTGAGAAGGAGGGAAAGCTCCCACTTAGTGGGAGCTCCCCTCTCCCTTACTTGAGAGGAAGCAGGAGCTCCAAAAAGAATTTTTTTTTGTGATGGAGTTAAACTCCAAAAAAATTTATTTGGAGTTAAACTCCCAAAACAATTTTATTCGGAGTTAAACTCCAAAAAAAAAGGTTTTTTATTATAGAGTTAAACTCCAAAATAATTTTATTTGTGGAGTTAAACTACAAAAGATTTTCTTATTTCTCTTTTGAGAAGAAACCCAAAATGGGTTCTCTTGAAACTCCAAGATCTAGATCTTGGAGGATAAAAAAAGACTCTTTTTCTTCTCTTGATGGAGTCTTGGGAGGTGGGTTTATGGTAAAACTTTATTTAGTTTAAAAAAGAAGAAGAGCTAAGCTCTTGATTTAATTGGAAAATGAAAAGTAAGAACTTGGAAGAGAGAGGATGGAGGCACAAACCCTAGTTTTTGGGGAGAATGAATTGTTATATTTTATTCATCATCATGTTGCCTTATATAGGCTTACACATTTACATATAGCCCATTGGGCTTTACAAAATGGTATTTTGCCCATCCCATGCCTCATGCGCTCATTTCTTTTGTACATAAGCTATGGCTTTACAAAAATTTGGCTTTATGCCCATTTTGCTTACATTCATGTATAAAAAATTTACATCAAAATTATTTATTACATGATTTTTATTTTGGCATGGGGGAGGCTGGCCACGGGGCTCGACTTGGGCATGGGCCCACTTGAGCTGGGCTTGGGCCCGCTTACTTGGGGTTGACTTTGACTTTGACTTGGTCAACTGGGGTGCAAATTTTGACCTCAACAAATTGCTCCCATCAATGAATGCATATCGCACATGTGGGTCGTGTGCATGAAATTGATGGATCTTCTTTCACGTGGAGGCGGCTTGATTTGGTTTCTGCTTTTTGGAAAGCTGGCACTGCCCTTTTTTCGACATGGACGGTCGATGCTTGACGCGTCTCCGAGACGGAGTGTCCATGGTAGACGTTTCCCCGGTACGGAGTGATTTGGTTCCCGCTTTGTGGGAAGCCGACACTGTCCTTTTTACGAAATGGACGGTCGACGCTTGGCGCGTCACCGAGACGGAGTGTCCATGGTAGACGTTTCCCCGGCACTGAGTGATTTGGTTCCCGCTTTGTGGGAAGCCGGTACTGCCCGTTTTACGACATGGACGGTCGACGGCACTGAGTGTCGCTGTTCGACTTGTCCCCGACACGGAGTGTTGCTGGTTGTTCGACTTGTTCCCGACACGGAGTGTCGCTGGTTGTTCGACTTATTCCTGACACGGAGTGTCGCTGGTCGACTTGTCCCCGACACGGAGTGTCGCTGGTTGACCTGATTCCTAGGCGGAGTATGATTCCGACAGGGAGGTCGCTGGTCGACTTATCCCCGGCACGGAGTGTCGCTGGTCGACTTGTCCCCGGCGCGGAGTGTCGCTGGCTGGTTGACTTGATTCCGAGGCGGAGCATAATTCCGGCAGGGAAGGTAGATATCCCGAGGCGAAGCATGATTTCGACACGGAGTACATTCTGGGACGAAGCATGATTCCGCCGCAGAGGTTGTTGGTTTGATTTGGGTTGACATCAGCATCGCTATACTGGAATATGGTATCAGGAGCGAATCATCATTTGCCATGAGTGGATTTGGGGATTTTGGTTTTGGTTTGGCATCAGCACCGCTTACACCGGAATATGGTACCAGGAGCGAATCATCATTTGCCATGAGGGGATCTCCCTCGTTTCTAGTTTAACGACCTAGGGGTCATCTGTTCCCAGTTTAACGACTTAGAGGTCATCTATTTCCAGTTTAAAGACTTAGGGGTCTATTGGATCGGAAGCTTGGAATTTTGGGGTAGGGGTCGGCATCAGCGTACTAACACTGAAGCACAAGTGCCAGGAGCAATTCATCATTTGCCTTTGTCTGTTGGGGAGCGATGGCTTATGAGACGTGTTTTGGTCCTTATCACCTAAGACTTTCAATTTTATGAGCCGTAAGGGTCCCATAAAAGCATTTCTCCCTACGAGTCGAAAGGATCACGTAGGTGTATTTTCTCCTTAGGAGTCGTGGGGACTCCTAAGTGTGTTTTTCCTTCGTGAGTCGTAAGGATCCCACGAAGGTGTTTTCTTACTAGTCGAGAGGATCTCGTAAGTTCTGTTCTCCTCATGTATCATGATGACACATGAGTGAGTCTTCCCAATGGAGTATAATTCCAAGGGCGGAGACCAAGCGCGTAACTGGTGATTGCGGTGGGGCATGGGTATGAGAATTATTTGAGCCGTGGATTGTATACGGTAGTCAACTTGGGGATCAACCATAGGGCTGAGAGAATTTTGGGAAATTGGATTTTGGTTGGCGTCTGCATTACTGCACTGGAATATGGTACTAGGAGCGACTCATCATTCGTCGTTTGAGAATTTGGATTTTGGTTGGCGTCTGCATCGCTGCACTGGAATATAGCACCAGGAGCGACTCATCATTCGTCGTTGGGACATTCAGAGTTTGGTTGGCGTCTGCATCGCTGCACTGGTATATGGTATCAGGAGCGACTCATCATTCGACGTTGGGGATTTGAGTTTTGGACGGTGTCTGCATCGCTACACTGGAATATGGTACCAGGAGCGACTCATCATTCGTCTTTTTTTTTACCGCGATTGCTCTATCATTTCAGCTTTTCTTATCGCGAAGGTCGCGATTGCCCTATCATTTCGGCTATTTATTCACGGTTGCCCCATCATTTCAGCTTTATTTTCATCTTTATTTTTACTCGCTAATTTTTATTGCGAGTTGCCCCATCATTTCGGCATTTTATATATTTTATTTATTTATTTATTTTTGTTTTATTTACACATTTTTACATCCCAGTTTAACGACTTAGAGGTCAATTATTCCCAGTTTAATGACATGGTGGTCAGCTGTTTTGTATGAAGTTGGCGGTCGCAACTTGACTGTTTGCCAACGCGCCTTTAGACAGTTCTATCTCTCCTGTCTTATATTGTTTTTCGACTCAATCTTTGAAGACGAAACAGTCCTCAATAACATAACTTATCACTTTGTGATAGGGGCAGTATTTGGGATCGTCAGTCATATTCGCTTCTTGCGGTCTTTTTGATTCTGGCAATTGTAGACCGTTCCTCAGGGCGTCTATGAATATTTTAAGGATTTTGTCCCTTCTGAAGAAATAGACCTTATCCAGCTTCTCTTTCAGTGGAGCTTCTCCGCTCTCTCCGAACACTAGCTTCCGAGGCTGGTTGGTATTAGGCCCGCTCAGCCCTCGCTTATTTCGGTTAGCCGAAGTGTTGAAAGATTCAGTATCGTCGGAATTTCTGCTTTTGCGATTATCGTCCTTTCGGTTTCTCTAGGACCTATTGTTATTTTGGGAATCCGAGGAGGACTCCTTCTTTGAGCGCTCCAGCATCTGAACTTTCTTGGTCAGCTCTTGGAATGTTTTAAGACCCGTGGTGTATAGAAACGGGACCATCCAATTGTTGAGATTTCCGACGAGGAGATTGACAGATTGGTCCTGCTCTATCGGCGGTTCACATTTGACGGAGAGATTGCGCTATCGGGTTATAAAATCCGTGCTGCTTTCGTTGTTCTTTGGCTTGGTTCTTACGAGATCGGTAATGGTGATCTTATCGCTGACGCTCATGAACCTTTGCCGAAACAGAGATTCCATTTGGACGAAAGTTGTGACAGAGCCATCCGGTATGCTCGCGTACCAGTCGAAAGCAATATCGGTCAAGCTATTAACGAACTGGCGGAGGAGAAGCGCATCATTGCCCCCAGTATTCTCGCATGAAGCTTTAAAGTGGGCGATGTGCTGATTCGCATTTCCCGTCCCATCGAATCTTCCGAATTTAGGGATGACATAGTCGCTAGGAAACTCTACCAGATCATACTGAGCGGGATATGGTCTCCCACTACTGCTGATATCTTTTTGCGCTTCGGCTACCAATGTTTTGACTTTGTTGGCAACCAAATCCATGATTTGATTTTGAGTTAGCGGGCTGCTGTTATCGGTAGCCAAGACATTTGCCGAGATAGGATGCGACTGGCTTTTGTGCGGTCCGCCCACCTTTGGATTTGAGGGAATAGGCGTCGGCTGCCTCGGGACACCGTTTTCCGGTTCATGAGCCGAACCTTGCGCTTGATTGGACGGCTAAGAAGCAACTTGGGCCGTGAGCCGTAAGACGACGTTTGTCAAGTCGTCAATTTTTGAGTAGAGCTTGATCATCTCCTTGTCTGTTTTTGGAGCTCTTGGAGAAGTTGCTGCTCTGCGTTCTTGGGACGGAGGATTGGCTCATCTTCGCTTTCCGAGCCTGACTCCTCATGAACCGAGAGATCTCTCTGCTTATTAGCCTCACTGGAAGGATTTTCATTATCTTCCGGAGGATGCCGGTCTTGGGAAGTGACAGCCACATTCACACCAGATTGGATTTAAGATGTAGTGGTCCCATCCTTACTCTTGCTGCGCGTGTCCACCATATAGACAGTGTGGACCACATATCCGGCCATTTCCTCATCTTTGGCGGGGTAACCCTGTTCTTCGAACCTCATGAAGTTCAGTCTAGCAGGAGCCCCAGCCTTTTTGTTGGCTCTATATCTGAGCCTTTTCTACCTTAGCTTCTCAATTTTAAGGGCTTGGCGGGCATCTGTTTCCTGGGAAGCCACCGT
Source organism: Agapanthus africanus (assembly GCA_030015575.1). Lineage (NCBI taxonomy): Eukaryota > Viridiplantae > Streptophyta > Magnoliopsida > Asparagales > Amaryllidaceae > Agapanthus > Agapanthus africanus. Next base: position 218,062,357 of record CM057338.1, read on the forward strand.
GAGTCGATTGATGAGGAGCTTAGAAAAGATACCCGATCGAGCAGTTGTCGAGGGCACCGCTGGAGCTTGCTCGAGACGCCTCGTTGTTTTGTTCGTGTTGAAGGCCTTGCCCCCAGCTGGAGCAATGGAGAGTCGTTCGGAAACGGACTTGTGCTTGGGCTGAGGTGCCCTCGCGACCATGACATTCGGCCTTTTCCCCTTTAAGGCTGGTTTATCCATTACTGGGGCTTGAAGAGCAGGGATTGCGTTAGCTGGCACGAACAGAATAGAGCCAAATGGTAGCGGTGGCTTCTCCCACTGTCGCCCGAGACTGGCCGGAAGGACCGTCCTGACGTCCATCCTCATCGTGTAGGAGATGAGAGCCATGCTGAGAGCCGAGTTTATCTTTAGAGACATTGTTGAAAATCATTTGCTTGAAAGCCTGCATGAAAGAGCATTATTTTAGTATAAATGTCGATATGTATGTTGATTGAGTTCACATGAATGTTTAAACTGAAATATGGAAGGAGAAATTGGGTCCCACCGGGCGTGCCAGAATCTGTAGGGTGTTTTTTGTCACCCCATTGAGATGGGAATACGTGTGCGCTTGTCAGGCGTACTACAGATTCCCCCTTGCCTTTAGAGCGAGCGAACCTCCGATTGTGGGGATCCGAATCTCCGACATCCGCGGACTAAGCTGTCGTTAATTACCCCTTGTCTTTAGAGCGAGGGAACCTCCGATTGACGGGTAAAACCGGTCATGCGAACTCAATGCGATGTGTTGGTGTGTGTGTTTTTTATATAACAATTGAGACGTGCTCATTTTTTCGTTCCATTTGTAAAAAAGGATATACATACATATATATATATATATTTTATTAAAAAAAGAATAACAAAAATAAATATTTAGAGAATTTTTTGTTAAAAATATATTATTCATAATTTATTTTTATTTATTTAAATAAAAAAGATTAAGAAAAAGAAAAAAAAGGGGCTCCCCCCACGTGGGGGGAGGAAGGAGGCTCCCATTTAGTGGGAGCCTCCCCCTCACGTGGGAAGGGAAAGGCTCCCATAAAATGGGAGCCCTCCCCTTTCACGTGAGGGGGAAAAGGCTCCCACTAAATGGGAGCCTCCCTCTCACTGGGGGGGGGGAATTATTATTATTATTATTTATTTATTTTAATTTAATTTACTTTTTTCTTTTTTTTTTATATGGAGTTCAACTCCAAAAGAATATTTTAAATGGAGTTAAATTCCAAAAGAACTTTAAATGTGGAGTTAAACTCTAAAAGATTTTAAATGGAGTTCAACTCCAAAAGAATTTTATTGTGGAGTTCAACTCCAAAATGCTTTTTATTGTGGAGTTTGACTCCAAAATGAGTTTTAAATGGAGTTCAACTCCAAAAAGATTTTTATTGTGGAGTTCGACTCCAAAAGAATTTTAAATGTGGAGTTAAACTCCAAAAGAATTTTAAATGGAGTTGAACTCCCAAAATGATTTAATGTGGAGTTAAACTCCGAAAGAATTTTAAATGGAGTTAAACTCCAAAAATTTTATTTATATGATGGGGTTAAACTCCAAAAGAATTTTTTTATCGTGGAGTTGAACTCCGGAAGAATTTAAATGGAGTTAAACTCCAAAAAAAGTGAGAGCTTCACCCTCTCATGTGAGAGGGAGAAAATGGGGCTTCCAAAATGGGAGCTTCCCACTCACATGAGAGGGAGGCTCCCACTCACATGAATAGGAATACAGGGGCTTCCAAAATAGAAGCATCCCGCTCACATGAGAGGGAGCCTCCCCCTCATATGAGAGGAAGAAAGGGGCTCCCAAAATGGGAGCCTCCCACTCACATGAGATCTCCCATTCACATGAGAGGAAGAGTTTAACTCTATTTTCTTTTTTTGATGGAGTTAAACTCCAATTTTTTTTATTTGGAGTTAAACTCCCAAAACAGTTTTATTCGGAGTTAAACTCCAAAAAAAGGGTTTTTTTTATTATAGAGTTAAACTCCAAAAGAATTTAAATGGAGTTAAACTCTGAAAGAATTTTTATTGTGGAGTTGAACTCCGAAATTTTTTTAAATGTAGAGTTAAACTCCAAAAGAATTTAAAATGGAGTTAAACTCCTAAAAAGATTTAATGCGGAGTTAAACTCCCCAAAAAGAGATTTTTATTGTGGAGTTAAACTCCAAAAGAATTTTTGTAGTCGAGTTAAACTCCAAAAGAATTTTAAATGGAGTTCAACTCCAAAAAAATTTTATTTGGTGTGGAGTTAAACTCTACTAAATGGGGAGCCTTCCCCTCATGTGAGAAGGACCGAAAGCTCCCACTTAGTGGGAGCTCCCCTCTTCCTCACGTGAGAGGAGCAGGAGCTCCAAAAAGAATTTTTTTTTGTGATGGAGTTGAACTCCAAAAAAATTTATTTTGAGTTAAACTCCGAAAACAATTTTATTCGGAGTTAAACTCCAAAAAAAAGGTTTTTATTATAGAGTTAAACTCCAAAATAATTTTATTTGTGGAGTTAAACTCTAAAGGATTTTCTTCTCTCTTTTTTGAGAAGAAACCCAAAATGGGTTTTCTTGAAACTCCAAGATCTAGATCTTGGATGATAAAATAAAAGACCATTTTTCTTTTCTTGATGGAGCCTTGAAAGGTGGGTTTATGGTAAAACCTTATTTAGTTTAAAAAAAAGAAGAGCTAAGCTCTTGATTTAATTGGAAAAGGAAGAGGAAGAACTTGGAAGAGAGAGGATGGAGGCACAAACCCTAGTTTTTGGGAAGAATGAATTGTTATATTTTATTTATCATCATGTTGCCTTATATAGGCTTACACATTTACATATAGCCCATTGGGCTTTACAAAATGACATTTTGCCCATCCCATGTCTCATGTGCTCATTTGTTTTGCACACAAGCCATCGGTTTTACAAAATTTGGGTTTTATGCCTATTTTGCTTACATTCATGCATAAAAAATTATATCAAAATTATTTATTACATGATTTTTATTTTGGCATGGAGGAGGCTGGCCGCGGAGCTCGACTTGGGCATGTGCCCACTTGAGCTGGGCTTGGGCCCGCTTACTTGGGGTTGACTTTGACTTGGTCAACTGGGGTGCAAATTTTGACTCCAACAGCCACATGAAGCAAATATGATCGACAATCTCATGTACTGCCCATATCATAGGGTGGTGAGTCATACTATCGAGAACTGTTACGCGTTTAAACACCGAGTGGAGAACCAATACAAGGATGAGAAAACCTCACCGTTCTCTGATGCGCTGGCAAACCACCAAGTTATGGTTATTGGTTCAGCTTCGCTAAAATCAAAGCGTGAGAAGCTTGAATAAGCGCACAATCTTCAACCCTTAGGTCGTTAAACTGAGAGGAAAAAATATGTGTATAAATAAATAAAAAGCCGAAATGATGGGGCAGCTCGCAATAAGAACCAACGAGTAAAAATAAAGATGAAAAGTCGAAATGATGGGGCAACCGCTAATGAATAGCCGAAATGATAGGGCTATCGCGATAAGAAAAGCTCAAATGATAGAGCAATCGCGGTAAAAAAAATTGACCTCTAAGTCGTTAAACTGGGAATATATATAAATAAATATCTACCCTTTCAACGGCGAATGATGAGTTGCTCCTGCTACCATATTCCAGTGTAGCGATGCAGACGCCAACAAAATTTTAAATTCCCAAATGTCCTAACAGCGAATGACGAGTCGCTCTTGGCACTATTCCAGTGTAGTGATGCAAACGCCAACCCAAAACCAAAATCCAATTTTCCTAAATTCTCCCAGCCTTACGGGTCCGACGCTTCGCGCGCGCTGTATACAATCCACGGGTATAAACTAGCTAAATCGTATCCATGTGCTACCACAATCACCAGCCCTGCAGCCTGTCTCGGCCTTTGGAATTATGCTCCATTTGAGAAAATCCACTCATGCATCCTCATGATACATGAGGAGAACGATACTTGTGAGATCCTCTCGACTCGTAAGAAAAACACAATTTCATGGGATCCTTACGACTCACAAGGTGAAAGCACACATGGGAGCCCTTACGACTATTAAAGAGAAGATACACCCACGAGATCCTTTCAACTCGTAAGGAGAATATACTTATGAGGCCCTTACGACTCGTAAAATTGAAAAGTCTTAGATGACAAGGATCTAAACTTGCCTCTTAAGCAATCGCTTCCTAACGGGTAAAGACAAATGATGAGTCGCCCCTGGCACTATGTTTTAGTGTTAGCGGTGTTGATGTCGACCCAAACCCAAATTCCAAGTTATCCCAAGGCAAATGATGATTCACTCTTGGTACCATATTCCAGTGTAGTGATACTGATGCCGAAGCAAAACCCAGATATTAAGTTCTCCAAGGCAAATGATGAATTATTCCTGGCACACGTGCTCCAGTGGCAACACTGAAGCCAGCCTAAGGTCCAATTTTCGACCTCTAAGTTGTTAAATTGGAAGATAAAAAATAAAAAATATAATAATAATAATATAAAAAAGGGTAAGTCCACAAGCAAAAAGGGCATGGATGAAAACCTAAAAAGGTTTCGTGAGTAAAAACAGGAAGACTATCCATGAGCTTGTGAAAACCTGCAAGGGCGCAAACTCGTAAAAAAACTCGACAAATGCTTCAGAGCTATGAAGTCCGCCAAATAGGATAAAATCGGACAGGTCAAATCAAAGTCCCATCCGACAATGCTTCCAAACTCAGGAGTCAAGCCGAAAAATGCAGAAAGCCAAAACAAATCAAATCAATCAAATAACCAAGTCAAACAAGGACCTCTTTGTCGGAATCGAGTCAACCAGATTCCTTCTATGTCGGAATCATGCTTCGCCTCGAAATCAATTTTGCGCTGGAATCAAGTTTCGTCTCAGAACCAACTTTCGTGTCGGAATCAAAGTTCTTTTTGGAAAATCAAACTCTGCGTCGGAATTAAGCTTTGTCTTAGAACCAACCTCCGCGGCAGAATCAAGTTTCGTCTCGGAAAATCAAATTCTGCGTCGGAATTAAGCTCCGTTTAAAAATCAAACTCCGCGTCGGAATCAAGTTTCGTCTTGGAAAATTAAACTCTGCGTCGGAATCAAGCTTTGTCTCTGAATCAACCTTCTCGTCGGAGTCGAGTCTCGTCTCGAAAAATCAAACTCTGCGTCAGAATCAAGCTTCGTCTTAAAACCAACCTCCGCGTCGGAATCAAGTTTCATCTCAGAAAAGCAAATTCTTCATCGGAATTAAGCTCCGTTTAAAAATCAAAATTTTCATCAGAATCAAGCTTCGTATAAGAACCAACCTTTGCGTCGGAATCAAGTTTCGTCTCAGAACCAATCTCCGCGTCGGAATCAAGTTTCGTCTCGAAAAATCAAATTCTGCCTCGGAATTAAGCTCCATTTAAAAATCAAACTCCGCGTCGGAATCAAGCTTCGTCTCATAAAATCAAACTCTGCCCCGGAATTAAGTTTCGTCTCAGAACTAACCTCCGCGTCGAATCAAGCTTCGTATCGGAAACTCAAATTTTGTATCGGAATTAAGCTCCATTTAAAAATCAAACTCCGCGTCGGAATCAAGTTTCGTCTTGGAAAATCAAATTCTGCATCGGAATTAAGCTCCGTTTAAAAATCAAATTCTGCATTGGAATCAAGTTTCATATCAGAACCAACCTCTGCGTCGGAATCAAGTTTCGTCTCGGAAGATCAAATTTTGCATCGGAATCAAACTTCGTTTAAAAATCAAATTCTGCGTCGGAATCAAGCTTCGTCTCAGAACCAATCTTCGTGTCGGAATCAAGTTTCGTCTCGGAAAATCAGAAAATCAAATTCTGCATCGGAATCAAGCTCCGTTTAAAAATCAAACTCTGCGTTGGAATCAAGTTTCGTCTCAGAACCAACCTTCGTGTCGGAATCAAGTTTCGTCTCGGAAAATCAAATTCTGCATCGGAATCAAGCCCCCTTTAAAAATCAAAATCTGTGTCGGAATCAAGTTTCGTCTCAGAACCAACCGCCATGTCGGAACCAAGCTCCACCGCAGAATCAAGCTCCACCTCAGAATCATGTTCCACCTTGGAATCAAGCTCCGTCTCAAAGCCTCGACCTCCAGGTCACTAAAAGGAAATCAAGTCAAGCATCCCAAAAATTGGCTTCATGAAAGAAGATCCATCAATTTCATGTACACGACCCATATACTTGGTGTGCATTTATTGATGGGGTTATTTTGTTGGGATCAAAATTTACACCCTTTGCCTAAAAAGCCAAAGTCAGAAAGTCGACAAGTCAAAAGCTTAGAGTGAGTACCCAAGTGGACCCGAGCAAGTTTGAACCCGAGTGAAGCCGCCCCATGCCAAGATGAAAAAATTATGCGATGAATAAATTTAATATAATTTTCTTTTTTAATGAATAAATGTAATAGGCGAAAGACAATTGGTAAAAGTCCAAAGGCCCAAATGAAATGTGAAGGCTATATAAAGCCAATCATATGATGAAATAAAAAAGAATACTCTCCTTCATAAATGTAACGATCGTGTATTCTAAATACGTAATAAAAGAGTCTTATTTTTCTCAAGATCAAAACAATTATTTTACTGCTTCTATTGGTAGAAAACACTTTAAAAATATTTTTTCATGATTAAAATGAATTAATATACGAGTTTTATGAATTTTATGAACTTTTGGGAATTTTTAAGAATTTAAATGGAATTTTTATCGAAGGGAAAAGTTTCTAAAACCGACAAACGGAATTATTTTGGACCAAATTTGGTTGCAAATGGAAGAAAATATCAAAATATATTTTCTATAATTTTCTTAAAATTTTAAAATATTTTTAACTATTTTAAAATAAATTTTAAAAGCCAAAAACTAATTTTAAAACATTTTTAAATATTAAAAACGAATTTTTATTTATTTTTCGAGCGGGAACGATTATGGACCGTCGGATCAAACGATCAATGGCCTAAATCTCCCTGCCGGTAAAATAAGGAAAAAAAGAAAATCAAAATCGCCTCTGATCTGAACAGTTGGATCAACGATCCAACGACCCAGAACAGCCCGCGCCAGCGAGCGGGGGGCCGCGACGCTACGTAGGTCGTTGGATCTGGTCCACCGACGACGCAGATCTAGTTGGCTCGGCTCCTGTAGCCGGGGTAAAAATTGTTAGATATGTATGCCCTAGAGGCCATTATTGTATAGTACTAGTTTGTATAATACATTTTGGAGGCTTGGGATATATATACGGTTTTACGACAGTCTTGCTCGATATAGTAGTATGCTACTTGGTTTGTTTCTATCTTAATATGTGTATATATTTCTTTTAACATATCGCTAATACATATTGATGGAGCCCTTAGGATCTTTTGCTTGACTACCGGCGTTGTGATGGCGATCACACTAGTGGGGACTGGGTAGTCTATAAGCACATCCTTATCTTGGTCCCTAGTCGTAGGATTATCGAGATAGGGCATCGATACTCCAGAGTAGACTGGTGCATACGCTTCTCTTCCCAGTAGGGGAGATGGTCTGTCCCACAGCCATCAGTACGTCGTACTGGAGATAGTATGCGGGTGCTCGTTAGGTTACGAGTACACTGGACATGACTCGTCGGGAACTGTTGGTTGGTATTATACCTATCGCCAGTTAACAGTTCCCAGGTGATATGAGTACAACTTAGTCCGCTGACTTGACACTGTCACTTCGCCTCGAGTGTGTTCCCACTGTTCTTTGATTACTACCCTACCACGGCTCTATTGAGTCATGCAAACAGGTAGTAGTTGGGTGCAGTCCCGAAGCACTTGGAGGCAGTGACGGTTAGACAAGATTCGTCTCTCCCGGTATTGGGGGTTGATATCGCGCTGTGTCTAGGAGAGCCATTACACAGTCGTCCCTGGCCAGGGCAAGCGAGATATACTGGTAGGTTTTCAGTATTATCTCAGGGTGTTCTGGGCTACACTCCGACACGACTTGTACCGCTATTGGGGGACTGACGTTTACCACCCCCTAGGCCCGCCATGCCATATTCTCAGACGAACAGACCGGACTGTACGGAGATTGTCACATACAGGCACAGTAGGAGTTCGGATGGGTTCACCTCATCAGTCTTCTTATCGGTATCTACTTGGGGACCGTTACGCACAGTTAGTGCTGCTTGCGGTCTGTGGTTAAACCCACTGCCAGCGTAGTGCCGAGTCTTTAGAGTCCCACACAGAGGGTTATTCGCCTTTGGGCAAAACAGAGTAGAGGTCGCATGGTTTTGCGACGGGGTTCGTTCACATCCGCGCACTTGTGCACGTTTGGTGTCCGGACAGTTATTACTAGCGGGCTTTGGCTTAAGCCAGATCCTAGTATATGTTTTGGGGTTAGTTTTATCTCATTGTATTCGTGTTCCTCGGAACACCGATGCGGGTGTGTATGCACAACTGACTGAGGCAGAGGCAGAGGCAGAGAGTTCTTATTAGGGTTATGGTACGGGTGTGTATGCACAGTTGACTGTTGTCTTTTTCCAAACCCTAATGAGAATAGGAAATATGATTAATAATATTAGTTAACAATTATTGTGCCATGGTTGAGTTGAATTCTTGACTTTTGTTGACTTGTTGACCTTAGTTGACCAGTTGACCAAAGTAGACTTGTTAACCATCATCATTTGTTTTCAAAGATGCTTCTTATTTTTTGCACAAGCATTTAATGAATGAAATGATAATGGTCATTCATCAACTCACCATCACAAATTGTTAATTATTATTATTATTATCATTTTCTAAAATAAGAGAGCATGGTCTTCTCACTTGCATCTTCTCTCTCATCCATTGCTCTCCTTCTTCCTCTAGCTCAAGGAAAAATCTCTCTCATGAGTTGAGAATCATTTTCCTTTGAGATAAAACACCAAGACCACTCTCTACTTATCCTAAGGTTGAAGGTTTAGCAAACCTAACACTTTAGTTACCTCAAGATCGAGGAAGGAGCTTAAGGTAGAGACCCTCGGGTGGATCTTTCTTCGGCAAGAGAAGGCGACGAGGAGAACCATTCAACCCACTCCAAGAAGAAGAAGAGGAGTTCAAGACTAGGTATAACCCTCTTACCGAGTAGGTAAAGCTTGTAGTTGTTGCTAGTGTATCGTTTAGCAAAGATCCGGTTTCTAGTCCATGTTACCAAAACCCTAAAATTTTGATTTTTACCTATTCCGCCTCCCCAAAAGAGCCGGGGTGGGTAACGTGGACCTAACATTGGTATCAGAGCCTAGCTAAACACACACTAGCATATTAGCAAAGTATCTAGAATTTCGATCGGAGAAAAAAACCGCAAAACACGCCTAAAATGCTAACTTTCTGCCGATTTTTATTTCTGTTCAAAAAATAATTTAACACATACTAAAAATCGGCTCAGGGTTTTTACAGAACACACAAGAAAATTGGTCCAGTGACTCGGTTAACGCGCCGCGGGACCGCGGCAAGAGCATGCTCTTGCCGCGGATCCGCGGCCGAGTTGACTCGGCCGTGGGTCAAACTTCTTGCAGTGTTCTTATAATGGTGTTTTGGAATTTTTAGGATGGTTTGTTTCTGCCCAGAATTTCCAGAGAATAAAATTTGTTTTTGGGGTGGTTACAAATCCGTATTTTGATCGAATTTCTGTAGACTTTGGCTAATGGGTTATATCTGTGATGTGATATATGTATTGAACGTCTGCTAATCGCTATACGTCGATTAGTGGGGGTTATACATATCTGTGATCTGTAATGTTGATGGTTTGTGTATATGAATTCGTTGGATTGTCGCGGATGAATAGCCGGGGGTTATGAGATGAGAGTTTTATTTATCTTTTAATTCATGTAATATGTAAATTGATGTAATATTATTTGCATGGCCGCACATCCGGGATGAGGTTGTAGCCGCCATTGTATAATTTCTTTTTACTGTTTTTGCTCCTAAGATAGACCCAAGGTGGGGTGCACAAACTACCGGGTATCTCGAAGGGCCGAATGGCCTACTCACGTTGCTGAGGGAGGTTGCTTTGCTTCGGGTACTTGGCGGGTAGTTTGCCGCACCCATAGGGGTCTAGGGTGGGGTTTGGCTATTCATCGCGACCGTGTAATCCGTTTTTCGTTGCGGGCTCGAACGAAACGCGGATTCCTAGTATATCCAATGTGTTCATCTGTGATCTGGAATGGCTATCATTGCATCTGACGAATGTGTATATATCTATATATGATATCTATTTAGGCGTTGCTTATGTTTTGCATCCGCGCTAGTCCAGCCCCCGCTCTGTCGTTAGTTAAGTAACCTAACGGATGATGACGGGGCCCTGTGGCGAGTGCGGATGGCATAAACGTACGTCATATTTTCGTTGTTTTCTGCAATGGTAGGATTAACTGATGGGACACATTAAATTAATGCAAGAAAACAAACCTAAAAGACGTTGGAACAATTTTCAAAAAGCTGTTATTGTAAGGACATTCACTTTTATTTTGCACAGAGGTATTCGGTTATGAATGCCCAGCATCTCATTCGACGAGGCAAGGGCCGAGATCCCTTCATCGGGAGTGACCACTTGGACAAAAAGTTTGCGTCAGGGTAATAACTTCACTATAGTCGATTATTCTTGTTTTGCATCGAGATATTCAGCTTAGAATATCATGCACTCATTCGACGAGGAAATAGCCGAGATCCCTTCACAGGGAGTGACCTCTTTAGCAAAAGTTTTTGCCACTATATTTTCAAAAAAGGTTATCAGGTTCCTTCAACGATATCAAGTTCATTACGTTAATGGGTTTCTCGCCAAAAACCCAGCCGTAGCCCTCCGTCATTTCTTATAAGTTATACTTAGTATTCGTGCTGTGTTTGTTGACTGTGTCAAGACGCAGTGAACGGTAGCTGAGTATTGCTTATCTGCTGGATACAATGTGATTGGTTAGGACATTCGTGTAACCTTGTTGACTGTGTCAAGGGTTATGCGGGTGGATTTAATGCAATCAAGATAATGACGGGTTGAACTTGACTAGGACTCTTTGATTTGTTGACTGTGTCAAGGTCACTTGGGTCCTAGGGGCAAAAATCCACATCGGGAGTTTCTAAAGAAACTGAAACTTGCAGATTTTGCATACCTTCTGGAGTGTGGTGACTAGAGTGGATTCCATCTAGGTCATCGCACAATGATAGTTGGATCCCGATCCTACTGAAGAGTTGGATTACTCTCTGGAGATTATTTTACTTAACAATCAATGCTATAAACCAAGTAGGTATCTAGAACGGTGTTAGCGGGGCTACGCCTCTGGGGAAAAGAGGTTACTTAATTAAGGAACTTCGCGAAAGCGTTGGAAAACCTCCCTCGAAGTACCAACACTAGCCTGGCTGAAAGGTTAAGCAAGTATTGTCACGTGTAATTAATCCCGACTAGTTCTTCTTTTAAAAGGTTTGAAGAAGAATTTGAGGAAACAGTGGGAGCCATCCTGGTTAGATAAACTAATAAACCAATCTAATCTTGTAAGAGCGCACGCTGAGTGTTTCTTTTCTCTCTCTCCAGGTAGCAACCATTTCACGCCCTAATCAAGATAATAAAATGTATCGCTTGACCGATCCGAATTCTTATTCGGGGCTGGGGAACGTTGGTTCGGCTCTAACTTGTGACAACAGTCATAAGTTTGAGCATGGGAAAGCGGATTGTATGGATTCCAAGGATACTCAGTTGAAGAAGAAGCATGGTTTTGCATCTACTTCAGGTGTTCTTGTAATTGAGAACTGCTTTACGGTCAGCCCTACCTTCTGGGTACTTAATACCGGATCAGGATCTCATATCTGTAATTTATTGCAGGGACTGAGAAAAAGTAGGAAAGTTGCAAATGGTGATATGTCGCTCAGAGTAGCGAACGGAGCACAAGTTAATGCTGCAGCCGTCGGTGAATATCACCTAGTGTTGCCAAATGGCAATACTATGATTTTGAACGATTGCTACTATGTACCTTCCATGGTTTGCAACATCATATCAGTTTCTTTACTCGATAAAGATGGATATAACTTTGTTCTTGATAGAAATATCATGAACATTTACCTTCATAAGGTACTGGTTGCAGAAGGTACACTGTGTAATGGTATCTACGTTCTAAATCAGAATACAGTTCTCAATGTACAAAACACACGCAAGAGGAAGAATTCAGATACGAATGAATCCTACTTATGGCATTGTAGACTTGGTCATATCGGAGAGAAAAGACTAAGTAAGTTGCATAAAGATTGACTCTTGAATACGTTCGAGTTTTCATCTTATGAAACTTGTCAGTCTTGTCTCAAAGGGAAGATGACCAAATCTTCGTTCACCGGACATGGAGAAAGAGCAACAGAGCTCTTGGGACTCATACACAGTGATGTATGTGGTCCAATGTCTATACATGCAAGGGGTGGGTTCTCGTACTTCATCACATTCATTGACGATCTCTCTAGATTCGGATATGCGTATCTTATGAAACACAAATCTGAAACTTTTGAGAAATTCAAGGAATTCAGAAACGAAGTAGAGAACCGGACTGGCAAAAGTATCAAGATCCTCCGGTCTGATAGAGGAGGGGAGTACTTAAGCACGGAATTCCTAGATTACTTAAAAGAGAATGGTATTCTCTCTCAGCTTACTCCTTATACACCACAGCACAACGGTGTATCGGAGCGGAGGAATCGTACCCTATTGGATATGGTTCGCTCCATGATGAGTAGTGCCGAGTTGCCTCTTTCATTCTGGGGATATGCACTTCAAACAGCAGCGCATCTATTGAATCAAGTTCCATCCAAATCCGTGCCTAAGACTCCGTATGAAATATGGAGTGGTAAGAGTTTGTATCTTAAACGTATTAAAGATTTAGGGTTGCCCAACTTATGTCAAAAAGCAGAACCCAGACAAACTTGAGGCACGGGCAATTTTTTGTAAGTTTGTGGGATACCCAAAAGATTCTAGTGGGTATCTATTCTACCATGCAGAGGAACAGAAGATAATTGTTTCCAGGAATGCCACATTTTTGGAAAAAGAATTTCTTGTTAAAAATATTAGTGGCAGCACGGTAGAACTGGATGAAATTCCAGAAACAAACTTTAACTAAAGATTTGGTGGAACCACTAGATTCAGTTACACCCAACGAATCTCAGCCACTCCGCAGATCCGGTAGGATTTCTCATCCACCCGAGAGATACTATGATTTTCTCTTAAACGGGGATCGAGAGGATTGCATCTTGGAAGAAGATGACCCTACCAGTTTCAGGCAGGCCATTATCAGTAGGGACTCTGATAAGTGGCTGGAAGCAAAGCAATCTGAAATGGAGTCCATGTACGCCAATAAAGTGTGGACCTTGGATATTGCTCCACCTGGGGTAAACCCCGTTGGATGCAAATGGATCTATAAAAGGAAACTTGGTGTAGATGGGCATATGGAAACCTATAAGGCTAGACTCGTTGCAAAAGGTTTTCGTCAAAGACCTGGTGTGGACTATGACGAAACTTTTTCACCAGTGGCTATGCTCAAATCCATTCGGATCCTACTTGCTATTGCTGCCTTCCATGACTATGAAATCTGGCAGATGGACGTTAAAACGGCTTTTCTGAACGGCTGTTTGGAAGAGTGCGTTTACATGGATCAGCCAGAAGGTTTCGTAGACAGTGCGAGCAGCGGGAAGGTGTGCAAGTTGCTTAAATCCATTTATGGATTAAAACAGGCATCGCGGAGCTGGAACATCTGTTTTGATGAGGCAATCAAGGAATTTGATTTCATCAAGAACGAAGATGAACCTTGTGTCTATAAGAAGATTGTAGGACGAACTGTCGTGTTCCTAGTCTTGTACGTGGACGACATTCTTTTGATAGAAATGACATTCCTATGCTACAATCGGTCAAGTTATTCTTGTCACAACGGTTCTCCATGAAGGACCTGGGTGATGCCTCGTACATTCTGGGGATCAAGATCTACAGAGATAGATCCAAGAGACTGCTGGGACTTTCGCAGTCCAGGTACATAGGGACCGTACTAAAGAGATTTAGTATGGAAGATTCCAAGCGCGGTAATATACCCGCATTGCACGGAATCACCCTCTCCAAGAAGATGTCTCTTAAGACTGACGAGGAGAGGGTTCGCATGAGCACTATACCCTACGTTTCGGCGGTAGGATCTATAATGTATGCGATGCTATGTACAAGACCAGATGTAGGCTTACGCGCTGAGCATGGTGAGCCGGTATCAGTCAGACCCAGGTGAGGGCCACTGGACGGTAGTGAAGAACATTCTCAAGTACCCGAGAAGGACTAAGGAGATGTTCTTGCTTTACGGTAATGGAGACCTCAGGGTCGAGTCCTTTACCGATTCAAGCTTCCAGAGTGACAAAGATGACAGCAAATCTGTCTCGGGTTTTGTGTTTACCCTCAACAGAGGGGCGGTATGTTGGAGGAGTTCCAAACAAGATATCGTCGCAGACTCGACGATGGAGGCTGAATACATTGCTGCAAGCGATGCCGCAAAAGAGGCGGTCTGGATGAAGAAGTTCATTAGTGAACTTCAGGTGGTTCCGTCCATTGTTGACCCAATACCTTTGTATTGCGATAACAATGGGGCTATAGCTTTAGCGAAGGAACCAAGGTCCCATCAGAAATCCACACATCTTAAGGCGGTATCACCTGATCAGGGAGATCATTGATCGCCAGGAGATCGAGGTACGGAGAGTGGACATAAAAGACAACACGGCGGATCCATTCACAAAGGCCCTCCCTCAAACACAGCTCGAGCGACTTTTTGAGCTATTGGGTATGCGGTACGCCAGCAGCTGGCCCTAGTGCAGACGTTGGGTATGCGGTACACCAATTACTGGCCTTTAGTTCAAGTGGGAGATTGTTAGATATGTATGCCCTAGAGGCCATTATTGTATAGTACTAGTTTGTATAATACACTTTGGAGGCTTGGGATATATATACGGTTTTACGACAGTCTTGCTCGATATAGTAGTATGCTACTTGGTTTGTTTCTATCTTAATATGTGTATATGTTTCTTTTAACATATCGCTAATACATATTGATGGAGCCCTTAGGATCTTTTGCTTGACTACCGGCGTTGTGATGGCGATCACATTAGTGGGGGCTGGGTAGTCTATAAGCACATCCTTATTTTGGTCCCTAGTCGTAGGATTATCGAGATAGGGCATCGATACTCCAGAGTAGACTGGTGCATACGCTTCTCTTCCCAGTAGGGGAGATGGTCTGTCCCACAGCCATCAGTACGTCGTACTGGAGATAGTATGCGGGTGCTCGTTAGGTTACGAGTACACTGGACAGGACTTGTCGGGAACTGTTGGTTGGTATTATACCTATCGTTAGTTAACAGTTCCCAGGTAACATAAGTACAGCTTAGTCCGCTGACTTGACACTGTCACTTCGCCTCGAGTGTGTTCCCACTGTTCTTTGATTACTACCCTACCACGGCTCTATTGAGTCGTGCAAACAGGTAGTAGTTGGGTGCAGTCCCGAAGCACTTGGAGGCAATGACGGTTAGACATGATTCGTCTCTCCCAGTATTGGGGGTTGATATCGCGCTGTGTCTAGGAGAGCCATTACACATAGTCGTCCCTGGCCAGGGCAAGCGAGATATACTGGTAGGTTTCCAATGTTATGTCAGGATGTTCTGGGCTACACTCCGACACGACTTGTACCGCTATTGGGGGACTGACGTTTACCACCCCCTAGGCCCGCCATGCGATATTCTCAGACGAACAGACCGGGCTGTACGGAGATTGTCACATACAGGCACAGTAGGAGTTCGGATGGGTTCACCTCATCAGTCTTCTTATCGGCATCTACCTGGGGACCGTTACGCACAGCTAGTGCCGCTTGCGGTCTGTGGTTAAACCTACTGCCAGCGTAGTGCCGAGTCTTTAGAGTCCCACACAGAGGGTTATTCGCCTTTGGGCAAAACAGAGTAGAGGTCGCATGGTTTTGCGACGGGGTTCGTTCACATCCGCGCACTTGTGCATGTTTGGTGTCCGGACAGTTATTACTAGCGGGTTTTGGTTTAAGCCAGATCCTAGTATATGTTTTGGGGTTAGTTTTATCTCATTGTATTCGTGTCCTCGGAACACGGATGCGGGTGTGTATGCACAGCTGACTGAGGCAGAGGCAGAGAATTCTCATTAGGGTTATGGTACGGGTGTGTATGCACAGTTGACTGTTGTCTTTTTCCAAACCCTAATGAGAATAGGAAATATGATTAATAATATTAGTTAACAATTATTGTGCCATGGTTGAGTTGAATTCTTGACTTTTGTTGACTTGTTGACCTTAGTTGACCGGTTGACCAAAGTAGACTTGTTGACCATCACCATTTGTTTTCAAAGATGCTTCTTATTTTTTGTACAAGCATTTAATGAATGAAATGATAATGGTCATTCATCAACTCACCATCACAAATTGTTAATTATTATTATTGTTATCATTTTCTAAAATAAGAGAGCATGGTTGTAAAATTGATTCACTTCTCACTTGCATCTTCTCTCTCATCCATTGCTCTCCTTCTTCCTCTAGCTCAAGGAAAAATCCCTCTCATGAGTTGAGAACCATTTTCCTTTGAGATAAAACACCAAGACCACTCTCTACTCATCCTAAGGTTGAAGGTTTAACAAACCTAACACTTTAGTTACCTCAAGATCGATGAAGGAGCTCAAGGTAGAGACCCTCGGGTGGATCTTTCTTCGGCAAGAGAAGGCGACGAGGAGAACCATCCAACCCACTCCAAGGAGAAGAAGAGAAGGAGTTCAAGACTAGGTATAACCCTCTTACCGAGTAGGTAAAGCTTGTAGTTGTTGCTAGTGTATCGTTTAGCAAACATCCGGTTTCTAGTCCATGTTACCAAAACCCTAAAATTTTGATTTTTACCTATTCCGCCTCCCTGAAAGAGCCGGGATGGGTAACGTGGACCTAACAAAAATAGGATTTAAAATTCCTAAAAACCTTATAACTAGACCCCTGAACTTGCAAAATTCACAGAAAAAATCCCTTAGACATAAAAATCCTAAAAAAAATTCGGAGCTTCCTTTTTGAGTTCTCTACACTTTAGACCAAGTCTCGGAGGCTAAACAATTCTTGGATTCCAGATATATTCGTTCTTGTACAATCCGACGCTTACCGACTTTTATTTTCCTAGCTCGTTTCAGATAGTATCTCTCAACACTCGACCATCTGTTATCTTCATTAGGCTACTGTGATGCTATAAAAATTTTCCCAGAGCATTTTAACGACATGTAACTGGTTAGATATAATTAAACGTCTTATGCCGATTTTAACCATATAATTATCATAACTAAATAATGAACTTTTAGCAGTTATCCTTCATGATAAAATCACGGGGTAATGGACAACCCATATTTCATGCTTGAACATATGGAACTAAGTCGTCAAGCGACTACCATGACCGGGATAACTTTTACGTGAATAAATGTAATTATTCTTCGACTTTAAATAAATGTTATCGATAAATTTCCCTAATTGTTGAAAATATGGAAAAATCATAGTAAATTGTTATATATTGGTTATTTTTAAATAAAATTGATGGTAAACTTGGAAAGCCATATTTTCACTAAAATCCCAGTTTTACAAAAATACCATCAACTCCTAAGAATTTATATTTTCATTATAATACCACGAACTTTGGAAAAATAGTATTTTCCTTAAATACCCTAAACTTTTCTAAGTGATATTTTTATTAAAATACCACGAACCTTTCTGAATCATAATATTTACTAAAATATCACGTACTTGGTAGACTAATTATTTTATTAAAATATCATGACTTTTATAATAAAAGATAATTTTCGTTAATACACCATATAAATACCACTCTTTTATAAAAAGATATTTTTATTAAAATGTCACAATCTTTATCAAAAGATAATCACCCTAAAATACTATGGCGCTTCATAAAACAGTATTTCTCTTTAAAATACCATGATTTTTATATAAACAATAATTACAGAAAATACCATAGTCCATTATAAACTAAGATTTCTATAAAATACTATGTTTACTTTACAAAGTATAATGGAACGAGACATACTCAACGGCCGTGGAAGTCCATATCGATTGAGATACCATCTACTTGAATTCAAACTTTTGATACATCACACGACATGACCTACGATACGATTAGGGTTAGAATACGCGAACCTGAGTATGGAATACTATTATGAATGATATGAACAGTCCAATATACGGACGCCTATCAACCCGATATTCGGGCGGAGACTACTAACCCGATATTCGGGCGGAGATTAACCTTACATTAAGGACGAATAATCCAAATTATGGATGACATACTAATGTGGAAATTCCATGCCTAGACGATACACGCATTAACTTTAATCCGTAAAACCTTTACACTGAATAAAACGGGGTGGGTGGTTTGGTTAGGTAAGGTAATATACGGACTCGGAGTCTTCTATTACTCGATCAGATCCGGAAAAGTGGAACAATATATTTCACTTTCCCCAACTGTTGTTCCGTGCTACAACGGAATAATCTCGAGAACCCGGTACCCTTATCTAATAAACTAAACGAACATATTACCTGTAGTTGCCTTACATAGTATACCATATTTTACCTGATGCCTACAACACATACACCATACCTCTATACATATGACATCATATATTACACACTTATTCTCTTTATCATTACTTTCTGCTGAGAAAATCCTACCCGAGTATAACTTGCTGACGGACTTCTTTTTCCTTTCTCTATCCCTGAAACGCCAGTTAGACGAGGACGATGTTGATGAAGAAGAAGATGGAGTGGAGTCAACTAATGAAGACTGCGCGAAGTTGACGCAAGAGTATTAGGATAGCTTTTCTATTGCCCGCCTGTTTAGGGCTTACTTTCTTTTCATCAATATAATTAAACTATTTAGTTTGCTTTCGGTACTTTGGGATGTAATAATTTTAGTTAATGGAAATAAATGATTCTGCTTTTATTATCGGTTTTGGTACATTGCCTGCATGATATATATACACTTAACATAAATGTATCGAGAAAGACCACTCTCGACACAGTTAGATTGCGGACCGTGCCACGTCACCTCTTCACTTTCATTTAGGAAGCGGAGCGTGACAATAAATTTCAAGGGTTTTGTGCCTCCTTCAAAGGTTTTAAACCTTCTTCCTTTTCCTTTTGAATTAAATCAAGAGTTTTAACTTTCTTTTTCAAAAAAAATAGTTTTCCACCATAAAATTATTGAAGGGGAGTTCAAATTTTCTATCAAATCTCTAAAAGGGGAGATTTTAAATCTCATCACCCTTCGCTAAGGCCAAAAAGAGAGAGGGAAGGCAGGAGACCCATCTCCGAAAATCCCACTTTGGGAGGATCTAAGGCCCAAAAGAGATGAAAGGGTTCCCCTTTTATCATCCAAGACAGATCTTGAAACTTCAAGAGATCCCTTTTGGTTTGTAAATAAAAATATTTTTTTGGGAGTTTAACTTCTCCAAAAATCCAAAATAAATGTTTTAGGAGTTTAACTCTTCCAAATCCAAAATAAATGTTTTAGGAGTTTAACCCCTCTGAATCCAAAATAAAATCTTTTGGAAGTTTAACTCAAAGTAAAATTGATTTGGGAGTCACTCCAAATAAAATTTCTTTTTGAGGAGGTTAACTCTAATTTCAAGGAGATAGGAGTTCAACTCCGAAGTTTCGAGGGTTTAACCCTTCTTTCCGAGAGCTTAGCACTCTCCTTGGTCCGCGAGCGTGCCCACGGGCGCCCCGCGGTCACGTGCCGTGCATGTGGTTGTTGGCTCCTCGGCGGTCACATGCCGCGCTCTCCCTTCTCACAGGAGGGGGGCCTTTTAAAAAATAAATAAAAAATAAAATAAAATAATAAAATAAGATAATAAAAAAAAATAAAAATGTTTTTTTGAATAAAAAAATCGTTTGTCACGAATAGAATTAAAAAATGAAATGAATTAAAAAAATAAAATGAACACGTCCTTATGCATTTTTTTAAGCACCAGCACTTCACAATTGATTTCGCATGTTCCGTTTAGCATGTTAATCAGAAGTTCTCTCGCATAAAAAACGAGGGCTAATTAACGGCAGTTTAGTCCGCGGCTGTCGGAAATTTGGATTCTCACAATCAATAAATCCCAGTCTGCCCCAGGGAGGGGGAATCTGTAATACGTCTGACAAGCGACGCGCGTTCCTATGTCAATAGGGTGACGAAAAACACTCTACAGTCATTAGCACACAATTAACTGGGTACTATTCATTTTTGGGGCCGTCATGTGCTTGCTACGTTTATTATCTAGCATCTTTGCTAGATGCGCACATGCATGCACATTAGCCATCTGAGATGTTGGATTATAGAGATGTCTGCCATAAATTCAAGTGGTGGATCCATGATACCCTTGTGTGAAGTTGGCACTTGCCACTTGGTTTGCGCACATTGTTGTTGGCTTTGATATCCTTTTTATATGTCATGATAAATATTATATTTTATGATAATTCGCCTTGGGACCTCCTTGATGCCTGAACATTATGTAAATCAAACACCATAGAATCTCTTCTTCTGTTATCACCTTTTAGTCGCCCTCTCTAGTGTGCTATACTTAAAAGAGCTGTGACAAGTTTTATAAGAAGAATCAATCAAACTGAGGCGAACCTATGGGAATAACCCAAGAAAAGGATAAAAGGATTTAGAGAGTCATTAAATCACTGATAATCGTGCAGAAGCCTCTTTGATCAAGGCTAGTTGATATTGCTCTTATTCTCTTTGTAGCAGTTATCAACTTGCGCCTGCATCTAACTCCCGTGGCTTAGGACTCAGGATCATTCATGATTCGACATATTGCTCATGAGATCTACTGAAAGATGTTTTACATGCCAAAAGAGAACAGCGTTAAATTTACTGATTTTTGGGTTGTCTACTAAAGCGACAGGGAACTGAATGAAGCAGAATATTTAAACTATTTAATTGTCCTTCCATGAATAATAGTAGACATTCATACCGAATATATCATTTCACTATGTGAGTCTTGACACGATTGAGGACCAATTATCTCAGCTAATCACACCAAAGTTATTTCTCTACTCATGCAATTTTGCAGTATGGGTGGTTCTGTGGCTGTGCATGTAGCTGCGAGTAAGGTGATTCGTAGTGTGGCTGGTCTTGTTGTTATTGATGTTGTTGAGGTCAGCTTCTTAATTTGAAATGCTTAAACCATACATCTTTTATATTTATTTGTTGCTGAATGCACTGAATGCATCTTCTATTGATTGATGCTTACACAAACAGGGAACAGCCATGGCATCTTTAGTCCACATGCAGAAAATTTTATCAAGCAGAATGCAACACTTTCCCAACATTGAGAAAGCAGTATGTACTATGTTCAATTTATCCAAAGTGCAGAAAATTTATCTTTCTTGATTTCTGGAATTATTTGTATAAGTTTTATGGCATCTCTATTCAGTTTTTCCCTTTTCAAAAAGAACATAGAGAAATGGAGATGTTAAGAGCAATAAATTGTTAGTTGGGCATGAAATTGATAGTTGAAATATCTGCTGGGTTGTTCTTGTCACTGATATGACAATATTTTGATGTTACTCATGTGGCAATATTTTGATTTATTTGCTCTCTCTTAAAGAAAACATGTTTAGATTAGTAATAGAACTAGTGATCTTGCAAAGCATACAATTGTGTAAACATTATAAAGGGAGAGAGCACCTAGAAGTAGGTGCTAGTATATATAAACAAATACTGATAGTTCTCTATTGGCGGAGACTTAATATTGGCAGCTAGCTGTAGTAAATATGCAGCTGGGGAAGATGCAAGTTATGAATTAAATTCCTGATTATGGATGTGCTTGTATTTTTTAAAAATTGTGTACATTTTCTTTGCACTAAAATACAATTGCTTTGTCAGATTGAATGGAGTGTCAAAGGGGGTTCACTAAGAAATGTTGAATCTGCACGACTGTCTGTTCCATCAACATTGAAGTATGATGATTCGAAGAAATGGTTAGCCATGTCTAATAACCAAAGATTTAGTCTTTTGATCTTGTTATGTTTTACCCAAACTTCATAGTATTTTTGCTGAATAGATGCAAAGCCATATTTTGTTCTCAAGTGAATTTCACCGATTTTGATTGCTTTGGCAGTTATACATACCGAACTCTACTGGAAGAAACGGAGAGTTATTGGAAAGGCTGGTAAGTGTAAGCTCCCCCCTCTCTCTCACAATATAATTTGGTAAATTTTTCTTACGGATAATCCAGTGGGTTTTCACTGTTTTTACGATAACCAAAAGCTTACGTAACTGAATAGAAGTTCACCATTGATGCTGTACGTTATCATATTTGTATGTTCTGCTGCGTCTCCAAGTTGTGCAGTGTGGAAGAAAGTGAGAGCAATAAATTCAACATAGCCTGTTTGCTCAAAATGCCAAACTTTTAGTAGTTAAAGGCAAAGTTGACTGTCAGGAATATTCTAAAGGAAAATATCAGTGCCTTCTCCATTTCTAATGTGATAACTAGAATGTGGTGACTCTGTATATCATCCAAGGATTAAAGGAAAACAAATGGGCAGATCATAGTCATACACAACCATTATCAAGTGTAAAATTACGAAGAAATATTTATTGACCAGATAATGGTTGTTAATTTTGTTGATGAGATAGTGGTTCTTAATCACCCATGACCTCAATTAAGCATTAATATATGTTTAATATATGACTTGTGGAGTATAGAGATGCACCTAAAAATTTGAAAAATAGAAAAAAAGATTATTGATCGGGTGAAAAAGATGGGGAAACTGAGGTTACCGATTATTTAGTGAATGTTGAATTTGTATATCATCATTTGGGTATCAAGTGGGATAAATGGCCATTCATCCGTATATTTTGCATAGGATCACTAATCTTTTTTCTTATGTTTTTAGTTCAAACATAGGTGTCGACTCCAAAAATCTAACCCTTTTTGTTGTCTTCTTTGTAACTTTGACCGATACAACGCTATTTTTTGTAGGCGGTTCACCATGAAGTATCCCAGTCACCAATTTTAAATTTCGATATTAGAAGCTCCAGTTTTGAACTTCTAAGTTGGACTTGAACCCAACATGTATGCCAAAAATAATTAATCACACAATCACCGGGAGTTTTGTGTCGCTAGGGTTCCAAGTTGTAGGTACGCAGAAACTAGGCACCAAAAATAAGGAGTGGAGCATAAATCAAAGCCAACTGTTTAGGGACTCGTCAACTAAAGCAGTGAAATATTTGGCAAAAAAAACAACTAAAAACTAAAGCAGTGAAACAGGGAAATTTGTTACATGCAAGTTTTTAGGGACTCCAATTTGGTGGAATCATGTATCGTGCTTAAGGGATTGACCCGAGGAGACGAAGTTATGATATGGTGAATATCATTAAACCTATATTTCTTTCCTCGAGTTGGTTATTATCTCCAACACACAGACCTTTTAATACCTTGACACAGGACAGTACCAGCGAACAAACTTGTAACCTTCTCTCACACTCAACCCTTTAACCCCTTTTGGACCTATATTTCAAATTTTGGTCATGGATGCCTTGCTGTAGGCTCATGCAGGTCAGAACTGCGCGCATATATGGCTTGAAGTGCAAGCTTAACATTGTGAATCGAAAGAATGTACAAAAATGGAAGGCTAATATAAGTCTTGCTCGACTTGTGAAGATTAAAGATGGAGTTGTAATAAAGATGTGATCTCTTAATGCTCCAGGATAAGTGGGAGCCTAATTATGGTGCTTCACCACCTCACTAGTTTTCTAACGGTCATGTTGTATCGAAGAAGAATATGATGTTCCCAAAAATCCTAAATCACTTTCTAATAGCATCGCTTTCTAATGACGATCAGCTTCAGACGTCCCTATAACCCAATTAAGCAAGATGCAGTTTCATTGAACATGTCAGTCTTGCAAGAATAAAACAAGTCCTTCCTAGCATGGTTTGAGATCTCGGCCGATCCCGAATCAAGATGTCCAATTCCAATCCAGAAATGACTTTCCAAGTTACAAGACCAATATCATCCGATATCGAGTAATATTGGGTTTTCCATTTGATTAGTGGGGCGGAGTTTAGTATTATGTTTATTAATGACCAGTGGGCTTATTAACGGTTAATGGGTTCGTTGATTCTTAATGGGTTTGTTATAGGTCATTAGTTCATATGGTTAGTTTGACATCATTAATACAAATTTAGACATCACTGTTTACTAAAGAATATTCTAAATTATATATAGTTACTTTTAACTGTTTATGTTGTCATCCACCCTTTTAATATATAACCCATAAATTTTAATTGGTCAATTAATCAGTCCTTTAAACCTTGTTTTATAACACTGGTTAATGCCATTTCCTCGATTTAAGTGGCAGCTGTCATATTTTTTGGCTGCCTCCATCCATGTCGGTATAGGTCTACTCTAGCACTTGTTGCACTCGACAATCATGATAATGGTATTTAATGTTCAGCTCATTGCTAATCAATTTGCATTTGTCAGGTATGAAGGCCTTTCAGAGAAGTTCTTATCATGTCCTGCGCCTAAGCTCTTGTTGTTAGCAGGAACTGATAGATTAGACAGGTTATATATAGTTCTTTTCTCTATTTGAATCGCACCTTATATTTACTGAAATGATCATTCATTTGTCCTCATTAATTGCTCTTCTAACTGAATGATTAAGTGAACGAATCAGTGTTTTGAAGAGAAGGCCAATTTTAAGTTTTATGATAAATGAATATAATTCTAACAGAGTAGATTCTAAATGGAATATTATTGGTCCATCTATGGGTAAGAAAGATCACATGCACCAATAAGGGATAAGTAAACTGACTCGTGAAATTTGTACTTAAGAAGCGAAAATGGAGAAACTCGTCTTTTTAAAAAATAATAATAATAATGCAAAGTGAGGTCCCGAAGCATAGCTAATTATATACATTTTTTTTCTGCATGATGTCCTGAAACATACCTAAGCATACACATTCTTTTTTCTGATACATGTATGGCTTCAATGGTATTACCTATGAAAAAGCTTACAGATTAGCTGCACATTTCTTGACTTGTCATGGTACATATGTGCAATAGTTGTTCCACAGTTCTATCCAAAAGTTGTAAGAGAGCTTGTAGAGATCAAAACAAAAAAAGTTTAGGGAGTTATACAGGATTAGCAATTTTTGCCGTTGATAATGAAAGTGCATTTCGTTTTAATGTTGCTATGAATCTATTCATGTGTACTCTTAAAGTTTATTAAGACAGCCCTAAGTTATTTTCTTTCACTGCAATTGGCTTCCATAAGGAAGTTATTCGAGAACAGGAAAGTTCAGTCAGAAGGGATTATGAAATCAACCTAAGTATGCCCTTTGGTTTTCCAAATGCTTTAGGATATCAATGAAGGCATTCCACATGATTTGTCTTAGTTTTTGCACTTCTCCCGCTTTCCTTTATCTTCTCTCCTAGCTATGTCTCCTAAACAGAGAAAGTTACGCAACTTCAAAAATAGTTGCTTTTGATAGAATGAATTATATGAATGCCCAGGAAATTGAAATATGTTAATGAGACTATGAAATCTGACAGAAGCGATTTCTCTCAAATAAAATTCTGGAATGATATTTAAAGTACACTTGGTAACCTATTTTAAGCATCAAGATCTATCAGAAATTAAGGGAACGCTGAGGTTCTTTTTTCAGGAAGCCATTGTATTACTGCATCACTTTCTTTAAAATTTCCCTTATTTTTTTTAATGGGTTTTTGCTTATATCAAATATTGCACTAAAATTTTCCAAGACATCATGTTGTAACAGACCTCTTACTATTGGTCAAATGCAAGGGAAGTTTCAGCTGGTGCCTGTTCGTGGCACTGGGCATGCTATACAGGTTTGTTTCCACCATTTTCAATGGTAAAATTGTATTATAGTAGTTGTTGACTACACAGATAAGGGCGATTGAGATTAAATAAAAGGGGGGGGGGGATGCCAACATTATTGCTAACGAGACTAAATAGATGGAGCCAAAAAAAAACATTAATGTAGATTAAAGTTGTTGATTCTTCTCGATGGATATTGTTTTCTGTATGATACTCTATTGAGTAGATAATTAAGAAGGTTGCATGAAGTTGTTTGTTGATACTATTGTCTACTGATTGCAGGAAGATGTACCCGAAGAATTTGCAGGATATGTTCTAAATTTTATTTATCACAATCGAATAGGCCCTCATGGAGTTGAGGTTAGTAACCTACAACGGAAAAAGGCTACTAATTGTTATTGGTTATACTGTAAATGCGGCCTTTTCTTTTCGAGAACTAAGTTATATAAACTCTTCCAATTCTGTTACAACATCAAACACTTTGCAACTTATCATCTATATTTAACTTCATGCTGACTTCTGTTGTGTTTAGGTTAACGTGTTTTATTTCTAGAGACCTACAAGTAGTTGGCTGGTTAAATGGAAAGGAAAATAAATATTTCATGTTGACCAACACGTATATGGTGTTGGTCACTAAATTTGTTTTTCAGTAACTTTTTTTCCAAATAATTTTTGTTGTGAGGTATTTGCCACAACCAACTAAAGAAGAAACGATAAGGACATGTTAAAAATCAAGACTGGACTTTAATTCCACGAACAGGAACAACAGATCAAGTCAGGTCCCTGCTTGTTGCTACATTTGCAGTAGACAGCAGATTCATGTTATTTATTGTTTGTATCGACAATTTTGATCAGATATAATTGTGCTAGCAACCGATTTAAGTTGGATAACCCACAGTATTTCTTCCTAACCTTTTTGAATTGAGTTTTGCATTGTCTCAAGAGTCCAGCTAGGATAACTACAGGTTCAGTGTCATCCCAATTCCCAATTTGGCAAATATTATATATGGATCAATTCTTTCCATAAAGCTCGCAAGTATTATCAATTATTACTATTGTTTTGCACAGGAATGAATTTATTACCACTTTGATCCACCACGCATTTTTTGAAGAAGAAAACAGAGTTTTATTTGGACAGTAGTTATATATATAATAAAGCCCTATGCTGGGAGTGAGCTTGAATTCAAGCTTTTCATGTTGCCAAATTTGCCCCTCAAGTTACATCAATTTCCATCTATATCCTATGTTGTCCTCCTTTGCTCACATGTCTTGATGTGACACGTATATAGAGGGTGAGTGCTTTAGGCTGGCTCGAGTTAAGAGAAAGAGTGCTTTTTTTTGTACGCCTTTTGGAAAAAAAATATTACTTTATTTACTTTGATTATATTATGGCATGTATGTTTATATGGGCTAAACTTGCAAAGTGAAGCATGAGTTATTTGTTTAACCGTTTAAATATTTTATGGTTCAATGTGTCATAAATTGGTTTTCTGGTATACTGGTCCATCGCCGATTCTGCTATATATCTATGTTTTGAAAAGTATGATCAATATATTGGTAAAAGATTCAGCTAAAAATAAATATACAGTTTTAGACAAAGATTTGGTTTTATCTTGTTGTATATCTATGTTTCGAAAAGTATGATCGATATATTGGTAAAAGATTCAACTAACTATAAATATACAGTTTTTAGACAAAGATGTGGTTTTATCTTTGCTAAATCTGCAAATTCACATAGATGTGGTTTTGCAGTTTTAGACAGAGATGTGGTTTTATCTTTGCTTGATTAACATCTATGCCATAGAGATAAAATATAAAAAAAAAACCGGAAAGTTGGCGAGCCAACGTTTTATGTCATGGAACTCATAAACTGCAAAATTTTTGTGCATATATTTTGTATGTATTAATGTGCAAGCACCCTGCGCATTTGCGCAGGGCACCTTCCTAGTCTCCACTAAACCTGGTAAGCTCTCCTCTATTGGCACATTATCACTATAGGCTCACAGCTCGTTCTGATAATATCTTCTTCTTTTTCTTAAAAGAAGACTCAGTATACTTTTTTTTAACATCATACTAGTAGTCATGGTTTTAGACTACATAAAGATTTTTATGAAAATGCTGCTGTATGCACTGCAGATACCAGGCCTTAGTCGATGGACGAAGAAGTAAGATGTCAGGACTCAGCAAGTTGGCAATAAGTATCAAGGAGTCATCTTCTGCAGAGAAGACACGCTGGGATTCAAAGGCCAATGAAATATGGGAAAGAGGCATTCTTCGCATTACACATGGATATGTTTTATACAGAATTTGTCTGAGAGGCCCTGTAAGAAAATTGATCGCGGATTTTGCAAAATCCAATTGTTCTGTTGACTACATTGCTACCCTGTGGCTTGCATGTATTGATGTTTGATTGAAGCAGTAATACATTCTGATATGCGCATTTTGTAGTATTATTAATTTATTATGTATGTTTGGAATAGATGCTTGAAGACGCAGACAGTTCATTGATAAAACAAGAACCAAGACTACATTGAATTTTGTTGATCTTTCACAAGAGTTTAGAAAATAGAGATTTCGCCCCTGAATGGCCAATGTAGGGGCCCAGATATTATTATTATTATTATTACTTTTTGCACCGGTCCGTAAGTCCTAATCTAAGCACACCACACATTATTCTACCGTTCAAGCTTCTGAAGAATATCATCGAAGGCGTGCTAGCATTCTGCACTTCCAAATTAAGAGGCCAAAGGTTCTACTCAATGGGGTTGTGTCGGAGAAAAAAAGGTTAGAATTGCATAGAGAGCACCCATGTATAGGACCATAGGGCACGTGTCATGTTTTAGGGGACGTATACATCTACAATTAAATTGAAGAAGATGTTTACACTCGTGGTGCACATACATATAAGTTAGGGTGCACATACATATATGTTGGGGTGCTGAGTGTCAAGAACAGAAGTGATTTTGGATTACCAAGAAAAATGTGGAAAGAACGAAAGGGGAGAGATAAAATAAATATACAGCTTAAGAAGTGAATTTTTCCCATTGTCTTTTTGAATATTTATTTGGAAAAGAGAAAAGAAGATACAAGATCCTCCTGAATTTTGGGTATAATAGTAGAGAAATTGCAAATAAATCCGAAAATTAGTTTGGAATAAGGATACCAGGCACAACACTAAGAACCAAAACGATCAATGAAATTTGTACTTCATCAAAATGTGATCTTCGCCTATAAATTTCGACATATGATACACTGCTCTGCAAGAGCAAAGAAACATTTCCTTTTCTCCACTACCTTTTTCCGTATGTATACCGTAACAATTAACAATTAGGCGACAGCATTTTCAAACATTACCACAATGAACACTAATTGTGCTTGTTCAGAATCTTCGCAAGCCTCACCTATCAGTTAAACACAGATTTCATAACATAATAAGACAAAATTCAGAATACACAATGCTCGAAATCAGTTTACATCACATAATGTTGGCATGTAGCGCCCAAATGCTTCGACCAGAATAAAGCTCGGCGATGATTTTGATTACTAGAATATGTTGGATCCAAATAGACAAATATACATTCAAAATTTGACATCATGATCGAAATCAATGACAGGACTTTGGTGCCTTCCAGCAGTGCAATCAATACAAAAGTTGCTCATCAATGGAATACAAAAGGGTAATGTTGCCAAAGAGAGTTCACTGCTTTGTCTATTATTATGATAACAACAGATTCAGGAGGAACACATCCAAAAAAAATACGGGTTTAGGAAGAAGTAGCCTCTTTGAGGTACGCAATCAGATCTGCACGGTCCTGTGGCTTCTTCAGGCCAGGGAACACCATCTTTGTACCTGGAATGTACTGCAACATGGTAAACAAAATATTAATGATTTACTTGCGACATCACATTTCCCAGTTTCTCAAATTGAATATCAGCTGCAACACTCCCGAATATAATGATCCCTGAACAACGAAGATTTCCCCAATTTCGAAAGTCAATATTTAAATACACATCCACTGAACCTTGGGAAAGATTGAAATGAGATAATAAAACAACCTGAGTGAAAACCAATGCTTAAATCTGACTGCGATAATGGGAGGGCACCTAATTATTTATAACACAAGAAAATACTAGTTTGTATAAAACTACATTATAGGTATAAAATGGATAAGTGCAATAAAACCAATAAAATTCGAACGTCTCGATTAAACTATATCTTGATGGAATTTTATTATGGCTAAAGGGTAACTAATGTGAAATCCAACTAATGCATAACGTTGATTTTCCATCTCACTGTTACTAATATAATATCTACACGAAAGTTCAGTAGACAAAATCTGAAGAAAAACATTCACGAATATTTGTCATCGAAAAATCATTACAAACATCTCATCAGAGAAGAGAACCGGTCCTGATGTCTATCACAAAAAATTCCAGCAAAATGAATCTATTCCCTCCACACACACCTATGTGCACATGCTAGTTCTTTCTGATCTTTCTCTTCCCTTGTGTCCCCATGGCTAGGGCTTTTTCCTCATAGATGTGCCCCACTCTCTGTAAGGGATCATTCAGAGAACCAAACCTCCTTTCTCTCCTTCAACTGAAGGCAAGAATTATGAAAACTGTACTCTCTCATTTTTCATGGTCTGGTTGATGTTACTTTGGGGTTTCCTCGCTCCACAGATCTCTTTCCGCAGTCATGCATCTACTGTAATTTTGACACCATGGGTTACTATTCATTCCAAGAGATGAGTTTGATCCATAGTAAATCAAAATTTAATTTAATTTTTTTGGTGGTGGGAAATGGGACAAATCAATATGTTAATTGTTAAATTAACGAATGTGATGGCCCTTAACAGAGTATAATAGAAGAAACAAGTTCATACAGTCGATCCCAATATTCGGAATAAAGGCTTGTATTTTGTTGTTGTTGAAAAATGGGACAATTCTTAGCTAATTTGGTCCATGGTGTAAACTTCTCGACTCACTAACCAACTCGCTCTCAAAACTTGTTAATAAATGTAACGATGTCATTGCCATATGTATGCTAACATGATCCATGTGGATTTTTAATCTTTTAAATACTGAAAATATCACAAATTATGATAACAATTGTTGCTCACTCTGTATAAAAATTGATAATCATTAGCTCAAATTTCACATAGTCAAAGGAACCACCACGACATATTGAGGTTGAGGAAAATAGAAACGAGAACCCTTCTAGCACGAAGTCGTAGGGATTATTATCAAATAGAGACTGCTATGACCAAGCGATGGATGTAAAAACACTAAGGGCTTTTGAGTTGCTTCTAATGGAATTGCATGCATCATTTGTTGCAAAAAAAAAAAAAACTCCTTTTCTGTTTGATCAACAACTGCTTTACTCGGAATTGGAAAGGTAGTTGCAAATACAAGTAACAACAAATGCTGCAACTTTTGACAATATGTCCATGGCAATTATCATGGGTGTCCCCCAACTTACCATAAGCCATATAAGCAATTTTGCAACTAATGTTGCATTTCCAATTGGATTTTGTTAAACATAAAGTGGTTTGGAATTGCAAATACACAACAAAGGTTGAAACCACACAAATAATAGATTTGAATTTTTCTACTTGCTTCAAATGCAGCATGTAACACTGCATTTTCATATTGTTGAAAACCATACCAACTTAAAGTAACTTCATATCGAAGTATAACTCATTCACTTGTATTGATATCAACACACATGTTGAAGCACCACCCAAATGATCAAAATCTGTTAAAAGAAATAACTAATCAACTTAAATATTACAAAAACATCCTAAATAACACTCACACCAATATACTAGCTTGGAAACCATGCATGGCTTTATTCTGATCAAAATCTGTTAAAAGAAATAACCAACCAACTTAAATATTATAAAAAACATCCTAAATAACACTCACACCAATATACTAGCATGGAAACCATGCATGGCTTTATTCTGTACGAAAATGATTGAACAATTACCACATTAATACTTCAATAAGATCGAGCCCCTTCTAGATCTTCTCCACTAGAGCACACAAAACATAGCACTGATAAGTATATTAGTTTTTTTTATAGCATTGATAAGTCGATTGGTTTTATTTAACAGATTTTGATAACTTGGATTTTGCTTTAAACATTGTGTTTGCTCTTTAGTACTATGCACCCCATATGAGACAGAAGATCCAACACAAGAGGGACAACCATAACGGATGCCGGCTCAATCCAAAGGCAATAATGCGGACACTCACATAATAATAATGAAGCTATGGTACCAGATTGATCCTTATATCAAAGTTATATAGTCTATAATATATCATAAGACTTGCAAACACAAGCAATGGAGAGCACAGAAAGGCTTTTGAATAATATTTCTGGCCACCAGAATGAATTCTTACCACAAGTTTTTAATAATATGGTTGTCATATTACACGGTGATTAACCAATCACCACATAATCCTTCAATAAGCTCTTCTCCACTAGAGTAAACAAAGCATAGCATTGGGATGGGTCTGTGATTTCGGAATGACATATGATAGAAATCAGTAAAGCACATTGGAGTTGCATTGAGACGGCAGTCTTAGAAAGTGATTTATTTTCCCATTAACTCTAAAATATAATGAAATATTGAAATACATCTAATTATCCTAAAATATCAAAACAAATGTGTGCCAATGAATAAGTGAATGAGCTTTACTTTCAATATAATATCTATGGAAGTAGTTGTTTCTGCTAGATTTTGATGACTTACTCGGCATAAAAATCTTCATTATCAACATGCACCCATAACCAGACAAGAATGGCATCCCATGCAATTACCACAACCACAACCACAACATGTGGCAGGGATTTCTTTCAACGTTAAAGAGGAATTTGAAACAATGGATAAAAGTAATCTCTATCATTCCATTTGTAACTCCTATGCCAACAGACACCAAACACACTATCCGATTTGCAAGTTTTCCATCTTCTTCAACCTTTTTCCTACTCCTGATCGCAGCCGTCAAAATTCCAAATGATGCACTTGTCCAACCATCAGATTAGATTTCATTCCAATAAACCCCACTAATCTGCATAAATACTTGAGACCGTATCTAACATAAATGCTCCATTCTATGCTAATATTGATTCCTTGAATCTTCTTATATAAAATCTAAAAGCCTGCATACTGCAACAAATTATGGCTCCATCATAGATGTAACATGTTCAAAATTGAGAAACAGTCTTTATCTGCATATTA
Organism: Agapanthus africanus; assembly: GCA_030015575.1. Taxonomy (NCBI): domain Eukaryota; kingdom Viridiplantae; phylum Streptophyta; class Magnoliopsida; order Asparagales; family Amaryllidaceae; genus Agapanthus; species Agapanthus africanus. The sequence continues at coordinate 218,095,459 of CM057338.1, forward strand.
TGATATTATTATAATAACAACAATGGTTATTATTATAATTACTACTGCAATTATCTAGGTAATTATCAATGAACAATCAGGTATAACTCTAGATTCCAAGAATATCAAATTATACCCTCATCATTGTCTTCATCATATATCAAGTACTCATCTCAAACTTTATTATACTACAACCATAATGCAAGAACCAAGAAGTCAAGTTTCAATAGCCATATATCGACCAGTGACCCCCTGTCATCAACCGATTATGCAAAAACAAGTGTCTCCAATCAAGACAAGACTAGGACACAACAATTTAATCGCCTTTTAACTACAAACATGTAAAGCAAAGTAAAGGAAGCAATAATATGCGTACCTTCTTTGGATTGAGCAAGTAATCATACAAGGTGCTCTCCTCCCATATCACGGCCATGTTCTTGTTCGCTGCGGAGTAGGAATACCCACGTGTCGTCCCAGATTGCCTCCCAAACAATCCATTCAAGTTCGGTCCTACGAAACAAACAAACAAACAAAAATTAGGGTTTTTTTTCGTTACAGACGATTCAAGATCTAAACCCTAGTTGATTAAATTAGAAGAAGATAGGATCTGGAACAGACCTTGCTTGTGGCCGTCGCCTTTCTCGACGGTATGGCACTGGGCGCACTTCGTCTTGAAGATCTTCTCCCCTGCTTTGGGGTTCCCCGGCGGCGCCTCTGCGAACGACGCCATCTCCGACGACGATCTTCCCTTTCCTTGCCTTTCCTTTCTCAAATAATTAGGGTTAGGGTTAGGGTTTCTGCTGCTCTTGGCTGCTGTATTTCCACCGACTTAATCCTGCAAGCTTGTACCACGATCGAGAACGAGAATGCCCTCGGAAAAGAAGGAAGTTACGGATATGCCCTGGATTCTGGAATGTACGTTGGGGGTAAATGAGAAAGGGGGATTGGGTACTGTAAGGGTAGTTTGGGGATTCTAGGTCGTTGTAGAATACGGGGACGTGTGGCGAGCAGAGGCATCGAATTTGGTCCGAGTCTGCAACGCATGTATTTTTGAAAACTAAATAAACTATATTGCTAAAGTTTTTCGTTTTTCGTTTTAAATTTTTCCTTCCCATTTTGCCAAAGATATTGCTATAGATTTTAATGAGGTAACTCGCTCCCGTCAACATGCCCTAACTCTGGCATGGATCCCAACTCCAGTAAAACCCAAGGGCCAGACCCTCCAGCTGGGTTGAAACCGCCGCAATTGTCTCGTTGCTGAAATCTTATAACACAGGTTTTTTTTGCTAACGAACGTGCTTATATCGTCTATGAAATATGGAACAACATATAAATTTTATTTTCTCAGAGCGTGTATAGAAAGACATAAGCTGTAATTTATTGTATAGATATAATTATAAGTAGGGCTGTTCTTGGCTCAAGTTCTTAACTTTGTGTACTTTTAAAGCCAAAGAATTCCGAGATTGAGTAGAATATTATTGAATTTCGTTTAAAAACAAACCTTGATTTGTATGCATACATGTGCATGTATTGTCAATAATACAAAGATATATAATGTGTTATGATTTGATAAAAAAAGTTATATTATAAAAAACGGTGTTATAATTTTATAAATGATGTTATAGATTTTTAGTTAGTGTTATAATTTGATAAATAATATTATAATGAATAACTAAAATTTCTTAAGTGAAAATGTCGAATAGCTTGAGAAAGAATAAAATTAATAAAAGAATGTCTCAAATAGAATACATATAGGATTTAAGCATTCGTGCATTTTCTAAATATTGGGTTTATAAAGGAGCATTTAAAAGTATGTGAGTTTAAAATCTAGTCACTTCTTAAAACTGGGCGTGAAAAGAATTTTCCTTTTATAAGTAAACAGAGTTCTTGCATGCGTAGTGTACGGTATATGCTGTATATGTTTTGGAGAGAAACTAAGCATATATTTAAAATCTAGGCCCTATCAAATTACTGTTTTATTTTCTCAAAATAACATGGGCGTGGGGGTGGGGGTGGGGATGGGGGGGAGGCGGGGGGGGAGGAAGAGAGAGAGAGAGAATGGTAAAAATAGAAAGAGACCAACCATATGTAGTGCATGATCATTTTTATTGCCAATTTTCTATTAATTACAGAAGTACAAACAATTCAATAGAATAAGGTCGCAAATAATATGAGAACAACACTAATAATACACATGAGATTGATCTACCTTCCATAATTGATCTGATTGATTATTACTCATGGGGCTACAATATTCACATTAAATATGATTTTCCACTGAACATGTTTATCGCCATCGAGGCTTCTCTGGCCTGTCAAAAGAAAGAGCTTTAAAATTTCGGGGTAAAAAACATAAAAATTATAATATTCTAAAGGCCTAATTCTAAAAACCTACTAAATACTGTGACTCATTTACGAGAAACTACCGAATACTCTCACAACTATGAGAAACTATCACATAACTTTTAAAAACTATAAGAAACTACTTCAAAACTTTCAAAAACTACGAAAAGCTACCATAACTAAACAATATTTGCAAGAAACTATCACAAAGCTTTCAACGCGCGGTAGTTTCTTGTAATTACGAGAGTTTTTGGTAGTTTCTTTGTGACTGAGCCAAAGCGTAGTGTTTTTTTTGTAATTATGCCTATTCTAAATTCAATGCAGGAAGCTGTTTCACATAAGTTATATGAGAAAAAGAACCACCTTCGCCTTTTGCCATCAAGTGACTGCTCGCCAAATCGCGGTCTCCTCGCACTAATCGATGAATTTCCCGTCAAAAATGGGGTTGTCTGTAACAATTAGCGAACAATTTTATTTTTTTCAACATCCTAAATTGTTTTCTGATGAAATTCAAGGGAAAATAAAATTTAAATCGATTGAAATTTATACATTCTTGGTCTCAGTTCTGAGTCTCACAGTCGGAGGAGTGAAAACCCTTGTATCAGCTCGACGAGCTTCTCCCGCTCTCCCTAAATTTGTTTCCTACAGAATTGAATCCATAGGGGACAGTTTATCAATTTCCCAGGAAAACACTGCACAATAAACAACAGAGATTTTACCTCTTTGCGTCTACCATCTTCGATAGCGCGCTTGAATCTAATGACAGTGCCACTATTTGGACAAAGGTTATTACTAGGAGGAAGGTCAACGGACCTGCATGTTGGGGGTGGGGGTTGGGGGGGGGGGAATTATTAAATACTGCAAGAAATAATGACATGTCGATCTAAAAATTGTTATATTCGCAGAAAAAAGAGCATAAAGCTGATTTGTGCACACACCTTGCTTTTAGTGGACCGAGTTCGATAGAACCTCTCGCCTTCAGACTAGTACACTTAGTCACCAATGTCACAGGTTTCCTTTTTTCTTCACTGCTTTAAAAAATTTAACCATGACATAGAGCAACAACATAAGCTTTATTAACGAGAGCTTATAGATATCATAATTAAGGTATACAGCTAAAAAAACACCAACCTTTTGATTTCTTTTCTTCCGCTTTTCATGCTATTGGTTATGAAAATTCGATTTGAAGTCCTCTGTAGAAGTCCAATTCAGGGCGCGGATATTGATTGGGGGGGGGGGGGACAAAGATTCGAGTTCGATACATATTGATTAATAATCCTCATCGAAAAAAGAGAGAATATGCGTGCAAAACAAATATAGTGATGCAAATTTTGCATCAAATCAGAGGAACATTAACTACTAATTATATAAAACAAACCTGAACATCTGTTGCATCCTTCACTTTGACTGCTGAAGAAGATCTTTGGATTGAGGATTTCGAGATTAGTTTGTTTTCAGTTTCTCTGATACCAGAAGGAACAGCAGCTCGCCTATCAGTTGCAAGAGAAAAAGGGCGAGGAATTGTGACATTAGAGCGCACTTCTTTAAGTGTCTTATGTGTTCCAATAGAGGCAGATAAATCATTTCTTGAGACTTTATCGGCAGTTGACTTCACATTTTTCTTTTGAATTGGATATTTCGGTCCCTGCAATGGTTTCTTGATGTTCGATTTATCTTTCTGTTCCAATTTCAAACCATTTCTAGCTGGACGAGGAGGTGCCTGAAAACGATACAGAAGAATTAGTCAGAAGGGAAATTTTGTGAGTGATGAAATTAAACACATTTGAAGCAAGCAACCTTAATATGAAACAAGAACATGATTATGTTTTTTTTCAAAGAAAATCATGGATACCTTTAGCTTAGGAATTGACAGATCATCTTTACACTCCATAACACCTGTCATAACTTTTCTTGGTGCTATATTGGTAGCTGGTTTAATCTCCAAATCTCGCTCTTTGGAATTTGTCATAGAAGATTTCGTTTCTTTGGAATCTACCTCAAGTTTGATATTTGAAACAGACATGCTATTTTCCTTCGAAACCACAACATTGTTTACATGATCATGTATAGGCTCTTCGATGCTTACTATCAAAGGTTTGTATTCTTGTAGGTTATTTTTAGACAAATCGGAATCTGGTATAATCGATCCTTGCTCTGAATGCGCAATTTTAACTTCAAACGTGTTTCCATTTACCATAGAAACTTTAATTGGAGCTTCTTCGGTGTGAATGGCGATATCAGCTATTTCTTCACCAAATTTTACAATCTGAGTCGCTGATTCATCTTCTTCTCCTGTTTGGCTTGAAATACTCTCGTCGCCACAGTAATCCAATGTTATTTCAGTTTGCTCGTGTTGTACTTGCAAAGCTTTCAGCGCTCGAATTTTCTTGTAATGCTCTTCAAAGTATGCCTTCTTTTTTGCAACTAAACCGGGGGACTTGAATTTTTCAAGTTCCTCTTGACATTTATTATATGTAAACACCGATCTTTTTTCCCATGATAAGGAATCATATGCGAACCGTCCAAAGGATATGGAGCTGTGATCTAGCATTTGGGAAGCTGAAACTTGCTGGAAATAAAAATAAAGTAAGGTTATTGCTAATAAAATTTAAAAAATTTAATTCAACAGCATAAAAAAATTGGCATTCTTTCCTTTAACTATCTCCATGAAATGACTAGACTACATAAAATTTGTATTTCAGAAGTTGGCATCAAGAGATTCTCCGCTACTTCTTCCTTGCAATAATCATGATTGAAAATTCTAAGTTACCTATATTGTTAGAATATAAAAATACATACGTCTCTCACCACAGCTTTGGAGTTTTCGAGGAGTAGCGAAGAATTTAAGATGGTAGTTGAACATTACCTCTTTATGTTTCTCTTTCTCCCTACCCCAAAGCCTATGGGTTGTTGCAAAAAAAAACCCTTGATATAGATTATAGAGCAACCAAAGTTCAACTCCTACCGGGTGTATACTTAAATAGTGGATTAAAGAAAAATTTTGGCCACGCAATATTGGATGTTTCGGCCCATATAAATGGGCACTCGATCTATGAGAATATGTTAGAATATAATGTTACATCCCTCAACGGCTCCTCCTCACAACTTTGGAGTTCTAGAGCAGTGCATGGAATTTAAGATATGTTAAATTAGTGAATGAAAGGATTATGTGAAAAAAAATATAAAATTAATGTCAAATATAAAACCATAAAAATAGGCGATTTCTTCAAGTTGGACATTAACATCACAAATATAGAAAATGGAAAAAAAAATTATACCGCCATTTCTAGTTCTTTTATTTTTTTGTCCTGTAGATTGTAAAAAATGTGATAACATAATAAATTTATCAATTACAAATTGAATTTTTAAAAGTGTAAATGATCCAACAAAATAACAATGGGTTTACCTCAGAGTTATCTTGCCGAGATAGTTCCTCATGCGGCCATCCATAATAAGAATGATCAACATAAGTTGCCATTCGATCGTCTAAGCTTGTGCAAACACAACAATTAATTTTGTTATATATCCAGCAAAAGATAAGTCTTCTTTATAAGGAATCCCAATGCCAATGTTTCATTCTACATAAATAGAACAATAGAATCAGTAACTAGTTACCGCATTATCAATACTAATTCAGTGAAGCACTTATATGCAAGCCACATAAATTAAGGTTATAGGAAAATAAAAACAGAATATGCAAAAAGATATGCCAATTGATTAACAAGGTACCAAAATGCATGTATACTTATCCTACATTCATTAGAGAAACAGGCATGTACAATTTTGATATAGAGAACTAAATTAAGGGATTATTTGCTCAAGGGACTGAATCACTGTGGTATTTTTTTTAAAAGACAAAATCCTGATGAATATGAATTTAACAAATTTACAATAACAAGGGTTACTGAAAAGTATGCTAGCTACAAGCTCATAATGCCAAAAAAGAGTGATTCAAACATTTACAAAGAGAAATTAATGAAACTTATATGTAATCCAAATTACCCCCAACCCCCGCAAAAAAAATAAATCTTAATTATAAGAAAACAACCTCTCAAATTCCAAATCTAGCAACTAGCACAATCTAAAGACTGCTTCATCACAAAAATTCAAGAAGAAAAACACTAGAGAGAAAAAAAGAAAGAAAATGAAGACCAAGATCCCAGATTTTCCAAACATCAATCAAAACAAGCATTTGGGTTTTACCTGGAAAAAATTGTAGCCCCAGAAAAAGGGAAGAAGAAATTAATGGGTAAGAATGTTAAAGAGGGATGGCAACAAATGCAGTGAGTGCATTGAAACAAACAATTAATTAATTATATCAATACCAAACGCTTATTTGAACATGCATGAGTTGGGCCCAAGAAGAAGAAGCTGGTGCAGTTGATGGGGGATTGTTGAAGAAAAAGACCGTTGCTTGTGCTTGAGGGGAACGACTCAGCTGGCGAGCACGTGCATTTTTCTGAAAGCAAATTAATTAAGGGTGATAGTAGAGTATAGATAGATACCTTTGAACAAATATATAGAGCAGTGACAGGGAGAGAGAGACTGTTTTGTCGGCAAAATATTTTGGAGAGGATGAAACAATAGGAGAGCGATTCCGACTTTGGATGGAAGTTGATCCATGGAACAATACTTGCGACAAAACAAATTATGCAATCACACCATGGAATTAATAACGAAAGACAAAACGATAATAAAGTGCGAGCATAAGAAAATAGAATCAGAAAAGATGAGGGATTTTTTAACGAGATTCACCCACTGTATGGCTAGTCTCCGGCAGAGCGGAATCCGTAAAGTCTACTATAATCTTGAATCAAGTACACCCACGAGTAACCCTAGGAGATTTCTCTCAAATCTCTCTAGATATAATCTGTCACCCTCTCAATACAATAGTCTCTCTTTTCTTTTTAATTAGACAGTAAATAATACATATGAGAGGTCTCTATATAGGCAAACCCTAATCCTACTGAAAATAGAAGATAAACCCGAATTTACCAAATATAGATTCGCACAGATTTACAGTCGACGAACATCTGAACCACACTTGATCAAACGTCTGCCTCGACTCTGTAAGTCTTCATCTATTTTGGTAAGACGTCTGGATTCTTGCCACCAGACGTCTGCCGATACTTTGGACCGAGCTTCAAACTTTTCCAGACGTCTGGGACATACGCCTGACCACACTCTGTTGTTTGGCTTAGTTCTTCTGCAGATGTCTGCCTTACTGGCCTTCAGACGTCTGCCTTTGCTCTGGTGCTTTGACATAGCTCTCATGCACGTCCAGCCGTCTGTCTTTTCTTCAGAAGACATCTGTAGGAAGTTTCTCCATAATTTTAACAATCTCCCACTTGGAGACACTTCCGTCTTGATTCCCAAACGCTAGTAGACTTCACACGACTCTGCTTTACTCTCTCTTCATCAGATCTTCATGGAGAGGTTCACCAACCTGCAATAGAGACCCGGCTTATCTCTGTCTACGACCTTGGTGAACATATCCACCGGATTCTTTTCTCCCGCGATCTTCTGCAGTGTCAACTCGCTATATTCTATCACTATGCGTTTGAAGTGATATCGCATCTTGATGTGCTTCGTCTGAGAGTGATATGTCGTATTCTTCGCCAAATGTATCACACTTTGGTTGTCGCTCCACAAGGTATTGAAGTCTTGTTTCTTCCCCAATTCTTCAAGTAACCCTTGCAATCATATCATCTCTTTACTAGATTCAGTGATGGCCACATACTCAGCTTTTGTAGTTGATAATACCACAACATTTTGTAATTGAGAGACCCAATTCACCACTGTTCCCCCAACTGTGAACACGTACCCCATTGTGCTCTTTCCACTATCTCGATCACCCGAGTAGTCCGCATCAACGCAACCTTGCACCTTTAGAGAATTACCTCCAAAGCATAAACAATGACTGGACGTTTCTCTAAGATATCTTAGTATCCACATCATCACATTCCAATACTCTTTTCTCGGGTTTGCATATACCTGCTCATAACTCCCACTGCATGTGCAATATCTGATCTCGTACTCCTCATCGCATATATCAAACTCCCCACCGCAGATGCATAGGGTACTCTTGCCATCTCATTTTTCTGCTCTTGAGTTGTCGGGCACAACTCCTTGCTGAGTTTGAAGTGTTTCGCTAAAGGCGTACTCACCTGTTTTGACCTGTCCATGTTGAACCGCTTCAAAACCTTCTCAATTTAGTCTCTTTTTTATAACCACAGTTTTCGTTGCTTCTTATCTCTCATGATCTTCATACCCAGAATTTGCTTGGCCGCTCCCAAATCCTTCATGAAGAATTTTTCAATTATCATCTTATTCAGACTTTGAATTTTCTTGAAATTCGGACCCGCTACCAATATGTCATCCACGTAAAGTAACAAAATAATATAGTTCTGTACTTGAAAGTCAGAACGTATACGCAGTGATCTGATTCACAGCGCATAAATCCCGTCCCTAACATAAACTGATTGAACTTAAGATACCACTGCCTAGAAACTTGCTTGAGACCATACAAGCTCTTCGCAGTCTACACACCATACTTTCTTTCCCCTTCACCTCGTATCCCGGTGGCTGCATCATATAAATCTCCTTCTCTAAATCTCCATGAAAGAACGCCGTTTTCAAATCCAGCTGCTCTAAGTGCAAATCCTCCACCGCCACGATACTGAGAATCATCCGAATTGATGTCATCTTCACCACTGGGGAAAAAAATCTCTTGATAGTCAATCCCATACTGTTGTGCATATCTCTTAACTACCAAGCAAGTCTTGTATCGCTTCACACTATTAGCCTCATCTTTTATCCTGTACACCCACATATTCTGTAAGGACCTTAAATCCCATATACCATCCCTTTCGTTTTAGTTCATAAAGAGTTTGTATTCTGTTCCGATTTCAAGTTATAAGAAAATGCTTGTGAAATAAGTGCAAGAAATTCGTTGTAACTCACTGGTTAAGACTCTCCGCTGCTGTCCCATACCCTGCGTGTTCGAATCTCATTAGTCTTAATTATTTTAATATTTTTCTTTTTAACGTTTTGGAAGCCCAAAAGGTTGCATGAGCTTCACACGGGGTTACGAAATGTTGCAACTGAAACAAAGTATTAAAATAGGACCCTAAACCAAACCCAAACCCCCAGCACGAACCCCGAGGCAATTGCCTCTGCTCTGGCCGCTATTAGGCTGCAAGTAGCGTCCCCCTTGCTTAGTTTGGGCCAGTGCTTTGCACTAACGACTCTTGAACTCTCCACTGCCTCTTTTAATATTTTAAAACTTCTGAATTAATCCAGAAAGCAGCAGTCTCTTCACCCATCCCATTCACACCTTTTTAATTCAATTTTTAATGTTCTTCTTAACACACTATACTCCTTAATACCCCTGTAAATACCTAACCATTTTAGCCTCATCCTCATTTTTGAAAATACACTAATCTACACTCAAAATCCTCTCAAAAGTTCCCTCAAGTCCAAAGTGAAGCCAATTTCTCTCAAACCCACAAGCACGCCTTCCTTCGTGTATCATACACCTCGGCTTCCTTTTCCTTTCTCTACGAAACTTTCAAGTCGACCAATCATCTCTCAACAACTAATCGACAAACTTTCTCTCATTGAACGTCGAAACTCGGCCCGATTGAACTTTCTTAGCATTAGTGGTCTCGGTTCTTCAACTGAGGCTTCTTCTCTTCTTTTCTCGCTCGTACGAGTACGAGTGGAATCCGTAAGTTTCCTATCCTTCCCTTTCTCTTTTGCTTTTCCCCTCATCAACACATGATACGGTGTTCGTATGCTAAGTTTCCTTTGAAAATTTAGTTGCAAGCCTTGACATGTCCATTTTCATTTTCATGCTAATAATAAGAAAAATAAATAGATTACTATTTTATTATCCTTGCAATGCCATGTCTCATCCATGTCATGTAAATTTAATATTTATTTAAAATAGAATTTCTTTTGACATGTTTCAAACAATATTAGTTAATATCGTAAAAATTAATAAAAACAAGTAACAGATAAATATCTCGTTTTTAATTAAATTCCTAATGCTGAGTTTCGTGATATGTTAGTATAGATAACTCATGGGGTAACGACCTATTCCACTCACATACACAATTGTTTCATTGCACGATACCTTGGTTACATGTTTTATTCTAAAGAAAACAATTTTCAAAAGAATACCCCCACTTTCTAAAACTATTTTTTATGAATCACTATTTTAACACCTTTACAATTACGCCTCTACAACTCTCGTTAGGGGACCTGTTTGTGGATGGTGCGGGTTATTGCACGTCCTTGGGATAGTAAAGCGAGATGCAGAACTCCTTATGGAGAATTCGGTCTTGAAAGGAATAAAATACGATTTTAAAGAAATACGACTTTTAAAACAAATTAAATCGTTGGAAAATTATATAAATCATAAATCCATATTTTCAATGAAAACAAATTGTGAAAAACTATTTTTTAAATGAAAGATTAAAGTTACACAAAAATACGCTCATGTTTCCAAAAGTAGTATTTTTCATAAAAATACCATAAACTTTTAAAACTAAATCTTATCACAAAATACCACCAAATATATATAATACATTTTTTGACCTTTTAATCACTTATTAAAAACATATTCGACGCTTTAGGATGAATTAAAAATCCTCGAGAAATTTTAAATGACTTTTTATAAAAATACCCTAAAAATCAAAATACTAGTTTAGGTTACGTGTTTAGCTTGCAGATTGGTTTGAGTGACATCTTCTCTTGTCAGTTGCCTCGGAGTTGCCGGAGACAATGACGCACCACTCGTATCTCCTTAAATATAGATCGTAATTTTAAGGTGGAATTATCAAATGTCAATCGTATTTTAAAAAAATACAAATTCTGCCGTCCATGTGCAGCGGTTGTCGATATTTTTCAAACTCAAGAATTCACAAAATTAAATCTATTAATAAGATATGCCTAGAACATGAATACAAACCCAAACTCGAATCCAAACTGGAAACTAATCTTCAACTTGAACACTTGAACTTGAACACATGATTTGACTTGACCGAACCATGAACATAACTTGACATGAATACACGAATCCAATACCTATACCTGAACCCAATATATACTCTTGAACCGACTTGACTCGAATCATGAATATAATTTGACATGAATACATGAACACTTGATCTTGACCTGAATTCAATCTCGCAACTTGATGTATTCATGGATTCGAGCAAAACCGGTAACTTTAACTGTAATTTAGAATACACAGGGTGTTGGGGTAGTTTGAGTATGAATTCAATGGAATCTCAGAAGTCCCATCACGTCGCTGTGGTACTGGGTTGAAACGGTACATCATGAACTCACTACTTGGACCTGTGTTTCCTTACTCCTAGAGCCCTGCCTTTGAGTTTGAGAATACTCTTGAGATTGGTTGACATTCACACTTAAACTTACGTTAGTTAGATTACTTTTAGTGAACTCTGTAGGACACATTGACAGTATACTTCATGTTCACGATACCTTCACTACACGGCTATGCTATACTTGTTTGTTATGCTCATATTATATTTCCATGCTTACATAGTTTCCTTTAATATTTCCATGTTTCATTCCATTTATACTATATCATATTACACCTTGCATTTTATTTATATACATCATTCATCCTTTTTGAGGACTTACCGAGCGAAAGTTCGCTGACGGGCATTCCATCCATCTTTTTCTTTCTTGGAATGTTCGTTAGATAATTTAGAGACTAAGGAAGTGGAACGACTTCAGAGGACTACTCGCAGTTTGAAGTACAGGCCGACTACTAATCCTTCAGCAGCTATTTCTTTTCATTCCAGTATGCCACTGTTTAGGCACTTTCATCGCACTTTTCTTTTAAGTTATCTTGTATCCGTGTAAATTTTGTAAAGTTAGGAATATAAATATATAATGTATTGGATTTTATTATCACTTGTCTATTCTTGTTAATGATATACTGCTTACTTTACGTTTAGCGTATTTATTGCGAGAAAGGACCTTTTTGAAATAAATACATCGCGGGCCTCGTCACATTTCATGCTCCCATCTTTTGGGAAGCGGGGCGTGACATATCCAACAACGCTTTTCGACCCTTGGGTAGTTTCACTAGATCTCACGCACGGTTCTTCTTCAAAGAATCCATCTTCTCATTTATTGCTTGCTCCCACTGTTTGCTAGCACGGTCGTTTGTTACTTCTGTAAGGGATTCAGGCTCTCACGAATCTGTGTACAAAATGAAGTCGGTAACAAGTCTATCAGGTAGCCTCCTTGTTCCCGCCAAAAAAATTTGGCTCAAAACTTACAAAATTGCGCGCATCCCATACAGATGCGAACTTGGCGAAGATGCCATCAAATGTCATGCGCCACGTGTAATGCACGTGTGTATGCACAAAGTAAATCGGCCCAAATAGAACACACCACTTAGGTGTGCACTTGGAAAAAATGCCACTTAAATGGCGTGCGACACGTGCATTGCACGTGCGCATGTTCTAATTGCTCATAATTCAACAGTGTGCAAGCACACCCCATGAAACAAACGTTTTTAACAAGAAATAAATCTTGATTAACAAAAGAAATCAAATCTTTAATTGGAAGAAATATCTTCTGTTAGTTAAAATACCTTAACAAACAGATCATGGATCTTAATCCAACGGTGCGCATGTCACCTTTAATTGATGTGAATCAATTAAATAAATTTAAAATCAAATTGAGATCAAACCATATCTAATAATTAGGAAAAAACCCATAATTTTTCCTCTCACATAAATAGGAGTCTCATATATAAATAGGAGTCTGTCGCAAAAGAGAATTTAATTCTCACAGAGGGATTTTGATCTTAAATTTAAGATCCAGAGAAGAACTCTGGTGTTTTTCTATCATCATGATAAAAAAGAAAAATACCGATGAGAAAAGATGAAGTTTAACTTCAAAGAACCCTATGATGATGAACTATGCAAAACAGAGAATCCCAGATCATCAAATATTGATCTTGATGATCGTTAATGGTCAAAATACCATTAACAGAAGCTTAAATTTCAGAAAACCTAAGTTTTTTGAAAAACAGAGATTAATCTCTAAGGAAGAAGTGCCTCACTTGATACTCACATGAGCGCTAAGGAGAAAATCAAGAGTAAGCGACTCACTTATTGAACACGTAAGCGCCCAAAAGAAGCAAGTAGTAGCGCTCACGTGCCATCCACGTGAGCGCTCAGAAGCTGAAGACTCGGCGTCTCACGTTCCATACACGTGAACGTCTGAGAGTGAGCTGTTTATCGCCGAAAGCTGGGAAAGACGAACGTCTTGCCTGGATTAGGGGGCAGATGCTATTTGGGTTTATTCGTCCACCTCTCCGAAGATGCCAAGTTGATTTATGGCACCGTGTATCGGAGGTCTGGATGGATGCGGCCGTTGTAGCAGACTTCGTCAGATTCCCCCTCGTTGTGAGGGGTTTTTGATTGTGGGGACGCTCTTCCCTGCAGGCGCAAGCCCCTGCAGTTAATTACGTTACCGCGTAGCGATAACCATTTTCTCCTGCTCCGAAAAGTCACTTCATGTCGTGTGTGTTTGTTTTATTTTTGGTTGTCCGTGGATTGTATACAGAGACTAATTTATGTTGCCGCCCGTAGAGCGTGGATTAGTCCTAATCCGTATATTCTTAGATTTGGGTTTGGGTTGATTTAAGGATCGTTAATCTCATTTGAGATTAAGATCAACTTAAATGGTTGTTGAGGATATGTTAATCTAATTTTAGATTAAGATCTACTCAACAGGATTTTGGGATCATTCAGCTCCAACAAAAGAGCATTTGGGCTCTATTATTTTAGTTTAAAGACGTTTTCGGTCCATAGCTAGTTTAAGGACGCCGCGGTCCATAGATCACCATTTAACGGTGAGGACGTAGTTTAAGGACATTGCGGTCCATAGCTAGTTTAAGGACATTACGGTCAGTAGATCACCATTTGGCGGTGAGGTCGTAGTTTAAGGACATTGCGGTCCATAGCTAGTTTAAGGACATTGCAGTCCGTAGATCACTATTTGGCGGTGAGGTCGTAGTTTAAGGATATTGCGGTCCATAGCTAGTTTAAGGACATTGCGGTCCATAAATCACCATTTGGCGGTGAGGTCGTAGTTTAAGGACATTGCGGTCCATAACTAGTTTAAAGACATTGCGGTCCACAGGAGTGTGCTCATGGTTTTAGAAGTACTCCAAAGAGCTGTTGGTTGTCGGGACCCTCCACCTCTCTGAAGACGTTGAAGAATTACAACGACATGTATCAGAGGTATGGAGAGATGTACCCTTGAACCGAATTCCAGATTGATGGGAGAGATCATGGTGGAATGAACATCATTTTAGATACCATATGTAGGAGATCATTAGTCATCTTTGGAACTAAGATTGACTTGGGGAGACCTGAGCATAGGAGGGCTCGGTTGATTGGTGATCAAAAGGGTTTTGGTCTCGGGAGACATGGCTAATTTGTGCTAAGGTTGGCCTCTCATAGTGTTAAAAACTAACATTTGTTCGGCGCTCACGTGCTCCCACGTGAGGCTCTAAAGCAGTGTTAAACACTGAAATTTGGAGCACTCACATATGGCACGTGAGGCGCCTGAGAATTGGGCACTGCTTCTTTGGGTTTATTCCCTTGTTCCTTTTATAAATGCTAAGCCCTATTGGGGTTCACGTGGGATCACGTGAGGTGCCCCAAAATGGGAACTGTCTTTGATTTATTCCCTTTTTCTTTTGAAAGTGCTAAGCACTATTAGGGGGTTACGTGGGATCACGTGAGGCACCCTAAAATGGGAACTGTCTTAGGTTTATTCCCCTTTTCCTTTTGAAAGTGCTAAGCACTATTAGGGGGTCACGTGGGATCACGTGAGGCACCCCAAAATGAGAACCGTCTTTGATTTATTCCCCTTTTTCTTTTGAAAGTGCTAAGCACTATTAGGGGGTTACGTGGGATCACGTGAGGCGCCCCAAAATGAGAACTGTCTTGGGTTTATTCCCCTTTTCCTTTTGAAAGTGCTAAGCACTATTAGGGGGTCACGTGGGATCACGTGAGGCGCCCCAAAATAGGAACTGTCTTTGATTTATTCTCCTTTTTCTTTTGAAAGTGCTAAGCGCTATTAGGGGGTCACGTGAGGCGCCCCAAAATGGGAACTGTCTTTGATTTATTCCCCTTTTTCTTTTGAAAGTGCTAAGCGCTATTAGGGGGTCACGTGGGATCACGTGAGGCGCCCCAAAATGAGAACTGTTTTTGATTTATTCCCTTTTTTCTTTTGAAAGTGCTAAGCACTATTAGGGGGTCACGTAGGATCACGTAACTCGATGTCAGTTATTCCTTTTTGTTCCTCAGAGGTGCTCACATGGAAACACGTGATCTGTTACGTAGCGTTTGAACGCTAATGAATCATCAGGCCGTTCTTCTATAGTTCTGAGGAATCAAGTTCTTCTTTTGTTCTTTGCAGGGATTAAATTCTTTTTAAAGGGTTAAACCCTAGTTTCAGAGGAATTAAATTCCCATACGTTTTGTAAGAGTTAAACTCTTTTGAACTCAGTTCTTTCCCCTAGGTTTTGAATCTGCATGACAGAATCTCCCCGATTAGAATTAAATTCTCAACTTGTGGAGAGATCTGCTTCTGCAGATCTTAACCAGAGGAAGAACTAAGTTCTTTGAGAAGAGTTAAACTCTTGGTTTGAGAATTAAATTCTTTTTTTGTTTTGTGGGAGCTTTTGGGAGGGGTTTCTCTTCTTTCTAAAGAATTAAATTCTCTCTCTATATTTTTCTCCCCCCTCTCTGTGTGTATGTGTATCTCTCCTCGCTCCTATTTATATGAGAAGAAAAAGAATCAATTTGTTAAGAAAATCCCTCCTTGAGAGATCATGATTGATTTCATGATCTTTTAGATCAATCGGTAAATTTTATTCACCGTTGGATTTTTAATTCAAAGGCTCTCTGTTTAACAGAGAGGATTTTTTGTTTGTTTGACAAGATTATGAATATCTTGTTAGTTTTAACAAGATCAAAAATATATTTTCTTAATATAAAATTTAATACTATCATATCTTTTTAGTTTAACAAGATTAGGAAAATATTTTCCTATGATAGAATTTTATTCTACCAGATGATCACCGTTGGATCTTTGATCTAAAGGTTCTCTGCTTAACAGAAAAGATCTTTCTAGTTTGAGGAAGATCAGAAAAATATTTCCCTAAATAGAATTTAATTCTAGAATTTAATAGGAGTATTTTAAATTGGGGCGCTCATATGTTTTGCATGTGAGAGGCAAGCGAACTCACGTGTTTAACACGTGACCCATAGTGTGGGTTTTAGCCTGTTTATGTTCAGCGGTCATATGCTTTGCATATGAGCGCTCACGTGTTTTACACGTGAGGCCTGTTTGGCCATTGGTGATTTATTTTCTGCGCTCATATGTTTTGCATATGAGTGCTCACGTGTTTTACATGTGAGGCACATATGAGCGCTCATGTGTTTTACATGTGAGGCCTGTTTGGCCCTTAGTTATTTTCTTTCAGCGCTTACACGCTTTGCATATAAGCGCTCACGTGTTTAACACGTGAGGCCAAATTTTGAGGTCTCTCCCCCTTTTTTTATAAGGGAACAAATAGCTCTTGGCAGAAAATTTTGGCGGGAACAAATGCCCCCCACTACTTTGCCCACGTAAGTATGTACGTGAGTGAAGTAGTGCAGAGTTATGCATGACTATAGAATTGATGGCTTAGGAGACAAGTTTAGGGTTCTTGTAGCCTAAGACTTTTTTCATCTTCATGAGCCGTAGGTTCTCACAGGAATATTGTTTTCCTTACGTGTCGAGACGAATCGAGAAGTTCTCGCAGGAACATTATTTTCCCTACGAGTCGAGACGTTCGAGAAGTTCTTGCAAGGACATTGTTTTCCCTATGAGTCGAGACGAATCGAGAATTTCTCGCAAGGACACTAATTTCCTTACGAGTCGAGACGGACCGAGAAGTTTTCGCAAGGACACTAATTTCCTTACGAGTCGAAACGAACCGAGAAGTTCTCGTAAGGACACTAATTTCCTTACGAGTCGTGAGGATTCCAATGTGTGTTTTCTCTTGAGAGTCATAAGGATCTCACAAGAGAGTTTTCCCCCTTACAAATCGAGAGGACTCGTAAGTGGTCGTTTCCCTCCTTATCGATATTCGACTTTGGAGAGTGTGGCCCGTGGATAGTATGCAATAGTCCATCTTGGACCGACTTGCAAGGCCCCAGTGCTTAGGAAACAGGTCCTTAGCCCCATTGCTTAAGGCTTTTCCCTACGAGTCGAGACGAAAAGAGAAGTTCTCACAGGAACATTATTTTCCCCACGAGTCGAGACGAATCGAGAAGTTCTCGCAAGGATGTCCTAACATCACAGTTAACTCCTGCTAATAGAAGTCCGTTAGGGTCTGTTGTACTAGGGTTTTTTACCTGTCGCACCGTCGCGTTGGCCGGTGTATTCCTCGATATGCAATCTTGCTGTTCGAGTAGCCTCGCGACTGTCATGTCAATGATCCCTTCGGGGGCTGGACAAGACGTCTTCAAATAATCTTCCAGGTAATATTACCGTCGAAAGAGCAAGCGTTAGGGATATTCCATGTCGCTTTTTACTTGAGGTTAGGCTCAGTTTGGAAGCCCCGATGAGTCATGACCACTCTGCGCTGGAGTGGGATGGTCTCCGATAGTCTTTCAGGTCTCATTTGAGTTGCAGTCAAGACCCTAAAACTAGGGATCTTCCTTTACTTCGTTTGTTGACATTGTGTCTGCAATATTGCGATGAATGTCGAGGTTGTCTCTGGGTTGTCTGTAAACCGTCGAGATTTGGAACTAGGGGACTTTGCCATGGCTCCGTTTGTTGATGTCGCGCCTGTATCTTGCTGGAGGGAGGAAGAAAGCTGTTGTTGATCTCTAGGCTGTGGATGCTGCCGTCGAGACTTGGAACTAGGGACTTTGCCATGGTTCCGAGATAGTCTCTAGGTTGTCTATGAACCGTCGAGATTTGGAACTAGGGGGCTTTGCCGTGGCTCCGAGGTAGTCTCTAGGCTGTCTGTGAACCGTCGAGATTTGGAACTAGGGGGCTTTGCCGTGGCTCCGATGTAGTCTCTAGGCTGTCTGTAAACCGTCAAGATTTGGAACTAGGGGACTTTGCCGTGGCTCCGATGTAGTCTCTAGGCTGTCTGTGAACCGTCGAGATTTGGAGCCAGGGGACTTTGCCGTGGATCTGTTTTGCTGACGTCGTATATGCTTCTGGTTGGAGCGAGAAGGAACGCCATTGTCGATTTCCAGGATGTAGATGTAGCCATCAAGATCTAGCCTTCCTTTGATGAAGCCTGGTGGGACAATGTGGTTCCCTTTTCGTTTGTGCCCATGGATTGTATAGAGGGGTCGATGTGATCTCACCTGCAGGGCAAAAGTTTCATTTTTTTGTTTCTTTCCGCGATGCTTTATCATTTCAGCTTTTTATATCGCGAAAGTCGCAATTGCCCAATCATTTCGGCTATTTTTCTTTTCTTTACTCGCTGCTTTTTATTGCGAGTTGCCCTATCATTTCGGCTATTTCATATGCATTTTTAGCTCGCTGATTTTTTGCTGCGAGTATGGAACTTGCAATCTGATACCAATCTTAGCATCAGTATCGCTGCGACTGGAATATTGCCAGGAGTGAATCATCATTTGCCGTGAAAGGACTTGGAATTTGATACCGATTTAGGCATCAACATCGCTACAACTGGGATATTGCCAGGAGCGAATCATCATTTGCCTTTGTCGATTCGAACAAAGGTAGCTTAGCAAATAGGATTAAGATCCTGTCGACTAAGTCTTTTGACTTCATGAGCCGTAAGGGTCTCATAAAGGTGTTTCTCCCTACGAGTCGTGAGGATCTTATAGGTGTATTTTCTCCTTAGGAGGCGTGAGGATTCCTAAGTGTGTGTTCCCTTATAAGTCATAAGGATCTTACAAGAGTGTTTTCTTCTTATAAGTCGAGAGGACTTACAAGTGTCGTTCACCAAATGGGGAAATTTCGCACCATTGGTGGAACTTGATGGGGGAAGCGTTTATTTGTGCCCGTAGATTGTATACAAGGGTCAATATTGAACCGCTTGTAGGGCAACTGGGGAATGTGATGGCTTAAGAACAGGTTCAGATCCCTGTCACTTAAGGCTTTCTAATCCTATGAGCCGTGAGGATCTCATAATGGGGATTCTCCTTACGAGTCGTGAGGATCCCGTAAGTGTAATTTCTCCTTACGAATCATGGGGATCCCTAAGTGTGATGCTCCCTTCTGAGTCGTAAGGATCTCACGCAGGTATTTTTTTCCTTACAAGGTCGAGAGGACCTTGCAAGTGTGCATCAACTTTTTTACGAGTCCGCGCCCTTGCGGGTTTTCACAAACTCGCCGGTAGTCCTGCTGTTTTTACTCACGGAGCCCTTTCGGGTTTTCATCCATGCCCATTTCGCTTGTGGACATATCGTTTTTTTTGCACGATGAAACTCTCGAGAATAGTTTCGCCGCATGTGACCCATCTATTTGCCGGTGGGATTTGAGTTGCAGTCCTCACCGCTGGGACTTATGGACTTGCACTCCACTATCGCCGTGTTTGAGGCGATGATTGGTTCTATATTTATGTGTAGTAGTTTAACCGCAATCAGAACGGTGTCGCGTGTAGCTAGACCGAGGTGAGTACGGGTCGTCTTCAGGAAAACGTGGAACCTTTCAATCTTACTTTAGATGTGTTGAGAAAGGGGAAGAATAAAGAATGGTGGAAATAGTTTCTAGATCTACGTTAAACAAGGATGCAAAATATAGATCTAGATTAACTACGGAGGTAAGTTTAATATTAAAAGGGGGCTTATAGGGTTCATTAGGATTTAGTAGTTATGGATGATTAATTAAAGATTACTCTTTTTATCCTTTAATAGATTTAAAACTAGAACGACAGCGATGCATGTAGATTAGGGTTTCTGGAGGGAAAAGGGTTCCCACTCTTAACCCCTATCTCGACATGGAACTCCGTTCATATCTAGCCTTTACCAAAACAATTGTTAATCTAATCTCTAATCGTGGTCGCGATTATCAATGAATTGATAGCGCGCCCAATTAGGATGTTAACTATTCTTTTGATAGAGTTTATAAACTTTATAGGACTTAAAAAGAGTTTAAGGATCTTCATCATCCATTAACCTACCCTAATCCCATGAACCCTAACAAGCGAAGAATTACTCGCGCATGTTGGGAAAAGAAGAGTTGGAGAGAAAAATCATATTAAAACTACAAAGAGATAGAATAAGAAAACTACTACCTTTATTAATCAACAAAATTCATTTACACTTTGTTTCATTAGAAAATGATTACAAAAATACTAGTTTGCTTCTCGATCTCTTCTAAAGAGGTAGATGAACAGTTGATGATTAGCCTGGATGCGTGAGCCTGTCGTGGACTTCGTGATCTCTTCAGCTTGATGATTTTTCCAAGAGCCTCTCGGTTCTTATTTATAGTCCTAGAGCCAGAACCCTAGCTTCCTAATTTGGAAACCAGTGGTTAAGATCCTAACAGCAAAATCCCAACTCGTCTAAACCGCGACGGAACCGCGACCAATAGGTGGGTTTGGCCGCAGTTTCGCGGCCTTATGGTGTGATCTTTGGTTTGTTTCTCTAGGGCTTTGTTTATCTGACACGTGGTGATCTTTTAACATCTCTGGAAATTGAAAATCTTCTTTTCGTCACTGCCAGACTTGATTTCTTTAGTTTACTTTCTTAATTAGGCAGGTTTGTTTCACCAACTTTGATTTCCTTGATTTCAGCCCTGCAAATTCTGCACAATAACTCAACAAATAATATTAGTAGAGTTTGTTTCATTGAGATATTAACTTAACCATTAAGAATTGGTCAAAGGTATTTAATAAGGTAAGCATATTTAAATGGGTCAAATATTACATGGATATTATATGCTTATATTTTCCTACCAAATGTTAATTATAATATATAAACACATGAAAATAGTATTTTTACAGATAAACCCTCATATGTATCATATATTATAATAAACACCTTTTATTATATAGAAATAGTAGGAAAAATGTCATATTAAATATGCAGTTTTATCAACTGAACAAATACCCCCAAACTTATCTTTGATCGTCCCGAGCAAATTAGTTTATTCAAGAGAAGGAGAAAAAGAAAGGAGAAAGCTAAACACACTTTCGTAGGCAACACGATTGCACTGAGCGTGTGCAATAAGCCGTTAAACCTCTAGGTGTCCCTAGTAGGAGGAATGTTGTCTCCTGATGGTTTTCAACGGATTACACCCACAAAATCCTATAATAAAAGAGAGGTGGTGAAAGTTACATATAAAGATAAGAACTATAAAAGAAAGAACTTGAAAATAAGAGTTTCCAATTATACCAGCTTTTCAGTTGCTACGAGCCCTATCTTAATAGTCGTGAAGAAATGTTAGAAATCACATTATCCCTCAATAAAACATCGCCTTTAGTTTTCATTCTTACCTTTCTTCCAAACATTAATCATATATCCCTACATGTGTGAACTGAACATCTCTACACTCGGAGAATTCAATTTAAGCAATCATACTCTTGTCCATCTACCTTAGTACTTTTTAATAGATATTTAGATGGAATTTGCTCACACATTTTTCATGCGACCATTAATACTTCTTGAGGTACTAACCGACCGATTACTCATGTGCTTGCTTATTTAGGTGTATTTCCTCGTCTTGCAACACCTAAGGCTTAGCAGTGGCTCCCAAACCAGTTGGTCTAAGACACTAGGTGATAAAGCACCCTCGCTATATTTTTTTATTGCTGCCTTGGTGATAACAAAACCAGTGTTCATTTATTTATTTATTTTTCATTTTATCTTTTATTTTCCACTTTTATTTTCTTCATACTTTGGCTTTTAGACAAGAGCATTTCAAGGTATTCTCTACTATCCCGAGTTTCAAGATGTGTGTGCGTATAGTAGGGTATCAACGTTCAAATGTTTGGCTTTCAGAATAGGAACTATTTTTCAGGCTTATTTTTATCCTCAGATTAGTAGTTTCCTTCATCTTACTAATCCTTGGGATAACAGCTCATAACTACTTATTACTAGTTTCGTTTAAGAAAACATCTAATTTTCTTGCTTTTCTTAAACTATTCCTATCTTTTAAATATAATTTTTCACTTTCTACTCTTTTATTATATAAAATTTTTTGAATACCCAGTGTCAAAGATAATTCAGTGAATACAAACCCCCCCAAATTTGTTTTCAGCAGTGTCCTCACGGATGTTGTCTTTTGAGAGTATGGACCTGTATACTTGGGGAGAGAAAAAAGGGGTAAAATAATAGTTAAATGAAAACTACCCCCAAACTTGTTCTTTGGCACGCATAGATATTCAGTTAAGTCCATTTTCACTCACCTCCATTCTTAAAATGAGTAAATGTTACCAAAACATGGAGGTGAGGTGGAGGAAATTCAGTTCTGATAAAGCGGCTCCTGTAAAAATAGGAGCTCTTCCGCTGGGTCAGTAGAGAAATATGGTTTTAATCTATGCCCATTTACTTTAAAAATTGAACCGTTTTTCAAATTTTCAACTTCTACTGCCTCGTGCGGGTGTACATACAGCACCACAAAAGGTCATTTCCAACGAGATTTAAGCTTACCCGGATGAAGATGGAGACGGGAATCGTAAAGAAGGACTTGTTGCTCCAATGTGAAAGTTTTTCTAAAAAGGTTTTTATCGTGGAACACTTTAGTCCGGTTCTTTACTATCACCGCATTATCGTAAGCTTCATCGCGGAGTTCGCTTAGCTCATTTAATTGCAGCTTCCGATAGCTGCTCGCTTGATCAAAATCGAAGTTAAGCTCTTTAATAGCCCACATTGCTTTATGTTCGATCTCGACAGGAAGGTGGCATGCCTTCCCAAACACAAGGCGGTATGGAGACATACCAAGATCGGTCTTATAAGCGGTGCGAAATGCCCAAAGAGCATCCGTCAATTTGGTTGACCAATCTTTACGGTTTTTAGAAACCGTCTTCTCCAAAATTTGTTTGATCTGCCTATTTGAGATCTCAGCTTGCCCGCTTGTTTGGGGATGATAGGGCGTAGAAAGTTTGTGAGTGATTGAATATTTCCGCATTAAAGCCTCGAAAGACCGATTACAGAAATGTGTCCCGTTGTCGCTAATTATAGCGCGAGGGTGTCCGAATCGCGAAAAGATATTTTTTTTAAGGAACTTAATGACAACTTTGTTGTCATTAGTGTGACACGGTATTGCTTCCACCCATTTCGAGACATAATCAACCGCTAACAAGATATATAAATTTCCAAAAGAGTTGGGAAAATGGCCCATAAAATCAATACCCCAAACATCGAATATTTCCACAACTAATATAGGTTGGAGTAGCATCTCGTTTCTTCGTGAAATCCGACCTAAGTGCCGACACCGCGGACAAGTTTTGCAATGTTCATATGCATCTTTAAATAATGTTGGTCAATAAAAGCCACATTGCAAAACTTTCTCCGCCGGTTTTCGAGGACCAAAATGACTGCCGCATGCCTGATCATGACAAAATGATAACACACTCTTGAATTCATCGTTAGGGACACACCTGCGAATGATTTGATCGGAACAATACTTAAACAGATAAGATTCATTCTAGTAAAAGTATTTTACTTGGGATAGAAATCGAAGTTTGTCTTGTTTCGACCAATCGCTAGGAATAAGTCCCGTCGCAAGATAGTTCACAATATCTACGAACCAAGGTTCGTAGGATACAGTCAAGAGCTGTTCGTCAGGGAATGAGTCATTTATCAGCACGGTCAATGTTGGTGAAGAAGTGATGCGTGAAAGATGGTCGGCTACAACGTTTTTACATCCACTCTTGTCTCGGGTGACAAGATCAAATTCTTGTAACAATAGGATCCAACGTATTAGCCTGGCCTTAGCATCCTTCTTCGATAAAAGGTGTCTTAGGGCAGAGTGATCAGTGTAAACCACTATTGGCGAGCCAATCAAGTAGGGCCTGAATTTTTCTAATGCAAATACAACTGCCAAGAGTTCTGTCTCGGTAGTTGTGTAATTTATTTGTGCATCATTTAAGGTCCTACTTGCATAGTAAATTACATGTGGTATCTTATCAATGTGCTGTCCTAAGACCGCACCAATAGTAAAATCTGATGCATTACACATAAGCTCGAACGGGTGGTTCCAATCTGAAGATGATAGAACGGGGGCTGTAGTGAGCGATCCTTTAAGCGATTCAAAAGCAGCCTCACAATCCGAATCGAAGTGAAATGTAGTATCCTTGACCAATAGAAGAGTTAAGGGTCTAGCAATTTTGCTAAAGTCCTTAATGAATCTCCTATAAAATGCTGCATGACCAAGAAAGGATCGTATATCTTTGACGCATTTGGGACGAGGGAGGTTATGGATGACATCAATTTTTTCTCTGTCAACCTCAATACCTTTTCGTGAAATTATATGTCCAAGGACAATACCTTCTTGGACCATAAAATGACATTTTTTCCAATTCAAAATTAAGTTCTTATCCTTACAGCGGGTAAGAACCGCGTCAAGATTACGAAGGCAGTCCTCAAAGGAGTCCCCAGAAATGGAGAAATCGTCCATAAAAATTTCCAGAAAATTCTCAATCATGTCTGAGAATATCCCCATCATACACCGCTGAAATGTAGCGGGAGCGTTGCATAACCCAAAGGGCATGCGTTTATAAGCAAAAGTACCGAAAGGACAACTAAATGTGGTTTTATCTTGATCCTTTCCGGCTATGGGGACCTGGTTATAGCCAGAGTATCCGTCCAAGAAACAATAATATTCATGTCCAGCTAATCGTTCTAACATCTGGTCAATGAAAGGTAGAGGGAAGTGACCTTTCCTCATCGCGGCATTGAGTTTTCTGTAATCAATACATACGCGCCACCCTGTTTGGGTGTATGTTTGGATTAACTCATTAGCCTCATTGGTTATGACCGTGATGCCAAACTTTTTAGGGACCACGTGAATAGGACTTACCCATTGGCTATCAGATATAGGGTAAATTATACCACTATCAAGGCACTTGACGATTTCTTTCTTTACCGCCTCCTTCATAACGGGATTTAACCGTCTTTGTGGGTCTCGGGTTGGTTTGGCTTCATCCATCAGATGTATATAATGTTCAACAATTGAGGGACTAATCCCTTTGATGTCAGCCATTGTCCAACCAAATGCTTGATGATTTGATCTCAACACCGTCAAAAGTGCATTCTCTTACTCTAAGGCTAGAGAAGCGGATATAATTACGGGCAGAGTCTTATTCTCACCTAAATATGCATATTTAAGATGAGAAGGTAGCAGTTTGAGATCAAGTATTGGCGGAGAGACAATAGAAGGTGGGGGTAAGGGAATGATATTCGGACTCCCTAAGAGGTTCAAAACTTACATAGGATATTGACTCGGAAAGTGCTGCTGACTTTTGCGACGAGTCAACGAATTCAAACTCTGGGACGGACTCATTGAACATATCCTCACTATGAAGTTGTGCAAGATCAAACGATGTCTCACTAGTGTTGTCGAGATCATCAAAGCAAAGTTCCTCATCCATGCAGCTTTCGGGAGCTATCTCGTGGATGGAACAAACATCAAGCAAATGAGCAGAAGGTTCAGATAGTTGACTTCCTAGCTTGTAAATATTAAGCTCAATTGTCATCTTCACGAAGGATAAGTTCATAGAACCGTTACGACAATTAATTACAGCGTTGGAAGTTGTTAGGAAAGGTCGACCGAGTATCACCGGGATTTGGTTGTGTGGGTTTGCCACAGGCTATGTATCTAAAACAATAAAGTCCACAGGGAATATGAATTCCCCGACTTTAATTAACACATCCTCTAGTTCACCCTAAGGTTTAGTGATTGATCGGTCTGCCATCTGGAGAGTACAATGGGCGGGTTTCAACTCTCACATCCCTAACTGCTCGTATATTGAATAAGGAAGCAAGTTAACGCTAGCGCCAAGATCGAGTAAAGCACGATTAATATTTTTACTCCCAATAGAAATAGAGATGGTATGATAGCCAGGGTCCTTACGTTTCTTTGGTATTTGCTGGGTAAAAGCTGTGCTAACATTACTCGTCATGAAAACTTTTTTAGGCACTTGAGTTTTTCTCTTCCTAGTGCACAAGTCTTTAAGGATTCTTGTATAAGATGGGACTTGTTGAATAGCATCTAGGAGAGGATTATTTACGTTAACTTGCTTAAACATTTCCACAATCTTCTCCATTTATGGGTTAGGTCTGTTGGCCCTTAATCTGTTTGGAAATGGAGCTTGATCAATAAGTTTTTGGTCCAACATTTATGGAGAAGATTGTAGGGACGGTTTCGATCCCAAAATTGGAGTGGGAATCGTCTTAGATAGATTGGGCGAAGTGTTCGAGCCTTGGGGAAAATGGAGAATAGGCTCGGATGAAGGTGGGAGACTAGACGAATTAGGGGAAGAAGTAGAAGCCGGGGTATCATTGGTATCACTAACATCATCAAATTGCTCACCCACTTGGTTATTCAGCATTTTTCCCGATCTCAATGTAGTAATGACACTCACGTTATGATTTTGTGAGTGGTCAGGATTCGGTAGGGGTTGAGATGGGAGTTTCCCTTTCTCTCTCGCACTCATTGCGGCGTTCAACTGTGCAATTTGGTTTTCTATTGATTTAATACTCTCATCGTAGGAGGTGGAGTCTTTCTTTATGGTATCAATAGAAGACCTCACATCAGCCGACATTTGAATGGAATGTTTCATAAACAAATCCAAAGTTTGTGCGAGTGAAGAGTTATCAGTACCGGCCAATTGCGGTGCAGAAGTGTTGGCCGGATTTTGAAAATTTTGTGATTTAAAGGGGTGCTGACTTTGTGGTTGTGGTTGCTGTGGAGGAGGTCTTTGATAATTGCTTTGGAACTTGTTTTGATTTTAGGGTTGGTTTCGGTTCCAAGTAAAGTTAGGATGATTCCTCCATCCTTGATTGTACGTGGAAGAATAAGGATCGTTTCTAGGTCGCTGCTGAAAGGCAGCATTAGTTTGCTCGTGACCTTGAAACGATGTATTCATAGGACATTCTTCCGTCAAGTGTGAAGGATCTGAACAGCAACCACACACAGTCTTGGGTAGCGTGACCTGATTTAGGGAGACTGATGAGAATTTGTTCTCAATAGCGTCGAGTTTCTTCTGCATCGCTGCCATTTCAGCTTTTACTGCGATAGAAATATCGAGCTGATGAATACCTCCCCTAGATGAAGGCGGTCTTACGCTTTCCCACTGCAAAGTGTTTTCAGCGAGGTCTTCTAGATATTTCCAAGTTTCACCATCATCTTTAGACATGAAATTGCATTGACAATTTATTTCAAGCATCTGCTTTGTCGCTGGATTAATGCCCTCATATATAATTCGGCACAAATCCCATCTATGTATTCCATGATGAAGACATTGGACAAGTAGATCCTTGAAACGTTCAAAGCACTTCCAAAATGGTTCATTGGGAAGCTGGGTAAACTGGTTGATCTCGCTCCTAACACGGGCAGTCTTATGGTTTGGGTAAAACTTCTTAAGAAATGCTATTACGAATTCATCCCAACTAGTGATAGAGTGTGCGGCAGTATTATAAAGCCATTTTTCTGCCAAGTCGCACAGAGTGAATGGGAGAAGACGCAACGCATAGCATCCACAGTCAGTTGTGAAGTACCCATCATTACGCACACGTTTTTGAATTTAGTGATGAAAACGTACGCGTCTTCAGACTCTAGCCCGTGAAATTTGGACAACAGATTGATGTAGTGGGGTTTAATTTCAAAATTATCCCCGTTGGCTGGTGGAATAGTAAGCAAGTGGGAAGTGGACCACGGATAGGATAGCATCTTTCTTGGAGAAAGATGCGCGGTGGATTCTGCTCACCTACGGGTGGTGGCTGCATGGTGTTATAATTTGATGGAGTACCATCCATCTAGGTCAATGTGGTGGATGGTGGGGAAAAAGAAGATGAAGAAGTACCGACCTCGGAGTTGATAGCAGGAACGCGGACAAGACGGGCACTAGAATCCCGTGTCCAGCCAAGCATGCACTAAGCGGGTTTAGCGCAAGTGGCAGCGTGTGTACTTTAAAATTGGTTTGTTTTGAAAAGTGTGTCGGAGTTAGACAAATCACATAAAATATGCACAAACAACCCTAGAACTAAGATTACCTAGGTCAAGTCTCTAGACCGCTCCTAGAGTTCCAAAGGCCAAGCCGTAGGATCAATCCTCTACCACCTCTTTACCACTCTTGTGGCCAGGTAAGTGCCATGTAAGTGGGAGGTATCCGTTTATACAAATCACCGAAAATAGCGGGCCTTAATTAAATAACCACTTGCCTTTGACACACTTGCCTAGGCACCACAAAAATAATGCAAATAAGCAATAAATTACCCACGACCTTCTTCTGTTCTTATTGAGCGCGACAGTCCTTAGAGTCTTGTCTAGATATTTTTTAAATTAATGTAGGGTTGATGCAAATGCTCGGTTTGTGATTTATGGGGCTTAGGAAGGGTGATAAAATCCCTACCTAATCTGAATTTTGGTCTTGCCCCTTAAAAATCCGTATTAAAATATGAATTAACAAACCAATCACAAAACTTTGCAAAAAGATTTTTGAGCGGAAAATTTTTGCAAAGAATCCTGCAGAAAAGATATTTTATTGGATTCCAGCCTGGATGATCAGCCTGGATGCGTGAGCCTGTCGTGGACTTCGTGATCTCTTCAGCTTGATAATTTTTCCAAGAGGCACTCGATCCTTATTTATAGTCCCAGAGCCAGAACCCTAGCTTCCTAATTTGGAAACCAGTTGTTAAGATCCTAACAGCAAAATCCCAACTCCCAACTTGTCTAAACCGCGGCGGAACCGCGGCCAATAGGTGGGTTTGGCCGCGGTTCCGCAGCCTTATGGTGTGATCTTTGGTTTGTTTCTCTGGGGCTTTGTTTATCTGACACATGGTGATCTTTTAACATCTCTAGAAACTGAAAATCTTCTCTTCGTTACTGCCAGACTTGATTTCTTTAGTTTACTTTCTTAATTAGGCAGATTTGTTTTACCAACTTTGATTTCCTTGATTTCAGCCCTGCAAATTCTGCACAATAACTCAACAAATAATATTAGTAGAGTTTGTTTCATTGAGATATTAACTTCACCATTAAGAATTGGTCAAAGGTATTTAATAAGGTAAGCATATTTAAATGGGCCAAATGTTACATGGATATTATATGCTTATATTTTCCTACCAAATGTTAATTATAATATATAAACACATGAAAATAGTATTTTTACAGATAAACCCTCATATGTATCATATATTATAATAAACACCTTTTGTTATATACAAATAGTAGGAAAAATATCATATTAAATGTGCAGTTTTATCAACTGAACAGGCGACGTTGTTAGTTTAGGGACATCTCGGTCCGTTGTTACTTTAAAGACATCTCGGTCCAATGTTAGTTTAAGGACATCTCGGTCCATTGTTAGTTTAAGGACATCTCGGTCCGTAGCTAGTTTAAGGACATCTCGGTCCGTAGCATTTTGAGGCGAGGTTTTGCTGGATACTACTTATAGAGTTTTAGCGATTAGACACGAGCGTCGTCATCCATCATTAATCTGAGCCGTGACTTGTCAGGCGTAGTATTTCTTAAGGAACCGGCCGTTTATTGGCCGGAAAGGTCTTTCGCCATGCATATCCATGAGCAAGTAGGCCCCACCTTGGTAGACTTTGTCTATGATGTACGGGCCCTCATAGTTCGGCTCAAATTTCCCCCGTTTAGCACGATTGGGGATTATAGGTCTTTTTACGACTTGCACGAGTTTGCCTTGGCGGAATGTTCTCGACCTAGTCAATCTTTCGTATGAGCGCGTCATCCTTGCTTTTTAAGCTTCTAGGTTTTGCTGCGCCATGAGACGAGTTTCATCAAGGGCGTCTAGCTCCTCAAACCGAAGATGGGCATTCTCTTCATCCGTTAGTTCGTACCGAACCGCCACTCGTAGAGAGGGTAGCTCTATCTCCAAGGAAAGTACCGCTTCCGTGCCTAATACTAACGCAAATGGCGTTGTGTTCGTGGCCGTCTTGAACGTAGTCCGATAGGCCCAGAGAGCTTCATGCAATCTCTCGTGCCAGTCCTTTTTTATTTCCGGACACCGTTTTCTTTATGATCTTTGTCAAGGTCTTGTTGAAAGCCTTAGCTAGACCGTTAGCTCGAGGATTATAGACCGAAGAGTATCTCCAATCTATTTTATGCTGCTGTGCGAAGTGGCTGATCTTATGGCTTCTGTAGGCTGACCCGTTATCCGAGATGATCCACCGCGGAGTGCCGAACTGGTAGATGACATGTGTCTTGAAGAAATGGAGGATGTTCTCCATCTTCACCTCTCTTAACGGTATTGCTTCTGCCCATTTAGAGAAGTAATCGATTTTTGCTAGTATGAACCGATGTCTCTTGGATGATGCTGGTTCGATGGGCCCGATTATATCGGTTCCCTACATTTCAAATGGCCAGCTAGCCAATGTCGGGTGTAGTGAATTCGGATGCTGGTGGATGAAATCCTCATGAATTTGGCACGAGTGACACTGCTTCGCATATTCGAGACAGTCCTGAATTATCGTGGGCCAATAGTAGCCCATTCTTTTGATCTTCTGCTTCATCTTTGGCCCAGCTTGATGGAAACCACAGAGTCCGTCATGAGTTTCTTGAACGACCTTTTTTTGTTCTTCCGGTCCCAGGCATCTCAGCCACAGACAGTCGAACGATCTCTTATAGAGAGTATCATTGACGAAGGCGAAGGACAGGGCTCGCTTCATGAGCTGATGTCTTGATGACGCTTCTTCGGGCGTTCAATGGGATTTGAAGTGGTCTATAAAGACTTCTCTTCAATCTTTAGCCTTTTCTTTCTGCTCTATTTGGAAGGCCGCTTGTTCGGTTGTTTCCTCTTCTTTAGACGTCTTCAGAGATATCTCTGCCGGTGCGAGAATCCGACGGCTTTGCACAATGATCCTTACGTCATCGAGGTTTTCGTCGGCCAGTTTTTTAGCAAGCTTGGCTAACGCACCCGCCTTACTATTTTCCGCACGCGGTATGCTTTCCAGGATGTAGGAGGGGATTTGAGTCAGCAATTGTTGTACTCTTTCGCCATATTTTACCAACTCCGGTTTGCACGTCTGATAGTCGCCATTTACTTGGCTAACGATCAGCTGGAAGTCTCCATATATGAGAAGGTTTTTGATCCCCATGTCAACAGCGATCTCAAGAACTGCTATCAAACCTTCATATTCCGCTTCGTTGTTTGTTCTTGGCTCCGTTAAGGAAAGGGCAAAACGCATTATCTCTCCTTGTGGAGTCACAAAAATAAGGCCTACTCCGGCTTTGATTATGGGGGTGCTTTACTTCCGCCTCTTCATAGACGATGCCCCATCGAAGTAGAGTTCCTATTAGGTATCATTCCCTTCCTTCTCCCCGTCGATTGTGTTGAACGAAAAATCATCTAGCAATTTGCAATTTAAGGGAGAATCGGCAGGTATCAGATGCTCAGCGAGGAAGTCGGCGATGGCCTGGCTTTTCACTGCCTTGAGAGGTCGATATGTTATCGAGAACTTCATTAAGAGGAAGGCACATTTGGTAAGCATTCCTGTTAGTATGGCTCTTTATATCAAGTACTTAAGATGATCCACCTTTGATATGAGATGAACCTCATGTGCCAATGCATAATGCCTGAGCTTCGCTATCGTGAAGATCAGTGCCAAGCGATGCTTTTCAATGGGGGAGTAGTTGTTTTCCGTCCCCAGAAGAACTCGACTCAAATAGTAGAGAGCTCTCTCCTTCCCTTGGTCTTTCTCTTGTGCCCATAGCACGCCTAAAGAACCCTCAAGGGTTGTTGTGTACAGGATGAGGGGCTTTCCCTTAACCGGGGCGGTCAGTACCAGTGGATTCTGCAGGTATTGCTTGATTTTGTCCCGTGCACTTTGGCATTTCTGATCCCAGACGAACATGGTTCCCTTCTTCATTAGATGGTTGTAGGGACGACATTTACCGGAGAGGTTGACTTTGGGGTTTGACATCTGTTTAGGCATCTGTATCGCTCCAACTGGGATATTGCCATGAGCGACTCATCATTTGCCTTGAGAGAAGACTCGGAATTTGATACCAATTTAGGCATCAGCATCGCTACAACTGGAATAGTGCCAGTAGCGAATCATCATTTGCCCCTGTCGATTTGGACAAAGGTGGCTTAGTAGACAGGGTTAGGATTCTATCGACTAAGACTTTTGACTTTATAAGCCGTAAGGGTCTCATAAAGGGTTTTCTCCCTACTAGTCGTGAGGATCTCGTAGGCGTATTTTCTCCTTAAGAATCGTGGGGATTCCTAAGTGATGTCTTCTCTTGTAAGTCGTAAGGATCTTCCAAGAGTGTTTTCTCCTTATAAGTCGAGAGGATCTACAAGTGTTATTCACCATATGGGGACATTTCTTGCCATTTGTAGAACTTGGCAAAGAAATATTTATTCATGCCCATAGATTGTATACAAGGGTCAATATGGACCGCCTATAGGGCAATTTGAGAGATATGACGGCTTAAAAACAAGTCTAGATCCTTGTAACTTAAGGCTTTTGAATCCTATGAGCCGTGAGGGTCTCACAGGGGGATTCTCCTCACGAGTCATGAGGATCTCGTAAGTGTATTTATTTTAATGAGGTTGCGCCCTTCCGGGTTTTCACAAGTGTTCATCTCAGAAAACTGCATTTTAATACCGCTCATTCATTATCTATTTTGTGATTTATCGTTGCTATTAATCAGTGTCTGCTCAGTAATTACAGTTTACAGGTATTCGTGATTAAATACTGGAAACCAACTCAATATCACGGATATAGAATTTGGGAGCCGACACTGCAAACAGAACAGAAAACTGACCTATATCCAAAGAGCTTTTGCAAAATAAATGTGTGCACACAATTTTGGTCCAACACAATGCAAGTGTACACACGCTCTTAGGCACCAGGACCGCGGTGGGCACATGGAGGGACAAGAGTTATTAATGCGAAAAGTTTTGATATGATGTGTTGCTTCATGTTCTCTCCAAATCTCTGAATGCAAACTGATTGATCTCAAAAACTATCTATTACCGCAATCAAGAACGGCGTCGCATGTAGCTAGCCGGTGAGTACGGGTCGGTCCATAGGGATGTTGTGAATTTCCTAATCGCTCAAACGAGTTAATTCCGATGGGTGTTCGGATTGATTATTAAATCTAAAAACTAAATCTATCTATACTAAGAATATCTAGATCTAAATCTTGCTAGGGTTAGGTTTAGGAATGGTTTGGAAATGTAAATAAATCTCAACGCTTTCTATACCCAAATTAGGATCTAAGAGGAGTTATGGTAATTATCAATAAAGGGGATTAGATCCATTCGGGAGGGTGTTCCTTCCTCTAGGTTCTTGTCCTTCCTTTATCGATCCTTACCCTAACCTCCATGGAAAACATCACAACCAGACCTTTATACTACGGTATCACCGCTACCTCGTGGGATAGGATGCCGTAGGGAGCGGTATGCGCATGTATACATGGAGTCCTATTAAAAAGTATGATGGGCAAGAAAGGGATGAGAGATCTCATCTCTCGAAAGCCTTCCCCAAAGCTAACCCTAACAAGCTAGGAGACTACTCGCTCATTAGGGAATTTAAAAACATTTATCTAGGGCAGAGAATGAAAATTACCTAGGGCAAGAATTGAAATATAAACTAGGGCAATTAAATAAATCTACTTACTTTACAGATGGCTCTCTCCAAACATTTACACAGGGTTGTCAGATCTGAATAGATGATATGAAAAGAGGCATCGATGCTCTCCAAAAGAATTCTAAATTTTATTCATAAAAAGAGGCATAGGGAGGCATATGGAGGCATAGCCTAATACAATGATTTAGGCTTCTATTTATAGGAGATAGAAAACCTAGGTTACAATTGACTTGCATGTCTGCATTTACCAAAATAACCCTAGGAAGACCAGTCCAAGCCGCCACCAAAAACATGGTAAAATTTTCCACAAGTAAGGGCTCTATACGGCCGCGGATCCGCGGCCGCAACAGGGGTTGGGCCGCGGTTCCGCGGCCCAATAAGGAGCTGAGATCTTGAGTTTTCTTGTGATGGTCTTAGGCTTTTTGGGCTTCCTGTATCTTTGGTTCTTATCTCCATTTTGCTTCTAGGTCTTCTCCAGATCTTCCAGTGAATACTTGTAGTGGACTTTTACTGTTTCTTCGTGCCGCTTCCTTTATACTCGGTGAACTGTTGTTCGTTGTTCCTCAAAATGTAGGCGCGATCACGATTTCACCATTTATCATTCGTAGTCTCACTTTTGCATTGTCTTTTCATTGTTTTCACTGTTTTAGATCCAAGAACCTGTAACCTGTAATATGTAGCAGACATGCTTCAAAAGCACCTGTTTATTTATAAAACGAATAAGAATGGGGAATATAATAATGCAATATTATGGTATGAACAAATACCCCCAAACTTATCTTTTGCTCGTCCTCGAGCAAACTTAGTTTTATTCTCGACAAAAACCTAACCGCACTTTCGCAGGGAAACGCGATTGCACTGAGCACGTGCAACAAGCCGTTAAACCTCTAGGTGTCCCTAGTAGGAGGAGTGTTGTCTCCTGAGGGTTTTCAGCGGATACTACCCACAAAATCCTATCAATTTGGTTTTTCGACTTTTGTTCTCCAATTAGGTTTTCTAACAAGGAATTCTATTATCATCGACTCGTAAATTATCCACCCATATTCTTCACACTTCCTCATCATCTAACTTAAGATTATATATGTTCTATAGACTTACTTAGCTTTCGGCATCTCTTAAGTTTTCCTTATAGGGTTCCATCTCCACTTAGGAATTTCTATCAACTCTACTAAAGATAAAAGTTCTATTCTTCACTCCTTTCTCTCATCTAAACTCCAATCACATACCCCACGTGTGTGTATAAATCACCCCTATACTTGAAAATTCAAATCAAGCAATCATGCCCTTGTCCGTTGTTCAAAGTACTTATTAGTAAGTGAATTTTTAATTGAATTTTTGCTTACACATCCTTCATGCGACCGTTAATACTTTTTGAGATACCAACGACCGATTCCAAGATGTGTTTGCACATTAAAGCGTAATTTCTAGTCTTGCAACACCCAAGGCTTTTTAGCAGTGACTCCCAAACCAGTTGGTCTAAGGCACTAGGTGATGAAGCACCCTCGCTAAATATTTTTCTATTTTTGCAGCCTTAAGCAATCACAAAAACCAGTGTTCATTTTTTTTCCTTTATTCACTTTTTTTTCCTTTTATTTTCATTGTACTAAGGACTTTAGACAAGAGCATTTCAAGGTCTCTTCTACTATTCCAAGTTTCAAGGTGCGTGATTGTGCAAATTGTAGGGTATACATTTTCAGAATCCAGACTTAAGCTAGGAATTATTTTTCAAACTTACACTTTAATAAAGATATCAATACTTTTCCTTTGTTTCGACTTAGCCCAAAAAGTTAACTCAAAATTTGCCTATTTCTAAATAAACTACAAAGACATATACTTTCTACCGCTAAAGTTTAAGGAAGGTTATCTTTAGGGTTTTTAATTTACTATGTCTAAGATCTAATTGTTCCTAGCTAGTTAACCTATCTGTCAAACTCTAGTCAAATAAGCCAAAATTGAATACATTAATTTTTATAATTTTTGAAATTTTTCAATTTTTATGGGTTTTCAAATAAGTATGCAAATGCAAAAATATACATATGAATGCGAAGGAAGAAAACGTACCGAGCATACCCCCAAACTTAAAATTGACAGTGTCCTCACTGTCATGCTACACCAAGAGGGTCAAAATTGTCGGCACTCCCTTGTTTATTTATTTATAATTTTTTTTTATTTTTTATTGTTAAAAGAAAAACAAAAATATATATACAACAAGGTTCCCCCCTCCCCAACTTAAGCTTGGCCTTAGATAAGCCAAAGGTTAGCACCAACCATTCAAAAATCTTATCGGGATAATGGTCGAGTTGGTGAAAGAATGGAGTGGAAAGAAAGGAAATGAGAAGCACACGAGACCGTGTAGGAAGAAAGGTAGAATATGGTCTCGGTGGAGGAGAAGAATGGCGGAAAAGAGAAAGAAGGGTAGCACGATCTTGAGGGTGTAAATCGAGTGAATAAATTAGCGCAATTTAGGATGACCGATGTGTTAAAAGTGATTGTGCTAATCTATCAACCCGTCGAGAAATGAGGTCAAATCCCTCAAGATTCGCAAGAAAACATGGGTCCGTCGAACTTGGTATTGGAGATGAAAGCGTAACGGTCTCTTGTAAGGTCGGAATGATAGGAAGGACGAAAGGGAGTGAATTAGGGATAGGCTCATTCTCATCGTAGTAAACTGTCTCGAATTTGAAAGATTCCATCAATGGTTCGAAACGACTGTAAGCAATCGAGTCTGATGGTTCAACTAACTCATCTGAAAATTCAAAGGACTCAAACTCGGGCGGTGAGTCTTCAATATCGTCCGAAAAAGTGAAACACTCGTAAGTGTTCTCGTCTGTGAGAACCGTGTCAGATTCAAAGGGAAATTTTTCAAGCTCACAGTCTTCAAGCGTGATCTTTTGCGTGGTCGGAACGATGGAAAGAAGGGAGGGTGATATAACACTTAAAGGTTCAGGAGGATGAATTGGAAAATCCGACATATCAAATAAAAATGGTTCAATCTCAATATTATCCTCAATACTCTCTGTTCCCCTCCGAACGGCGGCCTGCGACGTTAGGACGTCACGTGCCTGAGGTTCGGGGCAGATGCTATTTGGTTTTTATCCGTCCACCTCTTCGAAGATGCCAAGTTGATTTATGGCACCGTGTATCGAAGGTTTAGACGGATGCGGCCGATGTAGCAGACTTTGTCAGATTCCCCCTCGCTTGAGGGGTTTTTGATTGTGGGGACGCTCTTCCCTGCAGGCGCAAGCCCCTGCAGTTAATTACGCTACCGCTTTGCGGTAACAACTTTCTCCTTCTCCAGAATTTCACTTCGTGTCGTGTGTGTTTGTTTTGTTTGTGGCTGCCCGTGGATTGTATACGGAGACTGAGTAATGCCGTCGCCCGTAGGGCGTGGATTAGTCCAAATCCGTATTTACTTAGATTTGGGTTTGGTGTTTTTAGTTTAAGGATGCATTAGTCGCGTTGCGACTAAGATCAACTTAAACATTCGTCAAGGATACGTTAGTCTTGCTTTGGACTAAGATCAACCTGAAGTGGTGATTCATTTAATTTATGGCCATCGGGACTCATCACCTCTCTAACATCGTTGAAGGATTACAACGATAGGTGTCAGAGGAGCTCAGAGATGTACCCTTGAACCAAAGCTGATTGAGGGTTTTATAGTCCATTTAAGTGCTTAAGGATACGTTAGCCGTATTTGGGGCTAAGATCAACTTAAACGGGATCGTTTAGATCCGGCAAAAGAGCAATTGGCTCTATTGTTCCAGTTTAGGGACGTAGTGGTCCCTTATTAGTTTAGGGACGTCTCGGTCCGATACCAGTTTAAGGACGTAGTGGTCCATTATTAGTTTAGGGACGTTTCGGTCCGATGCCAGTTTAGGGACGTAGTGGTCCATTTCGATGTGTGGTCGTTGGGACCCGTCACCTCTTTGACGTCGTTGAGGAATTACAACGACGGATGTCAAAGGAGTTCGGAGATGTACCCTCGAACCGGATGTAGATTGATTTAGGAGAGCCATTTTGCTCAGTCAATTTAATTTAAGGACTTATGGCCAAAATTGGGCTAAGTCCAGTTGAAATGTTCAACATTTTATTTGCTTTTGCATTGCATTTCTTTTTTTATTTTTATTTTTATTTGGGCCTTGCCCAGAAAGGATGCAGAGTATCAATTTGTTTTGGGCTCTACCCTTTTAGGAATGATGCAAGGTATCAATTTTATTTGGGCTCTGCCCTTATATAAAGGATGCAAAGCATCAATTTATTTGGGCTCTGCCCATTTATTGCCTTGCAATTTATTTTGGCCTGTCAGGTCATTTTGATTTGGGCCTGGCCCTTCAAATAGTGCAAAGCACCAAGAATCTTTTGGATTCAAGAAAATGAGTGCAGAGCACTTTTTAATGATCTAAATTTAGATCAAAGAAGAGAAAAGAAAATCTTTTCTTTCTTTCTGTCTCAGAGAACCAGAGGTTCATAGCAAGTGCAAGGCACTATTTTTATTTATTTATTTATCTGAGAACCAGAGGTTCATAGCAAGTGCAATGCACTATTTTTATTTATTTATTTATCTGAGAACCAGAGGTTCATAGCAAGTGCAAGGCACTATTTTTATTTATTTATTTATCTGAGAACCAGAGGTTCATAGCAAGTGCAAGGCACTATCTGTTGTGCGCACGTGCGTTGCACGTGGTGCCGCATGGCGGGCACACGTGCGTTGCACGTAGCGCACATGGCGCTTGCGCATATGCGCATTATGGAGGAGCATGCTCCTATCTTGGAGAACTAAGCTCCTTTGAGTATTGAATCCTTTGAGGATTTTTACTCTACCCTTTCTAAGAGGTATCCCCTCTTATTTATATGGGAGTGGTAGAGAAGCCAGCTCTCCTTTTCCCGATGTGGGACTAAAAAATGCATTCCCCATGTAGTAGAGCATTACTTTAGATTACACGTGTATAACACATTTGCTCATAATTTTTGATCTCGGATGAATTATGAGGCCCATAATATATCAAATCGAAGGTCTTTTCGAGATGCTTTCAATATCATCAGAATTTAGCTGTTTTTCGTTCCGGAGTTTGTCAAAATACAGCTCGGAAAATACTGGTTCGCATCTTCTTCCTTAAATCACATGTGCATAGACATTTGCTCATAACTTTTGATCCCGGATGAATTATGAGGCCCATAATATATCAAATCGAAGGTTTTATCGAGACGCTTTCGATACAAATAGAATTTATCCATTTCTCATTCGGGAGTTTGTCAAAAAACAGCCCGGAAGATACTGGTTCGTATTTCCTTAAGCGTATCGCTGCCATTTGATACCTTGGACTCTTTTGCGCGGAAATTTTTGGTGGGAACAAATGCCCCCCACTACTTTGCCCACGTAAGTATGTACGTGGGTGAAGTAGTGCAGAGTTATGCAGAGTTATGCATGGCGTATGGCCAGTTTTGGGTTGATGTATCACTTTCAGAATCTTGATCTGAGAAGATAACGAGCGGACACAAGCGTCGTCATTTATCTTTGACTCAAATCTCAACTCTTAAGGGATATAGTTCCAACCCTTAACTCCATGAGCCGCATCCTTCTATTTCTTTTTTTTGTCTCACTCTGGCGTGGAGTAGTTCATACGCTTATAAGTAAGTTCTCCATTTCAGTGGCATGTAGCTTTGGCAAGTGTGGCCCATAGATGGTCGGCCCATCTTGACTTCTTTGCAGGGCAGTGATGGCTTAGGAGACAGGGGTAGGATCTGCCACCTAAGGCTTTTCAACTTTACGAGCCGTGAGGGTCTCATAAAGACTTTTCTCCCTACGAGTCGTGAGGATCTCGTAGGTGTATTTTCTCCTTGGGAATCGTGAGGATTCCTAAGTGTGTTTTCTCTTATAAGTCGTAAGGATCCTATAAGAGAGTTTTTCCTCTTACGAGTCGAGAGGACCCGTAAGCGGTTGTTTCCCTCCTTATCGAGATTCGACTTTGGAGAGTGTGACCCGTGGATAGTATGCAAGAGACCGTTTTGGGCCGACTTGCAGGGTCCCAGTGCTTAGGAAACAGGTTTTTTAATCCCTACTGCCTAAGGCTTTATCTCACGAGTCGAGACGCATCGAGAAAATCTCGCAAAGACATCAATTTCCTCACGAGTCGAAACGGATCGAGCAGATCTCGCAAGAACATCTTAACGTCGCATTTAACCTCTGCTCTTTACGACAGAAGCCCGTTAAGGTTGGTGGTACTTAGGGTTTTGGCCATCGTACCGTCACATAAGCTGATATAGTCCTCGATAGGCAATCGTGCTGTTCGAGTAGCCCCGCGACTGCCGTGTCTCTGATCCCTTCGGGGGCTGGACAAGACGTCTTCAAGCAATCCTCCTTGGCAGTTTGACCGTCAGAAGAGCAAGCGCTAGGAATTTGCCATGCCGCTTTTTACTTGAGGTTAGGCTCATTTTGGAGAGCCCCGATGAGTCATAACCACTCCGCGCTGGTGTGGGGATGATCTCCGATAGTCTTTCGGGCTTTATATGAGTTGCCGTTAAGACCCTGAAGCTAGGAATTTGGCCTTTGCTTCGTTTGCTGGCATTGCGTCTGCTGTATCGAGACGAATGTTGCGGTGGGAACTAGGGATTTTGCAGTGGCTCCGTTTGTTTGATGACGTTACGTCTGCTGTGTCGAGACGAACGTTGGGGTGACATCTCGTCTGCTGTATCGAGACGGACGTCGAAGTGGTGACCACTCCACACTGGTGCGAGATGATCTCCGATTGTCTTTCCGGCTTTATATGACTTGCCGTTAAGACCCTGAAGCTAGGAATTTAGCCTTCGCTTCGTTTGCTGGCATTGCGTCCTCTGTATCGAGACGAATGTCGTGGTTGTCTCTAGGTTACTGGTGAACCGTCGAGGTTTGGAACTAGGGATTTTGCCGTGGCTCCGTTTGTTTGATGACGTTACGTCTGCTGTGTCGAGACGAACGTTGGGGTGACATCTCGTCTGCTGTATCGAGACGGACGTCGAAGTGGTGACCACTCCACACTGGTGCGAGATGATCTCCGATTGTCTTTCCGGTTTTATATGACTTGCCGTTAAGACCCTGAAGCTAGGAATTTAGCCTTCGCTTCGTTTGCTGGCATTGCGTCCTCTGTATCGAGACGAATGTCACGGTGGGAACTAGGGATTTTGCCGTGGCTCCGTTTGTTTGATGACGTTACGTCTGCTGTGTCGAGACAAACGTTGGGGTGACATCTCGTCTGCTGTATCGAGACGGACGTCGAAGTGGTGACCACTCCACACTGGTGCGAGATGATCTCCGATTGTCTTTCCGGTTTTATATGACTTGCCGTTAAGACCCTGAAGCTGGGGATTTAGCCTTCGCTTCGTTTGCTTTGGTGTGTCTGAATCCCTGCTGGAGGAAGAACGCTGAGGTTGACATTTCGTCTACTGTATCGAGACGAACGTCATGGAGGTGACCACTTCATGTGAGATGGTCTCCGATTGTCTTTCCGGTTTTATGTGAGTTACCGTTAAGACGTCGAAGTTAGGAATGTGGCCTTCGCTTCGTTTGCTTTGGTGTGTCCAAATCCTGTTGGAGGAAGAACGCCGGGGTTGATATATCGTCTACTGTATGGAGACGAACATCAAGGAGGTGACCACTTTCTGTGAGATGGTCTCCGATTGTCTTTTCGGTTTTATGTGAGTTACCGTAAAGACGTTGAAGCTAGGAATGTGGCCTTCGCTTCGTTTGCTTACACTGCGTCTGGTATATTGAGACGAATGCTGAGGTGGAGCTGGGATTTTGCCATCACTCCGCTTTGTTTCGACCATGGGGTCTTTTGTTAACTTTGCATGTACACCCCGCTGGGCTGCGAAGGAACGCCGTTGTTGACATTGCGTCTGTTGTAACGAGACGAATGCTAAGGTGGAGTTGGGATTTTGCCGTTACTCCGCTTTGTTTTGACCGTGAGGTCTTTTGTTGACGTTGCATCTGCCTCCAGCTGGACTGCGGAGGAACGCTGTTGTTGACATTGCGTCTACTGTATCGAGACGAATGCTGAGGTGAAGCTGGGATTCTGCCATCGCTCTGCTTGATGGTGTAACATCTGTGTCCTGTTGGAATGAGGAGGCACACCGTTGTTGGTCTCCAGGCTTTAGACGTGGCCATTGAGATTTGGAACTAGGGACTTTGTCATGGTTCCGTTTGTTGCGATTCTGAGGTCAGTTGTTGACGCCATGTCTGCATCTAGTTGAAGTGAGGAGAAACGCCGTTGGTGATCTTTAAGTTGTCGATATTGACGTCGAGACCCTGAAGTTAGGGACCTTCCTTTGCTTCATTTGTTGACATCGTGTCTGTAATATTGCGACAAATGTCGAGATGGTCTCTAGGTTATCTATGAACCGTCGAGATTTGGCTTCGCTTTCTGGTGGAGCCTGTTGGGAAGGTATTGTTCCCTTTTTATCTGTGCCCCTGGATTATATACAGGGATCGATGTGATTTCACCTGTAGGGCAAAAGTTTCATTCTTTCATTTTTTTTTATTCTTTCCGCGATGCTCTATCATTTCAGCTTTTATATCGCGAAGGTCGCGATTGCCCAATCATTTCGGCTATTTTTCGCGGTGCCCAATCATTTCGGCTGTTTATTTTATTTTTACTCGCTACTTTTTATTGCGAGTTGCCCAATAATTTCGGCTGTTTATTTTATTTTTACTCGCTGTTTTTTATTGCGAGTTGCCCAATCATTTCGGCTATTTCATATGCATACATTTTTACTTGCTGATTCTGTTTGCAAGTTGCCCCATCATTTCGGCTATTTTGTATACATTTTTTTTTTTGGCTCGCTGATTTTTTTTTTTTTGCGAGTAGGGGATTTGGGATCTGATCCCAATCTTGGCATCAGCATCGCTGCGACTGGGATATTGCCAGGAGCGAATCATCATTTGTCGTGAAAGGACTTGGAATTTGATACCGGTTTAGGCATCGGCATCACTGCAACTGGGATATTGCCAGGAGCGAATCATCATTTGCCATGAAAGGACTTGGAATTTGATACCGATTTAGGCATCAGCATCGCTACAACTGAGATATTGCCAGGAGCGAATCATCATCTGCCATGAAAGGACCTGGAATTCGATACCGATTTAGGCATCAGCATCGCTACAACTGGGATATTGCCAGGAGCGAATCATCATCTGCCATGAAAGGACTTGGAATTTGATATCGGTTTAGACATCAACATCGCTACAACTGGAATATTGCCAGGAGCGAATCATCATTTGCCTCTGTCGATGTTGAACAAAGGTGGCTTAGTAAACAGGGTTAAGGGTCCTGTCGGCTAAGGCTTCTGACTTCATGAGCCGTAAGGGTCTCACAAAGGTATTTCTCCCTACAAGTCGTGAGGATCTTGTAGGTGTGTTTTCTCCTTGGGAATCGTGAGGATTCCTAAGTGCATGTTCTCTTGTAAGTCGTAAGGATCATACAAAAGGGTTTTCTCCTTATAAGTCGAGAGGACTTACAAGTGTTGTTTGCTGTACAAGCATATCCCTAGTCACGGATGGGACTTTGTTAGGGAAATATTTATTCGTGCCCGTGGATTGTATACAAGGGTCATTATGAGCCGCTTGTAGGGCAATATCGGAAATTGTGGGGATTTCTTAAGCACAGGTTTAGGTCTCTGTAACTTAAGACTTTCAAATCTTATGAGCCGTAAGGGTCCCATAAGAGAGTTCTCCTTACAAGTCGTGAGGATCTCGCAAGTGTATTTTCTCCTTAGGAATCGTGGGGATCCCTAAGTGTGTTGCTCCCTTTATGAGTCGTAAGGATCTCACGCAGGTGGTTTCTCCTTACAGGGTCGAGAGGACCCTATAAGTGTTTCTCAACGAGGTTGCGCCCTTTCAGGTTTTCACAAACACTCGCTGGTAGCCCTGCTGTTTTTACTCACGGAGCCCTTTCGGGTTTTCATCCGTGCCCTTTTTGCTTATGGGCATACCTTTATTTTTTCTTCTTTTTTTTTACGAGGTCGCGCCCTTTCGGGTTTTCACGAACACTCGCCGGTAGCCCTGCTGTTTTTACTCACGGAGCCCTTTCGGGTTTTCATCCGTGCCCATTTTGCTTGTGGACGTACCGTTTTTTTTATCTTTTATTTTATTCTTTTTTTTTAACGAGGTCGTGCCCTTTCGGGTTTTCACGAACACTCGTCGGTAGCCCTGCTGTTTTTACTCACGGAGCCCTTTCGGGTTTTCATCCGTGCCCATTTTGCTTGTGGACGTACCCTTTTTTTTTTTTTATTAACACGTCAGCCTGAAGATGCTGCGGGTTGGGAGTAGTTTAACGACGTTTCGGTCATCTGCAAGTTTTAGGACATTGCGGTCCGTCGTTAGTTTAAGGACATCTCGGTCCGTTGTTAGTTTAAGGACGTTTCGGTCCGTTATCCAGTTTTAGGACGTAGTGGTCCGTTAGGCTTTCTCTATGAATGAGCATGATGCCCCCGGCGTGTCCATATTTTTCGGAGCATGCGGTTGTGGCGGGTTCACCTTCCAAATTTCGGACAACGCGAACTTGCCCTGTTGGTATTGGTCTTCAACCCAGTTCTTGAAGACGTAGCAAT
Organism: Agapanthus africanus; assembly: GCA_030015575.1. NCBI lineage: Eukaryota > Viridiplantae > Streptophyta > Magnoliopsida > Asparagales > Amaryllidaceae > Agapanthus > Agapanthus africanus. Next base: position 218,140,194 of record CM057338.1, read on the forward strand.
CCTCGATCAGATGACCTACCGTTTGGTGGTAAGGGCAATAATTAGGATTATTAATATCGCCTGGCCGCAATGGACGTTTTGGATTCGGCAGATTGATGAGTCTGTCGCACACTGCCAGCTCGAACAGTCCCCTTGTTTTATCTTGCGGAAACGAGTAAGGACGTTTCAACTTTTCCTGGAGGGATTGCCGCTTGTTGCTTTGACAAGCAACCGGTCTAGGGTCACCTGATTGTTGGTGAGTGCTGACGACGAGGGCCGTTTTTCTTTTTCCTTTATCCTTTTTGTTCGATCCTTTGTTTACGGGGCCGAGATTTTTTCCGAGTAGCATGCGATTGCACGGCTGAACGTTCTCGCAGATTCTCAATTCCTTTATTTTTGAAATAGATTCCCCGATGGAAGAGTTGGGGGTAGCTTCTTCGTCAGAGTCGCTTCCAAAGGTGATAATTTGTGATCCCTTGAAGTCGGCTATATGACAGTCGGCGGTGGCTCTTTTGCGCTCATATATCGCATTTTTCCGATGTCCACAAGCTTCACACTTTGTCCTGTCGAAGTGTTGCTTTTAAGCGACATACCCTTGCCACCAACAGTTAAAGGACTCGCAGTCTTCGGTAGGATGTATGATCTTCTGATGATATAAACAGAAGTTAGGGTGCATCTCTACCTCAGAGAAAGGATTTTCTTCGGAGGGCGGTAGCTTCATTCCTACTGATAGAGCTTTGGCGAACCGTTTCCTCGTCTTGAATTTATTTTTACCCGCAGTGTATGGCTTTTGATTTGACGGGAATACCTTGGTTCTTTCCAGTATGGCCATTTCATGCTCTTGATTGGCTTTTGCTTTCAAACGAATTTCATTTAGGAAGGCATCGATCAACTTGTCTGACGGCCGCGAAATTTCTGTTTCAGGGTCCGCCGTTGATTTCTCAGCGCAAGGATCCTCCTCCTCATCCGTCAGTGAATGAGAAATCACATGACAAGTCGCTACGTAGTCTTCGGATTCATCCGATAAGTTTTCTCCATTGTTTTCATCCTCGACGAAAGAACAAGTTGCCCCCGGCGTGTCCGTCTTCTTTGGAGAGTGCGGTTCTGGGGGGTTTACCTTCCAGCTTTCAGACAGCGTGAACTTGCCTTGCAGGTATTGATCCTCAATCCATCCCTTAAAGACGAAACAATCCTCAATCGGGTGACTTACCGTTTGGTGGTAAGGGCAATAATTGGGATTATTAAGATCGCCTGGCTGCGACAGACGCTTTGGACTTGGCAGATTGATGAGTCTGTTACGCACTGCCAGCTCAAACAGTCTTCTCGTTTTATTCTGAGGAAACGAGTAAGGACGTCCTAGCCTCTCTTCGAGGGATGGGCGTGGACGCACGTTGTTTTGGCGAGCGACCGGCTTTGAGTTGCTCGGCTGTTGCTGAGCGTTGGCGACGATGATCGCTTTTCCTTTCTCATTTCGGGGATCGGGTCTTGGAGGAGACGGTCTATGGCCCATCTGGTCCATTTGGGTTAATTTGTCGATCAAGGCCTGGAAGGTGGTCGGCCTGAAGAACATCATGAATTGCGAGATGGTCGCCTGCGGATCGAGAGTGCCCACAAACATGCCTACCGCAGGAGCCTCTTCTATGCGTTGTTCGCATTTCGACCATAGGTTCCGCCATCGTGTTGCGTATTGGACACATGTTTCGCCTGACCTTATCCTGGCATTTATCAGTGCTGTAATCGGGGTGCGTTCACTAGCACTTGCGAATCTTTGTGTAAACAGCAGTTCCATCTCTGCAAATGTTTTGACAGAGTCGTTAGGTAGCTCCGAATACCATTCAAAGGCTGTTTCTACTAAGCTGCCGACGAATTGACGTAGCAACAATTTGTCATCGCCTCCAGTATTGCCGCATAAGGCCCTGAATTGAGCGACATGCTGATGCGGATTCCCTATCCCTTTATATACGTGGAATTTAGGGATCGTATATCCTGGCGGGTAATTGATATGGTCATACCAGCTCGGATACGGTCGTCCGGTTCTAACAATTTGCCCAGCCGCTTCATTCGCCTGATGAACCCGGATCTGCTGAGCTATATATTCGTCTAGGTCAACTTTGGAGATTGCCTCCTCCTTGGCTGTTGATAGAGCCGGCGGAGGATTTGACGTTTCTCCCCTGTCGTCTTCAAGGACGATCGGAGGATCTTCGGCAGGAGGGTCCGGCTGTAACATCATCCCTACCATATCTTGGAAGAGGAACGCCATCTGTTTTATGTTAGCCGCTTGCTCTGCAGCTTCTTTGTCCCTCTTTTCGAGGACTCTGCGTAAAAAGTCAGCGTCGGTTTCTTGTTCTTGACGCTCATCCGAAGACGTTTCAGAGCTTTCTTTTGGCTCAGTGAGTGCAGCCATTGTAGTCATCATTTCCTGAAGCTTTTGTTGTTGCTCCTGGGCTTTCGTCACGGATCGGGTGAGCGGTCGGTAGCCCATAGAAGTGCGGCTTTCCTCCTTTCCAGAAGCCATATAAACAGTGTGCACCACCATGCCCCCAGACTTGGGGCGTTTGTGTTCGGTGTCTTTGCGATTTGCCGAAGACACAGGGGCTTCTTGCGGCCTCCTTTTTTGAGTGATTGGAGTTAAGGGAGCCGTTGTAGTGGGCACCCAAGTAGCTTTTGCTTTTTGTGCTTTGACAGAGTAATCCTTCCCCTGCCGAACTTTCATCTTTTTCTGTCGGCGGGGATAGTCTTGATCAATCACCGACTCCTGGACTTGTCGCCAGACCTTGTAAATTTTAGAGGACAGCCGTTGAGGAGGCTGCTCCAGCTTCTTCTCTTGAGTATTCTCCACAGGTGAAGGAGTTCTTTTCAGCACTGCAGTAGGAGAGTTTCTGCACACCTTGTTTAGCAATTCAAAACTGTTCTTGGTTGGAACAGCAGTATCGATCTCCACCATTAGAGTTGGAGGAGTAAGTCCAGAGGGGGAGTTGCCCCCAGCCTTCTTCACTCGGCGCCAGTAGCGACGTCGGGCATGTCGTGCTGATGGAATTGTTTCAGATATAGGGGTGACCTCCTCATGCCCCCTGCGTTGGTCAGAATATGCTGGTACCAGCCCTTTAAAAATCGACGTCCGTTGAACGGGGACGGCCAACCTGTCAGAAGCGGGCTTCCGAACATAGGAAGCAACCTTGGTGACTTCGCCAAGAACGGGAGCTGGGATGGCTATCCGCTTCGGGATAACGCCTTCTGGTATGGCAGGCTTCTTCATGGGCCCGATGGGGCTCTGGCTTAATCCATTAAAACCTGAAGCAGTGGAGTTGGGCGACCTATTAAGAGGGGTCGCGGCAGTGGTAAGTCGATCGAAAACCGACTTCTTTGGAGCTTCTTGCAATGTCATTGGGGCGTTGAAGCTCATTGGTGGGAGCATGGTCCCAAAAAATAGTCCAGTGGTGGCTTGAGCCATCTGCTCTACCGGCATTTTGAAAAGGGAGGCCGCTTGGGGCCCATAAGTCACTCCTCCAGCAACGGTGGAGCGAGAGTTATCGCTGCGGACGATGCAGTTCGAAGCCATTGATCTTCTGTTTTCTGCACGGAGCAAGACACCAAATCTTAGTACCTTGAATCTACAGGCAATCACAGCAAACCGCGATTTGTTCGCAAACACGACACACGAAGTGTGGAGTGGAAAGAGGAAGAGGTCCCACCGGGCGTGCCAGAATCTGTTCCCCTCCGAACGGCGGCCTGCGACGTTAGGACGTCACGTGCCTGAGGTTCGGGGCAGATGCTATTTGGTTTTTATCCGTCCACCTCTTCGAAGATGCCAAGTTGATTTATGGCACCGTGTATCGAAGGTTTAGACGGATGCGGCCGATGTAGCAGACTTTGTCAGATTCCCCCTCGCTTGAGGGGTTTTTGATTGTGGGGACGCTCTTCCCTGCAGGCGCAAGCCCCTGCAGTTAATTACGCTACCGCTTTGCGGTAACAACTTTCTCCTTCTCCAGAATTTCACTTCGTGTCGTGTGTGTTTGTTTTGTTTGTGGCTGCCCGTGGATTGTATACGGAGACTGAGTAATGCCGTCGCCCGTAGGGCGTGGATTAGTCTAAATCCGTATTTACTTAGATTTGGGTTTGGTGTTTTTAGTTTAAGGATGCATTAGTCGCGTTGCGACTAAGATCAACTTAAACATTCGTCAAGGATACGTTAGTCTTGCTTTGGACTAAGATCAACCTGAAGTGGTGATTCATTTAATTTATGGCCATCGGGACTCATCACCTCTCTAACATCGTTGAAGGATTACAACGATAGGTGTCAGAGGAGCTCAGAGATGTACCCTTGAACCAAAGCTGATTGAGGGTTTTATAGTCCATTTAAGTGCTTAAGGATACGTTAGCCGTATTTGGGGCTAAGATCAACTTAAACGGGATCGTTTAGATCCGGCAAAAGAGCAATTGGCTCTATTGTTCCAGTTTAGGGACGTAGTGGTCCCTTATTAGTTTAGGGACGTCTCGGTCCGATACCAGTTTAAGGACGTAGTGGTCCATTATTAGTTTAGGGACGTTTCGGTCCGATGCCAGTTTAGGGACGTAGTGGTCCATTTCGATGTGTGGTCGTTGGGACCCGTCACCTCTTTGACGTCGTTGAGGAATTACAACGACGGATGTCAAAGGAGTTCGGAGATGTACCCTCGAACCGGATGTAGATTGATTTAGGAGAGCCATTTTGCTCAGTCAATTTAATTTAAGGACTTATGGCCAAAATTGGGCTAAGTCCAGTTGAAATGTTCAACATTTTATTTGCTTTTGCATTGCATTTCTTTTTTTATTTTTATTTTTATTTGGGCCTTGCCCAGAAAGGATGCAGAGTATCAATTTGTTTTGGGCTCTACCCTTTTAGGAATGATGCAAGGTATCAATTTTATTTGGGCTCTGCCCTTATATAAAGGATGCAAAGCATCAATTTATTTGGGCTCTGCCCATTTATTGCCTTGCAATTTATTTTGGCCTGTCAGGTCATTTTGATTTGGGCCTGGCCCTTCAAATAGTGCAAAGCACCAAGAATCTTTTGGATTCAAGAAAATGAGTGCAGAGCACTTTTTAATGATCTAAATTTAGATCAAAGAAGAGAAAAGAAAATCTTTTCTTTCTTTCTGTCTCAGAGAACCAGAGGTTCATAGCAAGTGCAAGGCACTATTTTTATTTATTTATTTATCTGAGAACCAGAGGTTCATAGCAAGTGCAAGGCACTATTTTTATTTATTTATTTATCTGAGAACCAGAGGTTCATAGCAAGTGCAAGGCACTATCTGTTGTGCGCACGTGCGTTGCACGTGGTGCCGCATGGCGGGCACACGTGCGTTGCACGTAGCGCACATGGCGCTTGCGCATATGCGCATTATGGAGGAGCATGCTCCTATCTTGGAGAACTAAGCTCCTTTGAGTATTGAATCCTTTGAGGATTTTTACTCTACCCTTTCTAAGAGGTATCCCCTCTTATTTATATGGGAGTGGTAGAGAAGCCAGCTCTCCTTTTCCCGATGTGGGACTAAAAAATGCATTCCCCATGTAGTAGAGCATTACTTTAGATTACACGTGTATAACACATTTGCTCATAATTTTTGATCTCGGATGAATTATGAGGCCCATAATATATCAAATCGAAGGTCTTTTCGAGATGCTTTCAATATCATCAGAATTTAGCTGTTTTTCGTTCCAGAGTTTGTCAAAATACAGCTCGGAAAATACGGGTTCGCATCTTCTTCCTTAAATCACATGTGCATAGACATTTGCTCATAACTTTTGATCCCGGATGAATTATGAGGCCCATAATATATCAAATCGAAGGTTTTATCGAGACGCTTTCGATACAAATAGAATTTATCCATTTCTCATTCGGGAGTTTGTCAAAAAACAGCCCGGAAGATACTGGTTCGTATTTCCTTAAGCGTATCGCTGCCATTTGATACCTTGGACTCTTTTGCGCGGAAATTTTTGGTGGGAACACTCTCCTTAATACTATCCTCATAATTCTCCTCAATATTTTCCTCAAAAATTTGCTTATCCATGCCAATATCATCAAAAGCAAGACACATATGAAGTTCGGGAGAAACATTTAATGACTCGGAGTGATGAATTGGACATAAAATTTCAATTAAATCGACGGGTTCATTGTCTGAAATATTCCCGGCGTCTATATCTTCAATCAAGTGAAAATCATTTTTTTCTGACACCTCATCAAAAGCATGGATATTTATCAATTCAGGTTCTAGATTGGAGGTGTAAAGATCGAAAGGATTAAGTGTGGTTTCACTCGAAAGGGGTTCTTCATAATCTGGCAAATCAAGCACTACAAAGTCACACAACTCGTTAAATGTGACTTGTGAATCATTTGGGACAATCGATGGAAAATCGGAGTTGTGGGATTCAATTGGGTATGGGTAGGTTTGATTTGGGAATGTATAGAACTCACTTGCTCCTCTCAAATTCTCACTCTATTCAATCGCCTCCTTATACATTGGAAAATTTGGAGCTAGTTGGAAACTAGCTACCGGTTCACTAGGTTGCATGGGTGCGGCAATGGACGCATCCACATTCCTCACCATTTTGTTTGTTGCTAAAATATAAGCCTCCAACGACTGTTCCAAACTAGACATGGGTTGTGAAGGGATTTCGGTAAAAGATTCGAAATTGTTTGGATATGTGAAACTCCCAAATGGCTGTGTAGAAGCAGTGTCAGTGAAGGTGGGAAAGTCGGGTAGGACTGATAGGAATTGGATGGTTGGACAGGGGTAGGGTCAACATTGGGATAAAAAGGTGAATGGACTTGTTGATCCCTAGAACTGGATGTGTGGAGAGGGGTGAAAGATCGGCTACGAAATTGTGCAATGTGCTCAGCAATAGACATCGGCTTAGGAGTTGCAACAGGACTTGAAAAAGTGGTATCAACGTACGAAGGTGTTGAAGGTTGACATGGTTGACACAAAGTGGGTTTCAAAGTCGAAATGTTTCTCCTAGACGATTCTATTTGATCTTTCAAAAAATTTTTGGGCATGGAGGGATCTTCCTTAAACCGACCGAAACAATTGACGTACGAGGCAAAGTTAGGTTCGGGATACCAAAGTTCGGCAAGAGATTTGTGATGTGGGGTACCCATGATAGAAGAAAGGGGAAAAGAAAGAAGGTTGGGTGGTGCAAGGATTTCTTAGCGGCAAAAATTTGCAGGTTGTTAAAAAAAAAATTCCTTTTTCCGTTTGCTTTTTATTTGGAAATTGTTGCAAAAAGATTTTTGATAAAAGATATGCAAATCAGAAGAGATCACTTGCAATCAATTATTATTTTAAGCATAGCGCAAAGAATCCTGCACAAGACTCGTTATTTGGAAGGGGGAAGATTTTTAAACACAAGAAATCCTACAGGAACTTTTCAGAAAAGATATATCTAGATTTCCAGATCAAGAACAGTGGACCTTACAGAGGAATTTTTCTGCACTGAAGGCATAGGGGAACCGCGGATCCGCGGTCTGAGGCGACCTGGCACGGCGGAAAGGCGGCGGCGGCGCAGATCCCAAGATTTCACCAGAGGGCCGCGGATGGGCGGTAGAAGGCGGTTTTTTGCCGCGGAAGCGCGGTGTACTGGGCGGCTCGCGTCTTGAGATTTTTTCTGTTGTTCTGTTTCTGAAATTCCCCTCTGTTCTGATCTCCTGTTTTCTGTTTTGCACTCTGGAGTTTTCCAGATCCGAAGTTGTTTGTAGATCCTGCACAATTCTCACAAAAATACCCTTTCCAAAAATGACAGATGATATATTTTTATATTTTTTTGTGATTTTTCAGATTTTTATGATTTTTTTAAATTTTAGATTAACCCGAAATTGCAAAAAGGAAATGACACGCCATCCCCGGCAACGGCGCCATTTGATTGATCTCAAAAACTATCTATTACCGCAATCAAGAACGGCGTCGCATGTAGCTAGCCGGTGAGTACGGGTCGGTCCACAGGGATGTTGTGAATTTCCTAATCGCTCAAACGAGTTAATTCCGATAGGTGTTCGGATTGATTATTAAATCTAAAAACTAAATCTATCTATACTAAGATTATCTAGATCTAAATCTTGCTAGGGTCAGGTTTAGAAATGGTTTGGAAATGTAAATAAATCTCAACGCTTTCTATACCCAAATTAGGATCTAAGAGGAGTTATGGTAATTATCAATAAAGGGGATTAGATCCATTCGGGAAGGTGTTCCTTCCTCTAGGTTCTTGTCCTTCTTTTATCGATCCTTACCTTAACCTCCATGGAAAACATCACAACCGGGCCTTTATACTACGGTATCACCACTACCTCGTGGGATAGGATGCCGTAGGGAGCGGTATGCGCATGTATGCATGGAGTCCTATTAAAAAGTATGATGGGCAAGAAAGGGATGAGAGATCTCATCTCTCAAAAGCCTTCCCCAAAGCTAACCCTAATAAGCGAGGAGACTACTCGCTCATTAGGGAATTTAAAAACATTTATCTAGGGCAGAGAATGAAAATTACTTAGGGCAAGAATTGAAATATAAACTAGGGCAATTAAATAAATCTACTTACATTACAGATGGCTCTCTCCAAACATTTACACAGGGTTGTCAGATCTGAATAGATGATATGAAAAGAGGCATCGATGCTCTCCAAAAGAATTCTAAATTTTATTCATAAAAAGAGGTATAGGGAGGCATATGGAGGCATAGCCTAATACAATGATTTAGGCTTCTATTTATAGGAGATAGAAAACATAGGTTACAATTGACTTGCATGTCTGCATTTACCAAAATAACCCTAGGAAGACCAGTCCAAGCCGCCACCAAAAATATGGTAAAATTTTCCACAAGTAAGGGCTCTATACGGCCGCGGATCCACGGCCGCAACAGGGGTTGGGCCGCGGTTCCGCGGCCCAATAAGGAGCTGAGATCTTGAGTTTTCTTGTGATGGTCTTGGGCTTTTTGGGCTTCCTGTATCTTTGGTTCTTTTCTCCATTTTGCTTCTGGGTCTTCTCCAGATCTTCCAGTGAATACTTGTAGTGGACTTTTACTGTTTCTTCGTGTCGCTTCCTTTATACTCGGTGAACTGTTGTTCGTTGTTCCTCAAAATGTAGGCGCGATCACGATTTCACCATTTATCATTCGTAGTCTCACTTTTGCATTGTCTTTTCATTGTTTTCACTGTTTTAGATCCAAGAACCTGTAACCTGTAATATGTAGCAGACATGCGTCAAAAGCACCTGTTTATTTAAAAAACGAATAAGAATGGGGAATATAATAATGCAATATTATGGTATGAACACAAACCAGGCCAAAACAGCTAAATCAAGCAGCATCATTGTGATTTTGGAGTAGACACAAGACCACCACATCAACCCGAGCCTCATAGCTCGGATTTTGGCCGGCCACACTCCCCTAATTTCCGAGCTCGATGCCCCCTTGCCCCATTTGTCCCCATCTTTTCACTGTCCCTTCCTTGCAGTCACATCAACTTATTTCTATTACTTGTTTAATCTTTTTTGGTACCTATAAAAACCAGATCAGTGAGCAAGGGAGGGGGTCTCTCATTCTACCATGTAATATATTCTTTAGTTTTGTTTTAGTTTGTTTTTGGTTTATGCTTTAGAGAGAGTGGGCTATCACTTGGTTTCTTCTTCTTCTTCCCTCTTGATGTTTTCTCTGGAGAGCTTCATTATGGAGGTTGAACAAGTCACCAATATCTTGTACCTCTTCTTCAAGTGTTAATATATTGCTTTGTTATTACTTTGTTTATTTTCTTTCCTTTCTTTACTTGATTTTCTTTTCTTATTAATTATGATGTGTAACTAATCTTCTTTGGTGGTGGTAATGGTAAGAAAGTGAGATGAAAGGCTTTGCCTCCTCCTCCTCTTGTGATTTTTAAGTGCTTAATTTTGATTCTAAACTTAGTATTGTATCTTGGATGGGTTGATATGGCATGTTGATTCCATGGTTACTTTGTAACCTCATCACATACCATATTCTCCCCACAAACCCCATCTTACAAGCCTAAGGTTAGAATCAATTTGGTGTTAAGTTTTCTAAGTTTGGATGTGGTATTTTGTGATTAAGTGACTTGACAAATCTCTTGGTTTCATATACCATATACCATCACAAACCCTTAGCAAAGTTAACACTAAAACTATTTGCTCTCATTCGCAACTTTGTGTTTTTGATGTTGTCGTATGCTTGCTAACCCTTGTGTTTAGTGTTGATACTTCAAGCTTGGACATACAAACGGTAAGTGAACAAACAGACTCGTTTCGTGTTTTGCGGCGAATATCGGAATTTGATGACTTGTGCTCCGCAACCGCCTTGACAAATCATGCTTCATGCCGGGATCGACGTAAGGACGGACAACTCATGATCAAGGGAGCGTCGAAGGAATCATCGCGATTCGACCTTCCGACCCAAAGCTACGGCCAATTTCTTTCTTAACCTATTTGCTTGTTTTCCTTGTTTTCATATTTTATATTTTTTGTGACAACCAACCCAATTCATTATTTGTTGCACCTTAAATCACAAAACCTAATACACAATTCCCTGTGGATCAATCCGCACTTGCCGGCTTGCTACAACGCGCCGTGAACTTGCGGTTTATAAATATTTAAAACGAGAACGATCTCGCGTGCGCATTCCGTTTCCTTAAAAGTCATACCCGTTTCTAAACATACGCGTTTGCGCTCGCGGGTGAATTCCCAACAAATTTTTGGCGCCATTTCCTGGGAGTTGGTAGTATTGGGTATTGTTATTTTTGGTTCTTACTAACTAAACTAACTCCTAACTAATTTTTTTCAAAACTAACACAAACTAACAAATTCGTTTCACTTTGTTCTCTGTCTTTGCAACCTGCTAGCACTCTATGATTCAACTGAAAAATCAAGTTATACCATAAGAGCACTTAGCTATCCTAGAGAACCCACCAAAAATTCTTGCACCTAACTCTTAGACAAAACCGACGACACCCTATAAAAATCCGAGCTCGCCGGCCTGTTGTTTGATTTTGGTTTTTTTTCTTTTTTTGGTGATCTCCAGTGTAGTGTTTGTACTCTTGTGGTATTGTTTGATTTTTGTAATTTTGAGTGTGCAGGAATTGGGGCATATATATCGCTTTTGACGCTAAATATCATATTATTCCGACATTTTAGGTTTTTCACGGAATTACGACCAGCGATCGTGCGGAGCGAGGCTCAAACTCAATTTCAAGACGTTAGTGAAGTACAATGCCAAAGATCCGGATAGTTTGACCCGCGCAAGCGAACACTCAAATATCCGTAATCACTTCAAAGGGGTTTCTTAACCCAAATCACATCGGTACATATTTCCTAACACATTCTTCTCGAATCCGACGCAGTCCAATATTTCTATCTTTTGCAGGATTCTTCGCACAAGCTTGCTACCAATTGAACAGAGAACTAACCGTATTTTTTGCAGCGCTTAAATTTAAACGAAAAAGAATTGCTTAAATTGCTTGATGTCTTGAATTCTTTTATTGATTGTGCATTTGCATCTTAATACGGAATTAAGGGCAAAAAGATCAAACATGATACGGTAAAGGAGTTCATCACCTTTTTCCGTAGCCCACAAATCATAAAACTGCATTCTTACATACCCACAGTAATTTAAAATCAACTAGAACTTTGACTCTAAGGATTTCGCGCTCATTAGGAGAAGTTAACTGTGTTTAGAACACCGCTTAACGGTATATCGTTCACAAGGTGTCTAGGCAAGTGTTCAAGAGAAAGGGTTATCTAATTAAGGAACTTCGCGAAAGCGTTGGAAAACCTCCCTTTCTCTCTTGCACTTACCTGGCTTCGTGATCCGTATATCTTGAGCCTATTTCTCGACACAGTTTTACTTCAACAATCAGGTTCTTGAACAAGTCTAGTTGACTAGCATAACATAGACTGCTAGGGGTGTGCCATTCTTTATTTTTGTGACATTTGTGAATTCTTGTTAATATGGGTGATACACGATTTAATTCAATTTTTCACGATTCTTATTCTTTTGTTTATACTCAGTCCCAATTCGTTTGTTCAAATTGCCACGATTCTTCCCACATTCATGAAAACTGTCCTTTTCCAGGGGGTGACCAACCGTCCCAGAGTTTTTCTAACGGTCACCCACCTAACACTCTTGAACCCAGTCCCACTTCAATTAGAGACCTAATGATTGGAGATTTAGAGAAAGAGATCGACAGATTGACTGCTTTAGCATCACCACCATCACAACCCTCCTTACCCGAAACAATTGAACCATCATTAGGAAATGATAGTGAGATGGATGCTAGGTTGACCACTTTAGAGAAGGGTATTAAAGTAATGACTGCGGTTGAGAATTAATCAGCTTCTACGCTAGCCCTGTTCATACAGCAGTCTGAGCAATTGTTTCTTGCTCAAGCACAATCATTGGCTAGAATAGAGGAACACGCGAACCATTTAGCTGTTAGGATTTTAGGGAGTGAACACGGTCAATCGGAGCCCAATAATGTTAGTATCTATCATCTAGGAAGTCACCCGAGGGAGATAAATGATCAATTGAATTTTGATGATTTCATAGATGACGATGCAATTGAATTGACTAAGTGTTATCAGGACACAAAAGAAAAACCTCCGACTGATTTTTGCATTCCAATTTTAGAGGAGGAATCTTGTGATTTTGACAGGTATGGTTTGGATAGATTGTCAGAAGAGATCAATGATCAGGAAGCCACAATTTTTGTATCACCTAGTGATATTGTTTCGGAAGAAATGTTAGTGTAGGAACCGACTTTTTTGGATGACATATACCTACCCATTTGTGAATGTGATGGGGAAGAAATTGTATTGGGAGAGTCTGTGAGCTATAATGATACGAATAGGATTATGAAAAATCATAGGGAGGAAGACAGCCTTGAAAACCATTCTTTCATAGCAAGTTTTGAGGAAATTTTTGCGGATGAACTTGATATTCTGGGTAAGTTTGAGTCAAGATCAATTTAGGAACATCCTAAGAACCTTTCTTTTGCCGAACTTTTTGAGGATGAACTCCAGTTTTTGAACGAACTTGACTTTGGAACTCAACACGTGCTTTTTGAACATTCAATTCATCAAGAAAACAATTCTTTAACCTCTTCAGAACTTCATCTTCACCTTCAACGTCTTCCAATCCCTATTTTTACACGCCCATGCCCTTCACTAACATCTAACATATACCTTTTCTTTTTCTTTTTTCTTTGTATATACATATTCTTTTACCAGCCATTGCACTATATAGACAAAATCTTTAAATGACTGGTGTTCCCGCCAAAATTTTCGGCCAAGAGCTACTTGTTCCCTTATAAAAAAGGGAGGAGAGTCCTCAAAATTTGGCCTCACGTGTAAAACATGTGAGCGCTCATATGCAAAGCGTATGAGTGCTAAATAAAACAATTAAGGGCCAAACATGCATCACGTGTTAAACACGTGAGTGCTCATATGCAAAGCATATGAGCACTGAATAAAATAAACTTAAATGGTCAAACAAGCCTCACGTGTAAAACACGTGAGCGCTCATATGCAAAGCATATGAGCGCTGAACATAAACAGACTAAATCCCACAGCAGGGGTCACGTGTTAAATACATGAGTTCTCTTGCCTCTCACATGCAAAGCATGTGAGCGCCCCAATTTAAAATGCTCCTATCAAATTCTAGAATTAAATTCTATTTTGGGAAATATATTCCCGATCTTTCTCAAACTAAAAAGATCTTCTCTGTTAAACAGAGGACCTTTGGATCAAAGATCCAACGGTGATCATCTGGTAGAATAAAGTTCTATCATAGGAAAATATTTTCCTAATCTTGTTAAATTAACAAGATATTCATATGATCAGTATGTTAGAATAAAATTCTAATCTTATTAAAATAACGAGATATCTATATGATAGAATTAAATTCTATATTAAGAAAATATATTTCTGATCTTGTTAAACTAAAAAGATATGATAGAATAAAATTCTAATCTTATCAAAACTAACAAGATATTCATAATCTTGTTAAACAAACCAAAAATCTTCTCTGTTAAACAGAAGGCCTTTGGATTAAAAATCCAACGGTGAATAAAATTCATCGACTGATCTAAAAGATCATGAAATCAATCATGATCCCTCAATGAGGGATTCGCTTAACAAATTGATTCTTTTTCTTCTCATATAAATAGGAGCAAGGGGAGGAGGGAAAAAAGGACACAGAGGGAGAGGGGGAGAAAAATAGATAGAGAATTTAATTCTCTAAAGAAGAGGAACCCCTCCCAAAAGCCCCCACAAAAAGAGAATTTAATTCTCAAACCAAGAGTTTAACTCTTCTTAAAGAACTTAGTTCTTCCTCTGGTTAAGATCTGCAGAAGCAGATCTCCCCACAAGTTGAGAATTTAATTCTCATATGGGAGATTCTGTGATGCAGATTCAAAACTTAGGGGAAAGAACTAAATCCAAAAGAGTTTAACTCTTACAAAACATATAGGAATTTAATTCCTCTGATAAAACTAGGGTTCAACCCTATAAAAGAATTTAATTCTTATCAAAATAAGGGACCTGAAATTCACAAATCTCATATCAAGAGCTCCATGCATATTAATGTTCAATGCTACATAATAAAAGCTCACGTGTTCCCACGTGATCACCTTTGAGGAACAAAAAGTAAAGACCGAGATCTAGTCACGTGACCCCACGTGACCCCTGAGAAGTGCTCAACACTTATAAAAGAGAAAAGGGAAAAAACCCTATTTTTTGGGGGCGCCTCACGTGACCTCACGTCACCTCTGAGAAGTGCTCAGCACTTATAAAAGAGAAAAGGGAATAAACCCTATTTTTTTGGGGCGCCTCACATGACCCCACGTGACCCCTGAGAAGTGCTCAGCACTTATAAAAGAGAAAAGGGAGTAAACCCTATTTTAGGGCACCTCACGTGATCCCCCGTGACCCCTAACAGTGCCCAGCACTAGAATAAGAGAATAAAAGAGGCAGCACTCAACTCTAAGCACCTCACGTGCCACACATGAGCGTCCCAACTTTCAGTGTTTAAAACTGCTGTAGCGCCCCACGTGCAACACGTGAGCATCTCAAATTCCAGTGTTTAACACTGCCCCAAAGTATCACGTGGGGGCATGTGATCGCTGAAAATATATTAAGGAACCAACTTCAACCAAAAAATGGTTAAGTTCCTCCTGAGATTAAATCCCCAAGCAAACCAAGCCCCTATGCTCAGAACTGACAACTCTTCGATTTGGGATTTGGTTCAAGGGTACATCTCTTCACTCCTCTGATACATGTCATTGTAATTCTTCAACGTCTTCAGAGAGGTAGAGGGTCCCAATTACCAATAACTCTTGGCGCACCCCTAAATTGATGAGTCTGAAACTATATGGACTATGATGTCCTTAAACCCAACAAACCGTAATGTCTTTAAACTAAATATGGACCGCAATGTCCTTAAACTAAACCCTCACCTCAAAAATGGTGATCTGTGGACCACAATGTCCCTAACCTAAGCTCTATGGACTATGACGTCCTTAAACTCTATGGACCGCAACGTCCCTAAACTAAACTCTATGGACTATAACGTCCTTAAACTCTACGGACTATGATCTCCTTAAACTTACATGGACTATGACGTCCTTAAACCCAATGGACCGTGACGTCCTTAAACTAAAATGATAGAGCCCAAATGCTCTTTCGTTGGATCTAAATGATCCCAAAATCCTGTTGAGTAGATCTTAGTCTACAATTAGACTAACGTATCCTCAACAAACATTTAAGTTGATCTTAATCTCAAACGAGATTAACAAGCCTTAAATCCACCAAACCCCAAATCTAAGAAAATACGGATTTGGACTAATCATCACCCTATGGGCGACAACACAAATTAGTCTCCCTATACAATCCACGAGCAACCAAAAATAAAACAAACACACACGACATGAAGTGACTTTCTGGAGCAGGAGAAATTGGTTACCGCGACGCGGTAATGTAATTAACTGCAGGGGCTTGCGCCTGCAGGGAAGAGCGTCCCCACAATAAAAAACCCCTCACAACGAGGGGGAATCTGACGAAGCCTGTTATAACGGCCGCATCTGTCCAAACCTCCGATATACGGTGCCATAAATCACTTTGGCATCTTCGGAGAGGTGGACGGATAAAACCAAATAGCATTATTCTCCGCTGAAAGACGCGACCGGGACTTTGGGACGTCCGGACTGAATTTCGAGGGCAGATACTCTTTGGTGCTATCCGTCCACCTCTCCGAAGATGCCAAGTTGATTTATGGCACCATGCATCGAAGGTTTAGACGGATGCGGCCGATGTAGCAGACTTCGTCAGATTCCCCCTCATGATGAGGGGTTTTTGATTGTGGGGACGCTCTTCCCTGCAGGTGCAAGCCCCTGCAGTTAATTACGCTACCGCATCACGGTAACCACTTTCTCTTTCTCCAGATGGTCACTTCGTGTCGTTGGTGTTTATTTTGTTTTTGGTTGCCCGTGGATTGTATACGGAGACTAATTTATGTGGTCGCCCGTAGGGCGTGGATTAGTCCAAATCCGTATCTTCTTAGATTTGGGTTTGGGGTTGGGTTTAAGGATACGTTAGTCTCATTTGAGACTAAGATCAACTTAAACGTTTGTTAAGGATACGTTAGTCTAATTTTAGACTAAGATCAATTTAACGGGATCATTTAGATTCGACAAGAGAACATTTGGGCTCTATTGCTTTAGTTTAAGGACTTTGCGGTCCATTATTAGTTTAAGGACATTACGGTCTATTGTTAGTTTAAGGACATTATGGTCCATGGGCTTAAGGACCCCACAGTCCGAGGTTAAGGACATCAGAGTCCATGAGTTTAAGGACCCCACAGTCCGAGGTTAAGGACATCATAGTCCATGGGTTTAAGGACCCCGCAGTCCGAGGTTAAGGACATCATAGTCCATGGGTTTAAGGACCCCGCAGTCCGAGGTTAAGGACATCATAGTCCATGGGTTTAAGGACATCATAGTCCGCAGTCCGTAAAATATCTGGTTGTCGGGACCCGTCACCTCTTTGAAAACGTTGAAGAATTACAACGACAAATATCAGAGGAGTGAAGAGATGTACCCTTGAACCAATATTGGTTGAGGGGATCTGTAGTTGGATGGATTTAAGGATCGTTAATCTCGTTTGAGATTAAGATCAACTTAAATATTTGTTAAGGATACGTTAGTCTAATTTTAGACTAAGATCTACTTAACAGGATCATTTAGATCCAACAAAAGAGAACATGGGCTCTATTATTTAGTTTAAGGACATTACGGTCCAAGTTCAGATGCAAACATGGGTTTGGAAATGCACCAGATAGTTATTGGTCATCGGGACCCACCACCTCTCTGAAGATGTTGAAGAATTACAACAACATGTATCAGAGATGTGAAGAGATGTACCCTCGAACCAAAGTTGACTGAAAGGGATCTGGGAATTGCTTTGAATTCATATGAGATGACCAATTTTGGAAGACAAAAGTGTGTTTGAGGTTCAGTCAAAAAAGGGGTACTGCCTCTGGAAGACTTAGCTAATTTGAGCTAAGATTGGCTCGAATGTAATGTTAAACACTAGAGTACACTCGGCTATCATGTGCTCCCACGTGATGCGCCTAAAATAGTGTTAAATACTAAGGATGCATCGCACAAAATAGTGTTAAACACTGAAAAAGGAAGCGCTCACATGGGGTCACGTGAAGCGCTTGAGTGTTAGGCACAAACTTCCCTTATTTTATTCTCAGAATATTCAAATAAGTGTTAAACACTTTTAGTCTTCATGGCCATCACGTGTGGGCACGTGATGGGTACCCATACACTGGATATTAACAGGATTTGTTAGGGGTTACGTGGGGACACGTGAGGGCGCCCAAAATCGATTCTGCCTTTTTATTTTGAGAAGTCTGTTCAAGGGTCACGTGGGAGCACGTGACTTAATCTTATTCGTTCTCTTTTGGTCATTGGAGGGAGGGTCATGTGTTGCCATGTGATCATGTTGAGTACTTGATCTTTTTACGTGCATGGAGAGATGAATCCCTTGTAGAATTAAATTCTCTTATAGGGTTAAACCCTAATTTTATTTAGAGAAATTAAATTCCTATATGTTAGAATTAAATTCTTTAAACCCAATTCTCCCTCTAAGTTTTGGATCTGCATGGCAGAATCTCCCCGATGAGAATTAAATTCTCAACTTATGGGGAGATCCGCTTCTGCAAATTTATTACCATGAATAAGAACTAAGTTCTTAAATTAAGGGTTAAACGCTATCTTTGTTGGAGGAATTAAATTCCTATGTGCTTTGTGGGAGAATAAAATTCTCTGAATTTAGGTCCTCCCTTAGGCTTTAGATCTGCATGGCAGAATTCCCCCGATGAGAATTAAATTCTCAACTTATAGGGAGATCTGCTTCTGCAGATCTTCAACCAAAGGAAGAACTAAGTTCTTATTCAGAAGAGTTAAACTCTTAGTTTGAGAATTAAATTCTCTTATAGGGTTATGGGAGCTTATATAATGATCTCTTTCTCTCTTTTACCTAGGGTTTCTTTCTTTTCTGAGGAAATCTTCTTTTCGCTCTGGAGAATTAAATTCTCTTCATTTTTCTCCCTGTTGTTGTATATCTCATCTTCTTCTTTTTTCCTCTTCTATCTTTGGCTCCTATTTATAGGAGAAAGAAAAGAATCAGTTTGTTTAGTCAATCTTTCATTGAAAGATTTTGATTGATTTTGTAACCAACATGATCTTTTAGATCACTCGGTGAATTTTATTCACCATTGGATTTTTAATCCAAAAGATATTTTATTTGTTGTTCCTGTCAGATTTTTAGAAAAATCTTTCCTTGTATAAAATCTTTCTATAAATTGGTGATTTTTAATCACCATTGGATTTTTAATCCAACGGTGCTCCACTTTACAGAGCACAATCTTTTTGTTTGGAAAGATCTAAGGAAATATTAGGGTTTTTGATTTCCCTTAATTAGAATTTAATTCTATTAGTTCAGAAGGTTTAAGAGCTTATCACGTGTTGACACGCGACCCCACTAATTGACCATTTAATTAGAATTCAATTCTATTATTTCAGAGGGTTTAAGAGCCTATCATGTGTTGGCACGTGACCCTACTGATCAAGTATTTCCAATTATTTATTTTATTTAGTGCCTACAGGCTTTGCCTGTAAATGGTCACGTGTCTGCACGTGAGGTCCAGTCACGTGTGGGCACGTGATGCCACTGATTGAGTATTTCCAATTGTTTATTTATTTTATTCAGCGCATACAGGCTTTGCCTGTAAAAGGTCACGTGTCCACACGTGAGACCCGGTCACGTGTAGGCACGTGACCCTCCCCTTTGGGGGTTTTCTTTGCTTCTTTTAATTAGAATTTTAATTTTATTAATTCAGTGGGTTTAAGAGCCCATCACGTGTGGGCACATGACTTTATCAATTTAGGCATTCAAATACAGATAGAATCTGCCCATAAAAGGTCACGTGTTTGCACGTGAGGCCCCATCACGTGTGAGCATGTGATGCCCCATTTGGGGTTTTCCTCGCTGCTTTATTCAGTTCCCATGAGGGAACAAATGCCCTCACAGCGTTGTTCTCACGTGTTTGCATGTGAGTGCAACGCTGTAACTTTCATGGCCGTTGGATTCGCCTAGGGAACGGGGAAGATGAACTGTTTCCCATCACGTCCTATAAATGCAGAGGTCTCTTCAACAGCGCCTCCATTCCTTCATTTTCTACCTTTTTTTATGTTTACATGCGTTCTTTATTAAGCTCTGTCACGCTGTTGTTGGTGCTCACGTGTTTGGCGCGTGAGGCACTGCTTGATGGGTCGTTTCGTCTCCTTGCACTGATTTCAACGAGTCATCTCTTTTCATTTCCAACGTTCTCCCTTTTTTCCGGTCCTTGGGAATAGTTCCACCATGCACAACATTTTCTGTGCATAGTATTGAATGCTCCCTTTTATAAACCGAAGCCGTGCCTTTCTTTCTCTCTTCAAAGAAAAACCCATTTAGACCTTAAGGTGGTCATCTTTGAGAAACCGATCAAGTGTTATGGCTTGCAACCGGCCCCATGCTCGTCGGCAACCATGGAAGGTGCCCATCGAGGGGATGATTCCTCGTTCTGCTGCGCGGCTAGTGGATCCTCTTCTCACCGATGCCGAATGCGACGCGGTGATGTATGAACTTTCAATTCGTAAGGGTTCTCCCCTTCCTATAGGTTCCATTTGGTTGCGGATGATCTTTTCGTCCGTACTTGCCGATATTCCTCCTCATCCGGCAGAGATGACCCTGGCAACTCTCGATACGGCGGAGGACAAGATCGAGTGTTTCTATGAGGCACGCTTGATTACTCGGGCTCTAAAGGATTGCTCGATCCATCTACTGGGTCAGATAAGAGCCCGGCGGGCTGTCATGTCCGCTTTTGCTGATGAGCATGGTGCTAATCGATGGGGAGCAACTCCTCGCGAAAATCGTCATTTCGATTTGTTGGAGAAGGCAGAAAGGGAACTGGAGAATTTTGTATTTTGTTTTGTTAACCCTTGTATCTCTGATCCCGTGTTTGGTGATCTCTTTCCCATAGAGTAGTATCAATGTATTTCTTTTATTATTAATCGTTGAATACTTTCTGTTGAATTCTTTCTTTTCGTCATATATCCGTACGTGCATCCCGCCTGAGTACATGAGCATTATACTTGACCCCTAGGAATTTCCTTTATGTGCGAATATCGTCGTTGCGTTGTCCATAAATCAGCGCGTTCTAGATACCATAGGCATATAGTCATGAGCGCATGCTTATAGGGATACCTACCGAAGATTTTCTTTATTGCCAGAAAGAGAAAATAGTTTGTGCGTGTTTTGGATCGAGGATTGGCATCGAGTGGAGGTCTGCCCACACGGGCTTGAATGCATCCAGCTTCCTCCCGACATCTTAAACCTGAGATCAAGTCTGCGAGGATGTATCGAACGGTGCATGGCCAATTACTAAGACCACTCATGCATATGAAATCTGGCGGGTGCTTCAAGAAGCTATCAGAGAGCTGATAGCTATTGATAAAGCCGTCCTTTTTACTCGCGAGATGGTTGAAGCCCACAAAGTTACCGAACAGGAGCTTGAAAGTCGACTTTCCTCATGTTAGGCCCAACAGTCTCAAGCGGAGGCCCGTCTCGTAGTGATAACAAATTATGAAGCCTAGGCCCAGCGGAAAAAGGATGAACTGACAAATCTGTTACATCGTCCGCCGGCTTGAAAAATTGTATATTTTTCCTTTTATTCTTC
This sequence comes from Agapanthus africanus, assembly GCA_030015575.1. Classification (NCBI taxonomy): domain Eukaryota; kingdom Viridiplantae; phylum Streptophyta; class Magnoliopsida; order Asparagales; family Amaryllidaceae; genus Agapanthus; species Agapanthus africanus. The sequence goes on from CM057338.1 coordinate 218,161,484, forward strand.
TTTTGTACATACTCCTGAATGAGAGTATATTTTTTTTATCCTTTCATGGATTGTAATTTGTATTCATTTTGATTCATGAATAAAATACATATTTTTCTTGTCTCCCTCTGTCATTTTTCCTCTTTACTATATTGTCGCTATGTTACTCTGACAAGCGTAGAGAATATTTTGTCCTAGCCTTCTTATAGGGTATCGATGGCTTAGGAAGCAGGTTCAGATCTGCTGCTTAAGACTTTCCAACTTTATGAGTCGTGAGGATCTCAAAAAGATTTTTCTCCCTACGAGTCGAGAGGATCTCGTAGGTGTATTTTCTCCTTAGGAATCGTGAGGATTTCTAAGTGTATTTTCTCTTGAGAGTTGTAAGAATCTCACAAGAGAGTTTTTCTTGCTTACGAATCGAGAGGACTTGTAAGTGGTTGTTTCTTTTCTTGTCGATATTTGACTTAGGAGAGTGTGGCCTGTAGAAAATCTACCTTGACCTCTCTGCGAGAAAATGATGGCTTGGGAGACAGGGTTAGGATTTGCCACCCAAGACTTTTCAAATTTATGAGCCGTGAGGGTCTTATAAAGACTTTTCTCCCTACGAGTCGAGAGGATCTCGCAGGTGTGGTTTCTCCTTAGGAATCGTGAGGATTCCTAAGTGCGTTTTCTCTTGAGAGTCGTAAGGATCTCACAAGAGAATTTTCTCCTTACAAGTCGAGAGGACTCGTAAGTGATTGATGAGTTGATATTCTCCCGAGTCAAAGCATTGTTTTGACAGGGAGTTCGAGGGTTTACTCTGGATGTTTCCCACGGAGTCAGTATTGATTTTAACCGTGTTCTACGGGACAAGGAGGGGTTGACATTATCCGCATTTCACGTGTCAGGGGTTGACTTTATCCGCATTTCACGGTGTCAGGGGTTGCTCTGGCCGTTTCTCACGAGGTCAGGATTGACTTTAGCTGTGTTCTACGGGACCAGGATTTGCTCTGGCCGTTTCCCACGGGGTCAGGATTGACTTTAGCCGTGTTCTATGGGACCAGGAGGTGCTCTGGGCGTTTCCCACGGGGTCAGGATTGACTTTATCCGTGTTCTACGGGACCAGAAGGTGCTTTGGGAATTTCCCACGGGGCCAGGATTGACTTTAGCCGTGTTCTACGGGACCAGGAATTGCTCTGGGCATTTCCCACTGGGTCAGGATTGACTTTAGCCGTGTTCTACGGGACTAGGAGGTGCTCTGGGCGTTTTCCACGGGGTCAGAATTGACTTTAGCCATGTTCTACGGGACCAGGATTTGCTCTGGCCATTTCCCACAGGGTTAGGATTGAATTTAGCCGTGTTCTACGGGGCCAGGATTTGCTCTGGTTGTTTCCCACGGGGTCAGGATTGACTTTAGCCGTGTTCTACAGGACCAGGATTTTCTCTCTCGGTTGTCAGTGAACTGTCGAGATTTGGAACAGGGACTTTGCCATGGCTCCAAGGTTGATTGTTGCGTCTGAATCCTGCTGGAATGAGGAGGAACGCTGTTGGTGATCTCTAGGCTATCTGTGAACCGTCGAGATTTGGAACAGGAATTTTGCCATGGCTCCAAGGTTGATTGTCGCGTCTGAATCCTACTGGAATGAGGAGGAACGTTATTGGTGATCTCTAGGCTGTCCGTGAACCGTCGAGATTTGGCTCTCTTTCTGATGGAGCCTGGTGGGAAGGTATGGCTCCCTTTTTATTTGTGCCCCTGGATTGTATACAGGGATCGATGTGATCTCACATGTAGGGCAAAAAGTTTCATTTTATATATTTTTCTTTTCGCGATGCTCTATCATTTCAGCTTTTATATCGCGAAAGTCGCGATTGCCCAATCATTTCGGCTATTTTATCGTGGTGCCCAATCATTTCGGCTACTTTTCTTTTTACTCGCTGCTTTTTATTGCGAGTTGCCAATCATTTCGACTGTTTTTGTATGCATACAGTTTTACTTGTTGATTTTGTTGCAAGTTGCCCCATCATTTCGGCTATTTCATATGCATTTGTGGCTCGCTGACTTTTCGCTGCGAGTTTGGGATTTGACACCGATTTAGGCATCAGCATCGCTATAACTGGGATATTGCCAGGAGCGAATCATCATTTGCCTCCGTCGATGTCGAACAAAGGTGGCTTAGTGAACAGGGTTAGGATCTTGTCGACTATGGCCTTTTGACTTTACGAACCGTAAGGGTCTCATAAAGAATTTCTCCCTACGAGTCGTGAGGATCTCGTAGGTGCGTTTTCTCTTTAGGAATCGTGAGGATTCCTAAGTGTGTGTTCTCTTATAAGTCGTAAGGATCTTACAAGAGTGTTTTCTCCTTATAAGTCGAGAGGACTTATAAGGGTTGTCCACTGTGCAAGCATATCCCTAGTCACTGGTGGGACTTTGTTAGGGAAATGTTTATTCGTGCCCGTGGATTGTATACAAAGGTCAGCATTGAACCACTTGTAGGGCAATCTGGGGATTGTGATGGCTTAAGAACAGGTTCAGATCCCTGTAGCTTAAGGCTTTTGAATCTTGTGAGCCGTGAGGGTCTCCTAAGAGGGTTCTCCTTACGAGTCGTGAGGATCTCGCAAGTGTAATTTCTCCTTAGGAATCGTGAGGATTCCTAAGTGTGTTGCTCCCTTGTGAGTCGTAAGGATCTCACGCAGGTGGTTTCTCCTTACAGGGTCGAGAGGACCTTGCAAGTGTCTTTTAACGAGATTGCGTCCTTTCAGGTTTTCACAAACTCGCTGGTAGTCCTGCTGTTTTTACTCACGGAGCCCTTTCGGGTTTTCATCCGTGCCCATTTCGCTTATGGACGTACCCTTTTTTTTAACACCACGTCAGCCTGGGGACAGCGCGGGTTGGTAGTAGTTTAACGACATTTCGGTCAATGGCCCGTTTTAGGACATAGTGGTCCATCGTTAGTTTAAGAACGTTTCGGTCCGTAGCTAGTTTAAGGACATAGTGGTCCACTGTTAGTTTAAGGACGTTTCGGTCCGTAGTAAGTTTTAGGACATTTCGGTCCGTTGTTGCCATATTTGAAGCGAATTTCTAGTTTACAGACTTTTCGGTCCATGGGGCTTTCTCTATGAATGAGCATGATGCCCCCGGCATGTCCATCTTTTCCGGAGCATGTGGTTGTGGCGGGTTCATCTTCCAGTTTTCGGACAGCGCGAACTTGCCCTGTTGATACTGGTCTTCAACCCAATTTTTGAAGACGTAGCAATCTTCGATTGGATGGCCCAATACTCGGTGGTAGGGGCAGTAATTGGGATCGTTGACATCGTTCAGTTGTAGTAGGTGTCTCGGCTCTGGTAGAGTGATGAGCCCGTTGCGCACTGCTAGTTCGAACTGTCTCCTTGTTTTATCCCGGGGAAACGAATAAGGACATCTCAACTTCTCATCGAGGGATTGCCGCTTGTTGCTTTTGCGAACAACCGATCTCGGGCCACTCGGTTGTTGTTGAGCGTTGGTGACGGAGGTCGCTTTTCCCTTTCCCTTATCCTTTTTATTTGATCCCTTGTTTGCGGGTCCAAGATTCTTTTCGGGTACCGTGCGATTGCGCTGCTGAATGTTCTCGCAGCTTTTCGGTTCTTCCTCTTTTCCAGAGGTGGATTCTTTGAAGAGAGGGCTGAGAGCCATTTCTTCTTCAGAATCGCTCCCGAAGGTGAGAACATATGATCCCCCGCTATCAACTATGTGACAGTTGTCGGCAGCTCTTCCCCGTTCGTTTGTCGCATTTTTCCGCTGTCGACGAGCTTCACGCTTCATCCTCTTGAAGTGCTGCCGGTGAGCGACATACCCTTACCACCAATTTTTAAAGGCGTTGCATTCTTCAGTAGGGTGTGCGATCTTCTGATGATATAAGCAGAAGTTAAGATGTACGTCCGCTTCATCAAGATGTATACCGGCGGGAGAATTTCCTTTGAAAGAGGGCAGCTTCATTCTCATCGATATGGTTTTGGCGAACCTTTTCCTTGTCTTGAACCTGCTTTTATTTGCGGCAGATGTACTTTGATCTGGTGGGAGTGTTTCAACCCTTTCGTCCAGTCGGCGTTTGGCCTTTTCAAATATGGCCATTTCGTGCTCTCGATCAGTTTTGCTTTTCAGAAGAGCTTCGTTCAGGAATGCATCAATCATTTCATCTGACGGTCCTAGGAGTTCTGGTTTGGGATTTGCCCCCAGTTTCTCTTCATCAGGAGCTTCTTCACCATTTATTGACGAGTGAGAGATCGTGTGACAGCTCGCCACATAATCCTCAGGTTCATCTGACGAGCTTTCTGCATTGTCATCATCTCCGTCCATAAGGACGTGGCTAAGAAACTCTTGAAGCATGACCGGGGTTCGCGCCTTCTGGTTATATTCCTCCAGCGCGTCAATATGTTTTTGCCGGTCCGTGTGCTTGTCACCAGGCTTCATGGGCTTTTTGGTCTTCTTCTTCTTTTTCGAAGACTTTGACGGCTGGGCCTGAGCGTTTTGATTATCGCTACCAATTTTTGGCGTCGGGCGCGGCTTCAGCATTCCCTCGATGATCTCAGGTTCTAACTGATTTTTCCACCTGATCGCCGGGCATGTTTGAAGATCCTTCAGCATTCTTTTCGTCTTGGCTGAAAGAGCGACCTCCCATGGAGCTTCTTTTACAAAAGAGCATGATGTCCCCGGCGTGTCCATCTTTTTAGTAGCGTGTGGCTAAGGCGGGCTCACCTTCCAATTCTCCGATAGTGCGAATTTGCCCTGTTGGTTTTGGTCTTCAATCCAGCCTTTGAAGACGAAGCAATCTTCAATTGAATGGCCTACCACTCAGTGATAGGGACAATAATTGGGATTGTTGGCCTCACCGGGTTGCAATCTGCATTTCGGATCCGGCAAGGTGATGAGCCTGTTGCGCACCGCCAGCTCGAACAGTCTCCTCATTTTATCGCGGGGAAACAAATAAGGGCGCTTCAGTTTCTCGTTGAAGAATCGTCGTCTTTTATTTTGGTGATCAGTTGGCTTTGGACCACTGGGTTGCTGCTAAGCATTGGCGACGAAGGTCGCTTTCTCTTTCCCTTTTTCATTTCGAGATTCCAGCTTCGAAGGAAATGTCCTATGACCCATCTGATATATTTTGGCCAGTTTGTCAATCAAGGCCTGGAAAGTAGTTGGCTTGAAGAACATCATGAATTGCGAAATGGTCACCTGTGGATCAAGAGTACCCATGAACATGCCTACTGCAGGCGGTTTCTCGATGCGCTGCTCGCACTTTGACCATAGATTCCTCCATCGTATCGCATACTGCACCCATGTTTCACCTGGCTTCACTATGGCGTTAATTAATGCGGTGATCGGGGTGCGCTCGCTAGCGCTTGCGAAACGTTGGGTGAACAGCAATTCCATCTCTGCAAAAGTTTTGACGGAGTCGTTGGGAAGCTCCGCATACCACTCAAAGGCCGTTTCCGCCAAGCTACCGACGAACCGGCAAATCAGTAACTTATCGTCACCTCCGGTGTTGCCACACAGAGCCTTGAATTGAGCAACGTGCCGGTGTGGATTCCCCGTCCCCTTATATACGTGGAATTTGGGGATCGTGTATCCCGGTGGGTACTTTATTTGGTCGTACCAACCCGGATAGGGTCGTCCAGTCTTAACAATTTGCCCAGCCGTTTCATTTGCCTGATGAACTCGTATCTGCTGAGCGATGTAATCATCCAGGGCGGCTTTTGAGATGGTTTCCTCTTTGCCTGCTGAACAAGCCGGAAGAGGGTTCGATGTCTCCCCTCTGTCATCTTCAAGGACAATCGGAGGGTCTTCAGCCGGAGGATCCGGTTGTATCATCATCCCGACCATGTCTTGGAAGAGAAGCGCCATTCGTTTTATATTGGCCGCTTGTTCCGCTGCTTCTCTGTCCTTCTTTTTGAGGATTCTGCGGAGGAAGTCAGCATCGGTTTCCTGTTCATGATGCTGCTCTGATGATGCCTCCGGGCTTTCTTTTGGCCCAGTGAGTGCGGCCATTTACGTTAGCATTTCCTGAAGCTTCTGTTGCTGCTCTTGGGCTTTTGTCACGGATCGCGTAAGCGGTCGATGACCCGTAGAGATACGGCTATCCTCTTTCGCAGATGCCATATAAACAGTGTGGACCAGCATGCCCCCAGACTTGGGGCGTTTAGGTTCGGTGCCTTTGAGATTGGTTGTAGGGATCTTCTCCGGCCTTCTCCTTTTGTGGGCGGTCGAGGTTGAGGGGGCCGTTGCAGCGGGCACCCGAGTAGATGACATCTCCTGCGGTATGACAGGGTGGTCTTTTTCTTGCCGAACCTTCATCTTTTTCTGTCGGCGGGAGTAATCTGGATCAATCACCGAGCCTTGGACTTGACACCAGACCTTGTAAACTTTAGAGGACAGCCGCTGAGGGGGTTGTTCCGGCTTCGCCTTTGTGATCTTTTCAATAGGCGGAGGTGACTTTTTTAGTACGGCTGTTGGCGAATTTCTGCGCACCCTGTTAAGTAGTTCAAAGCTGTTCCCAGTTGGAACAGCATCATCAACTTCCACCATTGGAGCCGGCGGAGTTAATCCAGAAGGAGAGCTGCCCCCAGCTTTCTTCACTCGGCGCCAGTGACGACGTCGAGCATGTCTCGCAGACGGTATTAGTTCAGTCATGGGGGTAGCCTCATCATGCCCCCTGTTTTGGTCAAGTTTCGCCGGTATCAGCCTCTTGAAGACTGACATTCGTTGAGTTGGGACGACCAACCTATCAAAAGCAGACTTTCGCGCAGGAGGAGCAGTTTTGATGACTTCGTTTGGGGCGGGATCCGAAACAGTCAGCCTTGCAAAGACCGACTACTTAGCAGGGGAAGCCGCTTTGGCGACTTCAGGAGCAGGAATGGCTATCCTCTTCGGGATAACCCCTTCCGGTATCGCGGGCTTCTTCACAGGCCCATTAGAGCTTCAGCCCAATCTGTTAAAGACTGAGGCGCTTGGTTTGGGTGACCCGTTGAGAGGGGCCGCAGTAGTTGTGAGCCGATCAAAGACCGACTTCTTCTGAGCTTCTTGTGATGGCAGTGGTGTGTTGAAGCTCATGGATGGGAGCATGGTCCTAAAGAATAGCCCTGTGGTGGCTTGAGTCATCTGGTCCACCGGCATTGTAAAAACGGAGGCCGCCTGAGGCCCGTAGGTCACTCCTCCAGCAGGGACAGAGTGAGGGTTATTGCCGTTGTTGCAGTTTGTGCAGTTGAAAGCCATTTGATCTTCTATTTTTCTGCACGGAGCAAGATACCAAATCTTAGTACTTCAAATCCAAAGGCAACCATGTCAAACCGTGACTTGTTCGCGACACACGACACATGAAGTGTGGAGTGGAAAGAGAAAGAGATCCCACCGGGCGTGCCAGAATCTGTTCTCCGCTGAAAGACGTGACCGGGACGTTGGGACGTTCGGGCTGAATTTCGAGGGCAGATGCTATTTGGTACTATCTGTCCACCTCTCCGAAGATGCCAAGTTGATTTATGGCACAATGCATTGAAGGTTTAGACGGATGCGGCTGATATAGCAGACTTCGTCAGATTCCCCCTCATGATGAGGGGTTTTTGATTATGGGGACGCTCTTCCCTGCAGGCGCAAGCCCCTGCAGTTAATTACGCTACCGCATCGCGGTAACCACTTTCTCCTTCTCCAGATGGTCACGTCGTGTCGTGGGTGTTTGTTTTGTTTTTGGTTTCCCGTGGATTGTATACGAAGACTAATTTATGTGGTCGCCCATAGGGCGTGGATTAGTCCAAATCCGTATCTTCTTAGATTTGGGTTTGGGGTTGGGTTTAAGGATACGTTAGTCTCATTTGAGACTAAGATCAACTTAAACGGATACGTTGGTCTAATTTTAGACTAAGATCAACTTAACGGGATCATTTAGATCCGACAAGAGAGTATTGGGCTCTATTGCTTTAATTTAAGGACTTTGCGGTCCATTATTAGTTTAAGGACATTACGGTCCATTGTTAGTTTAAGTACATTACGGTCCATAGGCTTAAGGACCCCACAGTCCAAGGTTAAGGACATCATAATCCATGAGTTTAAGGATCCCACAGTCCGAGGTTAAGGACATCATAGTCCATGGGTTTAAGGACCCCGCAGTCCGAGGTTAAGGACATCATAGTCCATGGGTTTAAGGACCCCACAGTCCAAGGTTAAAGACATCATAGTCCATGGGTTTAAGGACCCCACAGTCCGTAAAATATCTGGTTGTCGGGACCCGTCACCTCTCTGAAGACGTTGAAGAATTACAATGACAAATATTAGAGGAGTGAAGAGATATATCCTTGAACCAATATTGGTTGGGGGGATCTGTAGTTGGATGGATTTAAGGATCGTTAATCTCGTTTGAGATTAAGATCAACTTAAATATTTGTTAAGGATATGTTAGTCTAATTTTAGACTAAGATCTACTTAACAGGATCATTTAGATTCAACAAAAGAGCACTTGGGCTCTATTGTTTAGTTTAAGGACATTACGGACTTCAGATGCAAACATGGGTTTGGAAATGCACCAGATAGTTATTGGTCATCGGTACCCACCACCTCTCTGAAGACGTTGAAGAATTACAACGACATGTATCAGAGGTGTGAAGAGATATACTCTCGAACCAAAGTTGACTGAAAGGGATCTGGGAATTGCTTTGAATGTCATATGAGATGACCAATTTTGGAAGACAAAAGTGTGTTTGAGGTTCAGTTAAAAAAGGGGTACTGCCTCTGGAAGACTTAACTAATTTGAGCTAAGATTGGCTCGAATGTAGTGTTAAACACTAGAGTACACTCGGCTATCACGTGCTCCCACGTGATGCGCCTAAAATAGTGTTAAACACTAAGGATGCAGCGCACAAAATAGTGTTAAACACTGAAAAAGGAAGCGCTCACGTGGGGTCACGTGAGGTGCTTGAATGTTGGGCCCAAACTTCCTTTATTTTATTCTCAGAATATTCAAATAAGTGTTAAACACTTTTAGTCTTCATGGCTATCACGTGTGGGCACGTGATGGGTACCCATGCACTGGATATTAACAGGATTTGTTAGGGGTCACGTGGGGACACGTGAGGGCGCCCAAAATCGATTCTGCCCTTTTATTTTGAGAAGTCTGTTCAAGGGTCACGTGGGAGCATGTGACCTAATCTTATACGTTCTCTTTTGGTCATTGGAGGGAGGGTCACGTGTTGCCACGTGATCATGTTAGGTACTTGATCTTTTTACGTGCATGGAGAGATGAATCCCTTGTAGAATTAAATTCTCTTATAGGGTTAAACCCTAATTTTATTTAGAGGAATTAAATTCCTATATGTTCGAATTAAATTCTTTAAACTCAATTCCCCCTCTAAGTTTTGGATCTGCATGGCAGAATCTTCCCAATGAGAATTAAATTCTTAATTTATGGGGAGATCCGTTTCAGCAGATATATTACCATGAAGAAGAACTAAGTTCTTAAATTAAGGATTAAACCCTACCTTTGTTGGAGGAATTAAATTCCTATGTGCTTTGTGGGAGAATAAAATTCTCTGAACTTAAGTCCTTCCTTAGGCTTTAGATCTGCAAGCCTGAATTCCCCCGATGAGAATTAAATTCTCAACTTATGGGGAGATCTGTTTCTGCAGATCTTCAACCAAAGGAAGAACTAAGTTCTTATTTAGAAGAGTTAAACTTTTAGTTTGAGAATTAAAATCTCTTATAGGGTTATGGGAGCTTATAGAATGATCTCTTTCTCTCTTTTACCTAGGCTTTCTTTCTTTTCTGAGGAAATCTTCTTTTCCCTCTGGAGAATTAAATTCTCTTCTTTTTTCTCCCTGTTGTTGTATATCTCTTCTTCTTTTTTTTTCCTCTTCTATCTTTGGCTCCTATTTATAGGAGAAAGAAAAAAATCAGTTTGTTTAGTCAATCTTTCATTGAAAGATTTTGATTGATTTTGTAACCAACATGATCTTTTAGATCACTCGGTGAATTTTATTCACCATTGAATTTTTAATCCAAAAGATATTTTATTTGTTGTTCGTGGCAGATTTTAGGAAAATCTTTCCTTGTATAGAATCTTTCTATAAATTGGTGATTTTTAATCACCATTGTATTTTTAATCCAACGGTGCTCCACTTTACAGAGCGCAATCTTTTTGTTTGGAAAGATCTAAGGAAATATTAGGGTTTTTGATTTCCCTTAATTAGAATTTAATTCTATTAGTTCAGAAGGTTTAAGAGCCTATCACGTATTGGCACGTGACCCCACTGATTGACTATTTAATTAGAATTCAATTCTATTATTTCAGAGGGTTTAAGAGCCTATCACGTGTTGGTACGTGACCCTACTGATTAAGCATTTCCAATTATTTATTTTATTTAGTGCCTACAGGCTTTGCCTGTAAATGGTCACGTGTCTGCACGTGAGGCCCAGTCACGTGCGGGCAAGTGATGCCACTGATTGAGTATTTCCAATTGTTTATTTATTTTATTCAGCGCATATAGGTTTTGCCTGTAAAAGGTCACGTGTCCACACGTGAGACCCGGTCACGTGTAGGCACGTGGCCCTCCCCTTTAGGGGTTTTCCTTGCTGCTTTTAATTAGAATTTTAATTCTATTAATTCAGTGGGTTTAAGAGCCCATCACGTGTGGGCACGTGACTTTATCAATTTAGGCATTCAAACACAGATAGAATCTGCCCATAAAAGGTCACGTGTTTGCACCTGAGGCCTCATCACGTGTGAGCACGTGATACCCCATTTGGGGTTTTCCTCGCTGCTTTATTTGTGTTTTATTCAGTTCCCATGAGGGAACAAGCATCTGCCCCCAAATTCAGGCAAGACGACCTACGCGGTTTCGTCTTTGTTTTCGGCGGTAAACAGATTCTGGCACGCCCGGTGGGACCTTTTCCTCTTTCCAGTCCACACTTCGTGTGTCATGTTTTTCCGCGATCAAATAATCACGGTATATATGTTTGTGGTTGCTCTTAGGGGAGGGGATACTGAAGCCGGCGTTTCGTCTCTATGAAGAATGACATTTTCTCCCACCCTAGCAACTCAGGCTCTGTTGTATCCGGTGGAGTCAAGTATGGGCCACTTGCAATCTCAAATCTCTGTAATCCAGCTCTTCAAGAAATCAACGGGCTTCTCTTTGGGTCGATACTCCCACTTCCCACCCTCGGTGCCTCAATGCCGATGAAGGAAGCCCGGAGGAAGTCTGTCTTCCACATGCTGGTTCCCCAAATTGCAGCTTTGCCAACGAAATCAATCCTCAAACAACTAACACCTGCCAAGAACCAAGGTCAATGCAGGGGGCAGAATATTCAAACTCTCAAAGGAAACAGGGGGCAGGCTCAGCAAAATCCTGAAGCTAATCAAATCCCGGCCGTAAGTAACGGTCGACGTCGATATCGACATCATACAAAATGAGCTGGGGGCAGTTCCCCGTATGGTCCTGTTTCAACCCCAGTGGTGAATGTTGTTGTTCCAACTGGGAACAACTTCAAACTGTTGCGAAGGGTCAGACAAAATTCTCCTACCGCAATATTGAAGAAGTCTCCACAGCCCATGGAGATCCCACGAGAGCAGAAGCCAGTTCGCTCCCTGAGACTACTTTCCTCATCTATATATAAGGTGTGGAAGCAAGTGAAGGGGACTCATCCCAAGACGGATCCTGATACAGTGGTTCCTCCCAAAACCAAATCGGCTTTTCACAAAAAAGAGAGGCCCAATAAAGCTCAAGTGCCCGAAGCAAACTTCAAAGGCCAAAACTCCAAACATCCCAAGCCTGAAGGCATGACAGTTTATACAATCCATATGGTGAAATCCAAAGATGAAGTTCGAGCTTCTACTAGTCACCGACCTCAAACTCGGTCCGTGACAAAATTTTAACTTCAACGTGAAAAGCTGTAGGAGATGCTCGCTCAGGCGGCAGCAAACGCTAATCCATCGCCTAAGGAAAATCTCGAGGGCGCACCCGAAGAAAGAGTAGAGAAGGAGTCAGATAATGATTTCCTAAAGCGCGCTCTGAAAAAGAGAGATGAAGAAACGGCAGAAATGTCCACTAAAATGAACCAGATGGCCCTTTTGATTCAGAATATGGCTGGAAAGATGGTTCAATCGGAACCACTGGCAGATGAACCGCCGGTAGTCGGTCTTAAAGATAAAGAAGACATTTCAAATTCTCTGCAAACCTCATCAACGGCCGAAGAGAAAATGATTCCAAAAGTAAAGCTGAACGAATATATCACTCAGCAAATCAAAGCTCACTATGCCAGTGAAGCATCAAATAGGCCGATCACGACTGGTCGACTGTATCCAGCATGCTATGATCAAATACAGTACCTGCCAGAATATATACTTCTGACTCCACATGTACAAAGGAACTGGGAATCCTTGCCAGCACATTGCGCGATTTAAATCCATGTGCGGAAATACTGGAGGAAATGACATACTGCTCCTCTGACAGTTCGTCAGCGATCTGGCGGGCATCACTTTCGAATGGTATGCGGAACTCCCAAATGATTTCGTGAAGAGCTTCGACGAAATGGATATGCTATTCTGTCAGGGATTCACTAATGAGAACGAACATACTACCGTGACGGCACTGGTCAACGAAAGGGTTAGACTGAATGAGACTTGGGTTCAATATATTACCCGATGGCGAAATCTCTGGTCAAAATGCGAGCAACGTATCGACAAAACCGCAGCTGTGAGAATGTTCATAGCTACCCTTGACCCAAATTCAAAAGATGTTCCCATTTACGGCCCTTTTCAAGCCGACAACTTTCCAAGAACTCATGGATAAAATGGTTTGATTGGATCAAGTGGGTCAAGACTTTTTCTCATCCGATGATGACGAGTGAAAAGCAGAGGCAAGATGGCGTTTGCTGCCTACGCTCAACAAAGAAAAGCGGCTCTAAAGTAACCTGTCGCCAAAATAGCGACGGCGTGGGTACTCGTCCCCCCGGGATATACACAGGGGGCATATTTCTCACCGGCCGAAGAATCTCTATGTAGAATGGTCCTTTCTTCTCAAAGGACAGGAAGGATATTAAGGGGCCTACAAACAGGTCCAACAATTTAGTGGAATACCCCGCTCAAAACAAAAAAATACAAAAAAAAAACGGTATGTTCTCAAGCAAGATGGGTACAGATGAAAACCCGAAAGGGCGCCGTGAGTAAAAACAGCAGGACCGCCGGCGAGCTTGTGAAAACCCGAAAGGGCGCAACCTCGTTAAAATAAATACACTTACGAGATCTTCATGACCGGTAAGGAGAATCCCTCCTGTGAGACCCTCACAGCTCATAGGATTCGAAAGCCTTAAGTTACAGGGATCTAGACCTGTTCTTAAGCCGTCATATCTCTCAAATTGCCCTACAGGCGGTCCATATTGACCCTTGTATACAATCCAGGGGCATGAATAAATATTTCTTTGCCAAGTTCTACAAATGGCAAGAAATGTCCCCATATGGTGAATAACACTTGTAGGTCCTCTCGACTTATAAGGAGAAAACACTTTTGGAAGATCCTTATGACTTACAAGAGAAGACATCACTTAGGAATTCCCATGATTCTTAAGGAGAAAATACGCCTACGAGATCCTCACGACTCGTAGGGAGAAAACCCTTTATGAGACCCTTACGGCTCATAAAGTCAAAAGTCTTAGTCGACAGGATCCTAACCCTCTCTACTAAGCCACCTTTGTCCAAATTGACAGGGGTAAATGATGATTCGCTCTTAGCACTATCCCAGTTGTAGAGATACTGATGCCTAAACAAGTATCAAACTCCAAGTCAACCTCTCCGGCAAGTGCCGTCCCTACAACCATTTAATGAAGAAGGGGACCCGTTTCATCTAGGATCGTAAATGTAAGAGCGCACTAGACGAAATCAAGCAATACCTGCAGAATCCGCCGGTACTGACCGCTCCAGTCAAGGGAAAGCCCCTCATTCTGTACACAACAACCCTTGAAGGTTCTTTAGGCGCACTATAGGCACAAGAGAACGACCAAAGGAAAGAGAGAGCCCTCTACTATTTAAGTCAAGTTCTCCTGGGGGCAGAAAACAACTACTCCCCCATCGAAAAACACTGCCTGGCGTTAATCTTCACGATAACGAAGCTCAGACACTATGCGTTGGCGCATGAGGTCCATCTCATATCAAAAGTGGACCCTCTCAACTATTTGATGTCAAGAGCCATACTAACAGGACGGCTCGCTAAATGGGCCCTACTACTAATGGAATTCTCGATAACATACCGACCTCTCAAGGCAGTGAAAGCCAGGCCATCACCGACTTCCTCGCTGAGCATCTGATACCCGCCGATTTACCCCTAAATTGCGAATTACCAGACGAGCATGCGTTTGACACGATCGACTGGGAGAGAGGAGGGAGTGATACCCGATGGGAATTCTACTTCGATGGGGCATCTTCCCTGAAGATGCGAAAGCATAGCTCCCCCATGATCAAAGCTGGGGTAGGCCTTATCTTCGTAACTCCACAAGGAGGGATAATGCGCTTTGCCTTTTCCTTAACAGAGCCGAGGACAAACAATGAAGCAGAATATGAAGCTTTGATAGAAGGTCTTGAGATCGCTGTCGACATGGGAATCGAAGACCTCCTCATATACGGAGACTCCCAGCTGGTCGTTAGTCAAATAAACGGCGACTATCAAACATGCAAACCAGAGTTGGTAAAGTACGGTGAGAGAGTGCAACAATTGCTGACTCAAATCCCTTCCTACGCCCTAGAGAGCATACCACGTGCGAAGAATAGTAAAGTGGATGCATTAGCCAAACTCGTTAAAGAACCGGCTGACGAAAACCTCAATGACGTGAGGATCGTTATGCAAAGCCGTCGGGTTCTTGCACCAGCGGAAATATCTCCAGAGTCGTCTGAAGAAAAGGAAGCGACCAAGCAAACAACCCTACAAATAGAGGACCAATAAAATGCTAAGGATTGGAGAGAAGTCTTTATAGACTACTTCAAATACCGTCGAACACCTGAAGATGCATCCTCAAGACATCAGCTCATGAAAAGAGCTCTGCCTTTTGCTTTCGTCAATGATACTCTGTATAAGAGATCGTTCGACTCCCTGTGGCTAAGATGCCTGGGGCCAGAAGAAGCAAGGAAAGTCATTCAAGAAACTCATGACGGACTCTGCGGTTCTCACCAAGCCGGGCAAAAGATGAAGCTGAAGATCAAAAGGATGGGCTACTATTGGCCCACGATGATTCAGGATTGCCTCGAATACGCGAAACAGTGCCACTCGTGCCAGATTCATGGGGACTTCATCCACCAGCATCCAAATCCGCTGCACCCAACGGTGGCTAGCTGGCCGTTCGAAATGTGGGGAACTGACATAATCGGGCCCATCGAACCAGCATCATCCAGAGGACATCGGTTCATATTGGCGACAACCGATTACTTCTCTAAGTGGGCGGAAGCAGTACCGCTGAGAGAAGTGAAGACGGAGAATATTCTCCATTTATTCAAGACACAGGTCATCTATCGGTTCGGCACTCCGGGATGGATTATCTCCGATAACGGGCCGGCCTACAGAATTCACAAAATCAGCCGCTTTGCATAACAACATAACATAGACTGGAGATACTCTTCGGTCTATAATCCCCGAGCTAACGGTCTGACTGAGGCTTTCAACAAAACCTTGACAAAGATCATGAAGAAGACAGTGTCCAAAAATAAGAAGGACTGGCATGAGAGACTGCATGAAGCTCTCTGGGCTTACCGGACCACGTTCAAAACGGCCACAAATACAACGCCGTCGTCATTGGTATTCGCGCTGAAACGGTGCTCCCCTTAGAGATAGAGCTACCCTCTCTATGAGTGGCAGTTCATTATGAGCTAACGGACGAAGAGAATGCTCATCTTCGGCTCGAGAAGCTCGATACCCTCGATGAAACTCGTCTCATGGTGCAGCAAAACCTAGAAGCTTACAAAGCAAGGATGACGCGCTCATACAAAAGGTTGACTAGGCCGAGAACATTCCGCCAAGGCGAACTCATGCTAGTGGTCAAAAGACCTATGATCCCCAATCGTGCCAAACGAGGGAAATTCGAGCCGAACTATGAAGGCACGTACATCATAGACAAGGTCTACCAAGGTGGGGCCTATCTACTTATGGATATGCATGGCGAAAGACCTTTCAGGCCAATAAACGACAGGTTTTTGAAAAAAATACTACGCCTGACGAGTCACGGCCTAGGTCAACGATAGATGACGACGCCTATGTCCGCTTGTTATCTTCCTAAGCCCAAACTCTATAAGTAGTATCCAGCGAAACCTCGCCTCGAAAACGTGCAACAGACTGAAACGTCCCTAAACTAATAACGGACCAAGATGTCCTAAAACTAACAATGGACCGAAATGTCCTAAAACTAACTACGGACCGAAACGTCCCCAAACTACTACAAACCGCAGCATCCTTGGGCTGACGCAAAAAAAAGGTACGTCCATAAGCAAGATGGGCACGGATGAAAACCCGAAAGGGCTCCGTGAGTAAAAATAGCAGGGCTACCGGCGAGTTTGTGAAAACCCAAAAGGGCACAGACTCGTAAAAAATTCATGCGCACTTGCAAGGTCCTCTCGACTTTGTAAGGAGAAAATACCTGTGTGAGATCCTTACGACTCACAAAGGAGCAACACACTTAGGGATCCCCACGATTCCTGAGGACAAATTATACTTACGAGATCCTCACGACTCGTAAGGAGAATCCTCTTATGAGACCCTCACGGCACGTAAGATTCAAAAGCCTTAAGCTACAGGGATCTGAACCTGTTCTTAAGCCATCACATCTCCCAGACTGCCCTACAAACGGTTCAATATTGATCCTTGTATACAACCCACGGGCACAAATAAACGTCTCCCCCACCAAATTCTGCCAATGGCGTGAAATCCCCCTATTTTATGAACAACACTTGTAAATCCTCTCGATTTACAAGGAAGGAACACTCTTGCAAGATCCTTACGACTTATAAGAGAAAACGCCACATAAGAGTCCTCACGACTTCTAAGGAGAACATACACCTATGAGATCCCCACGACTCGTAAGGAGAAACACCTTTATGAGACCCTTACGGCTCATGAAGTCAAAAGCCTTAGTCGACAGGATTCTAACCCTGTTTGCTAAGCCACCTTTGTTCGAATCGACAGAGGCAAATGATGATTCGCTCCTGGTAATGTTCCAATAGTAGCGATATTGATGTCTAAATCGGTAACAAATTCCAAGTCCTTTCACGGCAAATGATGATTCGCTCCTGGAAATATTCCAGTCGTAGCGATGTTGATGCTAAGATTGGTATCAGATCCTAAGTTCCATACTCAGCGAGCCATAAATGCATATGAAATAGCCGAAATGATAGGGCAACTTGCAACAAAATCAGCAAGTAAAAGATATGCATACAAAAATAGCCGAAAAGATTGGGCAACTTGCAATAAAAAGCAGCGAGTAAAAAGAAAAATAGCCGAAATGATTGGGCACCGCGAAAAATAGCCGAAATGATTGGGCAATCGCGACTTTCACGATATAAGAAGCTAAAATGATAGAGCATAGCGGAAAGAAATAAAAAATGAAAGAATGAAACTTTCGCCCTGCAGGTAAGTCCATAGTGACCCCTGTATACAACACATGGGCATAAACGAAAAGGGAACCACATTTCCCGACAAGACTCTGTCAAAGAGAGAGTCAGGTCTCAACGGCAACATCTACAGCGTGGAGACCAACAACAGCGTTCCTCCTCATTCCAGTAGGATACGAACGCGGCATCACCAATCGGAGCCACGACAAAGTCCCAAATTCCAAGACTCTACGGTTCAAAGACAAACTAGAGTCATCCAATGACCCCGTCTCGGAAATACGTCATCCAATGACCTTGACTCAGATACATGTTAACCCTTGACCTCCCTGTCGTAAAGCAACGCTTTGACTCGGATACATGTCAACGCTTGACCTCCCGGTTGTAAAGCAACGCTTCGACTCAGATACATGTCAACCCCTGACCTCCCTGTCGTAAAGCAACGCTTCGACTCGGATACATGTCAACCCTTGACCTCCTTGTCGTAAAGCAACGCTTCGACTCGGATACATGTCAACCCTTGACATCCCTGTCGTCAAGCAACGCTTCGAATCGGATACATGTCAACCCTTGACCTCCCTATCGTCAAGCAATGCTTCGACTCGGATACATGTCAACCCTTGACCTCTCTGTCGTCAAGCAACGCTTCGACTCGGATACATGTCAACCCTTGACCCCCCTGTCGTCAAGCAACGCTTCGACTCGGGTATATGTCAACCCCTGACCTCCTTGTCATAAAGCAACGCTTCGACTCGGATACATGTCAACCCCTGACCTCCCTGTCGTAAAGCAACGCTTCGACTCGGATACATGTCAACCCTTGACCTCCCTGTTGTCAAGCAATGCTTCGACTCGGATACATGTCAACCCTTGACCCCCATGTCATCAAGCAACGCTTCGACTCGGGTACATGTTAACCCTTGACTTCCTTGTCGTAAAGCAACGCTTCGACTCGGATACATGTCAACCCCTGACCTCCCTGTCGTAAAGCAATGCTTTGACTCAGATACATGTTAAACCCTGACCTCCCTGTCGTAAAGCAACGCTTCGACTCGGATACATGTCAACCCGTGGCCTCCCTGTCGTAAAGAAACATTTCGACTCGGATACATGTCAAACCCTGACCTCCCTGTTGTAAAGCAATGCTTCGATTCGGATACATATCAACCCTGACCTCCCTGTCGTCAAGCAACGCTTCGACTAGGATACATGTCAAACCCTAACCTCCCTGTCGTAAAGCAACGCTTCGACTCGGATACATGTCAACCCTTGACCTCCCTGTCGTCAAGCAACGCTTCGACTCGGATACATGTCAACCCTTGACCTCCCTGTCGTCAAGCAATGCTTCGACTCGGATACATGTCAACCCCTGACCCCCCTATCGTCAAGCAACGCTTCGACTCGGATACATGTCAACCCCTGACCCCCCTGTCGTCAAGCAACGCTTCGACTCGGGTACATGTCAACCCCTGACCTCCCTGTCGTAAAGCAACGCTTCGACTCGGATACATGTCAACCCTTGACCTCCCTGTCGTAAAGCAACGCTTCGACTCGGATACATGTCAACCCTTGACCTCCCTATCGTCAAGCAACGCTTCGACTCGAATACATGTCATCCCTTGACCTCCCTGTCGTTAAGCAATGCTTCGACTCGGATACATGTCAACCCTTGACCCCCCTGTCGTCAAGCAACGCTTCGAATCGGGTACATATCAACCCCTAACCTCCTTGTCGTAAAGCAACGCTTCGACTCGGATACATGTCAAACCCTGACCTCCCTGTCGCAAAGCAACGCTTCAACTCGGATACATGTCAAACCCTGACCTCCCTGTCGTAAAGCAATGCTTCGACACGGATACATGTCAAACCTTGACCTCCCTGTCGTAAAGCAATGCTTCGACTCAGATACATGTCAAACCCTGACCTCCCTGTCGTAAAGCAACGTTTCGACTTGAAAACATGTCAACCCTAACCCCCCGCCGGAGCAATGCTCCGTCTCGGAAATACATCAACCCATGACCTCCCTGTCGTAAAGCAATGCTTCGACTCGAAAATAAGTCAACACGCTAACCTATCAACCCATAAAAAGAAAGTTCTCTTGTGAGATCCTTACGACTCTCACAAGAAAATTCACTTAGGAGTCCTCACGACCCTAAGTAGAAATTACACCTACGGGATCCTCTCGACTCGTAGGGAGAAAAGTCTTTTATGAGACCATTACGGCTCATAAAATTGAAAAGTCTTAAGCGACAGATTTGAACCTGTTTCCTAAGCCATCGCTTCTCGATTCATTTTGACTCGTAAGGAAATTAGTGTCCTTGCGAGAACTTCTCGATTCGTCTCGACTCATGAGGAAATTAGTGTCCTTACGAGAACTTCTCGATTCGTTTCGACTCGTAGGGAAAATAATATCCTTGCGAGAACTTCTCGACTCGTCTTGACTCATAGGTTTTGCGAGAACTTCTCGACTCGTCTCGACTCGTAGGGAAAATAACGTTCCTGCAAGAACTTCTCGACTCGTCTCGACAAAAGTCTTAGGCTACAAGGACTCTAAACTTGTCCCCTAAGCCCTCAATTCTATTGCCATGCATAACTCTGCACTACTTCACCCACGTACATGTTTACGTGGGCAAAGTAGTGGGGGGCATTTGTTCCCGCCAAAATTTTCGGCCAAGAGCTACTTGTTCCCTTATAAAAAAGGGGAGAGAGTCCTCAAAATTTGGCCTCACGTGTAAAACACGTGAGCGCTCACGTGTTTAACAAAGCGTATGAGCGCTGAATAAAACAATTAAGGGTCAAATAGGCATCGCGTGTTAAACACGTGAGCGCTCATATACAAAGCATGAGCGCTGAATAAAATAAACTTAAATAGCCAAACAGGCTTCACGTGTAAAACACGTGAGCGCTCATATGCAAAGCATATGAGTGCTGAACATAAACAGGCTAAAATCCACAGCAGGGGTCACGTGTTAAACACATGAGTTCTCTTTCCTCTCACATGCAAAGCATGCGAGCTCCCCAATTTAAAATGCTCCTATCAAATTCTAGAATTAAATTCTATTTTAGGAAATATTTTTCTGATCTTTCTCAAACTAAAAAGATCTTCTCTGTTAAACAGAGGACCTTTAGATCAAAGATCCAACGGTGATCATCTGGTAGAATAAAGTTCTATCATAGGAAAATATTTTCCTAATCTTGTTAAATTAACAAGATATTCATATGATCAGAATTCTATGTTAGAATAAAATTCTAATCTTATTAAAATAACGAGATATCTATATGATAGAATTAAATTCTATATTAAGAAAATATATTTCTGATCTTGTTAAACTAAAAAGATATGATAGAATAAAATTCTAATCTTGTCAAAAATAACAAGATATTCATAATCTTGTTAAACAAACAAGAAATCTTCTCTCTTAAATAGAGGGCCTTTGGATTAAAAATCCAACGGTGAATAAAATTCACCGATTGATCTAAAACATCATGAAATCAATCATGATCTCTCAATGAGGTATTCGCTTAACAAATTGATTCTTTTTCTTCTCATATAAATAGGAGCAAGGGGAGGAGGGGAAAAAAGGACACAGAGGGAGAGGGGGAGAAAAATAGAGAGAGAATTTAATTCTCTAAAGAAGAGGAACCCCTCCCAAAAGCCCCCACAAAAAGAGAATTTAATTCTCAAACTAAGAGTTTAACTCTTCTTAAAGAACTTAGTTCTTTCTCTGCTTAAGATCTGCAGAAGCAGATCTCCCCACAAGTTGAGAATTTAATTCTCATCGGGGAGATTCTGTCATGCAGATTCAAAACTTAGGGGAAAAAACTGAATCCAAAAGAGTTTAACTCTTACAAAACATATAGAAATTTAATTTTTCTGATAAAACTAGGGTTCAACCCTATAAAAAAATTTAATTCTAATAAAAATAAGGGACCTGAAATTCACAAAACTCAGATCAAGAGCTCCATGCATATCAGTGGTCAATGCTACACAATAAAAGCTCGCGTGTTCCCCACGCGAGCACCTTTGAGGAACAAAAAGGAAAGACTGAGATCTAGTCGCGTGACCCCACGTGACCCCTGAGAAGTGCTCAGCACTTATAAAAGAGAAAAGGGAATAAACCCTATTTTTTTGGGGCGCCTCACATGACCCCACGTGACCCCTGAGAAGTGCTCAGCACTTATAAAAGAGAAAAGCGAATAAACCCTATTTTTTTGGGCGCCTCACGTGACCCCTGAGAAGTGCTCAACACTTATTAAAGAGAAAAGGGAATAAACCCTTTTTTTTGGGTGCCTTACGTGTTCCCACGTGACCCCTAACAGTGCTCAGCACTAGAATAAGAGAATAAAATAGGCAGAGCCCAACTCTAAGCGCCTCATGTGCCATACGTGAGCGCCCCAACTTTTAGTGTTTAACACTGCTATGGCGCCTCACGTGCCACACGTGAGCATCTCAAATTCCAGTGTTTAACACTGCCTCAAAGTATCACGTGGGGGCACGTGATCGCTGAAAATATATTAAGGAACCAACTTCAACCACAAATTGGTTAAGTTCCTCCTGAGATTAAATCCCCAAGCAAACTGAGCCCCTATGCTCAGAACTGACAACTCCTCGATTTGGGATTTGGTTCAAGGGTATATCTCTTCACACCTCTGATACATATCGTTGTAATTCTTCTACGTCTTCAGAGAGGTGGAGGGTCCCGATTACCAATAACTCTTGGCGCGCCCCTAAATTGATGAGTCTGAAACTATATGGACTATGATGTCCTTAAAGCCAACAAACTGTAATGTCTTTAAACTAACTATGGACCGCAACGTCCTTAAACTAAACCCTCACCTCAAAAATGGTGATCTATGGACCGCAATGTCCCTAAACTAAACTCTATGGACTATGACGTCCTTAAACTTTATGGACCGCAACGTCCCTAAACTAAACTCTATGGACTATGACGTGCTTAAACTCTATGGACTATGATGTCCTTAAACTTACATGGACTATGACGTCCTTAAACCTAATGGACCGTGACGTCCTTAAACTATTTCGTTGGATCTAAATGCTCTTTCGTTGGATCTAAATGATCCCAATATTCTGTTGAGTAGATCTTAGTCTACAATTAGACTAACGTATCCTCGACAAACATTTAAGTTGATCTTAATCTCAAACGAGGTTAACGAGCCTTAAATCCACCAAACCCCAAATCTAAGAAAATACGGATTTAGACTAATCCCCGCCCTACGGGCGACAACACAAATTAGTCTCTGTATACAATCTACGGGCAACCAAAAACAAAAAAAACACACACGACACGAAGTGACCTTCTGGAGCAGGAGAAATTGGTTGCTGCGATGCGGTAATGTAATTAACTGCAGGGGCTTGCGCCTGCAGGGAAGAGCGTCCCCACAATCAAAAACCCCTCACAACGAGGGGGAATCTGACGAAGTCTGCTACAACGGCCGCATCTGTCCAAACCTCCGATATACGGTCCCATAAATCACTTTGGTATCTTCGGAGAGGTGGACGGATAAAACCAAATTGCATCTGCCCCAAAATTCAGGCAAGACAACTTACGCGGTTTCGTCTCTGTTTTCGGCGATAAACAGCTGGTATTAATTTCTTGACTAACCCAGTCTTTTAACATGTAAATGTTGTAATTAGTCCTAGGTTTTTTCTTTTTCTTTGAATAAAATTCTCATCCTGATGTCTAAATCTAGCTACCGGAGACAGGGGTAACGATGAGGACATCGTAAAACTCAGGTTTATGGGTGAGCACTGCGTTTATTTTTGCTGCATCATGTGTATATTCTGCATTGCATACATATTTTAAAACCCATAAAAATTGAAAAAATTTCTTCAAAAAAATATAAAAACTTTGTCATGTTAGCTAACGGGGGAACTTAGACTCGAAGTCTGACGGTTCGGTTGATAAGTTAGAAATAACTAAATTCTTTTTGTTAGACCGACGACCCGAAAAATAGCCCTCCTTTGTGTTTAACCACAGCTAATATACGTCTTTTATAACACTTTACACGTGTCATATATTTTTGAGAATTTGATGAAAGTCTGACATGTCTGTAAACTTTTAAAATTGATAAATATGTTTAGGATCAAACATGTTTGTTCTGAGTTAAGTAATATCAAGAATAGTTCATAAAGTAAGGTGAATATGAAGGATATTATTGAGGTTTTAACAAAAGCTATAAAGTCTGAAAATAACCGATCTGAAATCTTGTTGGAGTAATTACATGTTGGATATAGTGCCCTCAGAGTCAATTATTGGATCACAGGCACGTGATTGCAATGATTGAGGAGGACCTATGCCGGTAGGACAGTCTTACTCAAGATGATAGTATGCTATCTGGTTTATCTTTATCATCGTGTACTGCTTTAGGTGACCTTACGAGTCACTATTACACGTTGATAGAGCCCCTATGATTCTTGCTTGACTACCAGCAGTATGAGGACGATCATATATGTGAGAGCTGGAGTCTATAAACACATTCTTAAAAGGTCTCTAGTCGTGGGAGTTTCGAGACAGGACATCAACTCTCCAGAGTAGACTAGTGTATACAGTCGAGACCCCGATGAGGGGCGGTGGCCGGTCTCACAAGCCACTGGTGTCAGTTGGTTCACCTAAGATGTATACAGGTGCTCATTGGGTTATGAGTACACCGGACAGGACTCGCCGGGAACCTGCTAGTTGGGATTATACCAGACGTCAGATAGCAGTTCCCAGGTGACATGTGTACAGGTTAGTTCATCGACCTGAGATCGTCATTTGTCTCGTGTGAGTTCCCACTGTGCTTTGATTACTACCCTACCACGGCTCAAAGGAGTCGTGCAAACAGGTTTTAGTTGGGTACAGTTCCGAGCCACATGGAGGCAGTGAGCGGATCTGCAGGGGTTCGTCTCTCCCGGTATTGGGGGTGAGGTCGCACTGTGTCTAGGAGAGCCGGTACATGAAAAGTCCTTGGCCAAGGCAGGAGATTTGCTGGTAGGTATTCCAGTAGTATCTCAGGGTGTTCTGGGCTACACTCCGACACGACTTGTACCGCTATTGGGGGTCTGACTTTTACCAACCCTCTAGGCCCGCCATGCGATACTCATAGACGAACGGACCGGACTGTACGGATATTGTCACTGACAGGCTCAGTAGGGTGTCAGGATTAGTTCGCTCATCGACGTCCCTTTTGGTCAATACCTGGTAGCCCGTCACGTATTGGCTTATACCTCTGACGTGCTAGTGGTTAAATCCACAGCCATAGTATTGACGAGTGTTTAGAGTCCACCACACTTAGTTACTCAGGTTTCGGGCGAAACGCTGTAGAGGCCGTATGGAGATATGGCAGGGTTCGATCAGATACGTGCGGTATTGCACGGATCGTGATCGGACGGTTTTTACTAGCCGGCTTTGGCTTAAGCCGGATCCTAGTATTAGATAGTGTAGATTTTGTCTCTTTGCATTTGTGTTCAGTGGGAATACAAATGCGGGTATGTATTTGCAGTAGTGGGGTTTTCTTGTAATTTATTACGGGATCAATTTTCTGGAGTTGCCAGTTTGCATTCCGTTCCGACCGGTTTTTCTTTGTTCCTTCACGGCCGGACTTATCGATGGAGGGGGTTATTTGCAGTTTGCAAACAACTCTTTTGTGGAGGGCTTTATTGCATTTGTGCCTTTATCATGATGAGATTCCATTATGGTCATTTCCTTTGCTTTTCATGTGATGGTTTGTGAATGGATGTGTGTAGGAATTGGTGTGACCTTTTTCTCACACATACATTCCCTTTTCTTCTCTTCTCTTGCTTAATAATTCATTTTTTTTCTCCACCATGAGAGTGTGTGGCCGGCCACTTCATTAGAGGAGAGAGGGGAGTTCATTATTTTTGATGAGGGAAAATGATTCATTCTCATTTTAGTTTTGCTTGCTCCAAAAATCTAAAACCCTTCTCCAAAGTTCTTGATTCCTCCATGGCAACTAAACCCCAAGAGACAAGTTTCATACACTATTCTATAGCAAATCTTGGACGCGTCGGCTAGCCAACTTCGCACCCGAGTTGCCTCGGTCCAGAGGTGGGAGCCCGTAAACGAATCCGGCTACGTGGTGCCCTTTCCGACGAGGAGGAGACGGACGGAAATTCCGCGGGTGATCGGAGTGGAGACGAAGACCGAAGGACACAGCTCGCTTGGTATAGCTCTCTACTCTTTTCTTGTTTGCTAGTAGCTAGGTTAATGGCCCTATCCGGGTGAAAAGTGCGCGGTGGTGCCGGTTCAATAGTTTTTGAAAGTTTTTGTTTCCACGTTTCCGGCGTCGGATCGACGGCCGGGGTGCCGCCGCGGACTTACATTGGTATCAGAGCCACGCCATTAACCTAGCCTAGCTTGTTCTAGTGTTTTTACATGTTCGATCGAACGGATTTTCCGAAAATCCATTTTCATTTGCACAGTTTTCTGTCGAAATTTTTTTGGCTCCAAAATTTTTTCAGTACATTGCAGTGACATGTGCAGGGAATTCTAAGCATTCTGTGAAAATTTGGTAGCGTGATCTCACTATTCCACCGCGGAACCGAGGCCAAACCCACGTATTTGCGGCGGTTCCGCAGCCATTTTTACTATTCATTGGACCAAATTTTTGCAGTGAGCTCCTGGGTTGAAAATGGGGTTTTTGGAATATTCTTTTTGGGCCTAGACTCTCTTTAAGTGCTACAGTAATGCTTGGGGCCCACTTCGATAAATTTGATCGATCGAAAAGTTTAAACACATTAGTTCACAGTATTTACATTATATCTGCGACCGTGAATGTCATTTGATCGGTAAATCCTGTCTAACTGCTATAGCCCGGTTAGACGGATTTGCGAACGTGATATTCACGTTGATGTTCTGTGATTGTGCTGGGTTGTTGCGGATTGGTCGTGGGGATAGCCTGGTTGCAGTATTAGTACAGTTTTGTTTTATATGTACATTTGATATTGCGGGGCGAGCGTCCGACATGTGGACTGCCGTCACTGCCTGTTTGTATTATTCTTTTGGGGCACGACCAGGTTGCGGTCGATGTACCCGTTGTATGTATATTTTACTTTCTGTACTAGGATTACCCCACGGAGGGGTGCACGGATAGCCGGGTTCTAGAGGGCAACAAGCCCGCATCTCATGGCATTGAGACGGAGAGGGCTTCACTCTAGAATTGGCGGGCTATTCGCCGCACTCGTAGGGGGTATAGGGTTGACCCAGGAGGGGTGCCCAAGTTACCGGATTCCGTGAAGTGCTGGGTGGTCCATTCACGTTGCTGAAGGGGGCTGCCTCGCTTCAGGTTTTGGCGGGTAACTTGCCGCGCCCGTAGGGGTCTAGGATTTTCATTGCACAGGCTATCCACACGACCTGGGGAACGTCGGGTTTCAGTAGCGGCTCTGTGAAACCCGGGGATCCCAGATATCTGTATTTTTCTGTGATGTTGCATTTTATCACGCCTTGAGCGAAAATTATATATTGTATATATACTAGTTGATGTTGTATATGTTTTGCATCCGCGCTAGTCCAGTCCCCGCTCTGTCGTTAGTTAAGTAACCTAACGGGTGATGACGGGACCCAGTGGCGAATGCGGATAGCATATACGTACATCATTATTTTCGTTCTTTTTGTGGTGTGATCAATTGATGGGACTGCGTTGATTCGGATCAATGCAAGTTAAACAAACCTATTCTGATGTTGTTGGAACACTTTTTCAAAAAGCTGTTATTGCAAGGGCGTTCTCTTTTGTTTTGCATCGTGGTATTCAGTTGGAATATCCTGCTCCTCAGTCGACGAGGCAAGGGCCGAGATCCCTTCACCGGGAGTGACCCCTTGGACAGAAGTTTGCGTCAGGGCAATAACTTCACTATAGTCGATTACTTTTGCTTTGCATCGTGGTATTCAGATGGAATATCCTGCACCTCATTCTATGGGGAAAGAGCCGAGATCCCTTCACCGGAAGTGACCTCTTTAGCGAAGGTTTTCGTCACTATATTTTTATAAAGCTATCAGTTCCTTCAACGATATCAAGTTCATTACGTTAAAGGTTTTCGCCAGAAACCATTCGTAGCCCTCCGTCGTTTCATATGGATAGTCAATAGTATTCAAGCTGTGTATGTTGGCCAAAGTCAAGGCACAGTGTTTGGTAGCTGTTGGGTATTCATATGCAGCATAGATAGATGCGTTGGTTTGGGACAGTCGTACTGCTATTTTGGCCAAAGTCAAGGGTAGGTACGGGTGGGTTCAAATTAACCTAGAGAATGACGGGTAGAACTTGACATGTGACTTATGATATGTTGGCCAAAGTCAAGGTCATAAGAGCATGGGGCAAAAATCCTCATCGGGAGTTTCAAAAGAACTGAAACTTGCCAGATATGCGCATACCTTCTGGAGTGTGATAGCGTGAGCGGATTCCGTCACGTTATCATGCGATGATAGTTGGATCCCGATTCCCACTGATGAGTTGGTTTACTCCTCGGGTGATCCCGGCTAATTCTTCTTTCAGGTTTGGGGAAGAATTTGACGTTACAGTGGGAGGTTTCCAGATTAGATAAAGTGATAACCATTCTAATCTAGGTTAGAGTGCATCCTGAGTGTTTCTTTTCTCTCTCTCTCTGGCAGCGACCATTGACCCGACCCTAGACTATGACTCAGTGACCAAGTTGACCGAACCTTCTTAATACTGGCTTTTGGATTGTCAGAGTTGCAGACCTCATTGCCACTCCTACTTTTACCCTTTTCTCCAGGACACCCCGTATTACTACGAACGTCCACTTCCATTGGACAAAACCATCGTATGGTTATATACGAACTCGAAGGAATTCGAGGATGGTTTCTGGTTCTGGAGAAAACGAATAGGACTATTCAGTTGTCTTTTCCTTTTACCTTCTCTCAGGTTGCGAGTACTCCTTGGTTTAGGAGATAGTACACGTATTACGCAAATTGGATAGTCTTCTTCCAAACCTTAGGCTGGTGCCGACCGGTAGGGAATGAAGAAAGCCGATTAGCCTAAACGATGTACAGAAGGTATTAAGTTAAGACAAAGCAAGGGATTAGTAAGAGGGTAAAGTAAATTGCGACTGATATTCACGACCAAACCAAGTATTTCTTCGCCAATCCTAAATCACCTTTGTATTTCTCCAGGACACTCCGTATCACTACGAAGATCCCAGGTTTATTGGATAATCCATCGTATGGTTATATACGAACTCGAAAGGAACTTGTTCCAGTTCGGGGATGGATCCTGGTTCAGGAGAAATAGGAATTAAGTTCATTCGGTTGTCTTTTATCTTCACCTTCTCTCACATTGCGAGTGCTCCTAGGATTAGGACAGTACACCCATTATGCTTATTGGATAGTCTTCTTCCAAACCATAGGCTGGTGCCGAACGGTAGGGAAGGAAGAAAACCATTTGGCCTAAAAGGGTGTACAGAAGGTAATGACTAAAGACATATAAAGGGATTTGGAGAGGTGGCAAAGAATTATAAGGTTACAGTTGTGAATCTGGATAATGGAAGAGGCATTACTAAGAATACCAGAATACCTCATCGAAACATTTCAATGTTTCAGTTTCACTGTGTACTGTTAAAAGAAAACTGATTTCCCAATTAGACACTTGCTCCAGGGTATGTATTTACCAGGTTGGATTCTTACATCTGTATGGTTTTCCAGATGATGAGTGGGAGTAAGTTATTGGGAATTAGGTGATCATCCTCATTATATCGGAATTCGTTGTAATTGGTGATATTTGAGGAAGTCACCTGGGTTGTTTGCCGGACGGCAAATATTTGGTTTTGAATATTCGTTGTTGTGCACCAATTTCAAATTGATATATCTGTACGTCTATTTTTATAGAGTGAGATATACCTTTTTAAACTTATGTCTATGACATTTACCTATATCAGTGGATGGTTAGGTAAGGAGCATTCAACAGCGGTGTAATTCTTCATAACCATAGTACAGTTTTCAACCTACGACACACAGTGAATGAGTTATTAGACTCAGGGGACTTGTACAGAGTATTGTATATTGTCCAGTGTCCATGAGGACAGAGGGGTAGGTCCTCGTACTATATTCTGTTTACTTATGATTTCTCTAGTTCTTAGACATGTGTTTCGTAGAAATGCAAGGTCTAACTTTTGAGGAGTTATAGGTATAAGAATAAAGTAGAGAACCATATATTGCAAGTATCGGGATTCTTCAAGGTGGTCGAAAATGTAGATACTTATGTATGGTATTCGGTTGATAGCAATGTTTAAGAGAACTAGCTTCTCTTTCAGGTTACTCATAATTAGAAGTACTCCTAAGTTAAGTAACGCTGATCGGACTCTCTTCCATTTAGTTGACATGCACTGGGGACAGCTGCATGATTTGAATCTGGTTCAATTAAATCAGTGCCTCTGTTTCTATATTGGATATAGAACAGTTCATATCTTGACATTGTTAAGGTACGGGGAGTTGTCCAGCTTATGCTTAAAACCAGACTCTGGACAACTCAAGGCACGTTTCTGTAATGGCTGTTTGTGGGTTGACCCGGGCTATGACGAGGGTTGACTTTCTACCATCTGGAAGATCAATAGTGATATTGTTCTTGACTCGCCACAGTTTTAATAAAAATGAATTTTTTCAGAAAACAGTAGTGGGAGTATGGTAGAACTGGAAGTGATTCCAGAACCACAAACGATTACTGAAAATTTGATAAGAACCTAAAAATTCAATCTGGTTTGACATTCTATTAGCCACTCCTCAGATATGGTGGGTAGCCTCAGGCACCCGAGAGGTACTTCGGTATGCTCAAAGACGGTGGCAGGGAGGTTCTTGTTTACCTAGACTTGCCATTGCTGTTGTTCCAGACTGTGAGACCCGGCAGGAGGATGAGTATAGCATCGTTCTAAACTAGTTTTAGAAGTGCACGTGTATATGACTCTGCCAGAGGGTTGTCGTAGTCAGTAGGAGCAGCGGAAGCATTGGTGGACTGGTGGCTTATGTCTATTTATAGACTAAAGAAAATATAGCGGAGATAGATCATCTATTTCTGATGTGACAGTCATAGGTTTGACTTCATCAGAATAGGGGATGGATCTGTTAAGAAGGTAGTAGGGTGTGATGCCCTGGTATTTGGATGACATACACAGAGTAGGAAGTGATATTCCTATACTGCGATCGGTTATACTTTGGTCGTCACACAGTGGTTTCTCCACATAGGACTTGGATATTATATCAGACATTCTGGTCACTAGATCTATGGTTTTAGATCTAGATTTCGGTAGTTTCCCAATCTGGGTACTTTGACAACATTCTATGAGTATTTAGAATGGACGACTCCTGGCATGGTGGTGTACCTGCAGGTGATGGAGTCACCCTCTCTAAAGGTGTCTTACAGACTAAAGGGGAGAGGGATGTGCATGATTGGCAGATCACTTGCTTAGGCAATTGAGTCAATCATGAGATGTCAAGTACCACACCAGATGTTGTTCTTGCAGTAGATGCAATAAGTTGATATTGATCCAATCCTGGAGAAACAGTCGGAACCAGTTTTAGAACATAAGTGGATGTTCTAGGGATATGATATCGACAGCCTCCTTTAGGAGACGGTTATCATTCCAGGCTTCCAAGGTGACCTAGACGACAAGGTGGTCGTCAGAGTTATAGTTTTCCCTCTGACGAGGGGCAGTATTTTGGACAGGTGGTCCAGGAGGATACTGAGGGAAGGATGGCGCAGGATACTGATTATGTTCAGTTGACGATACAGTCTAAGAAGTTTGGATTTGGAGTTCATTTATGAGCTAGGTCCCATCAGACATCCAGACATTCTAAGACAGGTATTGCTCATTTCGGGAGATGGCTTTCTCCGCGAACATGGGATATAGAGAGACATAGAAAGAAACATCACAGCGGATCCACTCACTGAGGCTATTCCTCGAACGCAATAGTTTCGCAAACGAGCTTTGTGAGACTGACTAGTAGAGGAGTTGGGTGTTCGGTATCACACGGGCTGTGAGTATGCGACATCGCAATAATTAGCCTTGAGTGCAAGTAGGAGATTGTTGGATATAGTGCCCTCAGAGTCAATTATTGGATCACAGGCACGTGATTGCAATGATTGAGGAGGACCTATGCCGGTAGGACAGTCTTACTCAAGATGATAGTATGCTATCTGGTTTATCTTTATCATCGTGTACTGCTTTAGGTGACCTTACGAGTCACTATTACTCGTTGATAGAGCCCCTAGGATTCTTGCTTGACTACCAGCAGTATGAGGGCGATCATATATGTGAGAGCTGGAGTCTATAAGCACATTCTTAAAAGGTCCCTAGTCGTGGGAGTTTCGAGACAGGGCATCGATTCTCCAGAGTAGACTAGTGTATACAGTCGAGACCCCGATGAGGGGCGGTGGCCGGTCTCACAAGCCACTGGTGTCAGTTGGTTCACCTAAGATGTATACAGGTGCTCATTGGGTTATGAGTACACCGGACAGGACTCGCCGGGAACCTGCTAGTTGGGATTTTACCAGACGTCAGATAGCAGTTCCCAGGTGACATGTGTACAGGTTAGTTCATCGACCTGAGATCGTCATTTGTCTCGTGTGAGTTCCCACTGTGCTTTGATTACTACCCTACCACGGCTCAAAGGAGTCGTGCAAACAGGTTTTAGTTGGGTACAGTCCCGAGCCACATGGAGGCAGTGAGCGGATCTGCAGGGGTTCGTCTCTCCCGGTATTGGGGGTGAGGTCGCACTGTGTCTAGGAGAGCCAGTACATGAAAAGTCCTTGGCCAAGGCAGGAGATTTGCTGGTAGGTATTCCAGTAGTATCTCAGGGTGTTCTGAGCTACACTCTGACACGACTTGTACCGCTATTGGGGGTCTGACTTTTACCAACCCCCTAGGCCCGCCATGCGATACTCATAGACGAACGGACCGGACTGTATGGATATTGTCACTGACAGGCTCAGTAGGGTGTCAGGATTAGTTCGCTCATCGACGTCCCTTTTGGTCAATACCTGGTAGCCCGTCACGTATTGGCTTATACATTTGACGTGCTAGTGGTTAAATCCACAGCCATAGTATTGACGAGTCTTTAGAGTCCACCACACTCAGTTACTCAGGTTTCGGGCGAAACGCTGTAGAGGCCGTATGGAGATATGGCAGGGTTCGATCAGATACGTACGGTATTGCATGGATCGTGATCGGACGGTTTTTACTAGCCGGCTTTGGCTTAAGCCGGATCCTAGTATTAGATAGTGTAGATTTTGTCTCTTTGCATTTGTGTTCAGTGGGAATACAAATGCGGGCATGTATTTGCAGTAGTGGGGTTTTCCTGTAATTTATTACGGGATCAATTTTCTGGAGTTGCCAGTTTGCATTCCGTTCCGACCGGTTTTTCTTTGTTCCTTCACGGCCGGACTTATCGATGGAGGGGGTTATTTGCAGTTTGCAAACAACTCTTTTGTGGAGGGCTTTATTGCATTTGTGCCTTTATCATGATGAGATTCCATTATGGTCATTTCCTTTGCTTTTCATGTGATGGTTTGTGAATGGATGTGTGTAGGAATTGGTGTGACCTTTTTCTCACACATACATTCCCTTTTCTTCTCTTCTCTTGCTTAATAATTCATTTTTTTTTCTCCACCATGAGAGTGTGTGGCCGGCCACTTCATTAGAGGAGAGAGGGGAGTTCATTATTTTTGATGAGGGAAAATGATTCATTCTCATTTTAGTTTTGCTTGCTCCAAAAATCTAAAACCCTTCTCCAAAGTTCTTGATTCCTCCATGGCAACTAAACCCCAAGAGACAAGTTTCATATACTATTGTCACGCCCCGCTTCCCAGAGTACGCAAGATTGGGCACGTGACATAGCCAACCATGCTACCTGTGGGTAGGAAATATCCATCCACAGTCACATTACGGTTGTAGAGATATCAAGAACAAAATAATAAACTAATCTAATACATGTCCAAGTCCATAATAACAAGAATCAATAAACAATAAGTGCGGAAGCAAATGATCCAATGCAATAATAGAAAGGTACGTCCCGTAATGCGGGATCACACCTGGAAGTAAAATGCAATAAATGAACTAACCACTACAGAACTCACAAATCAGCCTGCTGGCTGAAGTACTCCTGCTCGGTCGTCGGTAGAGGTAAGGAATCTGGGCCATGCAAAACCCAGACGTCAGCGCGTCATGTCAACCAAATAATATAGTATAAGCATGGTAATAAGCAATGCAGGTGTGAACATGAAATAAGCAATATTATGAAACAACAGTGCAGGGTAATGTGCAAAGGGTAACTAAACTGTTCTATCAATTTTCTACTCTAAAGTCTTTGAAATCAATTGATGAATCGTCGATGTAACCCAATAGTATCCCGTACATACCCGGGACCACGGCCACAATATTCTCGGCGGCAGCCGAGACATGCCGTTAGGCACAGAATAGGAAGGTGTTAGTATCCCGTACATACCCGGGACCACGGCCACAATATTCTCGGCTGAAACCGAGACATGCCGTTAGGCACAGAATGGGAAAGTGTACACTCGGTATTACCCCGTACATACCCGGGATCACGGCCACAATATTCTCGGCTGAAACCGAGACATGCCGTTAGGCACAGAATAGGAATGTGTACACTCGAACGGTAGTGAACTGTCGAGTTACAAGTCAGGTTCATCTTTGATTTCCCCATACCCCCAAGCTATGTATGTCAGGTCAGGTATTCAGTAGTCAAGGACTAATGCCAACACAAAATCCGGTAAGAGTAGGTCTGTCTGGATAGACAGCAGGAATGGTCAGGTTTGTCGGCATTAGGCATGAGATCAGGTAACAGGTCAGGTAATGTATAAAGGTGTCATGTCATGTCAAGAGTGTACGGTACCATATCATGTCAAGTAGGAAGTGTAACAGGTCATGTCAGGAGCACAAGATGTCATGTGGGTGCTCATAATCAAACTATCATAAACATGTGTATAAATAAACAAGCATGAGTACTATTAGAACAATAAACTGGAACATGTAATATGATAGGCAAATAGATATAATTTCAAGGATATGGATGCACAGTTATCGATTAGGGTTACATTTATAGTTCCAATATTAATTAGGATGCAATTTATTAAACATGGAGTATTAATATCACATTATTATGTAGTAATGTGATCTATGGATGCAATTATATTTATCTTAAATGCGATGGATGCAAACGGGTATCCGAAGAGTTATAAAACTATAAAATGGTAGTGTGGGATGTACAACTAAGCAATATGTGATATAAATATTTATATAATAATATTAATATGGATAGCATATTCAAAGCGATTAGTAACTATAAAAGCTGTATTGATTAACCATGCACAAGAAGGTTCCGTTCAGAAATTCAGCGTCACCCTAATTTGTAAAATAGCTTAAAAATAACAAACGTTCTCCAAAAGAGACGTATCTTATACCAAAACAAAGATAATTCAATAAGGTTTTCAGTTTTATAAGTATAAGCATCTCGGGTTATCCCTACAAAAAGTTATGAATATTCAAACTTGAAAGTTTGCTGCTGGAATTTCCCTGGACAGCAGTTTAAAGGCATTTTCATTTGCATTTTACGTTATTTAAACAATTTATTTTGCAAGTAAATATTTCATAGAGTTATAGTATTCTGAATTAGCTTCGTAACGAACTAAAGAACGTATACTAATGATTTTTCTATGCTTTATAATGAATTTTATAAGATAAGGTGTACAGTAAATTTCAGATTTGTCATATCCGATTTTTCAACGACATTTCATATGTAAACTATAAGATTTTCAAATGTATAATATTATAAAATGAAGATTATAAAAGTATATAGCATGTAGCAAGATTAACTTGCCTCGATGGGTCGCGAATCGGGAAAACGGAACGCTAACCGTTGGCGGGGAAAACTCGCGACGGCGCACGGTTCACGGAATGAACCCAAACGACGAACAAAGGAACCACACGGGTCGGGGTATCTCGCTGGAACGTCGAGAAACGTCACCGGCACGACGGAATTCCGGCAACAAAAGAACAGTTAAAAGAAATGAGAAACGAGACATGAAGCAAGAAGAGAAAAATGATAAAGAGAAGTACGAGAGAATATATGAGGGAGAGGGAGAGAGAGGAAAAAGTGGAGAGAGAGAGAGAGAGAAAGTAAGGCCCACGGGGTTAAAGGGGAGGTTGCGATTGGCTGAGAGAATAAATTAAGAAGGATATAAAGATTGTAAAAATATTATATGGTTAACTTAAAGATTTAAAAGATAGGTAATGAACAGTAAGATATCAGGTTAGTTAGAAAAATATATGCGATGGTTTTAATAATATTAAAATTTAGGATTTTGGCGCCAAATGAAACATTTCCAAATTGCGCCCGGGTTGGGTCCAAAAATTCGAAATTCAAATAATAGGATTTTAGGCGGGTTCCAAATTTTAAAATGAAATGTTTTATGATTAAAAAGCATACTCCCAAAACGGACACACGCACGTGCACGTAGCCATCCAAACTCGCCCGTTTCACTGAACGGGACGAGAATACAATGCACGGACGCTACCACGAGGCTAAGGGTGTCAAGTAGGCCAAGAAGAATATTTTCAATTTTATTTTAGGTGCTAAAATTTGTTATATGCAGAATGACTTAGCCGGTTAAAATTGTGCAATAAGAACCAAACAAGCAAGATAAATGAAATGAGCAATGCCAAACACTCAACCAGTAACAGAAATAGTATTATTGGGCTCGGGTGTTACATCATACCCAACTACAAAAAGAATTTCGTCCTCGAAATTCCAAGAATTCCGTCCTCGAAATTCCAAGAATTCAAGATAGATAACTACAGGAAAAGGTGAGGAAACTTCTGCCGGATCTCGTCTTCTCGCTCCCAAGTGGATTCTCCATGCGATCGATTACCCCAAGAGACTAGCACAAGGGGGATAACCTTGTTCTTAAGAACCTTTTCTCTTCGATCCTTGATTTCAACTGGTCGCTCCTCAAAAGTCAAGTCTTCTCGTACTGTTAGCTCTGAATGATCCAAAACGTGTGTTTCATCTCGAACATACTTACGGAGTTGAGATACGTGAAACATATCATGCACATTTGCCAAGGACTGTGGTAACGCCAAACGGTATGCTACCTCACCAACACGCTCCACGATCTCAAGGGTCCAACGAACCGAGGACTGAGCTTTCCTCGCCTTCCAAAACGAATCACCCCTCTAGTCGGTGATATCTTCAAGAACACCAAATCACCCACGGTGAATTCTAGAGGTCTTCTCGATGTGTCAGCCCAACTCTTCTGTCTGTCTTGTGCTGCCTTCATATGATTTCTGATAGTGTTAACCTTCTCAACTGTCTGCATCACCAAATCTGGTCCCAACAATTTTCGTTCACCGACATCATCCCAACAAATAGGTGAACGACATTTACGACCATACAAAGCTTCAAGCGGAGCCATCTGGGTAGTTGCCTGAAAACTGTTGTTGTAAGAAAACTCCACCAAGTGTAGATGATCCTCCCACGAACCCTTGAAGTCCAACATGCATGCTCTCAACATATCATCAAGAGTTTGGATCGTTCTCTCCGACTGACCATCAGTTTGAGGATGATAAGCTGTGCTAAACTTCAATCGAGTCCCCAAACTTTCCTGTAAACTCCTCCAGAAGTGTGATAAGAACCGAGTGTCCCGATCGGACACGATGCTCACCGGTACGCCATGCAATCTTACAATCTTCTGCATGTACCGCTCTGCCAAAGTCTCCGTTGATTGACCAACCTGGAAAGTAATAAAGTGAGCTGCCTTGGTCAATCGATCGACAATCACCCATACTGCATTGTTGCCATTTGGACTTCGCGGTAAAGCCGTCACGAAATCCATGGTTATATGTTCCCACTTCCACTGAGGAATCGGAAGTGGTTGCAACAAACTAGCAACCCTTTGGTGTTCAGCCTTGACTTGCTGACATACCAAGCACTTAGCCACGAAGCGAGCAATCTCCCGTTTCATGCCTTCCCACCAGAAATGCTGTCGAATATCTCGGTACATCTTTGTACCTCCTGGATGTATAGAATAAGCTGAACTGTGTGCCTCCTTCATAAGCTCTTCACGAACATCCCCCTTTGGCACACACAAACGGCTACCATACCTCAACGAACCATCTTCGTAGACCAGTAAATCTGTTCGTAGTCCAGCCTCAACCCGCTCTCGAAACTTCTGCAGTCTAGGATCCTACGATTGTGCCGCTTTAATCTTCTCAACCAAGGACAACTGTACTTGCAACTGCATCAACTGTCCCGTAGAATGTGGTAGCACAACTTCCAAGTCAAATCTTCGAAAATCTGCAATGATCTCCCCCTGTGTAGTTAACACCTGAATTGCTGGTAACCGACTAAGCGCATCCGGCACAACATTAACCTTCTCCGGATGGTACTTAAGATCAAGATCGTAGTCAGCCATCAGCTCCAACCATCTACGCTGCCTCATGTTAAGCTCCTTCTGTGTAAACACATACTTCAAGCTCTTATGATCTGTAAAAACTTCGACTCTTTCCCCCAAAAGGTAGTGTCTCCAAATCTTCAAAGCGAAAATCACAGCCGCACGCTCCAAGTCATGAGTTGGATAATTCTTCTCATGGGTCTTCAACTGTCTCGATGCGTATGCTATAACCTTCCCATGCTGCATCCAAACACATCCCAATCCTTTCCCAGATGCGTCGCTATGAATCACTAGTCCTCCGGAATTGTCTAGTACGGTCAGGATAGGGGCGGTTATCAACTTCTGCTTCAACGTCTCAAAAGCCAACACACACTTATCCGTCCATACAAAAGGTACCTCCTTGCGCGTAAGCTTGGTCAACGGTTCTGCCAAACGAGCGAAGTTCTCCACAAATCTCCTGTAGTATCCGGCTAATCCAAGGAAACTTCTTATCTCAGCTACATTCCTTGGAATAGGCCAATCTCGAACTGCTGCAATCTTTTCGGGATCGACGGCGATTCCATCGCCCGACACAACATGCCCCAGAAACTTCACTTCTTCCAGCTAGAATTCGCACTTACTCATCTTCGCGAATAACTTCTCTTGCCTCAGCGTCTGCAGTGCGATCCTTAAATGCTCAGCAGGCTCCTCCGGACTCTTCGAGTATACCAGAATATCGTCAATGAATACCACAATAAACTGGTCCAAGAATGGTGAAAAGATCCTGTTCATCAAATCCATGAATATTGCCGGCGCATTAGTCACTCCGAAGGGCATCACTAGATACTCGAAATGTCCATATTGAGTCCGAAACGCCGTCTTGCAAATGTCTTCTGCTCTCACTCGGACCTGATGATATCCTGATCGCAAATCCAGTTTCGAGAATACCCTCGCGCCACTAAGCTGCTCAACAAGTTCTCCAATGCGAGGGATCGGGTACTTGTTCTTAATAGTCACCCGGTTCAACTCTCGATAATCAATGCACATCCTTCTCGTGCCGTCCTTCTCCTTTACTAAAAGAACTGGGGCTCCCCAAGGTGAGTTGCTACTTCGAACCTAACCCTTCTCGAGTAATTCACCAACTTGTTTCTTAACTTCTTCCAATTCCATCGGTGCCATCGGATAATAAGATTTTGATACTGGCGCTGCACCAGGAATAAGGTCAATCGCGAACTCCACATCTCGCTTCGGCGGTAAGCCCGATATATCTTCAAATACGTCCATAAAATCGCGAACAACTGCCGGCTCTTCATTACTATCAACTTCCATGGCTGCAAGAACACTGTTTGTCGGCCTAGCCCTAAACTCGACTGGCCCGACAGAACTGCTTCCTTACCGCAACTGCTGTCTACATTGTTGGCCACGAAAGGTCCAGCAAGACTACTGAGTCTCGTCCATTCTGCTGCATGCACGTCCACGGTTGCTCCATTCTGCCTTAGTCCGATGAACTTCTCTTCCATTTCCTCCGCGCAGTCCGCGGAAGGACTTCTCCAGTAAACTCTTAGAGAAATCCGCCCACTGCTTGGCCTGGGGCAAGCGGTTCTCCTCCACAAGCCACCACTCTCGGGCGTAATCCACTAGTTGAATGCGCACTACATCAACTCCTTTGTCCTCTGGAATCTGTGCCGCAATCAGCAAATTCTCCGTGTCACTAGCCACTGCTCGGCTGGCAACGGCTCCTCCAGACCAGTGAAAGTAGACGGACCCAAAAGTCTGAAATCTGCTACAGTCCCTACTCGTTCGACTGGTCTAGTTCCATCATTGTTTACAGACTGCTGAACGATCTGCAAACCTTCCTGAAACGAATCTGCTATTGCTGGATCAGCTCAGTCTGTCTCTTTGATTTCCAGCATTCCTCTTATCACTCCAAGCATGGCGGCTTCGTTCACACGCCTCTGGTAAGTCTTCAACTTC
The DNA here is from genome assembly GCA_030015575.1 of Agapanthus africanus. NCBI lineage: Eukaryota > Viridiplantae > Streptophyta > Magnoliopsida > Asparagales > Amaryllidaceae > Agapanthus > Agapanthus africanus. The sequence continues at coordinate 218,201,419 of CM057338.1, forward strand.
TTACCTGTCATAATCCTGAACTCAAAACACCCAACATTAGCATGATGATAGATTCTGAATGTGGATCAAGGCTAGAACTCCAAGATACTTAAATAGAGTACTGCATTGTAGCTATGCCGCGGTATCATAGCCGCAATTACTTAACTCCACCCAAGTCGCCCAAGTCCTAGGGATAACAAGAAATCAGGTTTTCGAGTTGACAATGCAAAGTAAGTTTGCACGTCGTAAAAGATATAATCCGGAAGAATGTGATTCAAGAATGGTAAAACGGTCAAGGTGGCAGGACATGTTTCCTAATCACGGGCATTCTGATTCGTGTATCGGGTGCAATACCCAACTACAAAGAATTAACCCAATTAACCTATGGCTCTGATACCAAAAGAACCATGTCACGCCCCGCTTCCCAGAGTACGCAAGATTGGGCACGTGACATAGCCAACCATGCTACCTGTGGGTAGGAAATATCCATCCACAGTCACATTACGGTTGTAGAGATATCAAGAACAAAATAATAAACTAATCTAATACATGTCCAAGTCCATAATAACAAGAATCAATAAACAATAAGTGCGGAAGCAAATGATCCAATGCAATAATAGAAAGGTACGTCCCGTAATGCGGGATCACACCTGGAAGTAAAATGCAATAAATGAACTAACCACTACAGAACTCACAAATCAGCCTGCTGGCTGAAGTACTCCTGCTCGGTCGTCGGTAGAGGTAAGGAATCTGGGCCATGCAAAACCCAGACGTCAGCGCGTCATGTCAACCAAATAATATAGTATAAGCATGGTAATAAGCAATGCAGGTGTGAACATGAAATAAGCAATATTATGAAACAACAGTTCAGGGTAATGTGCAAAGGGTAACTAAACTGTTCTATCAATTTTCTACTCTAAAGTCTTTGAAATCAATTGATGAATCGTCAATGTAACCCAATAGTATCCCGTACATACCCGGGACCACGGCCACAATATTCTCGGCGGCAGCCGAGACATGCCGTTAGGCACAGAATAGGAAGGTGTTAGTATCCCGTACATACCCGGGACCACGGCCACAATATTCTCGGCTGAAACCGAGACATGCCGTTAGGCACAGAATGGGAAAGTGTACACTCGGTATTACCCCGTACATACCCGGGATCACGGCCACAATATTCTCGGCTGAAACCGAGACATGCCGTTAGGCACAGAATAGGAATGTGTACACTCGAACGGTAGTGAACTGTCGAGTTACAAGTCAGGTTCATCTTTGATTTCCCCATACCCCCAAGCTATGTATGTCAGGTCAGGTATTCAGTAGTCAAGGACTAATGCCAACACAAAATCCGGTAAGAGTAGGTCTGTCTGGATAGACAGCAGGAATGGTCAGGTTTGTCGGCATTAGGCATGAGATCAGGTAACAGGTCAGGTAATGTATAAAGGTGTCATGTCATGTCAAGAGTGTACGGTACCATATCATGTCAAGTAGGAAGTGTAACAGGTCATGTCAGGAGCACAAGATGTCATGTGGGTGCTCATAATCAAACTATCATAAACATGTGTATAAATAAACAAGTATGAGTACTATTAGAACAATAAACTGGAACATGTAATATGATAGGCAAATAGATATAATTTCAAGGATATGGATGCACAGTTATCGATTAGGGTTACATTTATAGTTCCAATATTAATTAGGATGCAATTTATTAAACATGGAGTATTAATATCACATTATTATGTAGTAATGTGATCTATGGATGCAATTATATTTATCTTAAATGCGATGGATGCAAACGGGTATCCGAAGAGTTATAAAACTATAAAATGGTAGTGTGGGATGTACAACTAAGCAATATGTGATATAAATATTTATATAATAATATTAATATGGATAGCATATTCAAAGCGATTAGTAACTATAAAAGCTGTATTGATTAACCATGCACAAGAAGGTTCCGTTCAGAAATTCAGCGTCACCCTAATTTGTAAAATAGCTTAAAAATAACAAACGTTCTCCAAAAGAGACGTATCTTATACCAAAACAAAGATAATTCAATAAGGTTTTCAGTTTTATAAGTATAAGCATCTCAGGTTATCCCTACAAAAAGTTATGAATATTCAAACTTGAAAGTTTGCTGCTGGAATTTCCCTGGACAGCAGTTTAAAGGCATTTTCATTTGCATTTTACGTTATTTAAACAATTTATTTTGCAAGTAAATATTTCATAGAGTTATAGTATTCTGAATTAGCTTCGTAACGAACTAAAGAACGTATACTAATGATTTTTCTATGCTTTATAATGAATTTTATAAGATAAGGTGTACAGTAAATTTCAGATTTGTCATATCCGATTTTTCAACGACATTTCATATGTAAACTATAAGATTTTCAAATGTATAATATTATAAAATGAAGATTATAAAAGTATATAGCATGTAGCAAGATTAACTTGCCTCGATGGGTCGCGAATCGGGAAAACGGAACGCTAACCGTTGGCGGGGAAAACTCGCGACGGCGCACGGTTCACGGAATGAACCCAAACGACGAACAAAGGAACCACACGGGTCGGGGTATCTCGCTGGAACGTCGAGAAACGTCACCGGCACGACGGAATTCCGGCAACAAAAGAACAGTTAAAAGAAATGAGAAATGAGACATGAAGCAAGAAGAGAAAAATAATAAAGAGAAGTACGAGAGAATATATGAGGGAGAGGGAGAGAGAGGAAAAAGTGGAGAGAGAGAGAGAGAGAAAGTAAGGCCCACGGGGTTAAAGGGGAGGTTGCGATTGGCTGAGAGAATAAATTAAGAAGGATATAAAGATTGTAAAAATATTATATGGTTAACTTAAAGATTTAAAAGATAGGTAATGAACAGTAAGATATCAGGTTAGTTAGAAAAATATATGCGATGGTTTTAATAATATTAAAATTTAGGATTTTGGCGCCAAATGAAACATTTCCAAATTGCGCCCGGGTTGGGTCCAAAAATTCGAAATTCAAATAATAGGATTTTAGGCGGGTTCCAAATTTTAAAATGAAATGTTTTATGATTAAAAAGCATACTCCCAAAACGGACACACGCACGTGCACGTAGCCATCCAAACTCGCCCGTTTCACTGAACGGGACGAGAATACAATGCACGGACGCTACCACGAGGCTAAGGGTGTCAAGTAGGCCAAGAAGAATATTTTCAATTTTATTTTAGGTGCTAAAATTTGTTATATGCAGAATGACTTAGCCGGTTAAAATTGTGCAATAAGAACCAAACAAGCAAGATAAATGAAATGAGCAATGCCAAACACTCAACCAGTAACAGAAATAGTATTATTGGGCTCGGGTGTTACAACTATTCTATAGCAAATCTTGGACGCGTCGGCTAGCCAACTTCGCGCCCGAGTTGCCTCGGTCCAGAGGTGGGAGCCCATAAACGAATCCGGCTACGTGGTGCCCTTTCCGACGAGGAGGAGACGGACGGAAATTCCGCCGGAGATCGGAGTGGAGACGAAGACCGAAGGACACGGATCGCTTGGTATAGATTCTCTACTCTTTTCTTGTTTGCTAGTAGCTAGGTTAATGGCCCGATCCGGGTGAAAAGTGCGCGGTGGTGCCGGTTCAATAGTTTTTGAAAGTTTTTGTTTCCGCGTTTCCGGCGTCGGATCGACGGCCGGGGTGCCGCCGCGGACTTACATTACACACCTTATCCACATGTAACGTCTTCGGATTTAAAAGAAAAGGTTGGCTATATCTCCGTTTTCACTGATTTCAGAATAGTTTAAAATAAAATGAGTCTTTTGTTTTGTGGCCTTGGTAACTTGGGTAATTAAGTCCTTGGGGTGTTTCCATACCTAATACCCTAAAACCATCTGGTTTGGAAGTTATTGACCCAAAGCTCGCTAAGTTCCTAATCGCCAAATAAAACAAGCTAAGCAAGTGTTCTCTCCGAGTTAAAAGTCCTCACGGTTCTTTGTGGGAGAATAATCTTGGCGGAGACGAATTTTCTATTAAAACAGTTTTTTCGCGGAGATATGATCGTATATTTATATAAGACGTTTTGCACGACAACGAAGGGTGTGTATGAACAAAAACTGGTAAAAGGTAGGAGTGAAGAGTAAGACTTAGGTTCTCTATTAAAAATGATTTAATATCCTGACTTAAAACCTAACTGGAGAATAAAACTTAAGAAAATCTTAACTCCTTTCAAACTCGTGCGATCCTTTAGAAGTCTATCCTGGTATGTAATTATGACATGATGGCCATAATCAAACTTCTTTAAAACTTATGAACACTATCCGCACAATCACGAAAAGACGCGTATACGTTTATGTTAAACAAATTGTGAGGAGTGAAAAATAGGGTTTAACGTTTCTGACTTGGGTAATAGAACTTCTAACTTTGATTCTTAAGCTTAAGATTAGAATCAACAGTTTCTCCACGACGCTATCTTGACTGGATTTTGTGGGTGTAATCCGCTGAAAACCCTCAGGAGATAACACTCCTCCTACCAGGGACACCTAGAGGTTTAACGGCTTGTTGCATATGCTCAGTGCAATCGCGTTCCCTGCGAAAGTGAGGCTGGGATTTTTTGTATTGCTCGGGACGAGCAATAGATAAGTTTGGGGGTATTTGTTCATTTCAGAAAACTGAATTTTAATACCTCTCATTCATTATCTATTTTGTGATTTATTGGTGCTATTAACCAGTGTCTGCTCAGTAATTACAGTTTACAGGTATTCATGATTAAATACTGGAAACTAACTCAATATCACGGATATAGCGTTTGGGAGCCGACACTGCAAACAGAACAGAAAACCGACCGATATTCAAAGAGCTTTTGCAAAATAAATGTGTGCACACAATTTTGGTCCAACACAATGCAAGTGTACACATGCTCTATGGCACTAGGACCATGGTGGGCACATGGGGGACAAGAGTTATTAATGCTAAAAGTTTTGATATGATGTATTGCTTCATATTCCCTCCAAATATCTAAATGCAAACCAGGCTAAAAACAGCTAAATCAAGCAGCAGCATCGTGATTGTGGAGTAGACACAAGACCACCACATCAACCCAAGCCTCATAGCTCAGATTTTTGCCGGCCACACTCCCCTAATTTTCGAGCTCGCCGGCCCCCTTGCCTCATTTGTCCCCATCTTTTCACTGTCCCTTCCTTGCAGTCACATCACCTTATTTCTATTACTTGTTTAATCTTTTTTGGTACCTATAAAAGCCAGATCAGTGAGCAAGGGAGGGGGTTTCTCATTCTACCATGTAATATATTCTTTAGTTTTGTTTTAGTTTGTTTTTGGTTTAGGCTTGAGAGAGAGTGGGCTATCACTTGGTTTCTTCTTCTTCTTCTCTCTTGAAGTTTTCTTTGGAGAGCTTCATTATGGAGGTTGAACAAGTCACCAATATCTTGTACCTCTTCTTCAAGTGTTAATATATTGCTTTGTTATTGCTTTGTTTATTTCCTTTCCTTTCTTTACTTACTTTTCTTTTCTTATTAATTATGATGTGTAACTAATCTTCTTTGGCGGTGGTAATGGTAAGGAAGTGAGATGAAAGGCTTTGCCTCCTCCACCTCTTGTGATTTTTTAAGTGCTTAATTTTGATTCTAAACTTAGTATTGTAACTTGGATGGGTTTATATGGTATGTTGATTACATGGTTACTTTGTAACCTCATCACATACCATATTTTCCCCACAAACCCCATCTTGCAAGCCTAAGGTTAGAATCAATTTGGTGTTAAGTTTGCTAAGTTTGGATGTGGTATTTTGTGATTAAGTGACTTAACAAATCTCTTGGTTTCATATACCATATACCATCACAAACCCTTAGCAAAGTTAATACTAAAACTATTTGCTCTCACTCGCTACTTTGTGTTTTTGTTGTTGTATGCTTGCTAACCCTTGTGTTTAGTGTTGATACCTCAAGCTTGGACATACAAACAGTAAGTGAACAAACGGACTCGTTTCGTGTTTTGCGGCGAATATCAGAATTTGATGACTTGTGCTCCACAACCGTCTTGACAAATCATACTTCATGCCGGGACCGACATAAGGACGGACAACTCATGATCAAGGGAGCGTCGAAGGAATCGTCGCGATTCGACCTTCCGACCCAAAGCCACGGCCAATTTCTTTCTTAACCTATTTGCTTGTTTTCCTTGTTTTCGTATTTTATATTTTTTGTGACAACCAACCCAATTCATTATTTGTTGAACCTTAAATCACAAAACCTAATACACAATTCCCTGTGGATCGACCCGCACTTGCCTGCTTGCTATAACATGCCGTGCACTTGCGGTTTATAAATATTTAAAACGAGAACGATCTCGCGTGCGCATTCCGTTTCCTTAAAAGTCATACCTGTTTCCAAACATACGCGTTTGTGCGCGCGGGTGAATTCCCAACAACAAGCTCGCCGACAGTCCTGCTGTTTTTACTCACGGCGCCTTTTCGGGTTTTCATTTGTGCCCGTCTTGGTTGTGGACGTACCGTTTTTTCTGTTTTTTCGCGGGGTATTCCACTAGATTGTAGGATCTGTTTGTAGGCCCCTTAATATCCTTCCTGTCCTTTGAGAAGAAAGAAGCATTCTACATAGAGATTCTTCCGCCAGTGAGAAATATACCCCTGTGTATATCTCGTGGGGAACGAGTACCCACGCCGTCGCTATTTTGGCGACAGGTTGCTTCAGAACCGCTTATTTTGTTGAGCGTAGGCGACAAACGCCATCTTGCCTCCGCTTTTCACTCGTTATCATCGGATGAAAAAAGTGTCTTGATCAATTTGATCAAATCGAGCCATTTTATCCATGAGTTCTTGGAAGGTTGTCGGCTTCAAAAGGGCCGTAAATGGGAACACCTTTTGAATTTGGGTCAAAGGTGGCTATGAACATTCCCACAGCTGCAGCTTCGTCGATACGTTACTCCCATTTTGACCAGAGATTTCGCCATCGGGTAACATATTGAACCCAGGTCTCATTCGGTCTAACCCTTTCGTTGACCAACGTCGTTACGGTAGTGCGTTTATTCACACTAGCGAATTTCTGACAGACGAGCATCTCCATCTTGTCGAAGGTATTCACGGAGTCATTCGGGAGTTCCGCATACCATTCAAAGGCAATGCCCGCCATACAACTGACGAACTGTCAGAGGAGAAGTATATCATTCTCTCTAGTGTTACCGCACATGGATTTAAATCGCACGATATGCTGGTGAGGATTCCCGGTTCCTTTGTATATGTGGAGTCAGAAGTATGTATTCTGACGGGTACTGTATTTGATCGTACCACGTCGGATACGGTCGACCAGTCTTGATTGATCTATTTACGGTTTCACTGGCGTAGTGAGCTTTGACTCGCTGAGCGATATATGTGTCCAACTTTTCTTTTAGGAATCATTTCCTCCTCAGCCGTTGATGAGATTTGCAGAGGATTTGAAATATCATCCTCATCTTTAAGACCGACTACCGGCGGTTCATTTGTCAGTGATTCCATCATTCAAGCCATATTCTGAATCAGAAGGGCCATCTAGTTCATTTTAGTGGACATTTCTGCCATTTCTTCATCTCTCTTTTTCAGAGCGCGCTTTAGGAAATCAATATCCGACTCCTTCTCTATTCTTTCTTCGGGTGCGTCCTCGGGATTTTCCTTAGGCGACGGATTAGCGTTTGCTGCTGCCTGAGCGAGCATCTCCTGCAGTTTTTCACGTTGCAGTTGAACTTTTGTCAGGGACCTAGTTTGAGGTTGGTGACTAGTAGAAGCTCAAACTTCGTCTTTGGAACTCACCACATAGACTATATGAACTACCATGCTCCCAGGCTTGAGGTGTTTGGAGTTTGCTTCGGGCACTTGAGTTTTATTAGGCCTTTCTTTTTTGTGAAAAGCCGCTTTGGTTTTGGGAGGAACCACTGTATCAGGATCCATCTTGGAATGAATCCTCTTGTATTTGAAAGGGGATTTGTCAGAATTTGGCTGACGTTTAGTGGAAAAGCCGCAGACGACGATTGAGTCCTTCACATGCTTCCACACCTTATATATAGATGAGGAAAGTTGTTATAGGGAGCGAACTGGTTTCTGCTCTCGTGGGATCTCTATGGGCTGCGGAGACTTCTTCAATATTGTGGTGGGAGAATTTTGTCTGACCTTTCACAACAGTTTGAAGCTGTTCACGGTTGGAACAACAACATTCACCACTGGGGTTAAAATAGGACCATATGGAGAACTGCCCCAGCTCATTTTGTATGATGCCGATATCGACATCAACCGTTTCTTACGGCTGGGATTTGATTAGCCTCAGGATTTTGCCGAGCCTGCCCCCTGTTTCCTTTGAGAGCTCGAATATTCTGCCCCCTGCGTCGACCTTGGTCCTTGGTATGTGCCAGTTGTTTGAGAACTGATTCCGTCGGGAAAGCTGCTGCTTGGGGAGCCATTCTGTGGAAGACAGACTTCCTCTAGGCTTCCTCCATCGGTGTTGAGGCACCGAGGGTGGAAGGTGGGAATATCGACCCAAAGAGAAGCCCGTTGATTTCTTGAAGAGCCGGATTGCAGAGATTTGAGGCTGCAAGTGGCCTATACTTGACTCCACCGGATATGACAAAGCCTGAGTTGCTAGGGTGGGAGCAAACGCCATTCTTCATAGAGACGAAACGCCGGCTTCAGTATCCCATCACCCAAGGGAAACAACAAACATATATACCGAGATTATTTGATCGCAGAAAAACACGACACACGAAGTGTGGAGTGGAAAGAGGAAAAGGTCCCACTGGGCGTGCTGGAATCTGTTTACCGCCGAAAGCCGGGAAAGACGAATGTCTTGCCTGAATTTGGGGGCAGATACTATTTGGGTTTATCCGTCCACCTCTCCGAAGATGCCAAGTTGATTTATGGCACCGTGTATCGGAGGTCTGGACGGATGCGGCCGTTGTAGCAGATTTCGTCAGATTCCCCCTCGTTGTGAGGGGTTTTTGATTGTGGGGATGCTCTTCCCTGCAGGCGCAAGCCCCTGCAGTTAATTACATTACCGCATAGCGATAACCACTTTCTCCTGCTCCGGAAGGTCACTTCATGTCGTGTGTGTTTGTTTTATTTTTGGTTGCCCGTGGATTGTATATGGAGACTAATTTATGTTGCCGTCCGTAGGGCGTGGATTAGTCCAAATCCGTATATTCTTAGATTTGGGTTGGAGTTGATTTAAGGATCATTAATCTCATTTGAGATTATGATCAACTTAAATGGTTTTTGAGGATACGTTGGTCTAATTTTAGACTAAGATCTACTCAACAGGATTTTAGGATTATTCAACTCCAATAAAATATCATTTGGGCTCTATTGTTTTAGTTTAAGCACGTTTTCGGTCCATAGCTAGTTTAAGGACGTTGCGGTCCATTGATCACCATTTGGCGGTGAGATCGTAGTTTAAGGACATTGCGGTCCATAGCTAGTTTAAGAACGTTGCGGTCTATAGCTAGTTTAAGGACATTGCAGTCCGTAGATCACCATTTGGCGGTGAGGTCATAGTTTAAGGACATTGTGGTCCATAGCTAGTTTAAGGACATTGTGTTCCCCGCCGCAAGACGCGACCGGGACGTTGGGACGTCGGGACCTAAATTCCGAGGGCAGATGCTAATTGGTGTTATCCGTCCACCTCTCCGAAGATGCCATGTTGATTTATGGCACTGTGTATCGAAGGTTTAATCGGATGCGGCCGATATAGCAGACTTCGTCAGGTTCCCCCTCGTTGAGGGTTTTTTTTATTGTGAGGACGCTCTTCCCTGCAGGCACAAACCCCTGCAGTTAATTATGCTACCGCATCGCGGCAACCACTTTCTCCTTCTCCAGATGGTCACTTCGTGTCGTGGGTGTGTGTTTTGTTTTTGGTTGCCCATGGATTGTATACGGAGACTAATTTATGTTATCACCCGTAGGGCGTGGATTAGTCCAAACCCGTATTTTCTTAGATTTGGATTTGGGGGTTGGGTTTAAGGATACGTTAGTCTCATTTAAGGCTAAGATCAACTTAAACGTTTGTTAAGGATACGTTAGTCTAATTTTAGACTAAGATCAACTTAACGGGATCGTTTAGATCCAACAAGAGAGCATTTGGACTCAATTGTTTAGTTTAGGGACATTGCGGTCGATAATTAGTTTAAGGACATTACAGTCCATGGGCTTAAGGACCCCACAGTCCAGGTTAAGGACATCGTAGTCCATGGGACTAAGGACCCCACAGTCCAGGTTAAGGACATCGTAGTCCGTGAGTTTAAGGACCCCACAGTCCGGTTTATAGACGTCGTAGTCTGTGAAATGTGTGGTTGTCGGGACCCGTTACCTCTCTGAAGACGTTGAAGGATTACAACGACATGTAACAGAGGGGTTCAGAGATGTACCCTTGAACCGGTGTGATTTGGTTGAAAAGATCTGTAGTCCAATTTGGGACTGGGATCTGTTAAATATCCTTGAGCAGATAGGCTCAGTTCGATATAAGTTGAGGACTTATGTCCAATATTGGGCTAAGTCCAGTAAATGTTTAATATTTTTGTTCTGGGCTGTTGAGCCTTTATTTGGGCTCGGCCCTTTTAATAATGCTGAGCATTAGATCCTGACATTTTTTTTGTCTTGTATTGAATGCATAGCATTCATCAGAACAATGTGTGTTCTGACAGCGCGCCACGTGGAGTGCCAGGCGCTTTGCGCCAATTAAAGAGCGCATTACGCTTCTCCCCAGTAGCGCATACGGAAAGGACACGTGGCGTGTTAGGCGCTTTGCGCAAGTCAAAGAGCGCAGTGCGCTTCTGCTGAGTAGCGCACACGTGAGTGACACGTGGCGTGTCAGGCGCTTTGCGTCAGTCAAAGAGAGCATTGCGCTTCTGCTGAGTAGCGCACACGTGAGTGACACGTGGCGTGTCAGGCACTTTGCACCAGTCAAAGAGCGCATTGCGCTTCTGCTGAGTAGCGCACATGTGAGTGACACGTGGCACGCTTGACGCTTTGCGCCAAATGATGAGCGCATTGCGCTTCTACTGAGTAGCGCACACGTGAGTGACACGTGGCGCGCTTGGTGCTTTACGCCAGATGATGAGCGTAGTGCGCTATTTCAGCAGCGCAAAGCGCAAGTTGCATACGTGGTTGACACGTGGCACGTTTTGGCGCTGGGCGCCGGTCCAAGGAGCGCAGAAGCGCATTTTAAGAGTGCAAGGCACTTTTCAGTAGCGCAAATCGCATTTGATCAAATTTATGATCAAAGAACAAGTTTATGTTCTTTTTTTTAAAGGAGGCTTTACCTCAAGTTTCAAAAGCAAAAGTTCTTATTGTTGTAAGGGCTTTGCCTTTGTATATCAATGATCTGTGAATGAAGTAAATACTTCTTTTGTTTTTATGATGAGATCTTTTGATCTTTTTTATGAAAGATCTTGGTCTTTGTAGATCTATGATCTTTTTTAAGAAGATAATTCTTCTGTTTAATTGTGAGATGAACCCATCTCTTTTTTCATCACCATTTTTACCTTGAAGAAAAGTCTTCTTTTGATGAGAGCTTGCTCTTCTTTCTTTGAGTTTTCTCAAAGTTTATAGGGGGGTTTCTCTATATCAGACTTGAAGTCTTGAGGCCTTTATATAGGGCAAGCTGATTTGTTGAATCAGTTAAAGAGATCTTTCTCTGATTGATTTTGGGATATTTCCCACCGTTGGATCTTTGATCCTAGGACTTCTGTTTTACAGAAGGCAATCTTCTTATTTTTAACAAGATTGAGAAAATCTTTCCAAAACAGAATTTTAATTCTGATTAATTAATGATTTATCATTATTAGATCTTTTGATCTAACGGTGGGAAATTTTAATTCCAGCGCTGGCGCACCTACGTTTGACACGTGGCGCGCAGCACACCTTGCGCTAGCGCACCTACGTTTGACACGTGGCGCGCAGCGCAGAGCGTAGTGCAGCCTGCGCTAGCGCACCTGTGTTTGACACGTGGCGTACAGCGCAGAGCGCTGGATCTGAAGCGTTACTTCAATTCTTTTGAATTTTAAAACAGAGATTTGCTCTGATTGGGGGTGCGCTGCCTAGGGCGCAGCGCACCTGGCGCTAGCCCATCTGTGTTTGACACG